>JANBXA010000642.1:14695000-15295000 GCA_030556225.1 Cricetiscus sungorus
TAGGCCACATAATTTTTACACTAGCTAATGGCCCAAATCTTCCAAATTCTTGGCACAGCATTTCTTCATTCATCTATTAAAAAATGAGAGTGTTTGGTTATGCAACACAAAGGAAGGGAGGAGCAAAGAAGTCTATGCAACCCAGAAAGCAAAATCATTTTTACAAAGTAAAAAGTATCATATGAATGCTACAGTATTACATTCAAATACTAGGAACTCAATACAGGTACAACATACCCTATGAGGGCATTTGCAGTATATTCCTGTTAGAAGCCTTCGATTTCATTTAAGTAAGCAGCTAGAGTTTAGGGTCTTAGAGCTACTTTGGAAGCAAAGGCATGCTGAATACTCTTCCTATTTGAGATCTTGGGATCTAAAAATCTGTTTGACAGCTGTAGTTTACCTATAAAGTGAGCAGCCCAAGCTCCAGCTAAAACAGGAACACAGTTAAAAATGGGAAAAACTCCACAAGAAAGCAAGCTACATATCTGAAAAGAGGTGCCTCAAAGCATACAATCTAGTTACTAAGAGGGAAGACACACCTTCAAGAACATACAGAACAATCTGTATCTAACCAGTAAGTCCCAAGTTTACAAAATAATTATTAAATGCTATCTAATACCATCAAAATCTAAATTTTACTTTCCTAGCTGTTCAACAATAAAAGTGAACATGAGCAAACATTCATTTTATTTGACTTATATTACCTGTGGATTAATGTTTCCAAGGTATAAATTAGTAGTACTTGGATCTCCTACATCATGTGAGCCAGGTGCATAATCATCAAGAACTAAAACAAGGAGAAAAAACAAATTACACCCTGTGAAATACAAAGCTGAAACAATTTCTATTAATTAAAAAGAAAAAAAACGGTATTACCACCAGATGATCGATTTCTTCTTGAAGGCACATCCACTTAAAGAGAAAAAAGAGAACAACTCTTAGTTTTTAGGATAATAAATCATAAATATGTACATTAAAATAAACATCACTTACTAGACCGTCGTTGACCATCAGAATCTGACTGAGGAGGCTCAAATCGACTTAACCTGCCTTTTGTTTTATGTCTTTCATCACGTTCTTCCTGAATTCTGTTGAAAATATTTAGTTAGCTTCAAGTCATATTCATATTTAGTAACACAGCTTACCTAAGTAACATCTTCAAATAATTTAATGTATTTGCATTATCAGTAACTATAACCAAGATTAGTGAGCCCTTGGAGTTATAAGACAGGAAAAGAACAAGCATATCTCAGTAAGTACACACTGAAAATAATGCCTCTTTAGGAGTGAAAATTCACCATAAAACTGCTTACATTTTGCTCCCAATAGATTTGATGACCTCTACCCTAGTGAATAAATAGGATTCCAGGTAGGGAATAAACCAACTGAACTAAATCTATACATTCCAAGCAGCAATGGATACTGACTAAATGCTCGTCGACTCTCAAGCACATGATATGCTACCATGTATTGTAGCTACAGCGTGCTCACTTGTAAGCATCTGACAATAACAAGTATACATACCAACATCTCAACCCATCAGTCCAGTCTGGCTATGATAGAGAATTCTCCCTATAAAACTTACTGTTTTAATTCTTCTTTGAAGAGCTCCAAATTGCTTTTCTTCTTTTCTTTCTCCCCTTTCTTCAGTGGCTATGAAGAATATAATAAGTTATAGTTGAGAAAAAAAAAAAAGATTAAAATAAAATTTATGGTTTCTTTTAGCAGTGATAAAAATCTTCTGGAATTGCATAATGGTGATTTTTGAATATCTGTGAATATACTAAAAGAGCCTACCTAAATATATAGACTTTGAAGATCAAATTTTAAGGTATGTGAATTACATAGCAATAAAGCTGTTATATTTTAATTGCTTTCAGAGCTATCTTAACAGCAACAAGAAAAATCAATCTCACTATGAAATGCAAGAAAAATCAATCTCACTATGTAATGCAATCATATTTAATTAACCAAATGTGGCTCCAAGTGACCTGACCCCACATTTATCAACCTACTGTCCCATGTAAAACTTGTATTTCCAATGAATAAAACTCCATAATGAAAAATTAAAAGATACATCAGCTCTGACAGTAATCCCTAGAAAGTTCTAAAAGCATCCTGAAAAACATGTATGTATTACTAATAATTTTAGAATCATAGTTCAGAACTGTTTAAAAGAATAATATTACCCTACATTTACAAGACTTTTGACTTGCAATATATAATATAAATACAGTCACAAATGTTCAAAAAGTACTATTGTCGTGTCCTAACCTAATCTACCACTGCTCAACTACATGAATTACTAGTTAGGCAACATCAAAACTCAACACCTACTCCAAGACTTATAAACCATAAAAAGTTTCTTGCAGGGAGTACACTCAAAGTACCAATGACAATGCCAGCTTCTAAAATAAACACTCAATTATTTAACAATTACTTACAGGTTTTTTTGTTTCAATCACAAGAAGAGATGGTGGCCTTTCATTGGACGACTGATTTGGAGGATTTTTTTGATCTGCAAATCTTGAAGATGGCTTATAGATTTTACCTCTTTTTTCATCTGTTTCATGTTCATCTGAAATTTAAAATACTAAGTTGTAAAACACTTCATATAATTTTGGTTTTTGCTATTTTTATTTAAGAAGACACTTTCAGGATTATGATTTGAATAAAGTTAAATTTAATTACCACTCTACCCTAAAAAGTCACAATTTAATCCCTTTAAAGCAAAACTATGTAACATTAAAATTTCTGCAACATAATCCACTTTTTTTAAAAGTTTGGTACTAAGTATCTTTCTTATTAATGCCTTCATACAGTCGTGCTAATCATATACAGTATCTCTTCATTACTCTATTTGGTCATTTAGTTTGCTACTTAGTCTAACCACTAGAGGGAGCTAATAGAAAGGAAATGTGAAGCTCAAAGTCAAATGTCTTCTTCCATAATTAATGAGTTGCTGCGTCATCCAAGGTTTGTTCAAATGCAGATCTCTGCACTTACCTTTAGCTGCATTAACAACCCCGCCTCGAACAAATGTTTTCACTTTATTACCATCACTTCCTTCAAAAGCAGCAAGAAATTCCTCATAAATTTCAGCAGCTGCCTTTTCATCCTCCTAAATACATAACGAAATATTAGAGAAGTGAGTATTGTGATGTGAGTGTGGCTTGACTTGTTTTTTTTTTTTTTTTTTATTTTTGAAACAGGATTTCACTATGTAGCCCAGGCAGACCTGAACTCACTATGTAGACCAGACTAGCCTACTTCCCCCTACCAAATGGTGGGATTAAAGTCAAATGCCCCTATGCAAAGAGACAGCTCAGTACCTAAGAGCTGGCTCTTCCTGAGGACCCAGGTCCCAGCATCCACATGGCAGCTCACAACCATCTGTAACCTGGGTCCTTGGAGATCAACTCCCTCTTCGGACCTCTCTGGGACCAGGTACACAGAGGGCACAAACATATGCAGACAGGCAAAACACCCACAAAAATAAAAAAGAAATTACATACACAGAGCTTCTTCTTTCCCAAGTAATTCTAATATATACTACTTGGTAGGCATTAGACATTACCAATAATCATATGCTAAATAATTAAAACAAAAAAAAAAAAGGATTTGCTCCTTTATTAGAAATTTAAAGAAGCAGAAAATAACTTACAACATATGGGTAAACAAGTAAATGTATTTAAAGGCCATTCAAGAGCCAAACTATAAGACAAATAAATGACTGTATGAAACATATTAGCCTATTACTATTTAAGAAATTCTTCAAGTTACAATGGCTTAATTCATTATAAATAAGAATTTCATTCTCAAATGAGCAAAGATACAATAGAAGCAAAGCCACAGTACCTACTTCTAACATGGCATTAAAAAATAAAAGCTAAGAACTGACATTCTCAACTATATATCACCTAATGGCCAGTGTGTGTGTGTGTGTGTGTGTGTGTGTGTGTGTGTGTGTGTGTGTGTGTGTGTAAGAATACCAAGCTGAGAATGATGGCACATGCCTATCACTTAGAAATGAAGGCAGGAAGACAGAGTTTCAGACCAGTATGAGCTATATACCAAGAGTCTGCCTCAAAAACCCAAATTAAACAGAAGAATGAACCAATTAGAAAAGAAATACATCCAATAAAAAAAAAGTACAAGTGTTACTCAATAAGGGGGTAAGTACATCAATAAAAGGAGTGACTAGTGTCAAAAGGAGATACACAGACTTTCCCATAAACGAAACTGACATAAAAAGTATTTGAAAAAAGATAAATGAAATCAATTATTTGTATTATATGCCATGAAAAACTGCATCAAGATTAAATTTTCTTAAAAATGGAAACAATCCTAGGAATTCAAAGGGATTCTCCTAAGAATGCAGATCCTAGAAGAAATTACAGGAAAACCCTTTTATAAGCCAAAAATGGAAAAAGAAAGGAAGGAGTAAATAAATAAATCATGGGAAAAGACTGACCACTGAGTATAACAATAGTTTTTACAAGAATAAAACCAGAAGAAAAATAAAAAGAAATAAAGCAGAGGAGGGGGCTATTCAACTGTACTCCCACTGAAAGAACTGCGCATTCAGAGCTATACTGAGGTATTATTTGTCAGCAAGATTCACTACATGCAAGTGTATGGGGGTGGGGTCATCACTTCTATTAGTATACCATTCAGTCCAACAAGCTCCCCTTTCAGGAATATATCTCAAAAAGCAAACTAGAAAAAAAACAAAAAACAAAAAAACAAAATGCACCTATTCACAAAAAGCATTTGTAATATAATGTCCGAGGAGCAAAACCACAAATCCCTAAATAGGACATTAAATGAACAGACTATTACAAACCTGTAAAGCTATAAAAATGTAGAATTTCTCTATCCTACAATTAATTATAAAGATGTAACATTTGGTTAAAAAAGGTAAATGAGGGAAAGTACTTTCACTCTATAGCATGCTATCATCCATTTAAAGGAAATGGATACAGTACAGTACATGCACACACAAATATACACTCACACTTTGACAAAAGGAACATTTCAAAAACTAGCTAATCATCACATAGAACTATATAGATCAGGGAGGGGACAATGAGAGAGGCTGAACTCATCTAAACATCCCTGATGTTAAAGACTAGACTCAGGCGTGGAGTTGCAAACATCTAAGCAGTCAAATTCTTTAGGAAACATGGTACCTACTGCTTACATACTCATTTCCAAGCATAACCTAAAGTATACTTTAAGCATTACCTTTTTCTTTAGTTCCTCTTGTTCCTTCTTACTTAAAGTTCGCTTTGCTGTGCTCATTTTTCCAATACTGAATGCTTTAAGCTTGTTTTCTAGAAGAGGCTGTGAAAAGAAACAAAATTATTTTGTCTTTACATACATATTTTAATGGGAATTATGAACTTAAAATGTTAATTTATAGCCAAGTCTTTAGAAGAGTTATGTTTTAAAGTACCAATGAAAACAAAAGCTGGGGTTACTCCAAGCACACACCTACCTCAGGCTGGTTTTGAGGTAAATACCCACTCATTGAGGAATGCTCTTTACTTCCTAACTCAAAGTCAGTAACAGGCAAAAGGCTTTTTTAAGGGGAAAGGGAGGTTAAAATAACAAAGAAACAGAAACTAAGTATAGTTGGCTTCTTTACTCTTTGGGGGCCAGCCATCCAGCTCTCAAATAAATATATGGAGGCGTTTTCTTACTAATGAATGCCCAGCCTTATCTTGGCCTGTTTCTAGCCAGCTTTACTAACTTAAATTATCCCATTTCTCTTTAACTATGTTTTGCCTCTGGGCTTTTTATCTTTATTTGTTCTAAACATCTTTCCTTCTTACTCCATGGCTGGCCCCTGGCATCATCTCCTCCTCCTCTTCTTACTCCTTACTCTTCTTCCCTAGATTTCTATTTATTCTCTCTACCCTGCCAGTCCCACCCATTTCTCTCTCCTGCCTAGCTACTGGCTGTTTGGCTCTTTATTAGACCAATCAGGTATTTTAGACAAGCACAGCTTTACAATTAAACAAATGTAACATGAAAGAATGCAACACAGCTTTGCATCACTAAACAAATATTCTACAGCATAAATGAATGTAACACATCTTAAACTAATATTCCACAACACCAAGGCTTAGAACAAAAACAAATATAAGAGAAAGGAAAATATAGACATCTCTTGGCAAAAGTAGCAAGAACAAAAAACAGGTCCTCAAGTGGGAGAGACACACATTTCCACTCTCAGGAAGTTATCTGTAACTTCCATTTCAGGTATTACAAACCACATCACAGTATTTATTTATTTATTTATTTATTTATTTATTTATTTATTTATTTATTTATTATACAGTTTTCTGCCTGCATGTATCCATGCAAGGCAGAAGAGGGCACCAGATCTCATTACAGATGGTTGTGAGCCTCCATGTGGTTGCTGAGAATTGACCTCTGGAAAACCAGTCAATATTCTTAACCTCTGAGCCATCTCTCTAGCCCCACATCCCAAACTTTTATAACTTGATTACCTCATTTATAAAAAATATTTATATTAATTTCATTGTCTTTGCTGGGACTGTACCATCTACTGCAAATTTCAGCTTTCAGCATATATAAAACTTTATCAATAATTTTTGAACACACAAATGAGCATTCCCAATCTAAAATCAAAATCTAAACATTCCATAGCACAAATGGAAAGTTCCATACCTGATCCCAAGGAACAGGTTGCAGTCAAATTCCAGGTGCAAAATACTGTGCAACAAATTACCTTTGGGATGTATGTATATAAGATATATATACAAAGCAGAGATGAACATTATGTTTAGACTTGTCTCATGCACAAAATACCTCAAGTATAAAGAAATATTCCAACAGTCAAAATCTTTAAAAAAAAATCCAAAATACTTCTAGTGCTAAGCAGTTCAGATAGTCAACTTATATATATAAAGAACAATGTATGTGGCAGCACTACAGAGATCCAGTGGTTTAAATTTGAAAAGTGGAAGTCCTCCTTCCCTCCTCCATCCTTTCCTTTGCCAGGGCCACCTCCACACCCACAGACCTAGCTCCAGATGTGGAATGGGGCTGGGAGCTGCCTCCACCTGGTAACGTTGCCACACCCACTCCTCTTTGCAGTGTCAGAGACCAACACAGAAAACTACAACTGTCCCAACTACAGGGAACAACTGATTGTGCGGTGCCCAAACCCAAGAAATGCATCTAAAACACACCTGGAGGAAGAGATAGATGTTAAAAATCTGCTTTGAGATTGTGTCTCCTAAAAAAGAAAATGAAGCCACACCCATGATACCTTAACAATTTGGCTACCTAAACAGACCTGAATAATAACACCACCAACAGACATCTTAGTGATAGAGGGAAATCTCCAGTGGTCCTACCTCTAGACAGAAGATAGGCAACTAAAGACTGCAGACAGGGAAAATTAGTCTTCCCCAGGGATGAGGCCCACAACTGGTTATACAATACCAAGAAGTCAGCCCTGGAATCATTTACACATAAGCAACACTAAAACCAACTTGCAGTACAAATTCTATTTGGTTTTAATAATAAAAACCCAGAGTCAGATAAAAGGGTTAATGCTGAACGATCAGAGAAGCAGAGCAGCCAGGCACTAATTCTTACCTGTATGGAATCCTCAGACCAAAAGGAAGATCATGTCCCTACAAACCCTCAGACTGAATGCAATGAGCCCCTGTCTCCTCCTGCCTTAAATTCCTCTGCCCAGCCATATCCCTTCCAATCTCCACCTCTCTAGTACTAGGATTAAAGGCATGTAACTCCCAAGTACTGGGATTGAAGGTGTGTACCACCACTGTCTGGCCTCTATTGCTAACTAGTATGGCTAGCTCTGCACTCTGATCTTTAGGTAACCTTTATTTGTTAAAGCACAAACAAAATATCACCACACCAACTCAGAGAGTGTGTGTTTGTGTGTGTAACACTAATAGTCAAAGAAAAAGAGGACATGAATTTGAGGAGTCAGGAAGTGGGGACAAACAGAGGGTTGAGAAATATTGCATATAAAGCTGGGAGGGAAGAGGCTATGTGAGAGGAGTTGAAAAGGGAAGAATGGAGAGTGGACTTGATCAAAACGCATTTATACATGAAATTCTCAATTTAAGGGAAAATATTTTTAAAGATTTATTTATTTATTTATTTATTTATTTATTTATTTATTTATTTATTTATTTATTGCACTGTTCTACCTTCATGTATGCCTATAATGAGGGCACCAGATGTCATTATAGATGGCTGTGTTTTCTCCAGCCCGAGAAAACACATTTTTAGAGAAGTTAGTACATTTTATTCTATTTTTGTGTGTCTGCATGTGAGGGACCAAGCACATATACTAAAGCATATGTGTGAAGGCCAAAGCACAACTTAAGAGAGCTGGTTCTCTTCATTCATCATTCAGATCCCAAGGAGCAAACTTGGGTGGATCAGATTTGGTGGCAAGTACCCTTACAATTTGAGCCACCTAGCTGGTCCAAGTATTTTAATGAAGCCTTCATATGTACAATTTAGAAGCAGTATTTTTCCTTCTGAAACTTGATCTAAATAATCTATAGGCCTTCAATTGTTTCATGTTACTCATCTGATTCATAAACTTAAAAGGCAGGATTGTTGGGGCTGGAGAGATGGCTCAGAAGTTAAGAGCACTCAGAGGTCCTGAGTTCAGTTCCCAGCAACCACATGGTGGCTCACGACCATCTGTAATGAGATTTGATGCACTCTTCTGGCTTGCAGACATACATGCAGAGAGACTACTATATACACAGTAAATAAACAAATCTTTTATTTAAAAAAAGGTAGGATTGTCAATTAACTACAACCTAAAATACTGAAATCTGAAGTTTTTCTCTTCCTTACTAAAATAAGAAGTTTACAAATAACTAAATTACTTTGGAAGTATAGTATGAAAGAAAAACACTGAAACCACCTACTTTAAGTTACATTAAAAGCCCTTGGGAAAGATAAGCAGTTAACACAAAAGGCAATCAATCAATCAAGCAATCTCTCTCCAGATTTTTACGTATTTTATGAGTGTTTGCTTGCACATGTGCATGAGCACTACATGTGTTTGGTGCGCAATGAGATCAGAAGAGAATGTCAGATGCCCTGGAACTGGAGTTACTGATGGTTCTGAGTCACCTGTGGGGTACTGGGCAAAAAGTAGCACGTGCTTTTAATCACTGAGCCATCTCTCAAGCCTCAAAAGTCAATTTTTTAAACAGATGCAAAAATCACCTTTTCCTCAAACATGAAAATGTCTTGCCATCATTCACTGTCATTGGAGTTAGTTTCAAAAATTTAAACAAATGAAAATTATAGACATTTGAGGAAAAACACAATTTTAAGAAACAAAATTTGTAGCTGGGAATAGTTAGTGGCACACACTTTTAATCATAGCACTTGGGAGGCAGAGGTAGGTAGATCTGAGTTCGAGGATAGCCTGGTCTACAGAGCAAGTTCCAGGATAGTCAGGGCTACAGAGAAAACCCTGAAGGAAGAAGGAGAATATACTAACAGCTAAATTTGGATATCCAGAAGGGAAAATTGCAAAGAAAATTACTGAGTGTTTCTCAAAGAAACAATATAATTATTTATGTAAAAGTTTTTTCCTGAAATAAAAATACCAGAAAAACAGGCTATTTTAAGATGTATTCCTATGAAATATATCTCAGAAAGGTAAAAATATAACTATGCTTAGAAAAAAAATTAAAAATGTATGATCAGGCCAGAAATGGCAGCACACAGCTCTAATCCCAGCACTCTGAAGGCAAAATCAGGCAGTTCTCCATAAATTCAAGGCCAGCCTGGTCTACATGAGAGTACCATGACATAAAGGATTATGTAGAAATACTGTCTTTTTAAAATAATAAAAGGTACGATCAGTGTTTAATGATGGCTAATGACAATGTTTTCTAAACTTTTTCACAAGAAAAATTATTTAAGTCATACACATTTTAAAAATAGTGCAAATAACTGAATGCAGGGCCTCATACATGCTAAATAAGCATGCTACCAATAACATATACCTACCTCAAGAAAAGTTTAAATAGATTGTTTTAAAAACAAAAAGACCCAGGGATATTTTGTGGTAAAGATTTCTTGCGAGCAGGAAGATAACTCAGTGAAATGTCTACATCAATGAGAACCTACACATGGATGGGCAGCACCTATGTAAAAAGCCAATGGTAGTAGGGTATGTGTCAGTAACCCCAGCACTGTGGATGAGACTCAATGGCTAGCCAGGCTTGCAGAATGGAAAAGGATTCAACGAGGGACCTTGGTTCACAGTAAACAAGGTGTAGTGACTGAGAAAAATAGCCAACGTTGGCCACTGGCCTCTATTTGCACCTGCACACACATACATGTACACACACACAGAAAAGAGAGCCTCTATGTCCCTGATTGTCCCAGGACTCCACTTAACCAAGTGACTAACATCTAGTCCTGTTTTCAGAGAGCACATAAGCTCTTAGAGCACAAGAACGGCATCCTCTTGTTGTGAGTAGGTGGTGTGCACAGCAAGGCATGTCTGTGGAGGTCAGAGAACAGCCCTGTAGTCATTTCTCTCATCCACCTATACATGAGTTCTAGAGACCCAACTTGTTCCTAGGCTTGCACAGCCAGCACCTTTACCTACTGAACAATATCACCAGGTCCAAAGACTGTCTTAATTGCCTGAATATGCCTAGTAACTCAATAAACATGACAATAATAACTTTACATTCAACTGTTTACTTTTCAAATAAAGTTAAACAAACATCTTCAATGAAATATCTAATATAAGCTAAAAATGTTTCTTTAAATAAATGGGAGTATATTGCTACTAAAAAAAAAAATACTAACCTCAAATAGTATAAAATGAAACAAGTACAAAACCACCAAAACAAGGACAGAGTAAAACTCTTAGCCATCCTTTGTCAGCTTTAGCAATACTCACTCTTGAGAGATTCTGATGAGGAGAATCGCAAAGGCTTTCACGAGTACTTTCATTCCTATAATTGTGTTTTCTTGGGCTTTTAGGTCGTGTTCGACTTGGCATATCACTATCTGAGGGTCCAGATGCATCCATCTTTGGATAAAGTTTTAAAAATTGTTTCAAAAATAACATCCATAGTACTAAAAATTAGAATAAATCCAAAGTGTCTACATATTGACAAATTTCTCAGGTTATCTAAAAACACAATTAACACCACCAAGTTCATAAATAAATTCCTTAAGAGGTTTTCAAGAACTCCGACTTGCCCTTGAAAGCTCAAATATTACGTTGGAAATATTTGTTACTCTTGAAGTAACAGGTTCTTTCCTTCTCTCTTAAGAAAATAATCTGTCAAATACCCAAGTCAGATAACAAGTTTATATGTTAGGCATTCCTTCAAGTAAGATGGCTCAGTGGTTAAAAACACTAGCTGTTCTTCCAGCGGTCTTGACTTCAATTCCCAGCAACCACATGCTGGCTCACAACCATCTGTAATGAGATCTGGTGCCCTCTTCTAGCCTGCAGGGATACATGCAGACAGAACACTGTATACAGAATTAATAATTTTAAAAGAAAATGGTATTTCATGAAGTAGTTTCATCTTCAACTCAGTCGCTTTACTACAAATGTCATACTCTGGTAAGCAGCAGACCATGTATGTACTTGTTTCATCACACAGGATATAAAAATGAAAGACCCACACATGAGTGGAGTCTTCATAATTTTACAACTTTACTAAAAACAATACCCTTTGAGTCAAGGTTTGTTAAAATAGTGGGTCAGCTTCAACGTCGTGATTCCATGCTCTTCCTTCCTGCTTTATCCTCCCAAATGCTGAGCTATAGCCCATCCCCAGGCTCATCCACTAAAACATTCTTAAACTAGCATATTTTACTGTAGCTGATGGGAATGAATACAACAGTTTGTTTTGGAATCACTTCCTTGTTCATGCTAATGTGCCAACAGTCAGCCTACCAGTTGTTTTCTGCACTATCAAGGAAAATGCCAATACAACAAGAAAAGCAAACAATGCCTTGGCATTTTTACGAAGGGCTTTTATTTTGACCTACATGAAGCCTGGGGAAGCACATGTGCACTTGTTTGTGCATGAGTTTGGAGTCAGTCCATGGTTAGTGGTGTCAAGTACCTTCCCTAGTCACTTGCCACCATATTATTTGAGGCAAGATCTCTCACTGAACCACAGTTCACAGAAGCTGGCTAGGCAGAGTGCTCCAGGGATCCATCCACCTGTCTGTCTCCCCAGGACAAAGATTAAATGAAACACAAACCACCATGCCCAGCTTTCACATAGTACTGTGATGAGCACTTTACCTACTGAGCCATCTCCCAAAGCCCCTATTACAAAATAGTTCTGAGTTCACATATTCCCAAAAGGGTCTCAAAAACTTACAGGAGGAGTCTGCACACCATACTTTGAATATTACTATAAAATGGAAAAATATTAATTGCAGTGTTCAAAATGCCAAAAAGCTTTAAACAAAAAAGGCACATTCCCACTAAGAAAACAAATATGTCTACCTTCCTATAGTAGAACACTATATCATGAGAAAGAACTGGTCAGCACTCCTTATGCCAGCTGAATTGCAGGGATTTCAATAGACAGGTACAATGTGCAGCAAGAAAAGAGGTGTATATAAGGTAATCAATATGTAAACAAACATTTATGTACACAGAATTTATAAGCACGATAAAAAACAAAATATACATGTCAAGTTTCTAATGCAATTTGAGGAAGTTTATATAAACAAAACACAAAGGCAGACACAATTAAATGTTGACACAATATAACTGTATTCACTTACCATGAAACTCATACATATATAAAAAGAAATTGAATTGTTTAAGGAAAAAGGTGAAATGCTATCTTTTATACTTACATGTGCATCTGAAGATCCAGATGAATGTATATCCGATGATCGGCTCTGTAAGTATCAAAACAACAAAATATTTAAAGGATCAGAAATTCTTTCTATACTGTTTCTTATGCTGCAGAGATTTAATTGTCCTTACCCTCCAGCTAATGAAACTGAACAATATAATGGCATTCTCTGGGTTACAAAAAAAGTTGTGACCCAAAATAAAAACATGTTAAGTCGATCCTTTAAAATTAACAATGCATATTTCCAAATATCTGACACAAATGCAAATGAAAAAGATCTGAACTATAACTACCTTTTCATTTTACAGGCTACAAACCTAACCACTATTCATAGCAAAACATTTATACAAACACTTCTCCCAAATCCTAACACTGCCAGAGCAGCACTTCCTAGGACACAGAAATCTCCCTCCTTTTTCACTCAGCAAACATAGAAAATAGGTTGTAACGGCAACAAAACACACACTTTAACCTTCACTGCAGAACTAGTACAAGGAAAGGAAAATCTCACCAAATCTCCAAAACAGCTGCCATTTTCAACTTGCTATAAGAGATCTGCTTCTGCCAGCCATTTAGTCCCAGCACTGAAGAAAGCAGAGGCAAAAGGATCTCTATGAGTTTGACACCAGCCTGGTCTACCTACATACCAAAATCAGGGGAGTCAAGGCTACATAATAAGACACTGTCTCAGAGAAAGAGTAGCTGGCTAGCTATTTCTTCATTTTTTTTTCTTTTTTTTTGTGGGGGAGGGGTTCGAGACAGAGTTTCTCTGTCTAACAGTCCTGGAACTCACAGAGATCCGCCTGCCTCTGCCTCCCAAGTGCTGGGATTAAAGGTATGTGCCACCAACGCACAGATGCTGGATAGTTATTTCTAAAGAAACATGCCACTGGCTAACTTCATATTACTTTTTTCTTAAATGGCACATTTCAGAATGCACAAGGTGTAGAGTATTGTTTTTATTACTCATCTACAATATACACTTCTGTAAAACCCATTAAACCAAGCCTTAAGCAAAAATTAGTAAGAGGCAGTGACATAGCTGTCCCTCCCACCTTCATCTTTCTTTCTATGGTTTGCCCTTAACTTTCTTCTCCCTACTAGCCTTTCTCTAAAGATGATGTGGAGTACAGGAGTAGTTACCATCTAAACTCTATAAAACACATTTTGATATCTGTAGTCATCTAGAAATTAGAAAATCCAAAATAACAAATGCCTACTTTTACAGAAGATGAATTCAGCCACAAGGCTGAAAACAACTGCTAGTTTCCTAGTACTAACCTGTAACACGAAAATAAATGACCCAGAGACTTATATTGGGGCTCAAACTTCAAGTTGAATATCAGAAAGGCAAAGCAGCTGGCCACTAGCTCTTAGCTCTACCTCAGGCTGTTTCCATCAGCTCTCACCAAGCCTCAGACTGTAACCTCTCCTCAGCATGGCTGAAGAATGTCTTATACTGACTACTTGCCTCGTCTTTTATATCCCTCTAGTGCTGGGATTAAAGATGTGAGCTACAATTCTCTTTTAGACTGATTCACTCTTTATGTAAATCTGGGTGGCTTTGAATGTACAAAAATCTGTCTACCTCTTAACCTTGGGTCCTAGGATTTAAGGTATATACCACCCCCTTCTAGCTTCTGGCTGCTGGGATTAAAGGCATCACCACTGCCTGATCTTTATAGCTTGAGGCTGACCTTGCTTTTCTGAATCCTTAGTCAAGCTTTAATATATGACCAACTAGGAAACAAAATTAATGTAACAATAACAAAAAATAGAAACTATTCAGAAACTAACTTTAAAGACATTTTAGAAGAAAAACCACAAACATTATGAAAAATTCATTCATCCAATCACCTTTAGAAGGCTCATCCCTGAACAAGAAAACTCTATTAAAATCACATTAAAATTATCCAAAATTATATATGTAATACAACTTTATTCAACAGCTCAAAATCCCAAAGAGAACTCACTCCTTGCAAGTAGCAAGTTTACATAGAAGCAGCAACTTGCAAGAGAGCAGCTTAAAAAGAAAGCATTTCCTTATCTATGTGTCATAACCAAATGACCTTTTCTAGGGATTTCCATTTCTAGGATTGAAAAAGTCTGCCTGTTTCTCCATAGTTAAATCTCTTCAGACTCCCAGACATTTGTAGTCTAAACAAGACTACCACTTAAGGCCACTGACTAAGACAGCAGGTAAAGGCACTACCACCAAGTCTGATGATTTGAATCCAATTCCTTCAATACACCTGGTGAGAAAGAACCAGGTAAATAACAAAATGTAAAACCAGAAATCTAAAAAGGCTATCACTTAAATAACTGTTCATCAATAATAACTGTTGGCAATCTCAAAAATCAAAGGTAGCTAGTTCAAAAGTCAGCTACAATGTGATGAACTTGTAAATAAAGCAGTAAGATCAATCAGCTGATTTCAACAAAGGTAAGGTGTCAATACTCAACTGCAAACCTTTTACAATGATATGCTGCTTAGGTACCCAGCATTCAGATCAGAGTTAACTTTAGACTTATGATTAACAAAGAGATGCAAATTGAGGTTCACAAGATTTTCTTAGTTTAAGGTGCCTGAGTGCATGTGTGTTAAGGTGGGCAAATAACAATGTGTAGATGACAGTTCTCTCCTTCTACCACCTGAGTCTCAGACTGAGCTCGGGTGATCCAGGCTTGCCAGCAAGCGCCTTTACCTGCTGAGCCATTTCACTGCCCTGGACACTAAAGAAAAAAGATAGTTGAAACAATATGGTTATACCACAAGAGCACATCTGGCCAGGTGAATCTTAACCTGGCAGAAAAAGAAAGATTGCCAGGAAGCTCTTCTAGGAAAGGATATAAAGATACTGAAGTAATCCCTCATAAACCCAGCAATGCAATAACCTCTAACCTCTGGCCCTCCAACCTTCAAATTCTTTCTAATTTACATTTTAGAAAAACTCTCCTAAAGGACTTTCCAGTTCTCTATTTTATTCCCACAATTTAGCTCAGTCATTATCTTCCAGTCTTAGTTCCTTTTATTCTCCCCATGAAAGTGCACTGAACACTACCTGTACTGATCACTAACCATTCATTTCCCAATTGTGTACTGTCTTCATCTTCCCCAGTTCTTTCTAATGCCCCAAAATACAGAGCTTTTTCAAAGCTCTGCTCACTGTTCAAAGCAATCAAATTCCACTAAGCTCTGTACAGCCCCCAATCTCCACTCAAGCATCATTTCCCTACTTTCAGATACTTCTGATAGCGCTGCCTCGTTTTGTGTACTGACTCTCTCCTGCTACACAGGAGATCCCTGTAAGTCGTCACATTTCTCATTTGAAATATTCTATCTCAGCATCACACTCAAGACCAGGCAAGAGAAAGAGCTGCAATATAAATGTTGACTTATACACAAGTACCTACCAAAAAAAACTACAAACTATAGACTACATCCACTCTGCCCATTCGTTAATAAGTGGCTATTAAAGCCACACCAAGTTTTCCACTTAAACACACACAAATTGAGAGTTGGAGGGATGGCTCGGTGGTTACAGAGCACTGGCTACTCCAGAGGACTTAGGTTCAATTCTGAGCACCTACATAGTGGCTCACAATCATCTCTAACTCCAGTCCCAAGGGATTCAATGCCTTTTTTCTGGGCTCCATAGGTACCAGGCACATACATGGACCACAGACATACATGTAGGCAAAATAGCCATACACATAAAATAGTTTTTAAAAACTTTAAAGCATTCTGTATAATATAATTATTTACTCATACTCATAAATACTATCAAGATAGGAAATGCTTAAATACATTTTTAATGTCTCTAATTTTCCCTAAAAGTTAAGGAACAAACCTCTTAACAATAGTCTCAAGTGTTATTGGCTTTCAAAACTCATTTCCGGGGTTGAGGGTGTACCTCAATAACAAGAGCTTGCACAGTTTAAGAGGCAATCTGCAAGATTAACTTTTTATTTTAAAATCCCATAGCAAAATTATTATTTATTTCAAAAGTGCTGCACTTTGTAAGAAGGGCTAGAGAAACAGAAGTCTTCAACTTGTACACCAAATGATTTCTTCATTCATCTGCCACTATGGCAAATGACTGTATTTTCCAAGAAGAAAGTTTCAGAAATAAAAGCCAAAAGAATTAAAAGAAAGGTTTTTAGAAAACAAATCAGTCCAATAAGATAATATTTTTTAACACCAACAGTCATAATCTAGCAAAATAGTTCTGAAAACTCATCTAAAACACAGGATCTAGAGCAGCAGTTCTCAGCCAGGGGGTCATATGGCCGTTTCACAGTAATCCCTGTTCTGGGACTAACGCCTTCTGACTTCCTTGGACATCAGGCACAAACATGATATACATACATTATTGCATTCAGACAAAACACCCACACACATAAAATAAAATATCTAAAATCAAGTCTAAAACATACAGATCAAGACAATGGGAATTCAGAGACAGAGATGTAACTCCATCAGGAGAGTGCTTGTCCAGCGTGCACAGGCCCTGGGTTTGATCCCTAATATTTTACACACCAGAGGAGGTGTGTAAATACATGCCTGTATTTCAGCACTCAAAAAGTAGACACAGACAGATGAAGAGTTCAAAGTCATCCAAATCTACATAGAGTTTGAGGCTAGCCCATTAGACCATGTCTAGGAAAAAAAGGAAGAAGGGAGCAAGGAAAGAAAGGGAGGGAGGAGAGAAGAAGGGAGGGAGCTAGAGATCAAGTCCAAGCTGGACATAAGATCAGGTCTGTAATCCTAGCAGAATTGATATTGAATATTTGTAAGTATTTATAAATATTCAGTAACCAGAGTGCTAGGATTGGACTCCAAGGCCAGTCTAGGATACATACTGCATTCAAAGCTAACATGGACTAGAGTAAGATCCTGTCTCAAAGAAAAAGGGGAGGTAGTGCCATACTTACTAATTCCACCCAAAAACACAGCCAACCACCAATCACCAAAAACACTAACCATTTTATATTTTAAGATAAAGTTCCAATTATGACAAATTAAAGGTTCAGTTTCAAGCTAGCAAACTAAAAGAGCTGAATTTTCAAAGTCTGTGTTCTGCTTAGAATTTTTTTCATACTTAAATCCTCACCCCCCACACACACACACACAAACAAGAAAAAATAAACAGGAATCTCAAGCCTCGAATAGATTCTAATTTTAGTATTTTTAAGCATTACTTTTGTGCTGGTATGCAGTCTTTCAATTCAATACTACATGCTCAAAGATTCAGTAGTGTGATAGCAGTGTGAAACAATTCCTTCCAAACTAAACCGCCATGTTGGAGAGCTCTTAAAACACAGTATTCTAAAGGGAGTATCTTCGGGGAAGCTAGCAATCTAAAAGCTTCAGGAAGTCCCTGAAATTAACCAGGCACCCTAGACTCCTACCTTTTCAAAGGAATTAAGTGATGAAGACTCCTGAGAGTTACTCTCAGATCAAAGCCACCTGAAAGAGAGCAGCTAAGTTGCCCAAAAGACAAGCTGAGCTGCCTGGAAAAAGTTCAGACCAATTGCAAATAGCTGTATTTGAGTCATTTCTGCTCCTGTACAAAATAACCATATTCGTGTAAGTAACCCCAATATAACACATTGAACTTTGCTGGCATCCTTACTTTGGTCTTCGGTCTGCCTGTCAGCTCCCTATCTGGAGTAAGTAGACATTGGTTCAGATTGCCCCAGAAAATGTTACACAGGGACATAATTTAAAAAAAAAAAAAAAAAAAAAAAAAAAAAGGGTTGGGGGGTGGGAGTACTGGGGACAGGCAAAATGGCTTACCTGGTAAAGATGATATGATTGCTGCCAAGCCTGACAATCCTAAGTCTGATTTCAGAACCCAAATGATAGAGGAAAAGAACCAACTCCTTCAAGCTCTCCTCTGACCTTAACCCATAAACATGCACAATAAATGTATTTAAAAAAAAAAGAAAGAAAGAAACAGGTACTGTCACTGCCAGAGTGAATGTCATCCTATTCACATCCTCATTTGTATTAGCCTGCAAAAAAAGTCATTAACAAAAAAAAATTGTTTGTTTGTTTTTTGAAACAGGGTTTCTCTGTGTAGTCTTGGCTATTCTGGAACCTACTCTGTAGACCAGGCTGGCCTTGAATTCATAGAGATCCTCCTACCTCTGCCTCCTAAGTGTTGGGAACTAAAGACATGGACTACCACTGCCCCAAAAAATAAAGTTTTAACAAACTATTTTAAGGTTTAGCAGTATCTTAGGTTAACAAAGCTATAAGCTTCCAACACCCTTCCTAAGGCCAAGAACTATGTTAGTAAAATAGGAAAAAAAAAAAAAAACGGAACAGAAAATTTCGATTCACTTCTAAAATATGTGCTCAATGTCTACCAGGAAATAGTGATATGAAAAGTATAGAACAATTATATGAAAATAAAAGGGAATGTGAGAGGGCACTACCCCCCATCAAGTCCACTTATCAGGACAACTACACACAGTGTACATCATTTGACTATAAATATAGTTAATTTTAAAGCTAAAAAGAACTCTAGTGGTTTGTATGTTTGTAATTAAGAGACATGAAGGGGGCCAGTAGTATAGCTCAAAAAATATAGGCACTTGCCACACAGCATGGAGACCTGAGTTTGATCCTCAGAACTCAGTATCCTCTGACTTTCACACATACACTGTGGAATGAGGGTTCAAACACACACACACACACACACACACACACACACACACACACACACACACACATTTTTGTAAAAGAGACTTCACCATTGTCAATGGCAAAAGCCCTGTATTTTATACAAAGTTAACATTTTCTTCAATGTCTAGAATCAACTAATAAGTACCTCTATCCATATTGATGCAAATGTAACTATCAAGAAGCATTAAACAGAGTATTTATCTGATTTATCTTATGTACATTGTCAAATACAAGGTAAATACCTGTTATTTCCAGGGAAAGAAACCAAGTCATATGGAAGGCTGGCAATTCCAAATATTGTCGTACTAGCCAAAATGATCTTACAATCTAATAATGTCTAAACTTATATTCAAAGTGAAAAACAGCAATTTGATCAGTCATTGTGACAGCTGATGATTTAAGATCACATTGTCGATGTGTATCCTGACACTATGAGAACCAAGAGCTCTCTATCTCCTTTCAAAAGAAAAGAGAGCTGGAAATGGTTAACATATACACCTGTAATCCCAACTCTGGGGAAATGGAGGGAAGGAGAATCAGGATGCTGAAGCCTGGGCTACACGAGGTCCTATCTCAAAAACCGACCAGTCAGGCATAGTGGTACACACGTTTAATCCCAACACTTGGGAGGCAGGCAGATCTCTTTAAGTTAGCCTGGTCTATAGAGAAAATTCCAGGACAGCCACAGCTGTTACACAGAAAAACCCTGCCTTAAAAAACCAAAAGAGGGGAAAAACAAACAAACAAACAAACAAACAAAAACACATAAGCAGGATGGGGTGAATGATATGCAGATTTAGAAAAGGAAGTAAAATTTACTATACATTTATAGACATTAACTTCCCCAGGCATTGGTGGTGCATGCCTTTAGTACCAGCACTTGGAAGGCACAGGCAGGTGGAATCTCTGTGAGTTCAAGGCCAACCTGGTCTACAGAGCTAGTTCCATGACAGCCTCCAAAAAAATACAGAGAAACCCTGTCTTGAAAACCATAAAAAAGATTTTCTCAGTGCGGCACGCCTTTAATCTCAGCACACAGGAGGCAAAGACAGGCAGATCTCTGAGTTAGAGGCCAGCATCATGGTATACAGAGCAGGATTTCAGGACAAGAGCTACACACAGAGAAATGCTGTCTCCAAAAATAAATAAATAAATAAATAAAATGAGAAAAGACATTATGCAATGTGACTTAATATTATCACAAATATATTTAATTACCAAGTCAGGATTTGAACCTAAATGTCTTCTTTTCAAAATCTATATAACCTTGTCACTCAATTACAGCACTTCAGTACTAATGGAGAAATCATAGAAAAATTTTAAGTCTTGCAGTAAGAATCCTGAAACAACTAAAGGACTATAAACTGGGGGGGGGGAGAAAGGTGTCACAGCCATGAGAAATAGTCTGTTAGGGTTTTTTCTTGTTGTTGTTTCAAGACAGGTTTCTCTGTGTAGCTTTGTAGACCAGGCTAGCCTCAAACTCACAGAGATCCACCTGCCTTTGCCTCCTGTGTACTGGAACTAAAGGCTTGCGTCACCACCTCAAAGCTGACAAGTAATCTCTTAGAAGAAAGTCTGAACACATACTTTGAAAAGTTTTCAATGTATCCAGGCCTCAAGTAGAGGATACTTAATACATACAGAAGAAAACAACGAGAGTATTTATGAATATGGCTAGCTTTAATAACAGCCTCCCTAAACAGTAAGAAGCTGTTTTTGTCGTGGCTCTGAAATGAAGGCTGGCATCATGAAGCACCCCTTTATTTACCTTCTCCCCAAGAAAGGTGAGGAGGGAAAATCTACTAAAAAGAAACTAACAGTAAAGGTTTGGTGTAAGCACAACCAAAACTGCACCCCTACCATAATTTCACATAACTAAAGAATGTCTAATCACTATTTGCAAAGTAAACATAGGGCAATCATTTAGCAAAATGGCAGAAAAACTCAAAGTCTTATTAGAAACAGAGAGCAAGTTTGATTTGATTTCTCAAATCAAACGGCAAATCCAAGACCTTTTCTGTAAACTTAATTACTTAATAACTGGCTGATAACCATATACTATTAATTCCCTAGACTCAATTTGTGTTACCCAACTTGTCTCTGCATCTAAAGCCTCACAACTGGTTTAAGGCAATACTTATCACCTTTAATAACGAGTTGGGGGATTTGCATCTCAAAGCAGAATAATACAAATTACGAAAAAAACAAAAAAACTATTTAAACGCCCTGGCCAAGATTGCAACTAACCAGATGTTAACACAACCTTACTAACAAACTACTTCCACAGCTCAACGGCTTCCCCAGTGCTCTGGGCTCCCGGTAAACTCAAATGCAAGGTGCGATTCTTTGGGCACTTTCCAGGTCTACAGTAGTTTTCCTTTCCAGCAGAACACCCACACAGTGATGGAGACCACAAGTCTGCAGCCCTCAAGAGTGGTGTTCATTTCTCACTTCCTAAGAAGCGACGGAAAAGCCACATGTGGAAGGAACCCCGAGGCACACAGAGCTGCTCCCACCCCGAGGCCACCCACTAGTGGGTCTCCCCCACACCTGAGACCGTCCAGGCTAACTTCCCGGAAGGTAAGAGAGAAACTGCGTAAGGCCGGGGGCTGGTGAGACCCAAAATAAAGGCGGTGGGGGTGAGGGAGAGAAACAGACGCGTAAGACCGGGAACCTTCCCGCCTCTCCCAGACGCCAGCCCGCGACCTCCGAGCGCAGCAGGCTGCGACACCAGGACGCCGAACCCGCGCCTCAATCTCGGGTCTGACCCCAAAGCAAACACGGGGGCGAGCCGCGCTCGCCCCCGCCCCCAGGCACGTTAGTGTGGGACGGAGTCCCGGCCCGGACGGACCGCGCTCTCAGGCCTCTCAACCTGCGCACCTTGGTGCAGCCGTGCCAGGCCCGCTGTGGCGACCAGGCCGTAGGCCCTCACCCCAGTGAGCTCTCGAAGGCCCCGGCTTTCTGGAAGCCCCGGGCCCCAGGGAAAGGCCCGCTGACCGACGGAGATCTCTAAGAAACTACCTTTGAACTGGCCTTCTGAGATCCGCCTGGCGTTTTGTCGGCCATCTTGAGCTTTGCTCCTCCTTCAGCGGAGGCAGCAGCGCGGGTGAGTCGAGCACCGAAAGAGCCGATCGCAGCAGAGCGCGCCAGAGTCCTGCCAGGCTGACTAGCCGAACGCCGAAACGGAAACCCCAGACCGCGTGACTTCCGTGTCAATTCGCTTCTCGCGCCCCGCCCACCCCCCTCGTCTTCCGGCGGATTGCGGCGTCTCGTCACGTTACGCGGCCGCGGAATTTAGGGAATCTCCTTGACCCGACTTTCAAGGCCGACTGATAATTCAGTCATTTTCTTTCTCGAGCCAGACGGTGTTAGATGCTCGCGGGTTCTACTTCCTGTGGGGGAGGAAAGGAAGCTGCTCCTTCAAAAGGACGGCAGTAGCCACGTGGGTCGAGCGTCCCCGCTCAGAAAATAGATCTGACCATCGAGACACTTGTTTGCGCCACGGCTCCTCGGGAGCCCAGACCTTGGTGGGAAGGCAAATTTGCAATCTGCTCGCGTGAAAATGGTGAGCAGTGAGCTAGTGTGACTGCAGAGTGAGAAAAAGCATTTGGCCCAACTTGAGGGTAGTGGGACAAAAACTGTTAGGACGTCTGAGCGTGGTACTTGGAAAGCCTGAAAGAAAAAAAAAAAATCGTAGAGAAGGTGTTATAAAAGGAGCATTTTTTTTTTTTTAACTTATCGTAACTTCATAGTGCAGGCACGCCACAACAACCGTGTGGAAGTTAGAGGGTCATTTGCAGGAGTTGTTGCTCACCTTTTCACTACGATGGGATCCGGGAATCGAACTCAGGTGGGCCAGAGCCTTTTACCCTCTGAGCAATCTGACTGCCAGCTTCTGTTTCTTTGAAGCATAGCCACAAAAGCTGTAGCAGAAGATGGCTTTGAACTGTTAATTCTCTTGTCTCTGTCTCTCCGCCTCCAGTCCTGACATTAGTCCGGTCCACCATGCCCCTGGTTCTTTGTTTTGGTTTGTTGGTTGACTTTGTTTTGGTTTCTCTGTAACCCTGGCTGTCCTGGAACCCACTCTGTAGACCTTACTAGCCACAAACTCAAGAGATCCGCCTGTCTCTGCCTCACCAGTGCTGGCATTAAGCGTGTGCCTCCACTGCCTGCCCAGCTCTTTGAGCGTTCTTATCAGACTCAAATTCAAAGGAACGCTTACTTGAGAAGGTCAGTGTGGAATCAAGTGGGAAAATGGAAAGGAATCCTGGGTAGAAGTATTTAAAGTAAAAGCCTTATGAAATATATCAGTACAATCCTTTATACAGATAACCATAAACATCAGGGTGACCAGGTGTAGGGAGGGTATAGGAACAAGTTCACATAGGATGCCCAGGTGTGGTTATAAGGTAGCGTCATAGTCTCAGGATGCAATAGGTTTGAGTCGAGTCGTGATGGGAATGCTGCCGTGTGGGCTTCATAACTTGTTCCTAATTCATTATATTGAGTCCTGCTGGGGTTTTTGTTTGCTTGGGTGGTTTGGGTTTTTCCTTTTATTTTTTAATTATTTTTATTTTATATACATTGGTGTTTTGCCATGGTGTTGGGTACTATAGAACTGGAGTTGTCAGCTGACGTGGGTGCTGGGAATTGAACCTGAGTCCTCGGAAGAGGGGTCAGTGTTCTTAAACCACTGAGCCATCTCTCCAACCCTGGGTTTCCCTGTGTAGCTTTGGCTGTCTTGGAACTAGCTCTGTAGACCAGGCTGCTGCTTCCTGAGTGCTGGGAGTAAAGGTGTCTACCACCACCCCACAAGCCCTGCTGTTTTTAATATATAAAAGCTTGCACAGTGTTGTGACTTACAAAAACAGATAAATAATAATGCTATACAATGCAAAACTTGGGGATAAGGACAGCAAACAAGGTGATAGCAAAGTAACCCTGTGTATAATTGACTGAGGAAAGGACGAGTAGGGAAGGGGACTGAAAGAAATAATTAACTCTGCGAATGGAAATGGATTGAAGAGATGGAAGGCAGATTCACAGAAGCAAGAACATTTGCCATGCAGAAGTTTCATCTTTTGGTTGGTAAAGGGGACCAGGGAAGCACTTAGGTAGGAAGCTATTTCTTGGACCCTTTCAAAAGGACAATAGCATCTGGTGCCAGGCACTGAGGGATAAACAAACTAGGCAATAAGGGTAGAAGCCATATTAACAGCAATTCAGTGATTCGAAAGTAATGGTTGCTGTATGTGAAATTACAACAGAATGCTGTTTTGTACCTTGGAGCCCAACTGAATTTATTTCCATTCTCAGATCCTGTCCCTCATCTTCAGTTCTGAACTGAACCTCTTCTCTCAATTAGACCCTCACCTGTAATTGAAATCTAGTTTTTTGGTTTTTGGGTTTTTTTGGTTTTTTGTTTTTTGTTTTTTGTTTTTTTTTTTTTTTTTTGCTTCTTTGAAACAAGGTTTTTCTGTATTGTTTTGGAGCCTCTCCTGGAACTAGCTCTGTAAACCAAGCTAGCCTCGAACTCACAGAGATCCACTGCTCTGCCTCCCAAGTGCTAGGACTGAAGGCATGTGCCACCAACGCCTGGCCATCTAGTTAATTTCTTACACCGACTAAAGACCTTCCTTTGGGAAGGTTTACAGACTTCCCTCCCCAGCCAAGACTGCTGAAAATGTTTCTGTTTCCATGGGAACCCGTAATTTTCCAACTAGAGTGTATCACATTAGATCTTAGTTGCTTAGTCTAGGATTAGAAGGTGACATACAGGCAGGTGGATCTCTGAATTGGGGCCAGTTCTAAAACAGCCAGGATGACACTGAGAAACCCTGTCTCTGAGGAAAAGAAAGAAAGCAAGTGAAATTGTCACCTGAGCAGAGCAAGGCTTGGGACTGGGTGTTCTGGCAACTCTGCCAGATGCCTTGAGTATATGAACATAGGCAGCTCCTCAGTCAAACCCCCAAACCCCTTCTTTTAAAAATAATTTTCACTTCAGAAAGCCACAACCAGTCAAAATTCAGAGTTGTGAAGCCTAGTCCCAATAGATATACCTAAAAACTTCTTCACCTAAGGCTTCAGGAACACTGCAAAAGAACAAGCAGAAAGCCCAGCATTGGTGGCACACACCTTTAATCCCAGCACTTGGGAGGCAGAAGCAGGTGGACCTCTGAGTTCTAAGCCAGCCTGGTCTACAGAGCTCCAGAGCAATACAGAGAAACCCGGTCTTGAAAAAAAAAAAAAGACCAGAAAGATTGTAAAAGCCAGAGGATCTGTAGCTTGCTGTGAGATTGTAATATCAGAAGCTACACCCACAGTCTCACCAATTTGACTGCCCAATGAACATGCCAAACTGGACAGAGAAAAGCTCAAGGCATGAAGGCTGCCCAAAGCACTATAGGCGACTGAGGAAAGCTGGGAAGCAGGGAGGTGGCTTTTCCCAGGGAAGAACACACCAGCTGGTTGTGCAGTGCCAAACAGTCAGCTCTGAAACATACAAACCAGTAACATTATGCAGACCAAACAGGTCATATTTAGGTGTGTGTGTGTGTGTGTGTGTGTGTGTGTGTGTGTGTGTGTGTGTATTCATGTAATAAAAATTAGTGGTAAAAAATGAGGCCATGAATTTGAATGGGGAGCTGAAAAGGGCATATGGGAAGGCTTGGAGGGAGGAAAGTAAAGGGAAGCCTTTGTTATAATCTCTCTAAAATAATTTGTACTAAAATGTTCACACCTACATGTTTGAAAAAATAGAAGAATGCAGACTATGCCTAAAGCAAGAAAGCAAGTTGTACAAATGTGTCCTAATAGAAGTAAGACATAGGTCTTCGTTTAGACCAATTAAGTCTATTCTTACCGCTTTCAAATCATAATTATGAGCAGTTATCCTTGGTGCATTTAAACCGTGTCATCTTGACCTGGTTATTCAAACTACAAATTAAGGAGAAGGATTCATTCAATTAATCCAAGTAGACCTACAGAACCTCAAACACAGAATTTGATTCATAATCATTGTTCTCCAGGGGCTGCACATAAGCAAAAAGCACTGTACAATTCACTGCACTTCCCATTGCTGTTCTCGTGACACCAAACACTTTTCCTCCAGTGTCAGCTCTCTTGTCCCATTCATTCATTCAGTTTCCCCTGCAATGGCCTTTTTCATCAGACATTACAAAGTAATACTCAAGACAGTCCATCAAAATGTTTTGTTTAGCTTAATCAGTAAGATTTTTTTTCCTTTGAATTTTGATCTAATGTTTTAAAATTGGGAGATTTTACATAAAACTCAAATTCTCTTTGAAAATGGAAACGACTGGCAATTCTAGGGGGCGGTCCAGTTAAGATGAGCTACTGCAGCTTCTGGGGACAGGAGCTGTACACCCCAGCTGACCAAGCCCTCCCCATGTATGGTAGACAAATTTTCCTCATGAAGCCTGCCTGTGGATAGTGTGGAACAGTGCAAGTCACATTCAAGTCTGCTGGCAATGACCAGAGCTGAAATCAGCTAGACAGAACAGAGGGCCCACTGCCTAGTTCCATGCTTTTAGCTGCCCTTCCCCCAATTTTATTTCTTAAAATGGGGAAGGGAATGTAGACTATATTTAACAATATGAATGATACAGGGCTAGAGAGGACTCAATGGTTAACACTTTCTGCTATCCAAAGGACTGCCATTTGGATCCCAGCACCCATGTCAAGTGGCTCACAAGCACCTCCAACCACAGATTTGACAAACTTTTTGGGCCTCTCAGGTCACCAGCACATACATGGCAAACACAAAATAAAATTTTTAAGAATGGTTGTGGAATCTATGTACTGAAAGTGACCTTCAGTGTAATTGTTTCAGGCTGACAGTGTAGCCCAGTAGTAAAATGTTTGCTTGCCCTGTACACAAGATCCTGAATTGATCTAAAGAGGCTTGCCTTCCTCGAGAGGAGTTCAACATAAGACCATGTCCAGGTAAGCAAGCGCTCTACCACTGAACATACTCTCAGTCCTGCAGCTTACCTTTTCAGAGTCTGTCCAGCACCCCCCCACCCCGTCCCAGCACCTGAGTTACAAATGCATGCTGGTTTTTTGTGTGTGTGCTTAGAAATCCAAACTTGGGTTCTCGTGCTTACACAGCAAGCACTTTAACCACTGAACCAGCCCTCCAAATTCTTTTATTTTTGTAGTTGATCAGTTTATTTTGTCACGCTTCCAAGGACGCAGTGATACCACTTTAAAGTAATAACTAGTACATTTTCTCTTGTGGATCTTTAAACACACACACACACACACACACACACACACACACACACACACACATCATTTCCCTTGCATAGCGCATCAAGAGTAATGTTATCATATGGTGTTCGTGTACAGCCTTGTCTAGTTCCTGACTTTAACAAGAATGCTTTTAGTGTGTTTATGAGAATAAAGATGACTTTGTTGTATACTGAATTGTGGTGATTCATCTTCATTGTCCACTGGATTTAGAATTACCATGGAAACAGACCTCTGGATGTGTCTATGGCAGTGTTTCCAGAGAAGATCCATCCTGAATGTGGGTGGTGCAATCCCATTGTCACTGTCTAGGGGGCTTGTGTGGAGTCATTTTCTATGCCTGAAAAATAATTAAAAGGCAGGAGAGCTGGGTGGTAGTACTCACCCTTAACCCCAGCCAATTAAAACCAAGTCCTCATTCCCCTTTCCCCATCAGCCCCTGACAGCCACCACTTAGCCTTGGTGTCTACAATCACTGTAGACATCACATATAGATTCTTACATACCCTCTCCCTCTCCCTCCCTCCCTCTCTCTCTCTCTGTCTCTGTCTCTGTCTCTCTCTGTCTCTCTCTCTCTCTCTGTGTGTGTGTGTGTGTGTGTGTGTGTGTGTCTCTTAGACAGACTCTTATTCTTTAGCCTAGACTGGCCTCAAACTTTGGATAATCCTCCTGTCTCAACTCCTGCAAAAAAAAAAAAAAAAAAAAAAACTACAGTTGTGGCAATATCTGTTCTTTAGCAATTGGCTTATTTTACTTGACAGAATGTCCTCAAGCTCCATCCATGTTATACTGTATAAATGGCAGAATCTCTCAATTTCTCACACACACCTACCTCTGCTTCCCCACCCACCACTGCTCACTGTCTCCTCCACTCCCATCTCTCTCACATAGTTGTTGTCTCAAGATGTAAGCTTCCGCTACTGTTTCAGCACCATGGCTGGCAGGCTGCAACCATACTCCCTGCCTGGGACTCGCCCTCTGAAACTGTAAGCCAGCAGTTAAATGTCTCTTTTATAAGTTGCCCTGGTCATGGTGTCTAATCACAGCAATAGAAAAGTAACTAAGTCTGATTGTTATACAGGGACCCAAAGAAAGCCTGCCACCACTGGGGTCCTTGCACTACACACCATTTTGGATCTTGGAACTATGTTTAGAAGAGAGGAATCAGTGTGCCCGTGCACTTGAAAAGTGACTCTTAGATAAGGAGTGGGGAATTAAAGTCACCCTGTGGAAGAAGAGCACGGCACAGGAGGCCACAGGGACAGCTCAAAAGGAGCAAACGTTCCCTCAGCATTCCTGAAGGCACAGAATAACCAATCCATTTCAAATCGAGGTACAAAATGCTTTTTTAACCTCCAGGAGAGGTTGGAACAGTCAGCCAACACTTCTCCATGCGACGCACACGAAGAAGCTACTGATGATAGAAAAGGCTCTGAAACAGGAGGACAGCTGGAAGATCTGAGGCATCCACCCTGACTTTCCCACGCCTCGGAAGGAAAAACAAAAATGGCCAGAGCGACATTTCCAAATTAAATACTCAACATCAACTTGGTTGCATCTACCGCCACATCCCATGAAGTTTGAATCTAATAAACTGACTGTGGAGTACCCCTAAGAAAGCCAGCAGCCTCAACAAGACATGTTATCTCAGGTTAGTTGCTGGAATCAGAGGGATCCACCAGGCACACCAAGGCCTGCACTGAAGGCTCCTTACTATTAGCTGTGTGGATTCTTTATTGTCCATTATTACTATTACTATTATTTTGAGATAGCATCTCACTGTGTAGCCTCAAACACCTGGTAATCCCCCCAGGATAGCTTCCTACCTGTTGAGGTTGCAGGCATGAGCCACCATTTACATCTCTTATTTGAATAATAGGAAAAAAAGATACCAGGGTAAATCCAGATCCAGTTAAACAAATGGCAGAGTCCTGTGCCTCTTTTAGCTAATAAAAATTAAGCGTTCCAATCTTTCCAGTCTAGTAGCTTTGAATTTTAGTTTTTCACTTTTCCCATGTCATTGGAATTTGTAGAGATGCTGTGGATAAAGCACACAGTCCTTGCTTTGGGGTTGCAGTTTGGTTCATTCTCCCCCCTGCCCCCACTGGCAATTTGGCCCTAGCTGTTAAAATGTAATGCATGTGCTGAGAAGCCTTTGTGCAGCCAATAACCCAAAGCATCCTGGTGTCTGCCAATATGGGGCTTCGATTACAGCCACACATCTAAAGAATGCTGTGTGGAATGGGTCTGAGATGCTATGACAGTGTTGAAGCTGCACAGACGGGAACTGCGCAGCTTCATAAGGGGAAGTATGGAAGTGGACATGCATTTAAAAATGCATCTGTAGATAAAAATACAGTCCACATATTGCAGGTGGCCCCTGATGGCCTCCAACTTACATCAGTCCCTCATTAGCTTTCCTTCCCATGACCGGTGCTTCAAGCTGACGACTTGCCTCTAACAAACAGACCATAACAACCGTGACAGGCTGTCCTTCCAAGATCAGGTTAAAATAATCCCTTGGCCTCTTGTCCTGCCTTTTCTGGCTCTCCTCTCTCCCTCCCTCCTTCCTCCCTTCCCTTCTTCCCTCTCCCTCTCCTTGTTTGCTAAAATGCAGACAGTTCCTGTGCTTCTATTGAGAGGCCCATGTCAAAAATAAAACAAAACAACAACAACAACAACAACAACAACAAAACCTGAAGGAAGGGTTCAGGCCAAAAGCCAGAGACCAGATGAAGCTGCCTCCAACAGTCCAACAGCCTGTGAGGAGCTCTGCCCTGCCAGCAGGGGTCTGGGCAGCCCTACAGAAGACCTGCTCCAGCTCTCAGTCTGACACCAGCCTGCCTCCCTAGAGCCAGGTCAGCTCTGAAGCAGAAGGAATGGGGGGTTAAAAAGAAAAAAAAAAAAAATGCTTGCTGTTTGGCACTAATAAAATGCCGGGTAATTTGCTGATGTAATGTAACAGGAATATTTGTATAGGCATTCATGAAGTATATCCCTTTTAAAACTGGAAACCACTTGTCACTAGGGAAGAAAACAAGATTCTGGGGCACGCTATTTCACTGTAGATCTTTTTCGCTGTTCATTTTGGGGTATGTCATTGCTTCAAATGAAGACTAAAGCCACATTTTACACATACCATTCTATAATTTTTCTTTCTTTCAATACCTAGGTGGTGAGCAGGGAGAGGATGGAGGCAGGAGACTGAACAGAGGCACAACATACATATAAGCTTTCAGCCCCTGTGCGGAGCATGGAGGGGGGGCACTTCCTAGAAAACATCCCAGAAAATCTTCTCCCCATGAGGTCAGAGATGTGTAAATACTCACTTAAACCAACCAAGGTCAGGGGAAGAAGATGAAGGGAGATGGCTAGGATTGGATTATATAGAACACATGGGTGACCTGAAAATTCCTTATCCAAACAAAATCTAGGCTCTGCTGAAAAGAGAAGGAAAGGAAATAACCTACACGCTTTATTTATTTTTGGTTGCTGTTGTTATTTTGGTTTCTCTCTGTAGCCCTGGCTGTCCTGAAACCAGGGTAGCCTTGGACTCAAGATCTGCCTGTCTCTGTCTCCTGAGTTCTGGGACTAAAGGCGTGAACCACTACCAGCCCCAAATCTTTTTTATATTGTGAGGACCTAGGCTCACTGGCTTTTAATCATTTAGTTTAACTGAGTATATCATAATTACATATTCTACATCATTCCTATCACCCACAGGTCCATTTTGCAAATCATTACCCATGTGACCCAAATCCAGCCTAGAACATTGGTTTTAGAACTTTTAACCATTGCTAACACTAGATTTACTGTTTAAATCAAATATTATGGGATCTGAATACAAAGAGCAGACAACTAACTCTGCATCCAGGCTGGTGTTCACTGAGAGATGGGAATGATGGAGTTTCACCTTGCCACATTAGCCAGCCCCTTGAGTGGACTTGGAGGGTAAACTGACCATGAGTTGAAAAGCCAGGCATGCTATGTGGGATGAGAGGCTGAGTCTAGACCCTACTCCATGGCATGGGCACATGAACCTAGCACAGTGAAAGTCAATTTTCTGGATCTCTATTTCCTTGTATGTAAAACTGAGATAATGATACTGTGCTAGATAGTTTTAGATCATCTTGACACAATCTAAAGTCATCTGAGAGGAGGGAACCTCAATGAAGAAAATTCTTCCATTAAAATCAGGGTGTAGGCAAGTCTGTAGGGCATTTTCTTAATTAGTGATTGATGATCAGAGCCCAGGCAATTATGGTTGGTGCCATCCCTGGGCTAGTGGTCCTGGGTTTCATAAGCAATCAGTCTGTATAAGCCAATCATCACCACCCCTCAATGGCCTCTGCGTCAGCTCCCACCTCTAAGCTCCTGTCCTATTTAAGTTCCTGACCTGTTTGAGTTCCTGCCCTGGCTTCCTTCAATGATGAACTCTAATGTGGAAATATAAGCCAAATAAATCCTTTCCTCCCCAACTTGTATTTTGGTCATGGTGTTTTATTGCAGCCATAGAAACCCTAACTAAGACAAATACTGACCTTACTGGGTGTGGTAGTACTTGGTCATAATCTCAGAACTGAGACACTAAGGCAAGGAGACCTAGATAAGGGTCTGGAGAGATGGCCCAGTGGCACTGGCTGCCTTCCAGAGGACCAGAGTTGGAAAGCTTTTTTTTTTTTTTTTTTTTTTTTTTGACACCGAGTACTGTTCCATGGCTCAGATTGACCTTGAACTCCAGATTCTTGTGTCTTCACACAAGGCTCCCGTTTAAATACTGGTCTCCAATTGGCAGACCTGTTTGGGAAGGATTAGTGTTGTTCTTTAATTACAGTTATAAGAATAAAGGCTGGAGAAGGGGTGGGGGAGGTGGTCCTGGGTGAGGATCCCAAGGTAAGGGACCACGTGGGAGAGCATAGCAGGTGAGGGTGACCAAGGCAGCGAGGCAGAGGGAATAACATGCCAGGCAGATAGAGCTTAAATGAGGGTTTATTTAGAAAGGGGAGTGAGGGAGAAGGGAAGAGACATAGAGGCACCAAGAACCTGGAACAGAAGAGGAGAGAGGGAGGGGGAAGAGAAGAAGAGCCGGTAGCTGGTGGCCAACCAAAAGCAGGAGAGGGAGCAAAAGAGAAAGCAAAAGAGAGAGAGGAAGAGAGCATAAGTGGGCAGAGGTCTCACTTTTAAAGGGGTCCTTTATACCTGCCTGCATACTAGTACTCATGGAACCCTGGGCTGACCAGAGTACTGCCTGAGTGCATTCTGCCAGGTGACAGGGGCAGGCCAGCCTAATGCCTGAATCCTTACAATTAGGAGGTGTGGCCTTATCGGGAAAGGTGTGTCACTGAGGGCAGGCCTTAAGGTTTAGAAGACTGGGTGTGCTTCCTTCTTGTGACTGCTGCCATGTCTTCACCATCATGGACTCTAACCCTCTGATACTGTAAACCCAATTAAATGCTTTCTTTTACAGGTTGACTCATGGTATTTTGTCACAGCAATAGAAACCCTAACTAATACAATTATGTCAAACAAAAATTCACAAATATAAACCATAGAGCAAGTCATGGATGCATTTGATCACATTAAAAATTAAAGAATATTACTTTTAGAGGCCATCATAGATTTAAAATACAAATTACAGTATAGGGGATGGTGGTGCATACCTGTAATGACAGTATCAGAAACAGAATGTGACCCTTAGGAGTTGAGCCTGACCCACAAAGCTAGGCCCTGTCTCAGTGGGGAATGTACTGGGTGGTTTTCTGTGTCAACTTGATACTTAGTCATCAGAAGAAGGAGCCTCAGCTGAGGAAATGCCTCCTTGAGATGCAGCTGTAAGGCATTTTCTCTTCGGGTGATTAATGGTGGAGGGCTCAGGCCATGGTGGGTGATACAATCCCTGTGCTGTTGGTCCTGGATTCTCTAAGAAGGTGGGTTGAGCAAGCCAAGGGAAGCAAGCCAGTGAGCTACTCTGCATCAACTCCTGCATTCAGGACCCTGTGTTTGAGTCCCTGTGTTGACTTCCTTCAGTGGTGAACAGCAATGCTCAAGTTTGAGCCTAACAAACACTTTCCTCCCCAACTTGCTTTTTGGTCATCGTGTTTCATTGCAACAACAGAAACCCTAACTAAGACAGGGAACAATAGACACAGAGAGATATTACAGAATAAAAGAGATTTAAAAAATGAAAAGATATTGAAGAAAATAAGCAAGGGATATCTTGGCAATCTGTTTGGATTGGGTTACAAACACACTTGTTTCCTACCAAAGCATTCAGCAACAGGACCCCCACCTACACAAACTACTGCATGTACTCAAACCCTCCTCCAAAACAGCTACTGTCACTCTGACCTGTAGCTCTCTAGAAACCTGTATTAATCCCCTCTTTTGTGGTCAAATGTATCTTGAAACTAGGGCAATGGGCTGGTCCAACCTGGACTCATTTTGGGAGCATGTGCTGGAATGCAGACTGCATCCTGTGAGTGAACTTTTAGGGAAAATCCTTAGTTGCCTTTCCCTCCCCCCCCCTTCGGTTTCTCTGTATTGCTTTGGAGCCTGTCCAGGAACTCGATTTGGAGACCAGGCTGGCCTTGAACTCACAGAGATCCGCCTACTTCTGCTTCCCGAGAGCAGGAATTAAAGGCTTCTGTCATCAACGCCCAGTTACTTGTCATCTTTTGCTTGAGCCTACTTAGGCATGCATGTGATCAAAATCAGACACATTGTGGGAAAGGATATAGGAAGTGTTTACATAACCTATGCCAGTCAATCAAAACAGAAAACCACCCAACTTTGTCCCTAGTGAGGAAACCCAGGACCCAGGACCCAGAACCCAGGACCCAGGAAAGGAAGCTGCTGGGTAGTGACAGACACCAGTCTTGAGCTGCACCAGTCTCTCAAAGCCAGCTGCTCTCTAGTGTATATTCCTTGTCCTTTATCCTTCCTTTTGAATAAAATCCTTTATTACTCAGCCTCTTGTGTTTGAAGGCTATGCCAAGAACCTGGAAATACCCAGAATGTGCAGGCAGTCCAGTAGACCATGAAGGAAAGAGAGAACTCCATAAGAAAGATGGACAAAGGACAAATAGTTTAAGAAGAAAAGGCCCAAAGTCTACTAAAAATATAAAGAAATCTACAACTTTGCTGGCATTTTTGGAGAAATTGCTATTAAACAGGCTATCCCTATAAGAGGCAGAAAAATGAGAAAGCTGGCCAATGCTACATGGCCACGGAGATGTAGGAACTGTCAGTTCTTCTGGTGGGAGTTTATCACATAGCTGTGGCTACAGAGAAAAGCCCCAAAACTTACTGACTTACAACAACCATTTTACTAGCTCACAGGTGGGGAATTTGGACCAGGCTCCTCTTGACAGTCATCTCCTGCTCTGGTATTTCGTGATTAGCTTGGGCTGCCTCGCATGATGATGGAAGGGCTCCAAGCTCAACAATAGGAACTGTAATGGCTCCTGAGATCTGGTGCAGACCTCACACAATAGAGTTAGAAAATCCTGTTACTGCTCAAAAAGTGTACAAGATTAAATCCAACGCAAGGGAAACAGAGAATGGAAAGGAGCACCACTCTTTCTTCGCCCAGAGACTGAACCCGGGCTTGTAATTGGAGCTTTTGATGGGAGTTGCTACAAAGAACTTATAGACCTTTCTGTGACCTTTGCTATGGAGAAGACATCAGTTCATCCATTCTAAGACCAATCTTGTACTCCACTTAAAATTAAATATATTCAATTCTATGGCCCAGAAATTCCCTTCCCAGCAGTATACATCCAAACAATATTCCTTTTGAGGCTGATAAGAAAAAAGTATTGTTTTGGTATTAGGGATTTAAGAGACAATTAGGTAGCTGTGGTTTGGTGGAGGACCCTGTAGCAGAGCTGGGTGTGGAGGCCCACACCTATAATCCCAGCACTCCAAATGCAGAGGCAAGAGAATTACTACAAATTTGAAGCCAGCCTGATCTACATAGTAATTAATTTCAGGACATCCAGGACCACATATTTATTTGATTGTAAGAGCAGATTATTCTGAGGATGAATGCACCTATCTTTGCTGCTCATAGAAAAGGTTAATGGGAGGTTTATAAATTATGTCATTATATCTCTGGGCTCAATCCCCTGGGGTAGAAGTAGAATTTATTTTCCTTTCCCAAATTCTTTTGTATCTGATTTTTGACCTTGTGATTTTTCCTGGATAACAAGACACTATTGTTACGGCAGATTTTTCCTTCCCGCCGGCGCCAGCCCGCCAGCCCGCCAGTCTGGGCCCACAGCCGCAGCAGCCCCAAATAACACTCTGAGACTCTGCATTTGATACAATCCTGTTGGCCAGTTACCATTATTGCTTATGGGCTAGCTCTGTCTTAATTATTAACCCATTTCTACGTATCTAATTATTTCCACGTGGCTCATCTTATCCTGGAGCCATGGCGGGAGTCTTCCTTCCTCCATGCTCTACATCTTGACTCCTCCTTCTACTTCCTCTTTCCTCCTCCTAGTCTCCTAGCCCCACCTATCTAGTTTTCTATTGGCCAACAGGGCTTTATTAACCAGTATGAGAAACATATATACAGAATAACATCTCCCATCACACTATCTCAAGAAACAAAACAAAAATAGGTCTCTGGATATAGCTTAGTCGGTAGGGTGCTTACCAAGCATACATGAGGCCCTGGGTTCAATCCTCAGCACTCTGCAGGCAGAGAGATAAGTAGTTCAAGGTCATCCTTGACTATGGAAGCTATTCTAGGCTGGTCAAAAACCAAACAAGAAAATAGACTAAATAAATGAAAAATATATAAGATGCACACAAAACAATATATTATACAAATAAGAAACAAACAAAAAGATACACATTAAACATACTGCAATTATTGCCATTAGGTAAAGTCTTAAAATGCAGTGAATCGTGGAAAAAGATAAATAATTTAATGAATGAGTCAATCAATCAATCACAAAGAAATTCAGCCAGACCAGCTATGATTTATACTGAACTGAGAACTATAGTTATCTGAAAGCCCTTAACTTGAGTTCCAGGGAGAAAAAGCATGATCATGGTTCCTTCATTTCTTTTGTTCCTTCCCATAAAATATCAAAGCATGGTCAACCACAGGAAGCAAAAGGTCAAGAAGGAGGAAGGGCTAACCCAGAGATAAAAAAATCACATTTATGTGTTACTCTTTGTCAGAGCCACTTTCCCAGGTAAATCCAACAAAATGTGGTCTGCTGAGCATCCGTGAGCTTCTATCGGCCCCCAAGGACAGCAGGCACAGAAATGGGATGCTTTTCTATTAGCAGCAGTGTATAATACCCTGCAGGACAACCTCCCACCATCAGGCCTAGAACAACCATCAATCACCTGCATAAAAATGACCACAGCACTCCTAACTTCATGACCTTCCTGCCCTACAGGACAAAAGTGCTCTCAGAAGGCCACACCCCAGGTCTCCTTAAACTTGTTCAAGAGTCCCTGGTCTATCATAGCTGGGCAGCAGGACACTACAGACGACACTATTTTTGAAAATTTTCTCTAAATCCAATCTGTTCTTAGATCAGTCATCAAAATGAGGGTTCTTCATCACCAACTCTGGTAGGTGTGTATTTTATGCTGATTGCCTTGTTGCTTTCATGGGCAAAACAGGTTGTAGTTAGTTTAGGTTTCCATTCCCAAGTGAGTGACAGTATCCACACACCTGGCTCTAAACTGAAAACTACATTAGACCTCAGTATTAGGCTTGGGAAAGGTGGGTGGTAACTAAAGACATTTTAATCATTTTCTTTCGAATTATGCCATATTCTTGAGATACAAATTTGTGTGTTCCCCCATCTTTAAAAAAAGAATATGTAGAGTTTAAAAATTAATTTAACCTGGGTGTGGTGGCTTATGCCTTTAATCTCTGCACTCTGGAGGCAGAGACAGGTGGATTCTTGAGCTTGAGGCTAGCGCCTGGTCTAAAGGGTTCTAGGACAGCCAGGGCTACACAGAGAAACCCAGGCTCCAAAAACCTGTGTGTGTGTGTGTGTGTGTGTGTGTGTGTGTGTGTGTGTGTGTGTTGTGTACATGTATATGTATATGTATATGTATATGTATATGTATATGTATATGTATATGTATATTTACATGTACATGTATATGTATATGTATGTGTGTATGTATATTTATATGTTTATATATTATGCATGCAGGATTGTTGTATGTGTTGTATGTAGAGATTATATGCCACAAGTGGACAGCTTTGTAGAGTTCTCTCTCCTTCCACCATTATGAGGTTCTGGGGGTTTCTAGTCTTGTGTAGCAGGTGCCTTTACCTGCTGAACCATCCCAAGAGACCTAAAGAAAGAGTTTTTACTTAGATTTTCAAAGTAATGGTCTTTGTTTTTTGGGAAAACTAGGGGCTAATGAATGAACAATTTGAGTATTTAACCACTAGAGGGCATATAACACTTGGTGTTTGGGGTTGGGTTTACTCTCTCTCCCCCTTCAATTTTATATAACCAAAATGTAGATTTCAAAGTGTATCAAAAGATAAGAAAAAGAATGAGATCAGTGGCCTTCATATAAGTGATTCAGGAAAGGAAAAGGAGAAATGATGAAGAAAAGTCCATAGGTATGGAATGAAGGGTTTTTGTTCCTTTGTTTTGTTTACGAGGCAGGTTCTCGTGTCTACACTGGCTTCAGATTCCAGTACATGAGACTGGCCTCGAACTCCTGGTTCTCCAGCCTCCACTTTGCAGGTGCTGGGATTATAGGCATTTACCAGCAAGAGTGGCTGTGTGGTAAATGTTTAAGTTGGAAGAAAGGGATGAAGAAGGTAGAAATCTCGAAATCTAGACTGTACCTTGCCCTATGCAATCAATAGATGCACAAACCTTTCAGTCAGCACAGACTGGGAGGAAAGAACTCAGGTTTGTTCTTGAGTAATGGCAGTTGCAGCCCCCTGGGAAAAGCTGTGCCATGGATTGAAAGCAAAAGAAGCTGGAGGAGTTATAGAAAGAGAATTCCATGCTTAAATAGAAGCATTTCATTAGATTGTCTTATTGGCAACATCCTCATATTATAGAAACTTTAAAAGTACAAATCAGTAGACATTAAAGGATCAACTTCCCTCGTCCCTGCTCTGCCTATGACAGCTTCCAACCTTGGAAGACAACACCCACTAATTTCTTATATATCATTAACGAAGTCATGCATTTATTGACCTTTGACAGTTTCTTCTTCACAGAAGGCCTCTGTGCTTCAGCCTCTTTTCCCACCACCTTCTCCTTTTCCAACTTACCTCTAGCTGATCTTCCTGCAACTCACCGTGGAGCTGCTCACTGCCAGCCATTAAAGTAACACCACTTTTAATGAAATGATGCTGTCTCACAGTTCTATTAAAATCATGTGCATGATCAACTTCTTCTGTCTCCACTAAACTTCTCCCTGGAAGCAATGCTGCAACGAGTGCCCCTTTACATATGACCACTTTGCTTTGCTTTGCCTGCATTTGTAGGATAAATAGTGTATCGAAGCCGAAGGTACACAACTTAAGTTCCTGTAGATGCTGCTAACTCATCTTCCTCCAACTCCCCTCCCCCATCCTATTTTTCTATTGTTTGTTAGCAGGGTTTATACTTGATTTATTTATGGGTTGTTTTGTTTTTGTCTTGACCAATGCACTAAATGAGCATTATAAATGCCAGTATCTCCTGGCATCTTATTAGAGGGTCAACATTTGTTAAAAATATTTTGTTGTTATTTTTGGTCACGTGTATAGATGTGTGTTTGTATATGGGTTTGTGTATGTGAGCGCAGTACCCACTGAGGCTGGAACAGCGTGCTGGATTCCTTGGAGCTGGTGTTATAGGCAGTCATGTGTCACTGGATATGGGTGCTGGGAACCAAACTTGGGTCCTCTGCATAAGCAGTTCCTACTTTTAATTGCTGAGCCATTATCTCTCCAGCTCTGTGATGGGAGATGTTATTATGTGTATGTTTCTCTTATTGGTTGATGAATAAAACTCTGTGGGGCTAGTGGCCAGGCAGGAAAGATGGGCGGGGCTACCAGAGGAGGAGAATTCTGGGAAGTGTAGGCAGAAAGGAACTGACATGTGAGCCCAGGAAGAGAGGATGTGAGTCAGGCATTTTCAGGTAAGATAAAACCATGTAGAAATACATAGATTAGTAGTTATGGGTTAATAACTAAGACAGAGCTAGCCAATAAGAAGCAGCCCAAGCCACCAGCCAACAGTTTCATAATTAATGTAGTGGTGTGTGTGTGTGTGTGTGTGTGTGTGTGTGTGTGTGTGTATTTGGGGCTGATGCGGCTGTGGGGCCAGCCTGGCGGGAAAGACATCTTGTTACAGCTGTGAGTATCTTTTTTTATGTTTAAGAGAATGGCTCATGTTACCCACGGAACAGCATTGTGTAAAAGGGTATACTTCCAGGTATTATTATTCAATTAAGACAAGAGGGGGAGGTACACTGGGATGAAGGACAGAATCCAGGTAAGTCCCAAACCATCCCATTAGCAAACCTTCCAGTGTCACCCCTTTGGCTACCAGGTAGGCTCAGATTACTTACTGCCTTGTATTTTGGAACCCAGCTCTTCCCAGAAACCTGAGATACTACCTGAGACTCAAAGGTGCAAAGTGAGTCTATCGTTTCCAAAATGCTTCTCAAGCCCCTGACTTTGGTCAAACAGGGCCGATTCCCTGGGACCTTTCCTCTGCATTTTAAGACCAACTCCATCCAATAGGAATAAAATTCTAGGAGATACTATATTTAAAAATTAGAAGCAGGGTCAGGCATGATAGAACAGGCCCTTATTTCCAGCCGTTTGTGAGTTTAAGACCAGTCTAGGTAACTTAGTAAAATCCAGTCTATAAAATAAAGAAGCAATTCCATTACTTTTATTGATTTAACACAATATATACAAATATTATCATTTCAACATATAATAAGTATTAAAGATCATCAGTGAAAATTTTTCCTTTCTGAATCCTCATAATCCAGTGAGTCTGTTTCTACTCATTGCATCTCAAAACACACTAGCAATACTTCAAGGGTGTGGTACCAGCATGTGTCTGGACTAACATCATTCATATTCTCAGAACCTGACCTTTGATCTGCTTGTTAATTACCCATCCCCAAACATTGTTTATTCTCTTATTTGCAATGTAATCATTATTGGGTACCAGGCAAGGCACATGCCCCCTACTGAGCCTCATCCCTAGCCCCTACAGGCTTCTTGAAAACAAAGTTAAACCACACAGCTAGCTAAAGGGATGGTCCTTCCTATTCCCCTCACTCAGCAAATCCAATACCCCTTTCTCCAGCCCTTCTTCTATGTAGGTGTGGTAATTTGAATAAAATGGCCCCCATAGGCCCATAGCAAGTGGCACTATTAGGAGGTGTGGCTTTGTTGGGAGAGGTGTGTCACTGAGTGTCTTTGAGGTCTCAGAAACTCTAGCCAGGCTTAGTGGCACTCAGTCTTTTTCTGCTGCCCCATGCAGAAGTAGAACTCTCAGGTGACTCCATCACCACATCTGCCTGCGTGCCACCATGCTTCCTACAATGATGATAATGGACTAAACCCTGAACTGTAAGCCAGCCCTAATTAAAATGCTTTCTTTATAAGAATTGCCGTGGTCTTGGTGTCTCTTCCAGCAATGGAAATCTAACTAAGACAGTAGGCTAGGGACAAAGGTGGGGAAGAAAAATTCTTTGTCCATATTTTAATACTTCTTTGATTTTAATTGCATGGGCATATTACCTGCCCTCTATAAAACAGGGGGGGAGATGTGTCTATGTGTAATGTCCTATAACAAGAAGCCTGTTTAGCCTTTATAAAAGAAATCTCATTCCATGAGAAAGTTGATGTGTAATGCCTGTTTCTCCCAGAAGGAGCACCATTCTGTTATTCTTCATACCAAATATTCATCCAAGTTTTCCTTCTCATTCTTGTCCCTCATCTCCAGAGATCCCACACCAGTTTTATAAGTAAGCTGTTATTTTCCATGACAACGGAGTACTTGAAAGCATTTTAGCCAAATGTGACTAGAATCCAGATTCTTCTTCCTCCCATTTTTAAAGTATACTAAATGTGTTTACTGCCTGATCTTCATCTCAAAGTGTTTTCCACTTCAGTCAGAACATTTCTTCGGGCACCTTTGTTTACATGTTGCTGGCTAGTTTTATGTCAACTTGACACAAGCTAGAGTTGCTGGAAAGGAGGGAGCTTCAATTAAGAAAATGCCTCCATAAGATCCAGCTGTAGGGCATTTTTTTTCTTAATTAGTGATTGATGGAGGGTTCAGCCCATTGTGAATGGTGCCCATCCCTGGGCTGGTGGTCCTGGGATCTATAAGAAAGCAGGTTGAGAAAGTAACAGGGAACAAACCAGTAAGCATCACCCCTTCATGGCCTCTGCATCAGCCCCTGCCTCCTCCAAGTTCCTGCTTGAGTTCCTGTCCTGACTTGCTTCATCGAAAGACTATGAAGTGGAAATGTAAGCCAAATAAACCCTTTCTTTCCCAACTCGCTTTTGGTTATGTTGTTTCACCCTAACAATAGTAACCCTAACTAAGACCACATGAAAACATGATACTCTGTTGCTAGTCCACAATTTAATCAGATCCTTGTCAATCAATTGTTGAGTTGTCTTTAGTGTGCACTGTTACAACCGGTGCCAGACTACAAACCTTGTATTTAGCCACTTTTGAGTGTGCAAGCATGTCTTCAGGATAAATCTCTCAAAGGAGAACTGCATAAAGTATAAATGAATGGCTAATTTTAATAGACATTTGTTATGAGCATGTTTTCCGCCGGCCTGATCCCACAGCCGCACCAGCCCCAAATAACACACAGAGGCGCTGTACTAGATATAAAGCTGTTGGCCAGTTACTAGTATTTCTTATTGTCTAGCTCTGTCTTAAATATTAACCCATTTCTACTAATCTAAGTATTTCCACGTGGTCTTATCTTACTGGAGAGAGGGGCCAGCATTCTGCTCCCTCCATCTTCCATGTTGAATCTCCTCTTAATTCTCCCTGAATCCTTCTTTTCTCCTAGTCCCACCTATTTTGCTTTATTATTGGTCAACAGTGTTTTATTCATTAACCAATATGAGAAACATATTTACAGAATGACATCTCCCACCAGACATTACTCAGCTGACCAACATTAGCTTACATTTTAGGTTTTTTCTTTTCTTGTTGCTTGATACTCTGAAGTCCAGAAGGTTGATGCTATTGTGTATGGGCCCCTTATGATGAGATCTAGAGCCTCCTATGAGAGGAGGCTCTGGCATGCCTGTGGAGCATTATCTAGATTTGGTTAGTTGAGATGGCAATACTTGCCTACTGTGGATGGCAGCATTCCATGAGCTGGGGTGCCAGACTATACAAAAAGAAGCAAACCAGTTGATCACAAGCTCCCACAGTCTTCTGCTTCCTGACTATATGTAATATAAGTAGCTGTCTCGAGCTCCTGGTACCATGATTTCTTGGCCATGATGGACTAAACCTTGGAATTGTGAACCAAAATAAGTGCTTTCTACCTTAAGTTGCTTTCATCAGGTTTTCTGTTTGTTGTTTATTTTTAGCACAGCAGTGAAATAAGAAGGCTCCCTTAGATTCAATATTTGAACGCTTGATTCCCCACTGGGTGGAAGTATTTGGGAAGGGTTAGGAGGTGTGTCACTGGGGGGTGGGACTTTGGGTTTTCAAAGCCTTGTGCTTGCAGATCCGGTGTAAGCTCTCACCTGCTACTCACAGGCAGGTGTGGGTGCCTGCCTGTGTGCTGCCATGCTTCCTGCTGTGATGGTCCTGGACTCTCCCACTGAAACTGCAAGCCCTAATAACATTCCTCTTCTATAAGCTGCTTTCGTTGTAGTGTAAGACACTAACACACTGTTCCTACTGAGGCAGGACACAAGATTAGCCTAAATTGTTGTATAAAAGCAATGTTACAACAAACATTTATTCATAAGATCTCTTGTGTACGTATTTTTCCATGATCATTGACAGAGTGGAGAGGGAGGGAGGGAAGTAGGAAGACAGGGAGGTGGGGGAGATGTGGTACCTGAGGAAAAATAGTGGAGCAGGGATTGTCATAGGGCTTAAAGGCACAGTAAGGTTTGAGATTTTGTTCTAGACAAAGATTATATGATTTACTTCTCAGATCACCCTGCTCACCACCTGGAAAGTGGTTTGGAGGGAGATGTGAAAGCAAGAAGTTAGGCAATAACATATGTGACACCTGGCTTCAGAGGGAGGCCTAGCTGGGGTGAAATGAACAAACTCTTAGCTGGGGGAATAAATGTAACAGGAAATGCCCTGCTTCCTACCGTGGCCACCAGGGGGCACTCTGGAGAATGGCATGACAGATACGTGGTCATTAAGCCAGAACGGCAGCCACAGCCTCTGCTTTCAGGGATTTAGCAAACAATTGCAGGTATGGATCATTGCTCCACAGACAGCGTTGGGAAGACTGGAGACGGCTGCACTTGAAACATTACACTGTTACCTGGGTGGTGTTTTCTTTTTCCCTCTCTTTGGCCCTCCAACCTCCTGTTCCCTCTGATCCTTCTCGCTCTGATTTCTGCATTGGGAAGGGTTAGTGAGGATCTTAAATGAGATCACTTTGAAAAACTGTGGCTCCGGCCTCCTAATTTCTTTTCCTGTTGCTGAACTACCCCAGTGAAAACAAGCTCAGTGAGAGCCTATTTGGCTCATGGTTCCAGATTACAGTGTGTCATGACAGGGACGTCACAGAGAAAGAAACTTAGGGAGATGGTCACGTTGCAGCCACAGCAGAGAAACAGAACGATGATTGCATGTTGCTACTCAGTTCTCTTTCTCCAGGGTCCCAGGGAACGGTACCACCCACACTGGCCTTTTATAACAGCCCCTACACACAAGCATGACCAGAGAGAGGCCCATCTCTTAGGCAAGTTGAGAATTAACACCAATCATCACAACAGGATTTGAAAAAGGAGTACTGAATTATATTTGGTGAATGGGTGGGAAAGTGTCACTTTCTGGCCCATTTGCCTTCTGGAATCCCTGCCAGCCTTTCCTGTCAATCATGTGGGTTTTTCTTCAGTTTTGTAATGTCATTAACAATGGAGAAAACTGGGCTCATTAAATCTGTGCAGTGGTTTGCCTGAATCATAAGCTGGGAGGAAATACGAATTAATTGCTTACATATTTTGAATTTATTCTCTTTTAAAAGTTACCCTTTTAAAAATAAAATATTTATTTCCTCCATCTTTTGATTATCAGGGAATTTTTAATATACTAGGAAGTGTAGCTGGAGGCATCCATTTATTTGATTAATGGATATCAAATTATTATGGTTAAGTTTATTGTTTTAGACCACATTTCTGCAGGGACATTAATAAATGTGATTGCTTTTGCTAGACTATTCACTAATCCTGTGGCTTAGTGTGTTGATGATGGAACATGCTGTTCCACTGACTCTTAATGAGCTTCCCCTGCTGGCTAGCAGAAAAGCAAAGAAAATGATTTTTAAAACTCGTGTACAGCAAGAGGATTAAGATAGGTTTCAAATCTCTTACACTCTCAGACAATGTCACAAAAGTACAGGTACACTTGAGTGTAGATTCCTTTTCTTACAGGCTTTTTTTTCTCCATCAGCCTTTTAAAATTTTAACAAAGAAATCTGAGAGATAGTTGCTAAAAACTGAATGGTCTCCCTCCCCATATTCCCAGAATGAAGCCTCAGTCCTCAGTGTGGTTGTTAAGGAAATGAGGCCTAAGAGAGGCAATGGCAGCTTTTAAAAAATCATAAAGGTGGGTCCTTAATGCAGTTGAACTGGTGTTCTTTCATAAGAAATAGAAATACTGCCAGAGTGCTCTCTCTCTCTTTCCTCTCCGTCTCCCAACACCCCCAACTCTCCCACCCCCTCTAAGCCCTCCCCCCCATGTGCCTCTGCCATATGAGAAGGCAGCTGTCTGCAAGCCAGGAAGAGTTCTTGATAGGAACTGACCCTACTGAACCTTGAACTGGAACTTCAGACCTCAAGAGTAGAGAAAATAAAATTCCAGGAGAAGCCAGCCAAGTCTGTGAGACGGTGCCATGGCAGACTCAGAAATCCTAAACTGGAGATGCTTGCTTCTTGCTGTTTCCGGTAGGAAAGGCTGTGTTCAGCTTGGAGACCTTCATTTGCTTTATCAGGTTTGGGGTTTTGCCTTCTTTTTGGATTAGCAGCTCCCAGTGGACAAAGCTATGATGATGAAAGACTGCTCTGTTGATTCAGGTCACCCCACAGTTGTAAAGTGAGATGATTTTATTCACAGCATCAACAGGGCTTTCTAGTCAAGGACAAATCAATGTTTGACAAATAAGCGTCAAGTCAAATGTCAACTTTTATGTATACCTCAAAGATCTTCTGTCCCCAGAGAAATCTATGTAGATCAATGCATGTGTGTGCAGGACTATCTGATCACCCCCATTCCTTATTGACAACATGAAATTAAAAGCTGCTCACTCAATGAAGCTGGCTAAGTGTGCACATTTGCCCTACTCCTGTCCCAGCGACTGTCACTTTGTTGATATTTTTAAAAGGAGAGGGATAAAATTAAATCATCAAAGAGAATAGGAGAGGAAGCCAGCAATGAACAATACCAAGTTGGAAGACAGATAAACAGAGCAGAGAAAGCAAAGACACAGAGCATTCCAGGGAAGGGAAGGCAGATAAGGCCAAGAGCTGCCTGGCAACAGCATGGACAAGGACCTCACACCCAGAGGGACTGGCACAGTGCAGCTCTCTACTTTCTGTTATCACAATAAAATACCTGGCTGTTTTATTAAAAAAAAAAAAAAGGGGGAAGGGTATTTAGCTTGCATTTTGGAAGCTAAAAGTCTGGCATTGGGAGGTATCACCAGGCCAGCAAGGGCTTCCTTGACTGTGAGCATCACATAGCATGTGGGATCATCACTGGATGGTATGCAAATGGGAGGAATCATATGGTAAGACAGGAATGATGGGAGATGTTATTCTGTAAATACGTTTCTCATACTGGTTAATAAATAAAGCACTGTTGGGCCAATAAGAAAGCAAGGTAGACGGGGCTAGGAGACTAGGAGGAGGAAAGAGGAAGTAGTTAAGAGGAGTCAGCATGTAGAGCCTGGAGACAGAAGATATGGCCCACGGCTCTACGGTAAGTTGAGCCACGTGGAAATACTTAGAAGTTGAGCCACGTGGAAATACTTAGAATAATAGAAATGGGTTAATCATTAAAACAGAGCTAGCCCATAAACAATGATAGTCACTGGCCCACAGGATTGTTTCAAATACAGAGTCTCAGCATGTTATTGGGGGCTGGCACGGCTGTGAGACCAGACCGGCAGGTGGGCTGGCGGAAAACAGACAAGCTTCACAGGGAGCCAGAGAGAATTCAGGGCTACCATGCCATTATCCCCGCTCTATCATTTCACATCAAAATTATACATACGTAATAGTCCATAACTTGTTTGCCCACTGATTTATTTAAAAAGTTTTCAGATTATTTTCATTTTGATTGCCACCTGTAAAGAAATTATCTAAAAAATAAAACGGGGGGCACAACAAATTTCTTATACATCTATGCCCTTTATATTGACATTTTTGTTTTTAGAAGTTTCATTTCAAAAGTAAAACTTCTGAGTCAAAATGCCTCTGTAAGTATCGTTTTAATTTGCCTGCCAGCTGGTATAGCATTTGCAGGAGCTGCAGTAGCAATACTGAGACCACCCATACCAATACTGAGACCACCCATACCAATACTGAGACCACCCATACCAACACAGAGACCACCCATTTTCTGTTCTCCACTCAAATGTTTATGTTGTTGTATTGTACTTTTATGGCTGATAGTTTCTTGTCGTCCTGCTTTTCAAGTGTCCTCCATGCTGAAATTTCTACATTTTTTTCTGTTATTTTAGTATTTATATTTCTAATCTACCTGGGATTTGTTTTTATTAGAGTGTGAAACAATACATGCAATGATGACAGCTAACATTTCTACATACTAGGCAGTCTGAAGAAAAATACCATATACAGTTCACAAAGATAAGAAAATTGAGTATTGTAGAATTTAAGGGCTCATTTGAGCTCAAGTATCTTCTAAAACTAAAAATTGATACTCAGGCTGAGCAATCTTACTCTGGACTTTATCTCAAATATTTAGATGAAGAGCTAACTAATATGTCCTTTTCCATTCAACTGAACCACACATTCCAGTGAGTGTGCCTCGTGCGCGTGTTTGATATTAAGGACCACAGGGCATCATACATGCTACGAGAGTGGCGCTGCATTCCCAGTCCCCAAATTTCAAGCTCTCAAATGTGGTCACTTTGTTTCTGGATTCTACTTCATTTGTGCCACAACAATGCTGTTTTCATTTTACAGTTTCATGGGAAGCGTTGTTTCCTCTTGGATAAGACAAGTCCGTGACAAAACCATTCAATAAACATTTTCAATGCTTATTTTATTCAAACATTCAAATCATTGGTCCAGGTCCAAAGAAAACGAGCCTGGGAGTTGTGATTTGGGTTGCATTAAGTGTGCCTTCATTTGCTAAGAATTGACATTTATGTATCAATCTCTCTCTTGGGTCACCTGGTACAATGTCCACTTATTTAGATTCTTTGATGAAATGTTAGGCATTTCTCTAACTCTTTATACTCTATGAATTTCCTACATTATCATTTTTGTGACTAGAATGTGTTCACATATGTACTAGGTCATCACAAGTAAAACTAATGTTTTGTGTATATGTGTAAATATGTCCCTTTGTTTTTCAGTTGTTTGTTGTTGTTGTTGCTTGCTTGTTTTTGGAAATAGGGTTTCACTATGTAGCCCATGTTGGCCTGGAACCCATTGCATAACCCAAGCTGGCCTCAAAAAACCACAGTTCTCCTTGTTCCTGAGTGCTAGGTCGTAGGCCCGTGCCACCACAACTGGCTTCTAGATGTTTAATGGAGTCTTGATTTTTTTAAAAATATATATTGCAAAGGCTTGCTCCCTTTTCCATATTTTAGATTTTTGGACAGAGACTGTTATTACTTTCACCCATGTTCATGATCATCTTGACAGGAGCCTTAAGTTTTCATGAAGCCAAATGACACTACTGGTTGTAAACCAGTCATTGTTGGCTTTAGATAGCGTCCTTGTACTATCTAAGATAGGGATTATACTTAGAATTTATTGTTATTAATGGGTTTGGTTTGCAGCTCAATGATAGAGTACTTGCCTAGCATTTGGAATGCCCTATGTTCAATTTTCTGAATGGGGAGAGGGGCAACTACTTAGTGGTTGATTTTTTAAAAATTTGTTTAGCTGGTTTTGGGTTCTTTTAAGACAAGATCTCACTGTGTAGGACTGGCTGGCCTTGAACTTGTAATCCTCCTATCTTTGCCTCTTCAGTGCTGGGGTTACAGGCCTGTGCCATCATAGCCAGCTGATTTTTAGTTTAGTGTTTTTTTTTAATCTAGTGCCATAATCGCTCTAACTGTGTAATAATATAGTGGACATTGTGGACACTGCTGCATTTCCAATGCTGTGTAGTACACAGTTGTGGGACATGCACTGTGTGCTCATCTGAGTACCTCAGCCTTTCTATAACCTTGGGAAAAGCTGAGCCTTATTTTAGTTCACTGTATGATTCCACCATGTCCTTAAAGCCATGATAATCTGCTACAAAATACATAGCACAAAAATTACAGAATGTTGTCTGTTGAGAAAACACATATAAACAATTCTAAATAAAAGAAGCGAATGCAATCCATGTTTTTGAAAACATTTTTCTGATTCTTGGAGAACTTGTGAGACGCTATGTTGAAAGTGGAAAGTAAGAACGGCTGGAGCTGGCATGCTGCTTATGATTAACGCAAGTAAATCATTTATAATAGAGCGCGGGATGCATGCTGACTCAGCACATCTCCTTCCTTCAGCCCGACAAGGGCACCAATGGAATTCAAAACAATCCCGAGACTCTCAGAAAATTACTGATTAAGCTCTGCTTCTTAAAAGAATTCCTGTAATTAAGAATCCCATTTTCTCTGGTTTTTGCTAGCCTTTGCATTCAGGGGCATGACTGATGTCACCCCAACAGTTCTCTGGATTGTTGCTGTATATTTTTTATACTTATAGCTTGGAAATCCCTTTGGGAATGCAGAACTGAGCTCATTTCTACTCGTTTGTGGATATTTTCCTATTTCTAGGAACATGTTCATTCACTTATGAATTTGATCTATATTGGGCTCCTGTGACATGAGATTCCAGGTGACAGGAATAGAGTGGCAGTATGCCTGCCCTTGGGAGCTTGGGGACTAATGGGATGTGGATAGTGTTGTAATTTAAGCGGCTCTCTCAGAGTTGTTTTGGTTTGCATTTCCCTGATGGCTAAGGATGTTGAGCACTTTCTTAAGTGTCTTTCAGCCATATTAGATTCCTGTGTTGAGAATTCTCTATTTAGTTCTGTACCCCACTTTTTAATTGGATTAAACTCTGAGATACCATCTTACTCTTGTCAGAATGGCTAACATCAAAAACACCAATGACAGTTTAGCTGGGGAGGATGTGGAGAAAGGGGAACACTCCTCCATTGCTGGTGGGAGTGCAAACTCGTACAGACACTTTGGAAATCAGTATGGCAGTTCCTCACGAAAATGGGAATCAGTCTACCTCAAGATCCAGTAATTTCACTCATAGACATATACCCAAAAGATGCACATTCATACAACAGTTGACATCTGTTCAACTATGTTCATAGCAGCATTATTTGTACTAGCCAGAACATGGAAGCAACTTAGATGCCATTCAACTGAAGAATGGATGGAGAAAATGTGGTACATTTACACAATGGAGTATACTCAGGGAAAAATACAATGGAATCTTGAAATTGGCAGGCAAATGGACAGAACTAGAAGAAACCATCCTGAGAGACATAACCCAGTCACAAAAAAACAAACATGGTATGTACTCACTCAAATATGGATTTTAGACATAGAGAAAATGATCACCAGCCTACAATCCACACAGCCAGAAAAGCTAGGAAACAAGGAGGACCCTAAGAGAGACATACATGGTACTTCAGAGAAGGGGAACGGGACAAGATCTCCTGAGTAAATTGGGAGCATGGGAGGAGGGGAGAGGAAGTTAGGAGAAAGAGAAGGGGAGGAGGAGGGAGAGGAGGACATGAGGGAGCAGGAAGATTGAGTCAGGGGAAGAATAGAGGAGAGCAAGAAAAGAGATACCATAATAAAGGGAGCCATTATAGGTTTAAAGAGAAATCTGGCACTAGGGAAATGTCCAGAGACCTACAAGGATGATTCCAACTAACAATCTAAGCAATAGTGGAGAGGCTACCATAAATGCCCTTCCCTAATAATGAGATTGATGACTACCTTATATGCCATCCTAGGGCCCTCATCCATTAGTTGATGGAAGCAGAAGCAGACACCCACAGCTAAACACTGAGCCTAACTCTTGGAATCCAGTTGCAGAGAGGAAGGAGTGATGAGCAAAGGGGTCAAGGCCAGGCTGCAGAAACCCACACAAACAGCTGACCTGAACAAAGGGAGCTCATGGACCCCAGAGTGATAGCTGGGAAACCAGCATAGGACCAACTCAGCTCCCCTGAATATGGGAGTTAGGACTGGGCCTCTGGTAGTGGATCAGTATTTATCCCTAGTGTATGAATGGACTTTGGGAGCCCATTCCACATAGAGGGATACTCCCTCAGCCTAGACACATTGGGAAGGGCCTAGACCCTGCTCCAAGTGATATGACAGACAGAAGACTCCCCCATGGAAGGCCTCACCACCCTGGGGAGCAGAAAGGGGACAGGGTGGGGGTTGGGGGAGCAGGAGAGGAGAGGAGGAAGAGGGAACTGGGATTGACATGTAAAACAAGTTTGTTTCAAATTTAAATTAAAAAAAGAAAAGAAAAGCAGCTCTGGAGAAACAGACACCATGCCACAGGGTTCAAGCTGAGGTGACTTTTAGAGAAAGGGATCTTAAAAAGGGGAAAGGGAGACCTGCCTCTGGGGACAGGAGCCACAGGAAAGGGGAAAGAGACAGAGAAAAAGAAGGGGGGGATGGGAGGTGGGCAGGGCCTTTTGAAAAGGGAACATGGTGAATGTGCACAGGTGGTGCCCTTGTGGCTACAGCTGAGGGTGCATCCTGTCGAAGCCCTAAGGTTTCAATTTTTTTAAAAAGAAATTTGTTAAAACAGGGGCCACTCTCTGTTCACATATTTCACTTTCTAAGTCTATTCTTGGGAGTTTACAGGAAATAAACAAGTGAAAAATTTAAAATGAGCTGTCACAATTCTTTGCACACCAAGGTCTCCCAGTGGCGAGCCATTGTGATGGGATGGAATGTCACAGACAGTGACAGCCAAAAGAACAGGTGCTCTTCCTTTGAGGCAACAGTGTCATTAGAAGCAGAACAGGGGATGGAATTCACACACGGATGGTACATGCATGAAACAGCTTTAGTTCGATTTAAAAACAACTTAAAGAGAAATTTGAATATAGCCATTGGTTTAGGAAGCAGTTAGCTGTCTTTCCCTAGAAATTCTTTACTAGAACAATACTGACACCCTTTAATGAAAATTAGGACAAATGATGACTGGCATCTTGATAGCTATTCTTGCCAGACATAAAGGGATGAGCAGACCCTGCCTCCTTCATGTTCGAGTTGTCAGTTCGTACCTTGCTCCACCTTTTCCAGGTTCTATGGCCTGTCAACTTGTCCTGGCCAGTTTTATGTCAACTTGACACAAACTTGAGTCATCTAAAAGGAGGAACTCTCAGTTGAGAAAATGACTCCATAAGATCCAGCTGTAAGGCGTTTTCTTAATTAGTGACTGATGGGGAGGGCCCAGCACATGAAGGTCAGTTGTGGTGGTTTGAGTATAATTGGCCCCCAGAAGCTCATCGGGAGTGTCACTATTAGGAGGTGTAATATTGTTGGAGTAGAGATGACCCTGTTGGAGGAAGTGTGTCATTGTGGAGGTAGGCTTTGAGGTCTCATATATGCTCAAGCCACACCCAGTGTTTCAGACCACTTCCTGTTGCCTGTCAGTCAAGATGAGTGGCTTCCTCCCAGAAACTTGCAGCTGTAAGCTGAATAATGCCCAACTGCCAGGGGTGTAACCCTTTACATTCCAATGTCTTTTCATGTTCAGGCATACCTATTAAAAAATGAACACCCTGGAAAGTGCACCATGTTAAGTTCATATTTTGCAATAGAGTACCCTGGTTTCTTGTTGCTTAAAGAGGGCACTGGGATAATAGAACTGTCTTTCTTACGGGTATCTCTCAGTGGTTGGCACACTTTACATGCCAGTCTTCATGACAACCCTACAGGAAAGCCACATGGTAAAAAAAGGGGTTAGACAACTTTCACAATGTTAAATGTCTACTCTGTGACAAAGTCAGACTTGAATCCCAGACCAGTCTGACCTGAAAGCTAAGGTTCTCACTGTGCACCCAGGTAGTCTGCGAGTGTTGGGCCCAAAAAGGCCAGGACAAGAGGCCTAGTGGAACTTCCTGTGCCTGGCTAAAGTCTGTCGACCTGTCTTTGGCCTGTAACCTCCACATGGGAGTGACTCAGATCCTAAGATTCCTACCCCATGCCTCAACCTTATATAAGTCCCTGCTTGATACAATAAAACCAGATCCTGCTTTGACAGCCTCCAGCTCATCGTGTGTTTCTCCACAGTAACTATGAGGGGGGAGGTCTGAGTCGTCGATCACTATTACAGCTCAGCCCTGGGAGGAGACTGTTTGGACCGGCCCTTCCCGAGCCCTACATGCCAGAAGATCCCTCTGGCATGTGAGAAAACCAGGTTGATGGTCAGAAATGCAGCTGTGTGATCTTGAGTTCACTCTTCACATCTCAAGGCTCTGTGAGGCAGCTGCCCAGCAGAAAGGAACGGAAGAGGTTGAGGAAGCAGGCTACAGGGTCCCCTTTACATCCCAGGGGCCACTGGCATGGGATCTTGGTTCCCTGTTCATCACAGATATAGGCTGTAAGTCGTTTATGAAGAGAAGAAAGGACCAAGTGTGGTCCCCAGCTATCACATGAAGAAGCAAGCACAGGACTCCTCCCTCCTCTGCCCTACATTTTTGCAGGGCAGCTCTGGGCTGGGGAAAGTAAGATGAAGAATCCGTGACTGGGATGTAAGACTGGTCCACCAGAAAGAGATTAACCCACATTGGGAGGTTGAATTTACAGACAGGGATGGAAGGAGGGAGTACATTTTGCACTCAAGACTAAATAATACCATCATAGACTCTGCCACAACAGAAAGCATGCACAGCACAGAGGGGAACCATGGCCTCAGGAACAATGCATCTGAAAAGTCAGGCAACAAGGCACAAACTATTCTTTGCCCAGGAGCTGTTACCAGCTGCAACCTCTCTATGTCACCACACTAATTCACAAATACAAGCTCATATGAATGCAAGGCTATAAGTTTCTTCCTGACATACCAGAAGAAAGGAAATTCTCAATGAAGCAGAATGCTACCTTACTCATCTGTTATTGGTGCCAAGCTCAGATCTTCTGTGTGCCACCTTCCACAGACCCACATTTCTCAGAGCTCGTTTTCTTCCTGCGCTCTGGGTTCCAGCATTGGGGCTCCTGGGAAGGCTATCCAGTCACCTGACCCCTGGAAAAACACTATGCCTATCATCATTAGAGGAGAACACACTCCATAAACTTGCTCACAACTGAGGTCTAGCTGCTCCTCTAATCTGTTCCCAAACAGGGTTTTGCGCCTGGGCTATGTGTGCATCCCTGTAGCAGGCCATGCCAACTGTCAGTGCTAGGAGTGAATGTGGCTTCCACATAAGCCAAAGTGTCTGTGTGTCTCTGTCTCTGTGTCTGCATGCCTGGCTGTGCTTTATCAGGACCCAGCTTCATTGCACAGTGGTCTTAGAGGCCCATTTCATGCTTCAAACTTCTAGTGTTTAAAACCAGCTTCCTTGAAGAGGATGGTAATGCTAAAAGCTCAGGTCAAAGGCAAAAAGTGTAGATTTTTCATACAACATTGTATCTGCACTGACATTTATTGTATTTCTGAAAAGGTGAGAACACAGGGAGACTGCTGAACGGTAGGGATGCTAAATGATGCTATTAATAGAAGAGATTTCAAGAATTCCCTTTGATACAAACCACTTTGTTTGAATTGACCTTTAAAAATTCAAATTAAAACCCTGTGACTCTTTCTACCAACATGTTCTATGGTCTATGTTGTTTCTTTCCAGATAAATCACTAGTCTAGCACGTCAACACGCCTTGTTCCAGACACTCAGCTGAGTGGGGGTGGAGGATGTGACATGTATCGCTTTCTATTTTTTCTTCTCTCTCTCTCTCTCTCTCTCTCTCTCTCTCTCTCTCTCTCTCTCTCTCTCTCTCTCTCTCTCTCTCTCAAGGTTCCCCAAGTGATTGATGGTAAAGAGCGGAAACCGCTGCCTAGTCTCAGGTTCACAGCCAACAGCTTTTGTGTTTTCTATTTTTGGTTTAGCAGGTCTGGGTTGTGGAGACTATGCCAGACCACTGTCGATACAAATACTCCAAGCTGAGCTCAGGCTCTGGGTTTACAAAGTATTTGGAAGAATCTTAAATAATTGCATTTCAGTGTGTGTGTGTGTGTGTGTGTGTGTGTGTGTGTGTGTGTGTGTGTGCGCGCACACACACTTGAGCATCCAGGAATTGAACTCAGGTTGTTAAACTTGGTGGCAAGTACCTTGACCTCCTGAGCCATCTCACCAGCCCACAGGAGCCCCTTTTATCATTCCACAGACGTTCATCAGTTGTAATCTGTGAACCAGGCATTGGAGAAAGACCACTGAGCAGAGCTCCTGCCTCTATAGATCGTAAATTGCATCAGACGAGAAGGAAAATGAATAAAAACGCATCACACCCCACAGTGAAAGCGTGGGTGAGGCTAAGCAGAGACCGCAGGGAAGGAGACTGGAAGAAAATCACGAGAGCCGAAAGAGGTAGAGAGTGACCAAGTGCGAGGGCCCTGGGGCAGCTGGCAGCCTACCAGTGAGCTCTAAGAGGCCCCTTCTCTCCAGAGAAGCCAGCACATGCCTGGCCCAGTGGCAGAGCATGGCTGACTCTGTTGATCAGACCTCTTTTCCTTCCCTGGGCCAACGGGAAGGGGACAGCCTGGGTACAGCCACAGGTAGTTTATCCTAGCAACACACATTGGTGTTCTAGAGAAACTACAGGAAGGCTGACAGAGTCAGAAAGATGAGGAGGGGGGAGAGTGGAAATTAGCCATCCCAGTCATTCAAAATCCCTTTCTCTCTCTCAAACCAAGCACTACCAACACACGGGTCAGAATTCTAAGTCTAAGTCTGTCTGCCTCCCCTGGGTTCCCTCCCACTGACCACTAACAAGGAGGCAGAGGAAGGATTTTGAAACTATATCAGCTCTAATGACAAAAGCACTCAGTATGGAGCTTGTGGCCCGCCATTTCCACTCCTGATTCACATAGAGAAACCATCTCATCCCCAACATAGCCCTTCATTGTTATTATCTATGTGTACTTAACACTGGCCATCCTCTACAGCAAAATCAACATGACCCAGGCTAAGTACAAAATATTAGTATATTTAATATTTTTAATTACAAAGAAAACCCCAAGTAAATCAGACATTTCTCACTCTTTTGTCATGAGATTTCTTTTCTTTGTATGAGGCTTTACTTCTGATTTGTTTCCAATACCTTACAATGGACCTGGAGAGACAACTCAACAGATAAGGGCACTTTTTCTTATAGAAGACATGCATTTGATTCCTGTCACCTACATGGCAGCTCACAGCCATCCATAACTCCAGTTCCAGGGAATTCTTTGACTTCTCTGACCCCCTCAGGCACCAGGCACACTTGGAGTACATAGACAAACACGCAAGCAAAATACTCATATACATAAAAATAAAATAAATCTAAAAGAAAAGAGTCTTAATATGTAGCTTTGATATCTTCATATTAGATAATTGGGTGGCCATAACTGAAGAGTAATTTGAGAACATAATGCACCTGAGCTACTTACATCACCCAGTCTCACAGTCCTTTGTCTCCCCTGAGTGGCTATAAAATGTGTCCACTGCTGAGGTGTCTCTTCTGAAATGCTCAGTTTCCAGTGCTCTCTAGAGCTGGGAGTACAGGACAGAATAGGAACCCATGGAGCATTCTATTCCCACTCCTCTTCCCTCCCAAGCATCCTCCATCAACAAGGTTAGTGCAATCAGGAAGTCTGACAAACGCACAGATGGCCACTCACGCTATGTCAAGTAGGACAGAAAGGCCCACTTGCCAGCCTCCAGATCCATTTGTTAATTACAAGTCAGTGAGCCTGGTAGTTGTGTGCCCAGCACAGGTGGGCAGACACTAGGAAAAGGAAGCCAGCTCTCCAGGACTGACAGTCCTCTCAGAGATTTGTGAGTGTGGACAAGACTCTGAGGTTTACACAGTTGAGACCTCACCCCAGACTTAACCCCCACGAGGGTCAGAGATGGGTGAAGTATTATTTTTTGTTGTTGTTAAGATATATTTATTTTGGCCCTTGGTTGTTGTGTGCCACACTCACATGTAGGGATCAGAGGACAACTGTAGGAATCAGCTCTCCCCTGTTGCATGGGTTTGGGACTGAACTCAGGTCATTAGGCTTGTCAGCAAGTGCCTGCACCTGCTAAGCCATCTCTCCAGCCCCTTTAGGGCATCACTTATAAAAACAACCAAGGCTTAATGGTACTTAGGATAGTACTGAAATTCTCCTGATTTTAAAACAGCAGACCTGGGAAAGTCATCTTAGAATGGTTGTGTTAAAACATGTGAGGCCATTTCCATACAGCTGGTGGATTCTGTTTTCACTACACTGCTGTTTTGTTTCTCTGCTCTCCCACACCCCGACTTCCTACTACTGGCTTTGAATACAATGATGCTTATTAGTGCCAGGGATGCTAAAAATGCTCAATATGGATCCAGCAAATAACCCCATCCCATCATTCACAAGTATCTCTAGACAGGGAATTATATGTGCATGAGACTGGGTCAGAGCCGGGCATTGGTGGCACACGCCTTTAGTCCCAGCGCTCAGGAGGCAGAGGCAGGCGGATCTCTGTGAGTTGGAGGCCAGCCTGGTCTACAGAGCTAGTTCCAGGACAGGCTCCAAAGCAATACACTGTCTTGAGAAACACTGTCTTGAAAAACCAAAAAATTTGCAGACCAAACAGCCTGAAAACCGAGGAGCCTTCCCTTGACATTAGGTACATGATGGCATTTTGGCTGAATACTTCCCTTCCTATATCCATCAATTGCTATAATCAAATATATTTTGCTAAATGTAAGGATCATCTATGAAATCAGTCTTCTACTTGCTTCTTTCAGCTGTACTGGGCCTGGCCAACCCTTGGAATCAACAACTCCTTGATTTTGGAGGATGTTCTTTACATTACATGTGTCAGGTCAGTATTCAGCCTTCACATCACACATGCATACAAGCCTTGTTTGAGATCACTCTTTTGGGGATTCTCTAGCCAAATCCAATGGGTACCAGTATTCAATAACATTCATGCCTGACCTTCAGGACCAGATGCGCCACTGGGTTTTTCTCATCAGTTGTGCTCATTTAATTATTAACAAGGCTTTCCAATAACGATGCTAAAATTTAAATGGAAGAGGTTAAGCCTCTTTACCAGAAATGTTCAAGGCTAATCATGCAGCAATGTCTCAGGAGGCATTGCCTTGTAGAGAGGCATGAGTAAGGGGCAGGGGATGAATATGGATTCATTCCAGGTCTGCCACGTGGCTGCTTAACTTCTCTGAGCCAGTCGTGTTTTCTATCTCAAAAAGGGAATAATGTATATTCACCTTGCAGAGGGTGTTCTGAGAACCAGAAGTATAGGTGAAGCTCCCATCACAATAGCTGATATGGCAAATGATCAGTAAACAAAACAATGACCATGGATGAGAAGTCAGCCCGCATGGCTGCAACTACTAAACAGTATCCCTGCTCTGTGATTCTAAGTCTTAACCTTACGTAACATGGAAAACATCCCCCAGTTGTGATGTGTTGGGGTGCTTTACTGTGTGCAAGGCAATGTGTTTTAAGAAAACCTGTAGATAAATAGTGAGGAACTTGGTAATCTACGTTCCACACTTGCCTGTTTCTCAAGTAGATGGCAACCACCCAACAGTCTGTACCAAAAGCAAAAAACAGCCGGCCATGGTAGGCTCCTCCCTAGAGGGTAACTTGGAACTGGGTTCAATGCAACAAATAAATATGAGACCTCAATAACACAGGCTCTGGGCAGTAAACACAAAGGATAGAATTGGGACAAACACCCCAGATTGTGACCTCTAAATGCCCTTTTTTAGAGGCAGGAAGGCAGAGTCCATCCTGAAAGAAAGAGGCTGGAAACAGGTAGGACAAACAGAGGGAGTGGATTGTGGAGCAGAGGTCACAATAAACAATTTTGATCTCTCTCTTTACCGGTCATAGTGCTGCCCTCCCCCATGCCAGACAGTATTTACACATCCACTGCATACTAAGTGTATCATGACATCCTCGAAGTACAGACACTGAAAATAAAGAGATCCATTTGGGCAGAAGTTAGGACACTCTTCATCTTAATTAGCTGCTGTGTGCACCTGCTTTGGAGAACACCCGTAGGGAAAGGGGGAGGAGCTTGCTGAGGTTGAAGAATGGCACTGACCCTGCAAGGTGAATATATTCTTACTAGGTCTTCATCAGCTTTTTTGTTTGTTTTGTTTTGTTTTCCAAAGCATAACCCTGTTGCCAACTTAGAAGCAACAGCTCTATTTAAGAACCCAACTGACTAATAGATGCCCTTTCCCACCATGCTTTTTTCAAGGGCTGTCACAGGTACTCTTCATGCCATTAGGGAGCCCAGATGCTATTATTCTGTTATGAGTCCCTAGCCTGGAAGAGAGTGGCTGAAAAAAAGCAATGCTATTTGTGTTTTGGAGAGAATGAAACATCTCTACTTAGCCTGAATGTTGGAGAGGAGTCAGACACAGACTCTTGAGGGCAGTAAGAAGTAGGTTCACTGTGGCTTTTTGTTTAGTTTGGGACTACAATGAAACTAAAAAACAAAATTAGTTCTCCCAGTTCTGGTGATGTAATCCTGAAATTACAGCTACTCTAAAGGCTGAAGCAGGAGGATGGACAGTTCAAGGCATGCCTGAGCTTACTGAGTGAGCTCAGAAACAGCCTGGTTAATTAAGACTGTGTCTCAAGATAAAAAGTTTTAAAAGGGTAGAGTAATTGCCTAGCATGTGCAAGGCCCTGAGTTTAAATCCCAGAAAAGAAGAAAAATGTCTCTGAAAATAGGTGTACTATAAAAGGGCTTTCTTTTCTGCAGGTTGATTTGCTGTAGAATATTTTATTGTTGTCGTTACATTTTATTCTGATAGAAAGACAACCGAAGAAAATCATTTTGGGAGAGGAATTCATCTGGTTTGCTACAGCTGTTACAGATATCTCCACTCCCAAGACTTAGAGCAATGCAATTTACGGTTGCATTTTTTCACCAACCAAAAGCCACTTTTCTATTCTTGGGAGACCTTGTTGGTTTCTAACTCTGAGCGCCAGCATTGGCTGTCCGGTGTCATTCCTGATGGTTTCTGGCCATTAAGAACATTGCAAAGAGCCTGGTTCCATCCAGATGTCTAATCTATGGTACACCCCTGGGAATGGCAGCTGGCCCACTGCTTCTATCTGCATTGCCAAGCCGTGCTTCTCACTGACAAGGGGTGGTTAGATTACCAGAGGCCAAACACAAAACCCAGCTTGTGCAGGACTTGGAAAAATGGCTTCATATTTCAGTTTTTAAGAATTAGAGAACTCCAGCCAGGTGGTGATGGTGCACACCTTTAATCCCAGCACTCAAGAGGCAGAGGCAGGTGGGTGTCTGTGAGTTTGAGGCCAGTCTGGTCAGTTCTAGGACAGCCAAGGCTACACAGAGACACTGTTTCAAAAAAACAAAAAAACCAACCAAACAACAAAAAAAAAAAAAACCAAACAAACAAACCCAAAGAATTAGAGACCTGCTATTGATTGTCAGTATTAAAGAAAACCTGCCTTGCTGCTGTTTGATGATGAGAGCATCTATTATAAGCTTTGCTGTTTCGTTAATTCCTCTCTATACAGCTCTACCAGGCAGCAAGGACAGCAAGGACAGCTGTCTGGACCCCACCCCAGAGAACGTTCATGAATGCCACTTTCCCTCTGTAGCACAGCTTGTCTCTTCTTGTTTGGATAATTGTAAAGGTACTTCTTGGGATTTGTATACATGTTCATATGTGTGTAGCATGTTGCTTGCTCACAGTCATCTGCCTACGACATCAGTTGGTTTCATGCCTTATGTGGGGTCAGGAATATGAAACGGCAGTGGTCACAGGGCTTTCTGAACAACAACAACAACAGTCACAAAACTTTACAAAGTATTAACTTCGTAAAAGAACCCTATATTTCATCGGAGTCAATTCTATCACATTGAAGGGGGGTGTTGACACAAGGTGTTTCTCTGTGTAACCTTGGCTGTCCTAGAATTCACCCTATAGACCAGGCTGGCGTCAAACTCAAGAGATCCACCTGCTTCTGCCTCCAAAGTGCTGGGATTAAAGCTGGGGGCACCCACATGCCAGGCCGATTCATTCTATCAGCCACAATCAGAAAGATATATACTACTTACTTATTACATAGAGATTTTGCACAGTCATTTACAGTCATCCCATTGTTTTGTTTGAAGTATTTTTTTTAACCTACAAAATAATGTTCCATTGTAGCATTTCATAAACGTGTACCATTGTGCTTTGCCCATACTCACCCAACTCCTCTTGGTATTGCCTTTCCCTCTTCCTGCCAGCCAGTCTACCATCTGCTCTGATGGCATTTGCATTTATATCTATAAAAATATAGCTCTGGCTGGGTGTGGTGGCCCTCCTCTTTAATCTCAGTACTCAAAGGCAGAGGCAGAGACAGGTGAGTCTCTGAAATTTCAAGGCTATTCTGGTCTTCATAGCTAGTTCAAGGCCAGACCATAGTGAGTGCCTTTTTCAAAACTGAAAGTTCTGCCTGTGAAAGAAAGATCTGTGAAATAACGTGAAAATTCTCCCAATTATGTAAGTGAGCTGCTTATGCAACCAAAGGGTTGCAAATGTGAGAATTATAATCTGATCAGCACCTTTTCCAGGCCACAGTTTAGGTTGTCTGTGGGGAAACAAAGGGAACATGAAGTTTGTTTTTCTGATTTGCCTGAGGTTCGGCTTTAGCATTCCTCCACCTGAATTAAATTCATGACTCTTAATCAGTTAGCATGTGTCCCTGTTGTGGAGTATTTGTACACTGTGTGAAGATGCATTTTTCAACTGATGTAATAAAAAACTAAATGGCCAATAGTTAGACAGGAGGTCCAGGCAGGATTTTCCGGGAAAGTAAGAGAGGATAATCCAGGTTCAGGGAGACACCAACGAGACTAGGAATGAGTAGGATATGCAGAATGGGAAAGAAAGGAAAAAGCCATGAGGCAAAACATTATTTTGTAACTAGCCTCTTGCTGGCCCAACAACCAGCTTCCAAATAATGACACAGAGACTTATGAAAGCTCGGCCTTAGCTTGTCCCACTAGCTCTTATACTTAAGTTAACTCATTTAATCTATGTTTTGTGTCATGGCTTTTTACGTTTATCCCTATTCTGTGTGGTCAACTCATTCTACGTCTCATTGGCATCTTCAATGATCTCCTCTTCCCTTCTCTCCCTAGAAAACCCACCTATATCTCCTATCTATTGGCCATTCAGCTTTTTTGTTTGTCTTGAGTTTTTGTTGTTTATTTTTGTTTTTTTTTTTTTTTTCAAGACAGGGTCTCTCTTTATTGCTTTGGAGCCTACCCTGGAACTCACTTTGTAGACCAAGTTGGCCTTGAACTCACAGAGATCTGCCTGTTTCTACCTCTGAGTGCTGGGACTAAAGGCAAGCGCCACCATCGCCCAGCTGGCATTCAGCTTTTTATTACACTAACCACAGCAAATACAGCTTCACAGTGTATAAATATCCATGTGTTAAAGGAAAATAGAGCTCATTTTAAAAAAATTAAAAAAACTCTAAAAGACAAAAAGAAATAAAAATACAAGTTAAATAACTTCAACAAAATCTAATTCATTGCAAACTCACTAACCAGAAATGTGTGACAGGTCAGAAAGATACAAGACCAATGTGTACCTTTGGTCTAGTTGGGCAAGCATTTGCTAAATCAATGAGTGGAAACTATTTCAAAGAAAAAAAAATGACACTTCAAAAAAGACTTGAGTAATTCTAAACATTTACAATATGAAATGGCAGTTTAATTATAAGTAACTTACCCATAACTTAGATTGTGTGCTGCCTCTACAAAAATCTCTAACATCCTTACAGGATTTGTTTTAATGATGAACGTGGCCTTCCAATTTTAAAATGAACATAAAACTCATTTAAAAAAGAAAATGGAAAACCTTTTCCTCAGTGAGATGGTCCTTCCTACCAGCCAGCTTCCTGACTGAAGGAGGTTATTGAGTGTTCTAGATTCATTCATTCATTCATATTCATGATATCTTAAAGCAGCCTGTTTGGGTTCAGAGTCATCAACTGGGCATGCTCATTATGGTCACTGTGCTTCCATTCCTGCAAAACGGGGTAACAAATATCCAAGATATTTTAAAACTATAAAACACCTACTCCCTAATTCCTTAAAATTTTAGATGTTGTAGATATCAAGGTAAAAAGATACTGGTCAGAGGAAGCCATGCCCTAGGGTGTCACTAGGAGATGAGACAAGGTGAACGTTTAAATGTCACAGGGAAACCCCATCTTGGAAGCCTAAGGTGTGTTACTTTTATGCCACTGTCCCTCACAAACCTTTGAACTCTTCAGATCTCCTTTTCTTCGGGGCCCTTGCCTGAAGAAACCCAAACTAGCCTGCCAGGTACTCCTGGTTAATTATGCATAGGTTTATCCAATATTGCCTCTTTGTCTCTAGGAAAGGACTCAACCCTCTTTTCAAGTTCCTTCTAAAATGCATTTATAGTCTTCCCTCATCCACACCCTCCCGAGACTCTGCTTGGGAATCCCTTTTTAACAAATTCCTCTGCTCCTTAGTGGCTTTTTGGATGCCCCATATCATCGTCTCAAAATTGTTCTCCAAAATCCGTTGTTAAGCAGCGCTCCTGAGCTCATCTGATTTCTAGTTAAAGACACAAAGCGGGGATCCGGGCTCCCATGTTGGTGAGCTGAGCTGGTGACCAGCTTAGAGAGTGCCCCTTTGGACACCACAAAGAGAGAGCAAGAGGAGGATAGTGACGCACCTGAATAGTCCTCTAGAGCGGAGATAAACTAAGGCTTGCCGTGGATTGAGAAAAGGACAACACTCGCGCACGCGCGAACACACACACACACACACACACACACACACACACACACACACACACACACGGAGAGCAGGGCAGAGAAGCAGCACACACACACACACACACACACACACACACACACGCACACACACACACACACACACACACACACACACGGGCACACGGGTACACGGGTGAGAGCAGGGCAGAGAGGCAGCACCAGGTGTCTGACAACCGCATGGCTCGGATCTGCACGCCTTCTCTAAGCGGGTATCGCCGCAGTGCCCTCCTCCCAGCCACCTCGGCAGGTTACAGTTAGAGCATCCCTCCGCCCCCTCCGGCTCCCCACCCCCCGCGAACTCGGGTCCCCAGTGTCCTCTAGAACGCTGGCGTGGCTGTCGCGCTTCGAACCCCCTGGTCCACTCTCGCCCTGGGCGCCGGCGGCCGCGTCTCTGGGCAGCCTCCGGCCCCGCATCAATCATTAACGCGGCGGCCCGAGCGGCTGCAGCCCCAGGAGTGGGGGGGAGATGGTAGGCGACGCGAGACAGGGGACACCTCCATCCCCCGCCGCGGCGCAGACACCCTAACCCCGAGGGCCCCCGCCCTGCGCGGCGCCGCCCTCCCCCGCCAGCGCCTCGCGCACATCCCGCCTCCCGCCGCCCGCCCCGCGCGCACGATGCCCAGTCACCGCCGCGCCGCCGCCACCGCAGTCAGCCGCGCCACCGCCGCCGCCACCGCAGCGCGGCCGGCCGCGCGCTGACAGACGCGAGCGTGGCGAGGACGCCGCCGGGAAGCCGAGCGCAGTTGATTCGCCGTGCCCCGAGCTCCCGGAGCAGCCGCCTCCCGAGCCGAGGCCGCGTCGCCAACCTGCGGCCGCGATCCCGCGCGCGCGCGCGCGCACAAAGGCTCCGACGGCGACCGGCGCCCGCGGTCGCCTCGCGCGCGTCCTAGCTCAGCCCCGGGGCACCATGCCGCGGCGCCTGCAGCAGCGGGGTGCGGGCGCCAAGGGACCGCCAGCTCCGGCCTCCCGGCGCTCGCCCCCTGCTTCCGCGCCCCGGAGCCCGTCGGCCACCGCCGCCAAGCCGCTGCTGCGCTGGGACGAGGTGCCCGACGACTTCGTGGAGTGCTTCATCCTGTCCGGCTACCGGCGGCTGCCGTGCACCGCGCAGGAGTGCCTGGCCTCGGTGCTGAAGCCCACCAACGAGACGCTGAACTTCTGGACGCACTTCATCCCGCTGCTGCTGTTCCTTAGCAAGTTCTGTCGCCTGTTCTTCCTGGGTGGCAGCGATGTGCCCTTCCACCACCCGTGGCTGCTGCCGCTGTGGTGCTACGCGTCGGGCGTGCTGCTGACCTTCGCCATGAGCTGCACGGCGCACGTGTTCAGCTGCCTGTCGCTGCGCCTGCGCGCCGCCTTCTTTTACCTAGACTATGCTTCCATCAGCTACTACGGCTTTGGCAGCACCGTGGCCTACTACTACTACCTGCTGCCCAGCCTGAGCCTGCTGGACGCCAGGGTCATGACGCCGTACGTGCAGCAGCGCCTGGGCTGGCACGTGGACTGCACCCGGCTCATCGCGGCATACCGCGCACTCGTGCTGCCCGTGGCCTTCGTGCTGGCCGTGGCCTGCACCGTGGCCTGCTGCAAGAGCCGCACGGACTGGTGCTCCTACCCCTTCGCCCTGCGCACCTTTGTCTTCGTCATGCCGCTCAGCATGGCCTGCCCCATTATGCTGGAGAGCTGGCTCTTCGACCTGCGAGGCGAAAACCCCACGCTCTTCGTGCACTTCTACCGCCGCTATTTCTGGCTGGTGGTGGCCGCCTTCTTCAACGTCAGCAAGATCCCAGAGCGCATCCAGCCGGGTCTCTTCGACATCATCGGCCACAGCCATCAACTCTTCCACATCTTCACCTTCCTCAGCATCTATGACCAGGTGTACTACGTGGAAGAGGGTCTGCGCCAGTTCCTCCAGGCGTCCCCTGCCGCGCCCACCTTCTCCGGCACCGTGGGCTACATGCTGCTGCTGGTGGTTTGCCTGGGGCTGGTCATCAGGAAGTTCCTGAAAAACTCCGAATTCTGCAGTAAAAAGTGAGCCTCCATCCAGGAGGAGGCTATGGTTTGCCCACCTGTTTGCGTGGCGTTTCTATTGTTATTGTTGGATTGTTTTCAGGTTTTGTTGTTTCCTTCTTTGCTAGAGAAGGGTGCCACAGACTCCAAGAGAAAGGTCTGCTGCTAGTTGAGGATCCCAGTCAGTTGGCCTTGTAAGAGGGAGATGGAGATGATACAGAAGGAAGAGGGCCTATGGAAAGAAAATTAAGTGTTATCCGTGATATTCAGGGGTTTTTGCAAAGACAAAGAAGAAAATCACAGGTAGAACCCCAAACAGTTGGCTTTTCTATCGGTCTTCTGTGTTCCTAGGTAGGTATGCAGTAAAGAGGATAAACCCAAATCCTTGGCTGCTTCTACGGCGGTCTAGAAATGCTTGGATTTGTTAAAAGAATGGACCTTTCTTTGTTGGGAAATGGGCACAAAGACACAAACCCAGGGCTTAACCCGCTAGACAATGCATGGAATGTGAACACAAGTTAATTATTTTTAAAATGTTTATCAGATGTTATTTAAATGATGATATATACAATGATTTTTTTCATAATTTATCAAAGTCCTTGAGATGCACTGAGTTTTCTTTGTCACATAGTTCTGATTTTGCAGCCTTCAGCATTGCACACGTGAACTGGACATTAGGACAAGCTGTTTGACAGTTCTCTACTACATTTTTAAACAGTGTTTTCTGAAGGCCTATGAGTGTCATGATAAAGTGGAATGACTACTTAGGGACCCTGATTAGCCTATTGGTGAGGTTCCAGTGGTTTGTTTAGGTCTCCAATTCCTACTTACTTTAATGTATTCTACAAAACCCACTCTGGCTTTTTGTTTGTTTGTTTGTTTTTTATCAGACTCTTTCCTCTCTACTTAAGTTGCCACTAAAATAAATGTGCCTTTTGAAGCAATGCCCAAATGACTGGTCCTCAGACAGCATTTCTTGTACTGGGGGAATAGGGTATTTTTTTCTTATTTTTCTGCAAATCATGGTTGAACAGAAGGGAAGGAAGTGGGCTTGGTTTTAGGTTTATAATGGGACCAGAAATAGCTTAGAGGTGTACAAAACATATGGCTTCTACAAGAGGTAGCCCTTGAATGTGGCTGAGGTTCCTAGTGCCACCACAAGGGGAGGGAGAGGGGACATTGATGCATGTATCTTTGCTTAAAACTTAAAAGGCAATCGAATATGTGAGGCAGTTCTGTTATGAAAATTAGGAGCGTGTTACTTATTACTGAAATTCTTGAGTTAAGAATACAGGTTGTCCAGTTAAACCCCAAAGTCTCAATTGAAACCGGACTGTGGAAATAAATGATTGGCAGTCACCCTGAAAAGTTAGGAGCATGCCCCCATATTCTTTCGGTGACCCTATTGCCGGTGTTGTTAGACATTTCTTATAAATGTTAACCTGTCATTAAAATGGCAACACTTCATCACAAACCACCGAGGAAGTGTATTTAAATATGCCTCACACTTCTTGGTAAGTCCTTCCGGCTAAGAGCCAATCATGCTGGTGAATGGGAGTCTTGGTTTCATAGTGTACTTTAAGGCAAGCACATAGGGTCCGTGAACAGTTACCTCAGTACTGGGAGGACGGTGCTCCTGAAAAGATAGCTGTTTTGTGTATGCTCTTAATTGCTTCTGTATTTGTAAATAGAGAATCTTGGCACAATTCCCTGGAGGAAGCAATGCCCTGTGTGTGTTCGCTTGCACACAGAAGTTAAATTCCTGTGTGTACTCAATTTAGGGCTTCTTAGTAGGATTTTAAATACACTTTGCACAACCCTGATGAATGTCAGTGTCTCATCCTTTAATACTTCCCGCAGGTACTGGTCCTCAGCAAAACTTAATTCAGCATGTATGTTCAAGGATAACTGTGGAGATCAGGACACAGCCACCTCCACTTTCTCACATATCACTGTTGCCTCTTGTAGCGTCTCAAAGAATGTCTAGTCATAACCTAGAGAAACCAGTTAAGGGGTGTTTCATAGGGTTTGTTGTTGTTTTTGTCAAATGCCCCCCCACACACACACACATTTTTTGTTTGTTTTTTTCGGGACAGGGTTTCTCTATATTGCTTTGGAGCCTGTCCTGGAACTAGCTCTGTAGACCAGGCTAGCCTTGAACTCACAAATATCCACTTGCCTCTGCCTCCCGATTGCTGGGATTAAAGGCATGCAACACCATACACTTTTAAAAGAACTTTCAAGAGAGAGACATCTGAAAGAAATGGTGACTGTGAGGACAGAAGCTAAAACCCAACATTTGTCATTTTAGGCTTTGGTTGCAGAGCTTCCCGGTCCCCTCTTGCTATGTGTCTTTGTCTTTAAGCAGAGGCCACTTGAGGATAAAATCATAGCCGTATCATTTTCAAGTGATTATGATGCATGAGCCAATGAGATGACCTGATTTCCCAAGAAAGGTCTCCCCACCCCGTATGGCCCAGGGAGAAGGAGGGTTCACCTCCCTTCTCCTGGCGTTTCCTTTCCCCCTCTTTATGTGCCACTAACACTGGCAATAGGACATTCTAAGTGAAAACATGATATCGGCTTCCCTTCCTGTTTGCAAATAGGTACCACACACCATTCAAGATCAGGGATGGCTTAACTACATGTTACCGGCTGAATTATATTATTTCTGTTAAGACAGATAATGCCGTTTTAGAGCAAATATTTACCCAGTCTCCATTTGCATGGAGCTAACCAGGCTTATTACATATTTCAGGAGTAATGTAGCCATCAGAATGGAGCTTTTTAAGAAATTCTTTCCATAATCTCCATTTTGCCACATCCACTAAATTCAGTTTTGTGTTCAAAATATATAACAAATCATAAATAAGAATTGTCTCCGTTGTCTTCCCATGATCTATTTGGCTGTAAAATTTTGAGGCATCATGTGAAATCCATTTTATTTTCACTTGTTATTAATAATTTGGGTAGCATCTTAGAGGCAGCCCCTTGGAGTTGTGCCTGGGAAATGACTTTCTCACCCATGCCTGTTGCTCTGTGGTTGAGCCCAGGGCCAGCTGGCTAATTCAGTTGGTTAGGGGGAGATCCTTTCTTCCTACCCTTCTTGCCACTCAGGTGAAGAAGGTGACCTTCCCGGAGAGAGGAAGTACAACTCCTTCTTGTCACGATTGGCTTGTAAAAATAAACATGATCTTTCCCACTGGCCATACACGTTCCATAAATAACCCAGGGACTACATAACTGTCCAGAATGGCCTCCATCTACGTTCATTCATAAAGCCCTCCTGTAACTGCTTGCAGTCAGAAAACCACTTAGCCTAATGTTTCCTGCTACTTTTGGTATGGCAACCTTTGCTAAGAATGTAAAATCAGTAAATGTTTTTGACTTGGTGATGAACCTCATTTTATCACCAAGCCAGATTTTTTTTTTTAACTTCAACTCCCCCAGCTAGTTAATATGCATGAAGTTGCGGTAGAGAGGTATGGCAGAAGTTACTTTTCAATGTTGGCTGAAGGTGACAGAATTCCGTCTTCAGACTGATGTCAGAAGGCAGGGATAGTTGTGTGCTCAGTTGTGTCTGTTAGTCTGCAGAACTGTGTTACATGGTCAAACATACAGATGGTAATTGGATATATTGTATATAATATTGGATAAATATATCTCTTTAATTGAATATTTAATTTTGAAATAGGACAAAAGAAGAGATGGCTACATTTAAAATTAGATTATAAAATATGAAAATGTTGCCAGCCACTGGAATGGTTTTCATCATCTTATTCTTCATCTGTTAGGTTTGCCATTGCTGACTCTGGTAGGGTCCTTTGACTGACGTCCATCTGTTCTTTGTCTAATCTCCTTAGTGATCATTGAACATCTACTGAATATAAGACATTAAGCAAGGATCCATGCATCTGTCCATATTATTACAGACATTACCAGAATTTGAACTTTGTGTCCTTTCTTCCATTGGTATAAGGTCAGTATGCTAGAATTTTATTTTAATTAGCACAGTAATTTATCTGCTGCTTTTCACTTTTTTCTCTGTTCCTTAGCTTAAAGTTAAAAAAAAAAAAAGTGAAACTTCAATTTACAATTAAGGTATGAGAAGAATGTGTGTATAAACAGAATTTAAAGTTTATTATCATAGTAAAGACACTGATGAGCTACTGGAAGGTTTATAGCATCTGAACCATTCTGAAGAGGGGTCCATTCAAAGTGCCTAACATGAGGAGTAATTGAGTAACTTTCATAAATAGTGTGGTAAAATCATAGCAAGACCCCTCACAGGTGTGAATTCAAATGCTTAAATCTCCAGAAAGTTCCTAGCCTTTTTCTTCCTTTTAAGATCCTTAAGTTGTAACTTTCAGAGAGTATCTTTAAAAAATCACTTGTCAACAGAGGGGATCATAGATACACACATATGTACACACACATGATCAAATACACACAAGCATGTGCGGCACACACACACACACACACACACACACACACACACACACACACACACGAGATTGGCAGAAGTTATAGGAAAGATCAAGTAGGATTGGATTCAAGCAGCTGTTCAACTGTGGACAGGGTTACCTGGTTTTAAATGTTGTCCCTATGTGGACTTGGAGGGTGTCAGTGCTCAAACAGGTGGCAAGGGATCCGATTTGGCATCTTAACAATATCCTGTAGCTTCTGACTACAGCACTGAGTGCCATGGGATATTTTGAGTGGTGTGTTTATCCCGTGGCTTAATTTGTTTCTATAAAATTAGGGCATGGGTCAAAAAGGCATTAGGGGCTAATTGTGAATCACATTTTGAGTCATTTTCTTGAAGGGTTGCCAGGATTGGTTGGCATGCATTGCCAGTTGAAAGCAAATGAACCTAGACACCCTGAGAAAGGAATCTTTGGAGGCTGAAAACGGTCATAGAGGATATTCCTTTATGAGGGACCACAAGCCTTCCTATTGAACTGTTGGGGTCTTTGATATTGCCAATATTTTTTTAATTACAAAATGATTATCAGTCTTTAGTAATTAAGAAAACCTAACATAAATTTCTGTTGTCGTTCCCCAAAGAACAAAAATGTATTACTTTTCTGGTTTGTGGATTTGTCACTTTTTTTTTTTTTTTTTTTTTTTTTTGTTTTGGTTTGGTTTGGTTTGGTTTGTGTTAGCGTCTTACAGTCTGTGAGCAAGCTGCAGAACTGGATGGTTTCGTTATAGGTCAAAGCCCCAAATGCCCATTTCGCTAGTGATAGTGGCAGGGTGTGACTTTTGAAAGCTCCAAACACACACCTGTATGCAACAATACACAGTTCCGACTCCGTGCAGAATGATGGCCACCTCTTTCTGCTTTTGGAAATACCTGCCCCCACCCTGTGTCATGCTTCCGAATGTAACATGGAAGCTTTAATGCTTTTTCTCCTGAATGTGACAGTTCTCAAGGACATGTCTTGAGTGTGCAAATTTATTCTAGAATGTGTAAAAGTGGCAGGCCACCTTCCCCATGCCTTACAGCTTCACCCAAAATATGCAATAAGCACTTGCACTCAAGGCAGAGTTGGGAGGAGTCCTGAGCTGGCCCTTTAGCCTTGCCATAAAGACCCTGCTTCTCATGGCTTACCAACACACCGAGATAGGACACCGTGTAAATGTGCCCTGTGTCTGGGTGGCATATTGGGACACACTTCTTTCCCTTCTTTTGATTCTATTTAGAAAATATAGTCTTTTTTAACAAGACAATTCCTGGGCAATTTTTTAAAAAAATGTATTTTAATTTTATATTTCAAAGGTTTGTAATAGCAATTTCTGTGTTTAAAAATAACAAGAAGCAGGCCTTAGTACATGGATGAGAAGGCTTCCCCCTGCCCCAAAGCCTCATCTTTTCCTGGGCATTTAATCACTCTGAGATCTTACCCAATGATAAAGGCCTCTTGGGTCTTTCAAACTGTAAATATTGCATAGTTTAAAAAAAACATAACCATTTTTTTTAAGAAAAAGCATCAGATAGATTCTAGGTGTGTAGCAAAGCTAAACTTAAGCCTTTTTATGAAACTCTGGTTAGAAACTTTACTAAATTCCCTCTCCTGAGGCGGCTCAGTAGTAAAGGACTGTCTCTGCCACATTGGTTTACTTCTCTGGGTCTATGAGGGGAACTGTCTAACCAAGCAACTGAGTCCCCAGGCAGTAAGGACATGGGACATATATCATGTGGATGTAGCGCCACCATAGTGAATCATAGAGTCTACAGGATGCTCTGCCTGGGCTCTTGTTTCTTCTATACCAAACCATAAGCCCCATGCATTGTTGCATAGATGGGAAATTGTTCCACTTGGGGAGGGGGTTATGGAGAGGATTCTTCGGTGGTTTTTCCTTTTGCTTAGGCACGTGGTAGCTCTGAACTTGGATCATCCGTTCAGCTGTCCCCAACACATTCCAACCACACTTTGAAATTTTTACTTTCCACAAGTCCAGCCTTGAAGACAACAGATTCCTAAAAGGATTCCCTGTGTATTTAGGCATTCAACCACCTGCCTTACGAGGGCGTTGCCTGAGGGGCTGTCTGTCTTCACGTTCTTCGGGACAGAGTCAGAGTGGGCATTTAACAGACCAAATAGAAAGGTTTCATGTGTTGTTTTAAAATCCCATTTAATGGTGACAATGGATAAAGACAGGAATAAAGAATAATGTAGATATAAAGAGGGTTTTTTTCCACTACTTGCTAAACTAATTCCTCTTAGGCCACCCTGACTCCAATCCTTACCAAAGAGCTGACTTAGCTGGCTAGAGAGGCATTCTCAAGATGGAAGAACTTCCAGCCTAGATTCTAAGGTGGTTTCAAAACCATGGTCTATCCAAGTCCATTCTGACAATAGATCATTACTTTGTCATAATTCTAGATTTCCAGAAAAATGAAGTGAAATCATCTCCAGAAACAGACATTACTCTGGTCAACTCTGTGCATGTGGCTGAACAAATTGCCTTTTGTTTCTGTTGTACACTTTGCTATGATTTTGGTTTTCTGAGACATTTGTTTCCGCTTGTCTTGAATATGAAAAAAAAAATCTGTGAAAATGATATAACTATGCATTTTTGCTGAAAAACAAATGTATGAAATAAGAATAAATGATTTGTAAGCACTGCGTTTGCATGCCTCTGTCAGTGTTCAAACCATACTCATCAGCTAAGTGTTCCCAAACTAACAGCCCAATACATGGTACTCAGAGCCTGGGCTACATAGTGAGTCCAGGCAAGCCTAAGATATCTAGCAAGTCTCTGTCTCAAAAAAATCAGCAAAGTATAAATATAAGGAAACATGACAATCAGACAGAAGGATATTTACATTTGTTAAATGAAAAGGGAACATTCCTAAGGTACCTTGAAGTCATATCTCCTGTGATACAAGCTCACTGGTTTTAAAGAGTGTGCATGGTCCATGGGTACTGGGCAGTGCACACTGTCCTTGAACTCTGATGATGGTGGGAATTTACACTATTTTTATCCCAAATTCTACTAGGAAGGAAGATACAAAAGTCATTTAGCTCTGAAGTGTTTGGGGACTGAGCCTTTAAGTCCACACTGTTGGAGGTTATTAGGGACAAAACTTTCTTCTTTCAATGAAGCAAGGTTTATAGGAGGAACAGGGCCAGTTCACAGAATACAGAGATCTGATTGGTCAGGCGTGCAGTGCTGGTGAACAGCTGCTCTCCAGGGTACTGTTACCAGACAAGCCAGTATCAGCTGCTCTCCAGCCTGGTTGCATCTATGCCCCACTCAGATTCCTGGGAAAGATTATCTGATTGGCCTATCTTAGATCACAGTCTTTCAAGAGGACAAAGTATGGATGTCTGTCATTTGATCCTTTTTCAGAACCACCAGAAAGGTAGAGAGAGTTTCCCACAGGAAGGCCGATAGGCAGACAAGACTGCCAGCTAGACAAAATGAGCTGCTAGCCATTTCATCCACCTCTGTGCCACATGGTAGAGGCAAACGCCAAATCCTCATCATTGTGGAGCATGAGTCAAGGCTGCCTCAAGGGAAGTGAGAGCTTGTATCTGTGGGTGCCAGTCAAGCCAGTGTCCTACTACTTTGGGGTCCCTGTTGAAGGATGGAAGGAAAGGCAGATGGAAGGAAAGAAAAAAAGGGAGGATGGGAGGAAAGAAGGAAGGAACAAACGCTAACATACCAAAATAATAGCAGCCATAGTTCAGCCTCCCTCTGGCTAGCACATACCCTCCTTTCCATGCAAGAACTTTTTGCAGAATACAACTACTAAATAGATGCTCTAACTTTTACAGGCCCCCTTCCTAAAGACAACCTCAAATCTTGACTCGGTACTTTAGCCCCCATAACTACCCTCATTCAGGTTAGGATTCATGTACTAGGTAAGACATTTGGCCCCCTCCCTACTTCATCTAAGGCCACTCCTAAGGCTACTCCACCTGGCTGCCCAGTGTCTCCTGCCAGATACCTTCTTGGTACTTTCAGACTCACTTGCCACTTGTCCTTTACCCATTCTGTGTGGGGGAGCTGCTTCTAGGCTTCCTTGGACCTTGGTTCTAAGGTCCTGCCAATGGAATGAAATGGTAGGAAACTGGACTGGCAGAAAGGAGGCAGAAGGTATATCCCTTCTTCCCAGGCTTCTAGTTTGTTTGTTTGTTTGTTGTTTGTTTGATTGATTGATTTTCTTGAGACCTCTATGCTGGTTATTGTTATCAGCCATTGTCTAGCTCTGAGAAAAGAAGGCAAGATAAGAATAATGCTTTGTTATAGGGTTCAGTTTAGGTTGGACTAACTTGAAACCAGAAATATCTTAATTTTTTGTTCCCTTCAATCATGTGTTAGGATTGCTATCAAACTCGGGGTCACAGTCCATCTCCAAGAAGTAAAGCTTGGCCACAGGTTCTTGAGAAGCCAATTAAAACAGCCAGATATAATAACAAGAAGAGGAGGGGGAGAAGAAGAAGGAAGACAAGGATGATGATGATGATGATGATGATGATGATGATGATGATGATGATGATGATAAGGAAATTCATTCAGTGCAACCACCTTGGGAAAAGGGACAAGGAAAACCAGTGTCCCCACCCCACCACCACGTTCATCTTCCAGGTGACCCATCATTAGACTTCAGTCTCACAAGGTGACCTGATAAGCTTTTAGAATTGTGAAATCTCTTCTCTGGACAAGTTGCATGGCCCCACCCCAAATAGGGACCTTTTCTCCCAGCATGAGATTCCTAGAGAAATTCCCCTTTCTTGGGGTCCATTTTGCCTCAATGGTCTAATGGACTAAGAGATGCAAGCGTCTCTTAGGAATATTTTCATCTTTACCAAGTGGGTGGGTCACACACACTCCAGCCCACTTCAACTCATCTAGTCCAACTTTTTACGAACTGCAAACTAAATCTTTGCAAAACTTCACTAAAGAGTTTTGAATTACATTATTAATTTATTGGGTGGGGGGTTGTATCCGCACATGTGTGGAGATGAGGGTACAACTTGAAGGAGCTCATTTTCTACCGCCAACATGTTGTGTAAGCCTCTGAGGTAGAGCCATCCCATCCTGCAGGGAAGCGCCTTAAACAGGAAGGTAAACAACTCAAAACAGCTTCAGGAAGTCCCCAAAACTGACCAGGGCCCTCACTGCCAGAGTAAACAATAAAAGCTGAGCATCCTCCCTCAGACTAAACCAAGCCAAGCTGCAGCAAAGACTTCTCAGACAAGCAAGGCTGTCTTCGGTGATGCAGTTGTCTTTGAGTCATTTTTATCTTTGAATCATTTCCTTACCAATAAGTAGTCCCTTATCCATATTCCTGCAAGTAACCCCAGTAAAACTCACTGGTTCACCAAGTTGGACTTTGTTGGTATCTATATTTTGGTCTGTCATGAGTTTCCTATCTGGGGTAAGAAGACATACGAGTTGCATCTCCACAGGAAAAGTATCACACTACACACTGGGATTGAACTCAGAACAACATGCATAATTTCTATATACAACACCAGGACCAAAAGCAACTTTGGAGGAAAGGATTTATTTCTGCTTACAGCTCCATCACTGAGAGTGGTCAGAGCAAGAACTATAGGCAAAACCTTGGAGGCAGGAACTGAAGCATTGCAGTGAAGGAATTCTGCTTACTGGCTTGCTCCTCATGGCTTGCTCAGCCTGCTTTCTGGAACAACACAGGACCACTTCCAAAAGATGATACCACCTACACTGAGCTGAGCTCTCCCACATCAATCATCAATCTAGAATATGCCTCGCATTTCTAGAATTTGAAGGAAGCATTTTCTCAGTTGAGAGTCCTGCTTCCCAGATGTGGCTGGGTTTGTGTCAGGCTGACAAAAGTCAACTATCATACTCACAAAGCCATTTTGCTGGCCCTGCGATACTTCATCATAAGTGCAGATTTTCTGTATCGGGACTCAGTCAGTGGCTCTCTGTGGTAGCTACATTATTTCCTTTCCCCTCCTCCAGCGAGGACCCCAAGTCTCTAACCCTATTACTCTTCACCTATCCTCAGATTTCAGCTCCCATCGCTTCTCACCTGTTCAGAAACCACACTGCATCTGTGACGCATTGCTCTCCAGTGTGTTTTCAGCTATTTCCTCCTGAGTGCATTAGTCATGAGAGCATTAAAACATAGACTACTAGTGGCTTCCATTCCCCAGTAGAGAGCATTGACTTGCCATCACCCCCACTCCCATCCCCACCTCCATACACCTCTGATCATCATCCACCCCACCCCCTTCACAGTAGGCTTTTGGAAAGGTACTGGGTGTCGTCCTTGTGTTTTTACCTCCCACTCCTCCACCCACGGGTGCTCTGGACCCATTAATGTTCCTACAACTATTAACCACTTCCTGACTGACCAATAGAAAATTATGTATTTGTGTGTGTGTGTGTGTGTGTGTGTGTGTGTGTGTGTGTGTGTGTGTGTGTTGTTGTGTGTGCGCACACGCACGTGCATGTTGTACATAGGGAAGAGAGGCGTGTGGATGTGTGAGTGTACGAGGCTGTGCATGGATGTGTGGAAGCCACAGGTAAGTGTCTTCATCTGTTATTCTTCACCTGAGTTTTCAAGACAAGCTCTCTCACTGAACCTGGAGCTTGCTGTTTCAATCAGACTGCCTGACCAGGGAGCCCTGGGGTCTGTGCATCTGCCCTCCTGTGCTGCAGTTGCAGATGTATGCCACCCTGCCCAGCTTTTACTTGGGTGCTAAGAATCCAAATTCAGGTCCCCATGCTTATACAGCAAGCAGTCTACCCAGTGAACTACTTCCCCGGCCAGACCGACATTTCTGAGATCCTCTTTTCTGTTACTTTCTCCTAAGACTCTCAGTGACCTCTGTAACCTTCTGCTACTCTCACATGATCTTGTTTGCCAGTTTATCTTCCCCATGCCTTCATGAAGAAAGGTTCAAAGTGCGAACAGAAACCATTGACATCACTGTATTTTGAGGTCTCGGTCAGCAGCTTTCTGTTTTGGCTGCTAGGCATCAGCATAACTGCTCCACCAGGGTTCTGCTGTTCTTGTTCAGGAAACTTGACCTTGGCTCTAGACTCCCTTAGTTTATCCAGTGAGTTTGTAAGGCAGCCATTGCCGGATAATCACACCACCACCACCCCTTCAGTCTATAACAGAGTCCAAACAGATGTCCTGGTAAGCAGAAGAAAAGATGATCAGAAATTGTGGGCAAGCTGGACAGGAGGGTAGCTGAGGGAGGTAGAGACAGGAGGATTAGCAATTCAAGTCAATTCTCAGCTACATACTGAATTCCATTCTTGCCTGGGCTATGTAATGAGTTTGAGACCAGTCTGGGCTTCACAGGACCCTGTTGTGGATGGGGATGGGTATGGGAGGGGACTCTGGAAATGGAGGCAAAGCTCTGTGTTCCCCAAACCACTGACAGACAAGCATACTGCTGGGCTTCTGTTTTGTTTTTTATCTTTAATTTTCTTGGCAAAACAAAGCAGGTTTTGTACCAGGCATCATCTTTGGGGAGTTTGGTTCAAAACACAACAAAATCAAAATAATAAACATTAGGAGGATAATTACCTAGAAATTTCCCCCCTTTAATGGGAATTTTGAATGAGTAAAGGGAGGTACAGCATGGATACCTAGAATGGTCGTTCAGATGAGGGGCTGGTGAGATGGCTTACTGGGGTAAAGGTACCTGCTGCCAAGCCTGTTATTTGAACTCCATCCCTGGCCCCACACTGTGGAAGGAAAGATCAGACTCCCGCTAGTTGTCCTCTGAGCTCCTCGTGTGCACAGTGGTGTGTGTGTGTGTGTGTGCATGCACGCCAGTACACGCGCACACACATACGTAATTTGTTAACAGTATATACCAAATGAAAGAAACTTAAAAGTAAATACGATAAATGACAAGCGACATTTCTATTAAAAAAATAAAAGATAATTTATACTCTGTCCATTGCAATGTCATGCCCCTAATAACCAAAAGGTCAGTAACATTATGCCCTGGTTAGTTTTGTTGACTGAGCACAAGCTCTACTCCTTTGGCAAGAGGGCCTCTCAATTGAGAAAATGCCTCCATCAGGTTGCATTTTCTTGATCGATAGTTGATGTGGGTTGGCTTAGCTTCCTGTGGGCACTGTCCCATGACTTTTGCTTCAGTTCCTGCCTTAAGCTCCTGCCCTGACTTCTCTCAGTGATGGATTACGAAACGGAAGTGTGAGAAAAATAAACCCTTTCTTCCCCTGAGTTGCTTTGGACCATAGGGTTTATCGCAGCAATAGAAACCTAAGTGGGACATATAGGGAATATGTACAGTTCTAACATCAGATGAAAATTCTGGGTCTTGGCTCTAAAAGTTAGCCAATGCCTGCCCGCCTTCCTGGCAGAGGGGAGCCAGGAGTGAGTTGGGGTTTTAGAAGCTGCTTGCTTTCTTCTTGTGTAGAACAAGGTGCTTGTGTCTGTACTGTATCTGCTGTTTCCACTAGCAACTCCCTGAGCTTCCTCTGGGAAAGGGTCCCTCCCGCTGAACCCGCTGATCCTTGGTGGGCCTGTGTCACCAGGCCTGGGGAGGCATGTCACCAAGGGTCCACCCTGAGCTTGCTCCCTCCTCCTCCCCACACCCTTCATGTGATTCATGAGCTAACCCACAGCCTTCCAACAGTCTTTCTCCTTTTGTTGTTCTTTATCCCGTTTCATTTAGTGGCCCTCGTCTCCTTTGAGTAAAGAATGTAAGCTAAGGACTTCTGGCTTCCTGGGTGTCCAGTAAGGAACTTGGAGGTTGTGACTCCAAGTAGCAAGCAAAAAGCTAACAAGAAGCTGAAATGAAAACCCACAACACTTTGCAGATCTACCAGGTAAACGAGATGGACATGGGAACGCAGAGAACCACAGAGCCGGGAGCAGTGCAGAGTTTTGGGGTTGTCTTTGGATTTCATTCACCTCACCAAGAAGACATGTCTGTTTTCGTAAGACTTAACTGAAAAGAGGGGACACCCACATTTTGAAGACACAAAGCATGCTTCAGAATGAGGTTCAGATTCGACAAGAATGTTGATATCAGAAGACTCAAGACAGTTGGGGTAAGGGTTCCAGTAATGGAAACAGTCAGTATTCCAGGAAGGCCAGTCATCACCACAGCAGTGGGGACGCCTGCCCTCAATGGGCATTTAAGTTTATCCAGGGATAAATAATTTGTCCCTGGCTCAAAAAAGGTAAGGTCTAGGGATGTGCTTTAGGGAATAGCACTTTCCTAGCATGGGGGGAGGCCCTAGCTTTATCCCTAGTGCTCGAAAAACAAAAAGATTTAAACACAAACTCACAGAGAAAACTGAGAAGAAAATACCAGAAAATGCTGAAAATGGTGGACTGTTTGTAGCATGTCCTGTACAGTGGGGATAACAAAAGAAGAAAGAATACTGATCCATCCTGTACAAGACACCTGAAGGCTGCGAGGGAGGGAACTCTGTCCCACAGAATGTTCATTATTTTTTCATTTATTGCAAGTGTTTCTTCCTTTCTGTCTCAGAAATCCACTCTCAGTTTCTGTTCTCCAATTTTTTTTTTTTATCTTGCAAGGTAAAATAATTCCTTTAAAAATATGGGAACTTACCCTTGAAATTTGTAATGTAAAGCTATAGTATTTGCAAGCACACCTGTTCACATAGTTTCTTCCTCTCCTGCCTAGATACTCCACAACATAGGAAAACATGTAGAAAAGGCCCAGAAGGGTGGGCATCATATGGGCGTTTGTCATATAAAACGTAATTATCCTGAAGATGCAATTACCACTTCTGCATGATCGTTAGGCACAGTGGCTCACCGATAATCACAGCATTTGGGCTAAGGCAGGCTTTATGTCAGCTTGGGATAGTGAGACCCTGAGGGGGTTCCTACTTCAACCGCTCTTCATTCAGGCGTGGCTGTATCAGTGGTCTTTACCTCACTGCAGGTCTGCTCTGATGGTGATCTACAAGTGTAGCCTCAAGTTCCTTCAGGTTCCGATTTTAGTTCACAGAGATGTAACGGACACAAGGAGACTGGTTAAGATGGCTCAGTAGGTAAAGTCTCTATGCCACGCCTGGCAACCAGAGTCCAGCCACATAGCAGAAGGAGAGATCTGACTCCTTCAAGTCATCCTCTGACGACTGCACACATAAACCACACTGCACACACACACACACACACACACACACACACACACACACACACACTATTAAAATTAATAAAAATGTACAGGGCAGATGTTTCTGCAGATGTACAATAAATCAGCTGTAAGAAGACTACATTCATTTGTTTCCTTCTATCGTTACTGCTATTTTGATTCTATTGTTTTAGTTTCGATTTTTTTAAAAAAAAAAATCTTCATTTCTGTATTTTCTTTTGGTTAATTTCAGCTTGTGGAGAAAGGGTCAGATACGAAAACAGCAGATGTGAAACCCAACCAGAAGTCCCTCATTTTGGCTTCTGGTGTTCCCTTTGTGTTGCCAAATGCAAAGCTAATTTATAGGAGGCCGGTTAATATGCAAAGACAACAATATAAGTCAGGGCTTATCACATAATTCAAGGTGGCTCTGAAACATAAACCCTTTACTCCTTGTTCTTTTAAGTGTGTGTGTGTGTGTGTGTGTGTGTGTGTGTGTGTGTGTGTGTGTGGTGTAAGTATGTGCATGTGAATTCAGGTGCCTAAGGAGGCCAGAAAAGTAGACCAGATCCCCTGGAGCTAGAATTAAATGCAGTTGTTAGTCTCATGGTGTGGGTGCTGGGAACTCAACCTGGATCCTCTGCCTACATTGGGAGTAGGGGGATTCTTAAGCTCCATTTTCCTCCCCAACCCCATCCTCCTCACACACACACACCACTCTCAGAGACACAGGGTTACTATGTTTATGAGGAGATTTCTAGAAAGACCTCTCTCAGAACCAGGTTAAGGCAGCAGAAGGGAAGGGGTGTAGGTGGGAAAGGAAAGGCTCAGGGTTCGCTGGATTCCTGCCGGCCCTCCACAGGCTCCAGAATACAGTGTGAGAAGCCGGCAGCCTATGGGGTGTTTCCAGGGGGCAGGAGTCAGGACTCCTGCTTGGTTAAGGCACAGCCTCTACAGCAGGGTCTAGCCTTCTCTGCTCCAGGCTTCTTCTGGCCTGTGGTAGCCAGCTTCTGACTGGAGTTGGGGCCATGCTCTAGGGTTTTCTTCTTTGGCATCCTCAATCTTGGCCTGGCTTTGACTCCTTACACTATTATTTCATAGCCTTGTTCCCTAAAATGAGCTGTGTTGCCTGTTTGGCTCTCCATTGCTCAGCTATAGAAAGGGCTAGGAATCTATTTTACTTCATAGCAGTGTGAGAATTTCTGCAGTGTAATTTTGCTCAGCACAACACTGCTATTCATTTCTGTTAGCCAACATACACTATGTTACCTCAAACTTGTAAGATGGCTTATCACAGCAGGGTGGTGGTGACACATGCCTTTAATCTCAGCACTTGGGAGGCAGAGTCAGGTAGATCTCTATTAGTCTGAGGCTAGCCTCATCTACAAAGTAAGTTCCAGGACATACAGAGAGACTCTGTCTCAAACAAACAAACAAACAAAACAAAAACACTTATCTCACTCAGTGCTTGCTGGGGTGGGGGTGGGAATGGGGGACAAAGCTTCATTCTAGAAACAAGTCAGACTTTGGTGTGCTGGTTGTCTTTTGCCAACTCTACACAATCTAGAAGAAACATTAACTGAGAAAATGTCTCTTCCACATTGGCCGGTAGGCTCATCCTTGAGACATTACCGTGATTAATGATTGATGTGGTCTGGGCCCCTGTAGGTGAGCCACCTCTGGGCAGATAGATGGTCCTGTGTTGTATAAAAATAGCACAGTGAGAGAGCTATGGAAGAAAGCCAGGAAGCAGCTTTCCTTCATGGTCTCCGTATCAGTTCCCGCTCTGGCTTCCCTTCATGATGGACTATAAACTATAAAGTACTATAATCCAAATAAACCCTGCCCAAGCTGCATTTGTCATGGTATTTTATCACAGCAATAGAAACCTGACTAGGACAATAAATGATGTTCAGTTGGAATAGAATATGAAACACATGTGCAATTTAAATATTCTAGTAGGCATATTACAAGCACAAAGTCAAGTGAGTTAACTTTAGGATATGCTTTGTTTGACCCCGTATAACCACAGTGTTAGCATTTCAAAGTGTGCCTGGGTGCTGGACAGCTCACTGTGCCCTCCTCTGAGGTCTGTCTAGACAGGTTCCTTTCCATCCTCTGGATATCAGCTCAAATGTCACCATTACTTTGAGTATGTAGCATAGCCTCTACTTCCTCCTCTACCCAAACGCACTCCTTCATTATGTAGTCACCATTTTCTTTTCCACACATCATGTGTCGCTCAGTGACATTCTTTATTGTTTCTGTCTCTGCTCTAGTTTGCTCTCACTTGCTGTGATAAACACCGTGACCAAAAGCAACCTGACAAAGAAAGGGTTTATTCCGTCCTCCAGCTTCTATCCATCGTGTGGGAAACTCAGAGCAGGAAGCGCCTCCACCTGGAGACAGGAACTGAAACAGACCATGGAGAAGTGCTGCTTACCCGATTGCTCAGACTGCCATCGTAAACACCCTAGGACCACCTGCACAGCACAGCCCCACTCACAGTGGGCAGGGCCCTCCAATATCAATCATCACTCAAGAAAATGTCCCCATAGACTTGCCCACAGGCCTGTGTGATGAAGCATTTTCTTAACTGAAGTTCCTTTTTCCCAGATGACCCTGGCTTGTAGCCAATACTCTTCTGATTAGAACCTAAACTTTGAGTTTGGCCTTCAGCACACATCACAGTCTCACAGTCCCTGATGCCTTGTTAGGGCTCTCTCCCTCTCCTCTCTCTCTCTCTCTCTCTCTCTCTCTCTCTCTCTCTCTCTCACACACACACACACACACACACACACACACACGAGTGAATGGCTAACTTGGTAGTCCTTGTTGGAAGAAACAGTTTGACACGATAGAATCTTAGCTTCCAAAAATGAAAACCTCTAACCATGGGGAAGGCTACTACCCCAGAAACAGCTAAAATCAGCGCTTTCTCTACATGCTTCCAAATGAACCAAGCAAGTAGTTTTACTTTCTATCAGTGAACAAAATTAGAGACATTTCAGTTTGTATGTTTCCTGAGACATTAAATTCTGAAGTCCCTATTAAGAAGGGCAGTATAAAAGAGCAAGACCAAACCTTCATAGACCCTCAATTGAAGCTTCCAGTTGACACAAAGGCTGTATTCTTGGTAGGGATGTGGCAAGTGTTTACTGAAAGCAACATAAATTCCCAGATGGCCAAAAGCAGACAAGCTCAACAGCATGTCTACCTGTTCTGCACATAGCATGGTCCAATACCAATCAAGAAGGCATCTCAGCATAATGGAATAATACTATAGTTAAAGAAGCCCGAGGAAACCAGTACTCACAGGGACACGAAGACAGGCTTCTATAAATTTGATGATTACTCTTAGGCAATAACAAATGACTCAGCTCCTATCCTCATGCCAAAGCTTATTAGCTCAACCCTCCCAGAGGTGATGACAGAGTTGTTAGATGCTTCTTAAGAGCCATTTATTTGCTGTATAGATTATTTGAAACGTGTGCCAACTCAAAGATTCCTTTTAAGAGACTGGCATGGTGGCACAAGTCTATAATCCTAGCATTTGGGAAGTGAAGACATGTGGATGAGGAGTTCGGGGGCATCCTCGACTAAACAGTGTGCTTATGGCCAGCCTGGGAAGCACAAACAAAAGACACAGAAAAAAAATATTTAAAATACTTCGTGTTGAGCCGGGCCCTGGTGGCACATGCCTTTAACCCCAGCACTCGGGAGGCAGAACTCACAGGGATCTCTGTGAGTTCAAGACCAGCCTGGTCTATAAGAGCTAGCTCCAAGACAGCCTCCAAAGTCACAGAGAAACCCTGTCTCAAGAAGCAAAACAAAACAAAACAAAGTGCTTTGTGTTGGATATAATGTTTAACAGTAATCAATGCTGAATTGTAAGAGTCCATTTACTACACATGGGTTCAGTCACTGATAAGAGAGAGAACGGGCTGGCATTGTGGCTTATGCCTATAATCCCAGCACTTGGGTGGCTGAGGAAGGAGGATCACTCTGAGTTTGAGGACAGCCTGGGCTAGAGTAAATTCCTGCCAGCTAAAGAAAAAAAAGTGACTGTGAGAGCAGATGAGTGAAGTATGTGGGAATATGGTGTGCATATACTCCATTGAGATCATTTATTAATACTGCACTATTGATAAAGCTAGATATCATATGTGGGAATATGCTGTGCATATACTCCGTTGAGATCATTTATTAATACTGCACTTTTGATAAAGCTAGATAGATTGTCTGTAAGCCAGTGACAATATTATTAAAACCTGGGCAAGCAACATGATTAAGGCTATGAATGTATCCATGGTACCAGTTCTGATAGATTCACTCAGCTATAACATCGTGAGACTGGGCATGGTGGTGCACGCCTTTAATCCCAGCACTCCAGAGGCAGAGGCAGGCGGATCTCTGTGAATTCAAGGCCAGCCTGGTCCACAGAGTGAGTTCCAGGACAACTATCTCTAAAACAAAACAAAGTTAGTAGGATAGAAGTTTCCAACCTTGGTTGTGTGGCATCACCACCTCTGTAGTAGAATCTTACAGTGTCTTCCCAGTTCCCAGAGTTCAGAGTCACCCAAATTCCAAAGATGCTCAGTGCCCACAGCTTCTTATTTGCATGTCTTGCTTACAAATCCCTGTAATAATTATGGAATCATGATGCTCTTCTTTGTTTTCTTCTTTCTCCATCTTCTTTGGAAGTACTGGGGGTTGAACCCAGGGCCTCATATATGCTAGGCAAATGCTCTGCCACTGAACAAGATTCCCAGCCTTGTATTTCTTTTCCTACGGTTCCCTAATTATAAAGGACTCAGTCTCCATAAAACCTAAAGATGCCTCTAACCAGAAATTGCACTAAACTTAGAAACCTACAGCCACAGAACAAACCCAGCCTTCTGCCTGCTTTTGTATGGCCCTCAAGCTAAGAATAGTTTTGCTGTATTTAAATGGTTGAAAGACATCAAAAGAGGAGTAATACTTCATGACACGTGAAGTTTACATTTTGGTGTCCATAAATAAAGTTGTTGGCTCTACTCATTCACTTATGCATTTTCTATGATAGATGTATGGCCACAGTGGCAAGGTTGGAAAGCTGTAATAAAGATGGTATGACATGCAAAGTTTGAAATATTTGCTATCTGGCCTTTTACAGAAAAGGTTTGTGAACCTCAAATTATAACATAGTCACAACAGAAAAACAAGATTCGAAAGGATTGCTTTACTTAATAATAATTTTTAAAAAGCCTGACAGAATTATTTAACACAACTTACAGACACTGCCAATTACAGACGTGAGAAAGTCTGTTTTTGAAAATTTAGCAGTCATTAAATGTAGGCACAAACTTAATGGAACTGTAGCAGTGTACGGAACATCAGGTAGACTGAGTCATGTCTAGTCTGTAGATTGAAAGCCACATTTAGTAAACTAATTCAGGATTGGCATAAGCAAAAACCCTCCAAAGTGGAATTATAGGGAAAATCTTGGAGAACATTTGTAAAAGACGTATGCAATTAGATTCACCACTAACCATAAAATAGTATTTCTCTGGACTAGGCAAAATATAATGAAACGTTGCTAACACTGCATATCACAGTTCCACTCTGAGGGTGGATTAGTAAGCCAGTCAGAACAGGTCTACAAACAACATTAAAAACGTGGTAACAGGAATGATCGGCTGCTCTAGGCAAGAATTGTGACAGATCATCGAATTTTGGCAACAAAACCAATTAAAAATATTGATTTAGCTGTCACTCTTTACAGAAATATGACAAAATTGTTTGCAGAGCTGCAAGGGCCACTGTCAAGACCTGGGGCCTCTGAAAGGGCTCAAGGAGGAAGGTTTATAGGAGCAGCCAACGTGGCAGCTGGGCAGTGTGACTGCTGAGCCGGCAGTTTCTAGATAGGACAGACAGCAGGTGGAGAGTCAGACCAAAGGACAAGCCAAGTGGGAAGATCAGCCAGTGAGGCTGTGACTGGGTTAGGAGGTCAGAGATAAAAGCGGAAGCTTTGATATCCAGCTGACTTAGCAGAGCTCATGTTTGGATTGGCCAGAATCAATGGCGGCCCTTCACTGACTCCAGGGCCTGGTACTTTGTGAGGATTCATGTGGTCTGCTGTCACAGCTGGCTGTTTAGCAGGGAGGGATCTGAGCTGTCTTTTGGGAGAGCATAGTTCCTATGTTCCAAGGTCACCTGGGAATATCCTAACTAGAGTCCTTCCTTCCTTCCTTCCTCCTTCCTTCCTTCCTTCCTTCTTTCCTTCTTTTCTTCATTCCTTCCTTCCTCCTTCTCTCCCTCCCTTTCTGCCTCTGTCCCTCCCCCCCTTCTGTCCCTCCCTCTCTTCCTCCCTCTGTTCCCTTTTGCATACCTTCTAGTGAAGCTAGAGATCAAACCCAGGGCCTGTGCTTTCCAGGGAAGTACTGTGTCATCGACTACACCTCCAGCCCCAACTTTTCCACCTTCACACTGGAGGAGACTTGGAGCTGTGGGATAAGAGAAGCATACCCCGGGTGATTTAGAAGGCAGGTGGGGAGGAGGATGGCAAGTGGTATTTGGAGCATCTGCTACATGTCAGGCACTCTGAACACGTCATTTGGTTATCTCTGCTTTCCATCCAAAAATCATTGACCCCATTTAACTGTGCAGGTAGTGTATGTTCCCTTTATCGCTCAGCCAGCAACTGAGAAATAAAGAATTGCAGAATTCCTAAGTGGGGGTGCTAAGGTATGCAAGTCTGCCTGCCGGCCTGCCTGTCTTTCCAGCTCACCGTGCAGCTCCAGGGATGCTCTCCTTGCAGAAAAACACCCAGCAGGGATGCACAGCGTCACAACTGTGCTCTTCCGCCTTCAAGGGCCACCAAAGCAAGGCTTACCAGAGCTACAAAGTAAGTGTAAGACTCTTGACTGATTCGCAATGGTCTCTAAGGCAGAAGCCCACTTTCTTTATCCATGGCAGTCTTTTTAAAGCAGCGTTTCTAAGGAAACGTCCAACACTCGGTGGCTCTGAGACTTTGCAGAAGCCCCCAAGTTAGCTGCCATCGCTGTCCCTTCCTATGTGCACAGTTTTGCTGTCCTGGCGGCTCTGGATAGCGCCCGGTCCCGCAGTTCAGCGTCTTTCACCGCAGTCCAATTAGGAAAGTGGTTGCAGTTCTCAGCCCTCCCTCCCCTGGGGGTTTCTTTTCCCGGGCCATTAGAGTGATGAGTCACATGATCTTCCCTTAGGTGATGGGCAGGGGCAAAACAGCTGGATCTTCAGAGGGCTTGTCACAAGCACCTGGAAAAAACAGCCCCACCCCACCCCACCCCACCCCAGCCGCATTTGGAAAGCCAATAAATTAACTGGATAGTTTGTAGATATTTCTATTTCCTTCATAGCTTTTATCTTTTTTCCTCCAGAGTTTAAAATGGCTACCCTTTTCCCGAGTCACAGACCACTCAGAAATGCTACCGGTAGAAAAATTGCAGCCAGTAATGTCACCTTAAAGAATCCTGTCAACTCTAAATTTAGGTTTCCCTTGTAAACCTAGGCCTAATCTCAGATTAAACAAAGCAAATGGCCCCTAAGTAGCTGGTGTCTTTACGACCTCGGTGTGTTCATGTGTCCACGAGCTGGCTTCACCCCAGACAAACAGCCAGGCTTTCCTAATTTGCAGTTCAGGAAGCTGCTTTCCAATCTAGCAGAGGGAAAGGGGAGACTTATTTAATCAAAACGGCCACTCTGTAATTATAGGATTTGGGTTTTGAGTCACTTCACTTTACATGACCCTGAATTCAACTCGGAAAATTAAAAGAACAGCATTTTCAATTCTCTTTATGAAAATTAACGCCTTAGCTGGTGGAGTTAGTAAAGCTGAGGGGAAGGGAACATAAATTGTTAGGCAAAGTAACAGCCTTATTTCCGTGCTGTGAAAAACTTTAGTTACATTCTGTTACCATTATAAGAAGTAATACATGTATTTTTAGACTTGCACGGGAGGACATGATACCCAGAAGGTGAACCATGGGGGGGAGGGCTGTTCTAGGATTCCACCCAGGGAGTAACCCCAGTAGCTTATCAGATCTAAATAAAAGATTGATGATGATTCTGAGTTTAAAATTTAATGTCCAAGCGACCTATTAAATTTTACATGACGAGGCTCTTCTGTAAATCAGTAAAATCGATTATGCTCTAATGTCTTTTATAAGATGCAGGGTGTGTAGACTTTACTGTGCTTTCTATGAGACAGGCGTCTTTACTTCTCCCATCATCACCATTTCTCAATATTTTATTTACGAGAAAAATTTATGAGCAATTAACATGTATGATACTTCATACATGCCACATTAAAATCCTATCCTGATAATTGTGTTTTTTCCCCCTATAAATTTCTGATAGCTGGTGGATAATGCTGAAACAAAGCAATGCGGTAACTGGATATACTCAAAGTCCAGGAAACAGTTCTCAACTTTTAATTACGTTGAAATGTATCCTCTCCCTGAGAAGGGAGCGTCAGGCATGTGAAGAAGGCAGTGCACAGTAATCACAGCTACACACCTTCCTGGTAAATAAACGTTTAGAGTCTGTTGATCCAACACCTCAGTTACCAGGCCAGTCTTTCCCCAAAGGTAGTTTACAATTCCCAGGAGCACTCTCCTCTCCAAGGAAACCCATTTCTCAAATGAATTGACCACATGTCTGAACAGTCTACACACTAAATACACTATCTCATACATTTATAGAAACACAATTTGGTGACATGGATGACATTCTCAGATGAGTTAGCAACTGTGGAGAAGGCAAATGACCTTTTTTTTTTTTTTTTTTTTTTTTGTAGTTTCAAGTGGACAGGCAGACTAAGGCTCCTGAAATGCTGAAATGCCACTCAGAGGCCATGGTTGGCAACATTTATGTCCCCCTGCATTCTGTCATCAGTGTTCCCACTGTTCCTTCCTGCCCTGCTCCTCCTCCAGACCCTTGGGGTGGGGGGTAGATAATTCTGAATAACACCAAAGAAGATACTGCATACCCATGTCACCAAATCGTGTTTCTATAAATGTATGAGATAGTGTATTTAGTATGTAGACTGTTCAGACATGTGGTCAAGTAATGAGAGATGCCAGTACAAGAAATAAAGTCTCAAACATGGCCACAGGTAATCATTAAAACACTGCAAAATAAAGAATTTTAATTGACTCATTAACTCACAATTAGATTTAACTGAGGCAAATTATAAGATTGTTATGAAATAATTTAATACTTTATTTTCAGTCAAGAGAAAATTCTGTCTTAATCCTAAATTTCTAATTGTATTAGGTTTTTGTGTGTGTGTTGTTGTTGTTGTTTATGCTTTTTTTCCTCCTGTAGTTCTTGGACTCAAACCCATAGCAAGGCCAGCACTCTACCATTTCCTAGTCCTCCCTGACCCAACACTTTTTATTTTAAGATAGGGTATCACTAAGTCTGGCCCTCAATTTTCTATATAACCCCCGTCATTGGCCTGGAATGTGCCATCTTCCTGCTTCAGCTTCCCAAGTATTTGGGGTTATACATTATCATACCCAAATTGGATTAATGTTATAGAACATCAAGTTATCTAGAAAGAACATTCTAAAGAACATTAATCTTATATACAAATGGATGGATAAAGAACATGGAATATATACACAGAACAGAATTTTATTCAATCATAAGGAAAAATGAAACCACTTTATCTATAGGAAGATTGTGCAGGAGGAGATCAACACGTTAAGAGAAATCAGGCATACTCAGGCATACACCAAGTTTTCTTTCATATACAAAACATAGTAGTGTGTGTGTGTGTGTGTGTGTGTGAGAGAGAGAGAGAGAGAGAGAGAGAGAGAGAGAGAGAGAGAGAGAGAGAGAAAGATGAAAGGGATCATGAGGAGGGAAGAACAGATCTTAGAGGATTATTGGGGGAAGGAATGAGGCCATCAAAAGAAAGCAGGGGTAGACAACTAAGTAGGCATGATAGGGGATGTCATTCTGTATATGTTTCTCTTAATGGTTAATGAATAAAGCCCTGTTGGCAAATAGGAAAGCAAGATAGGTGGGACTAAGAGCCAAGGAGGATTCTGGGAGATGTAGTAGAGAGGAGTCAAGATGTAGGAGGTGAGGGAAGAAAGAGGTCCAGGACCCTTTCTCCAGTAAGATAAGACACATGGAAACACTTAGATTGGTAGAAATGGGTTAATATTTAAGACAGAGCTAGTCATTAAGAAGCTCTACCCATTGGCCAACAGCTTTATAACTAATAGAGTCTCTGTGTGTTATTTTGGGGCTGATGTGGCTCTGGGACCAGGCTGGTGGGAAAGTGCTTATAACATAGGCATGAAAATGCCACACTGTGTATGCTAGCTTTTAAAATTAACTTAAAGTAAATATATAAGAAGCAATAATTCATTATATTTAGTTTCTTTCTAATTTCAAATGTAAGATTTGGTTCTTTTCCTAAGTCACTCTTACTTGTCCCTCCTCCATAAAACCAATACTTAGAAAATATAGCTATATACTGTTGGGAACCTGCAGTCTCCTGACCTCGCCCCTGACGATGGGCAGGACACTCATGGCCATGTCATCCCTACGTCAGGCTTTACCTGGCTGCTCAAGCTTTACCTGCCTGTGCAGGGACTCAGTTACACATGCATAAGCCCCCCTTTTAAAGCAAGCATGCCAAGTGCACCCTCTCTCTCTCTCTCTCTCTCTCTCTCTCTCTCTCTCTCTCTCTCTCTCTCTCTGGGGCCCCTTCTCTCTTTCTTTGACCCCTCTCTTTCTCTCTCCCCACTTTCGGTTGGCCACCAGCTACCCCCTTTCTCTCCCCTCTCTCAATAAACAGTTTTTAGGAACAGTTTCTGATTTTTTTTCACCAATTAATATTTTTATTTATAAGATGAGAGATGGCTCAGTAGGTAAGGAGCTTACAGCCAAATCTGACAAATAGGGTTCAACTCCTGGGACCCACATGGTAGAACAAGAGAACCAACTCCAGCATAAAAACAAAACTTTAAAACGTTTTACTTAAGAACAGTCTTGGGGTTATATACCTATTCTAATACAGTATTGCTTACACTTAGATGTTACACTATATCAAATTATATTAACATATTTCCCAAAGGTTAAATTCTTTATGGAGCTACAAGGCATTATTTTTCTCAAGTCATTTTTATATTGCTTCTGACTATTTTATGTAAAATTTAACATAGAGAAATATTTTTCTTAAGACATTGTACTTTTAAGCTTTCTTTTTGCATATAGGCACTTGTAAGAAATCCTGAAAGAAATAACATTTTGCCTTTTTGTCCCTTTATGTCACTGTCTTCCCCTCCTCCCCCTCACCACCACAATTCTTTTGTCTCCCCACATCCTCTTCACCCTCTTACCTCCCTACACTAACAGTTAGTGTGCTTTGTTTTACTTCAAGCTAATATTAATGCAGACGAAACTCAAAGCAATAGAATGAATGTTCTAGAGGATTTCCCAATAGATTTGGGACGTTCAATCACACAACGTAGAAATTAGCTAGGGGAACACTGCCTGCCTCCCAAATACCCCAAAGATAAATAGTCTGCTAACCAGGCTGGGTTAGAGATATGCTAATATCTCCGCTAACATTTGTTCCCGAGGATTGATCAAACAACATGACTCTAACAAATCAAAGGGCAGTGCGGGATCACCATCCTTGTTAAGGACCACACATACAGTTCTCCTCTTGAAAAGAGCATACTTCTGACAGGTGGGCAAGATGACCCTGGGTAACAACTATGGGAAAAGAACAACACTGGTGTACTTATGAAATAAATCTGGCAATAACTTTGCTGTGTACATCTCCCATCTGCCTAAATGACCAGACTTGCAGTCTTCTGTCTCTATCTGAATTGTTCAAAGTGTAACCTGAGGCTGGGACCTGAATGTGATTTAAGAACGACAGTGCATATAGAATGCACAAACTTAAAATCTTCTGTTTGAGCCCAGCACTTTGAGCATTAGCCAGTGATAGACAAACACTACTGAAGAAATTTTCCTTCATATTATTCCTGTAACAATATAACCTCCCTTTGAATATAAATTGTGCAAATGTTTTTACACTATCCTTATAGGAAGGGAGGATACACACAAGTAGGTGGAAGTTTCTGTCCCACCCACCAATTCCCAAATAACCTACATGGACACTCAATATAAATTATAAATGTTCAGCTTGTTACTTACTAGCTCTCGCAACTTAACTCATTTCTATTAATCTCTGTGCTGCCCTGAGGCTTGTGTCTTTTACCTCTATCTCATTTTCATCAGACTTGTGTTCTCCATCTGGCGGGCAACTGACTCAACTGACTCCTCTGACTCCGCCCTTCTTCCCAGCATCCTTAGTTTGGTCATTCACCTATTTTTCCTTTCTGGCTATCAGCCAATCAACTTTTTATTAAACCAATTTGAGTGACAAATCTTTACAGTGTGCAAATGGATTATTCCACAGTGCACATACTTCTATAGAACAAAGGTCCTTCTCTCAAAAACACTAAATATGTAAGGGGGGAAAAAGCACCATGAGTAATAACCAATGGAACTAGTAGATAGATAGCATTATCATTAAAGTACTTTGAAGTTTTTAGATATTAACTATCTCAGATATGAAGTATAATAACTATGTCACTTTTAGAAAAATATAAGGCAGCCTTAAAAATGTGAGCAGGCAGTGAAGAGCCATATTTAAATGTCAAAACACATATTTTGCTTCATTCTGACACAGGGTCTCATGTATCCCAGGCTGGCCTTGAACTTACTATGTCAATGAAGATGGCCTCGAACCTCTGTCCCTGGGCCTGTAGTGAGGCAGAACATTATGACAGAGGGAATATAAGGAAGAGCCATTCACCTCATGGCTTTCAGGACACAGGGAGAAGAGACAGGAAGGGGCCAGGGCAAGATAGGACATGCCCTCAATGACCTATTTCTTCCAATTAAGTCCCACCTCCTGAAGTTTCTACTGCTTCCCAAAATAGCATCATCAGCTAGGGACCAAGCCTTCAATACACCAGATCTCAGGGGACATTTCATACACAAACCATAGCAGAAACAACAGTATTGTAATTTATTCAAGGTAAGTTCTGAGTGCACTCTTGGATTGTGTGGGGACATTACCACTCAGATTCATGCCTTGATGACTCTGCATAAGACCACCACCTAGAATGGCTGTCTCCCATGTCTCTGTTATAATGGTGGCTTAATCCAATATACACAGTTTGGAGGCAGTCCCCCTGGCCCTCTTAGCTTTAGATTTGCTCATTCAGGGTATAGATCACAGACCATCAAACAGGCCAGGTTTGCAAAGCTGACAATACTGACACAGAACCGGATGAGAGCTTAGAGAAGAAATGATGGTTGGATGGAATAAACTAGCCTGTGTTTCTTCTCACCTGCCTTCCCACAGCCAATAGGGAGGTGGAGAGGGTGTGATGCTTGCTGGTCGAGTGGTCAGCCCTGAGTCCTCCCTAGAACTCAGTCACCATGTGACTATTTCCTGCCCAGACTACGAGCCAGCAGTGAAGGCACCTGGCTGAGTTCAGCCATAAACACTACTCTAGCAACCTGCTATTGCTCAAACCACCGGAGAACACCCACTGCCAGCACTCATGCATCAGCTAGGGCTTTCTGTGCCTGGTAACTGAAAGCCGGATTCAGATGGACTCAGACAACAATATTTTGGCTAATAGTCCCACTGGGGGTTCTCATGTTTAAGCGCTAAAAATTGATTCTGACTGATTAAGAGCACTCCCAATTTGTTAAAAGGATAGTCCAAAGGCTGGGCAGAAAGGACACTGCCAAATCTCTGGTAAACACAGTGCTGATGGACAGGGGTGCTATCTAATGGCCCTTGATGTGGGTACCAATGGCCATTTCTTTAAGTCCCCACAAGAGCACTACTACAGCCATTGCTGCTGCCCCATCAAGATGAATCCCCTCTTCTTGCTCCATTTCACCAGCCTCATGGGGGGAGGAGAGGGTCTGATGGCCAAGCAGACAGGAGTGCCTGTGAGCTGGTAGGAAAGCAGCCCGGGACTGTGACTCGCCCTGACAGTTTCTACGATAGCAAACATCTCTGCCTTAGGGATAAGCAAGTGGTAAGGGCATCATCAAACCTGGTGAGGTATTCAGAAGCTGGTCCAGGCCTCACATTTGCACCCCACAGAGTATGTGTACCCCAGAAATTCCATACACTTCTGAGTTTAGGCTGACAAGTTCCCATGTTCAGTGTGGTGATATCTGGTTTATGCTCTAACAAATAAAGCTTGTCTGGCAATCAGAGTGTGAAGCTAGCCATTAGTTAACCATAGAGGCCGGGCAATGGTGGCACTCACCTTTAATCCGGGCACCTGGGAGGAGGAAATAGGAAATGATACATTTGGGCGGAGAGAGGAAGTGATAAGGTGGGAGGAGACAGGAGCTTGGTCCCTTTTGGCGAGGTAAGGTGTGATAGTGGCTGGCTCCTTTGTCTCTGATCTTTCATCATTTACCCTGATATCTGGCTCCGGATTTTTATTATTAAGGCCAGTTAGAACTTGTTCTATAGTTCAGGCCCTACACCATAGGAATTCTGTGACTAGCCAGCCCCACCCTTAAGCCTCCGGCTGAGTTGGGCTAATTGGTGATTATATTTGGGGCTTTGGCAAAAGTCATGTCATCCCTCATGAGTAACAGGACTGTTTCAAAATGAGTTCAAGCCGGTGGATGCTATAAAGAAAACACTGTCCCTCCAACTACTTTTATTAATATTTCAGAACATTTAATTTCTAAAAATTCTCTTCTTTTTTCCACTGGTTTTAAATGTATAAAGTTACTACCTCCCCAACCTTCATGTTCCATGGGAATTGGCCTTTCTTTAGACTCCTCTTAGATCTTAAAAGCCCTGATGTTTATTCCTAGATCTTTGAACAACATATATTATCATCACATATTGCTGTCAATCCCCATCACTGAAGTAAAAATAAAAGTGGGTCAAAGAATTAAATGGCTAGATTCTTTAGCAGTTATTTTAATTTTTCACAGAGACTCATTAAATATATATATATATATACAACATAACAAAAGCTTTGCCTATTTGCATAACAAATGCATGAGATTCGTCATGAAGGATTTGAACCACTTAGAGGAAAGTAGTCAACTAAATAAAATGTCTCTCGAAGCCTGAGAATTGCCAGGTAAGGTCTTATGAGATGGATGGCTTTCGTGTGTGTGCTGCCTTGGGATTTATGTTTTTAATTAATTTCTTTACATCTTTCTTCCTTCTTACCCTCAATCTAAACTACCATTGATATAGCTGGTTATTCAAAAGGAGGCATTCCTTCAAAAGTGTGACTGGCCCTGTTCAGTGCCCAAACTAATGCCCTCTGGGTAAACTGGTCCTGCTCTTTGTAATTGCTGTTTTCACACTATTAAGTATTCAGTAAATTGAACTGCAAGAAAAGTACCGAGAGACTTGTGCAAGCGTGTGCAACTAACTCCCTCACCATCTGGATGTGCCCACTGGGGAGACCTTGTTTCCAGAGGTCTTTGCTCATTGGGAGTTAAATAGTAACTGGCTTAAACGGTGAACTTGAAAGTTTGCCAAGGCGAACTTTGTGGATTGAGTGTCCACTTCACAAGTTGCTTATGGTCAGTTCAATGACCAGTGAGATTTTCCCTGTACTTCATTCCAGAGCTCTAGAGGAAGACGTTCCCATCCTCGGACGAAAAGCTATTGTGACTGGAAAGTGGACCTGCTTGCTCTCTTGGTATGGCAGAGGTGACTGAAAGCCCAATCCTCCATGGTTCCTCGTATCCACTCCCTCTGCAATGGGACTTTGCACTTTGTCTTCCTCACAATGGGTCCTGTGACTGGGTTTGGCCATGTGACTTTGTTTTGCCCAACAGTGCAAGACAGAATACTCGGTAATTCAAAGCCCAGGCCAGTGAGCTGGAGATGTGAGGATCGCTGAGAGCTGCATGGCCAGGCACTGTAGCTCCTATCTCAAGGGAGTAAGGCAGAAAATGATTGATCAGACATTCTCCTTTGGCATCCATGCCCACGATGGGAGCGTGTACCTGCAGACATGTGTACAAACAGTATACTATAGTCTCACACACACGTTAAATAAATATATAATGGTTTTGAGATAGGCTGAATATTTTGTTTTGTTTGAGACAGGGTCTCTCTCTGTACCACTGGCTGGCCTGGAACTTGCTATGTAGACCTGGCTGGCCTTGAACTCACAGAGATCTGCCTACCTTGATTTCTTGAGTACTAGGATTAAAGGTGTAAGCCACCATGCCCAGAAAGACCAACTAAAATTTTCTATGAGCAAACACCCTTAAAAATCTCACAGGCACATGGTAATAAGACATATAGGGCAAGGGCGGGTTACCGAGATGGGAATTCCAAGTAGCAATAAAAACCGGAGAATGTAAGGGACACCCTACCCCCACCCCAAATCCAAGCCCGGTGTTGCACCAGAAACAAGGAAGAGATGTACAGATCTACAAATCTATGCAAGTCTAGGCAAATCTAGGCACAAGCCACAAAATCCCTGGGACTAAGGAGGGACAGCTGTGGCTTGCTGTGAGCCAAGGGTGGGAAAGCAGAGGGAGCCACTGTTGGCTGCATCGAGGCAGGGTTGCAACTCTTCTCCTTTTCCGACCACTGTCTCTGGCAGATCTTTGCCTGGCACCATCTGGAGGTAACATATCTGCTAGACAGAAGCGCTGGGGTAATATGGGGTAACAGTGCTAGCGTTGGACTAGCCTGGTAACCGTTGTGGCATCTGGAGTCTGAGCTACTAAACCTACTGCCTTCCCACAGCCTAAAGACTAGGGATTGCTGATGGGGACAAGTACAAAAGGCAGATGAGGGGCAGAAAATAGTGGCAGGGACTCCCTGTGGGGCAAGTACTCTGCGCCTGCATTTCTTCGTCTGCAAAATGAGGGTTATGCGTCCTCACTGGGTTGTGGTGACTCCCTGAGTAACTACATGTAAGACGATTAGAGCGTGTGTGTTTGAACCTCTGTCCTGGATGAACATCAAGTCTATTCTCAAACAGGTGACTAAAAGGACAGAGTGAGTGCCCTCACCATGAGCTGCACATGAAATCATGCAGTCAGATGCATCTCGGGAGAATGGGTGAAGTGTACACTTCATAATATTGGGGGTCAGCTACGAGTGCACATATGTGTGTGACAAATGTACCCAGATCTTTAAACCCATAGCAGAATGCACCCATAGCAACAAAGAGTGAAGGCCTTGGTGCATCTATGAAAACACTCAACAAGCTAAACAATTACAATTTGATACCACCCAAGGACGTACGTCTTTATGGAACAGCGAGTGCGTAAGCTGAAGGGCAGAGAATAGATAGAGACCAAGGATGAAAGCAGACTAAATTGTGGACTGAGGTACGTAAGTGGCTTTTCATGCAAAGCAGAAGACGACAAAGAATGGAAGACAGAAAAGAAATAGTTGGATAACTTCCTAGATCGTATCTGAGCTGCAGATGGGTGGTCACCAGTAAGCAGAGGGGTCAGGACAAGCCTCTTGTCCGTGATGACAAACAGGCTGAGGTTCACTTGATAATTCAGTAATACTCCGAGGATAAGCCTTCCAGACAGAAGGAAGGGTATGTGCCGAGACCCTAAAGCAGAAACATGACATATTCAAACACAGGAGTGTGGGGGGGGAACATGTGGTTAGAGACCAGTGAACTAGTTCTACTTTTAAAAATGATACAACAGAGCCTATCCTTGTACACTAAGCTTGCATGTGTGGTTTAGGACAAGTTTCTGGGAATTGGCAATTCCCAGGAAGGAAGTCCCTCTCTGGGTTTAGGGTAAGCCACCTTGGGACAGGGAAACAGGGAATGAGCTCCAGGTAGCCTGATGAAGGTTCCAGACTGCCAATCTCCACCCCACCCCCACCCTCACCCCACCCAGAGACAGAAACATCAGTGGATGCAGACTTGCCGTCTCAGATTGGATAGCGGAGTGATCCGTGTGTCCAGGCTTCTATACTAGCTTTCCCCCTACCCCATTGTGCCCTAGCTTGTCACTCACGGTGGTTTGAGTGGGCTCCCTTGGGCTCCAATGCTTGGATGCTTGGGCCTCAATTGGTGGAATTATCTGGGAAGGATTACGGGGTGTGGCCTTCCTGGAGGATATGTGTTACTGGGGGTGGGCTTCGGGTTCTCAAAAGACTCTTGCCATTTCCAATGTGCTCTCTGCTTCCTGCTACATGCATGTTTGAGAGTACACCCTCCCCCCCCACACACACACACACTTAAAATATTTTTTAAAAAAAAACTATGCTGCTTTCTGTGGTAAAAACGTTTAACTAGAATGTAGCTGCCTCAAAATAAACAGCCTTAATCAGCACCATTTTTTTATTTACAAATAATTTTCTCACTAGGACGCCTGTGGGTCATAATAGTATATTTCTTTCAGTATGTACTGGTGTGTTTGAGAGAATGGGGGGTGCTTAGGTGTGTGGGGGTACAGATGCTGATGCTGCTAGTGCATGTGGGGGACAGAAGACAATCACAGATGTCATCCAGGGATCATCCACCTCAATTTTTGGGTCTTTTACTGGAACCCAAGGCTTGCCAATTAGGCTAGGTTGGGTGGCCAGTGAGGTTGAGAAATCCCCATCTTTGCCTCCCTAATGCTGGGATTATAAATGCACACACCATGCCCAACTTTTTATGCAAGTGTTGGGGATCAAATAGTCCTCACACTTGTACAGCAACTTCTTAACTGATGCGGCCATCTCCCCAGCATCATGATAATACTTGCGTGTCATATGCAAGATTCTGACTTCTCACATCTAAAATATACAATCATATGACTATGCACGATCCCATTCTCAATAAAAGGGACACGGAAACCTTCAAAGATCAATGGTTTTTCAAATGTTATTGTGTGGGTATACATGCCACAGCATGGATTCAGTCAGGGGACAACTTTGTTGCATCAGTTATCTCCTCGCACCTGAACATGGGTTCTCTACCTCACTGAGAATAAAGTTCATCTTAGAACAAAGTAATTTATGAACCTGCAAATGGCGTAGAAGCAGCAGCTGGTGTGTCATTTGCCCCCAGTGAGTGCCAGGCTGAGTAGTGAGCAGGGGCAGAAGGATGAATTCCTACTGCCTGAAGCCTCCTGAGCATTATCAAGCTGGCATACCTGCCTGGTCCCACCACACCTTGTACCTTATGACAGGGGGAGCCCTGGGTGGAAGGCATGCAGTATTAGCCATGAGGCAATGTAACCAGGGGGCACTGGCCGGGCTGCTTGAACAGGGAGAACCCTGCAGCCGCATGGCTGCTTAACTGTGGAGTCTGGAGAACTCCTGTAACAACGAGCAAAGCATCCTGCCAAAGGTAGAAAGGCGATGGTCCTTGAAGATCACTGAATAGAGTCAATGAATTCAGACTGGCAGGACATTCTCACCTTCATCTAATGCTCACACAGGAGGGTTCTCTTGGTTGTAGGTTTTGGCTGGTCATTGGGAACGCCCATTTTAACTACACCGGCTTTATCAGATTACAGTCTTAAATAATAACTTCAGGGAATTACTGTTACTGATCCCATCTAATTTTCTTTCTTTCCTCAAAAGGTACATAGAAGACTAGCCACACGGCTCAGCTGGTAAAGGCATCTACTGATGACCTAACCTGCGTCTGATCCCCAGGATCCCCAATAAAGAAGGATCGAACCAACTCCTGCAAGTTGTCTGCTGAGCTCCACGTTCACACGTGCAGTGGACATGCCCTCATACAAATAAAAAATAAATAAACAATGATTTTTTTTTTTAAATCCACCAGAGACCCATCTGTTGAGCTATAAATTCATCCTGAGGGTGGTGGAAAAGCCAAATATTCCCAATACAATTTCCTCCTTATTAAAGTGGTAATCAGCATCTGCTGCCAAATTCACAGGAAAGCCCAAACTAAGAATTTAATGCTTTGAGGCATTAAATTATTTAAACCCAGAATTGTTCCCAGGAGAGATCACAGGCTGTGTTTGACCCTCATTCTTAATTCTCTTTGCCACCATCCCTCCCCTCACCCTGTGTGCACACATCCCTTCTCACCCACCCCAACCCCACAGACTCACACGGCCCAGCACCCACTTTGCATTCACATAACAAGTAAGCAGTGTGTGCTCTCATTTCATAATCCATGGAAAATAATATCGGGTAACTCCTTACCACACATCAAGATCTGGGTACCCACTGGGTAGTGGTGATGTTCCCATGGAAGTCTGTCACTACCTAGGCTACGTTCATATAACTTCAACTTAGTTTCAACACAACTTTTCTCTATTTTCAAAAGACTTTTAAAGTTCTTACTTTATGTGTTTGAGTGTTTTGCCTTCATTATATAACAATGCATATAAACCATATGTATGTAGTGCCTGCAGAGGCCAGAAGGCTGCATCAGATCCCCTGGAGCTGGAGATACATAGGCGTGTGAGGTACCAGGGGATGCTGGGAATTGAACCCTGGTCCTCTGCAAGGGCAGTAAGAGTTCTTAAACATGGAGCCATCCTCCAGCTTCTTCAATACTAATTTCCTCATCTCTTGTGGCATTGGTATTCCTAGAGCAGTGATAAGTGTGGCCCCAGGGAATATGGAAGCATGTCCACTACAGAGATTTTAGGAACAACAATGCAGAAGACTATACGTTGATCCACTTTTAATATGTTTACACACTAGCAATTGTACCTCATGCCAAATGTCTTTTCCCTTCAAAAGCTTCCTTGACTTAACCTTTAAACAACTTCTGTTCTTGCCATCAATTTGTGATAAACACAATTAGCGTACAACACTGTCAGCCTTTAGTCAGCACTATATCTCTGGCAAACTCAACCCAGGAAAGCCCTGACACAGATGGGCATATTAGCATGCAATTGTTTGAGAGCTGAGTCCCTAATGGCTCAGGACCACGGATGCTGCTGAGGCTTGCCTTGGGTGCAGTTGCATCACCAACCTGTGTAGGGTGCTCTGCTTCTGCCCTCAAACAATAGATCTGAAGTAAGTCATGGTACAACAGTGGCCATGACAGCACCTAAGCAACTAATACTTTCTCATCAACTTCATTCTCTCATAAAAGCTCAGGATTAAATTTTAAAACAGCAAAACTAAAATTGCAAGGTATAATATTTTTCTGGCTTATTATTTCAAATTCACATATGATAGATGCTTGATGAATTGATACTGACTTTTTAGTAGTCTTTACTTTTTTTTTTTTTTTTTTTTTTTTTTTTTTTTGAGACAAGGGGTTTCTCTGTATATCCCTGGCTGTCCTGGAACTAGCTCTGTAGATCAGGCTGGCCTCAAATTCACAGAGATCTGCCTGCCTCTGCCTCCTGAGTGCTGGGATTACTGCCTGACTAGTAGTCATCACTATTAAGCTATAATGCTATTAGTCATTTCTGTAGTCATTTCTTATAGGAAGATATGCATATTTTTATTTCTTTTGAACAATAGTAATGTAATTAAGGAAAATAATCAATTACATTCCCTTCTCTTGATATGGTAATAATTTCCTTTATTGCTTTTTTTTTTTAACTAGCCTGTAACATTTGAACAATCCTTCTTCAGTTCATTCCATGATTAGAGATAATGGATTGTGGAGGCAGGTGAAGGATCTGCTCTCTGTGCAGACACCTAAGTACACCCCGAGTGCCAGCAGGCAAGGATGTGTGGATCTGAGAGCACCTCTGCCCCCTGCTGCTTGCTGTGAATTTGCTGAAGGAGGGATGATCAACCCTTGTTTCACCTAATACTATTGTGTTCAGAGACACAGACTTACCTACGATGGCAACTCTGTGAAGATTAGAATTTCATTACATTCATAGAGAGCTTCAGAGCCAGTGTGGGCCGTTGACATGTTTTTAATTAAAGGAATGAAGGAATGTGATATTACTCTATTGGAAACGAGCTAACACCTTGGTGTTGTTTTTGTTTGTTTTATAGTGCTGGGTCCTGAATGCAAGGCCTCAGTGCATGCTGGTTAAGTGCTCTGCCATTGACCTATACACTCTGCCTATGCTGTGTGTTTTCTGTAAGTGCTCACAGCACACAGTAGGTGCCTTATCGGGAGCACACAGCAGGCATTACTTCTTCTGTGTCCTCCTTTCCCAGCTCCCCCCACTTTCCTCAGTGTCAGAGACTCTATAATTACAGATTGACGGCAGTCAATTTACAAGATTCAGACTCAAGAGTTACGCTGAGGAATTGAGAGTGGCCAAGAGGTTAAAATTTGATAAAACAGCATTTCCATTGATATCTTAACCGCATTGGGTTTTAGGGCAGTGTGCTGGCTAGGTTTTTGTCAACTTGACATCAGCTATGGTCATCTGAGCAGTGGGGACCTTAGATGAGAAAATGCTTCCATAAAATGGGAATGTAAGCAGGCAAGCCTGTAGGGCATTTTCTTAATTAATGATTGATGGTGGAGGCCCAGCCCATTGGGAGTGGTGCTATCCTACGGCAGGTGGTCCTGGGTTCTATAAGAAAGCAGGCTGAGCCAGCCATGAGAAGCAAGCCTGTAAAGGCCACACCTCCATGGCCTCTGCATCAGTTCCTGTGTACAAGTTCCTGCCCTGTTTGGGTTCCTGCCTTGGCTTCCCTTAACGGACTGTGACTCGGGATATATAAGCCAAATAAACTTTCTTCCCCAAGTTGCTTTTGGTCATGGTATTTCATCACAGCAATAAATAACTCCAAGACAGGTAGGTTAGGGGAGTTACTCATTAAGAAATAAAATGGGTTAGTTGGAGAGAAGACTTAACTCACTGGCTAAGAGCACCAACTGCTCTTCCAAAGGACCAGAGTTCAATTCCCAGCAACCTCGTGGTGGCTTACAACCATCTATAATGAAATTTGGTGCCCTCTTCTGGTGTGCAGGCAAACATACAGGCAGAACACTATACATAATAAGTGTTTGGGAGGGAGGAAGAGAAAGTTGGGGAACTGTGGTTGGATTGTAAAATGAATAAAAAATAAAGAAAAATAAATATTCACCTGGCAATGGTGGTGCACACCTGTAATCCCAGCACTTACAAGGCAGAGTCATTTGGATCTTTGAGTTCAAGGCCAGCTTGGTCTACAAATTGAGTTCCAGAGCAGCCAGTGCTACACAGAGAAAGTCTGTCTTGACAAACAAACAAACATAAACCAAAAATTTTTAAAAAGACAAAAAAGAAATAAAATGTTCAATTTATTAAAGATACTATAATATTAATTACTGCTAGCTGTAGCTATTTCTTTTTTACTCATGTAGCCCATACCTAGAAATGCATCTGATGTATTTCAAAATCACTGAGCTCTACGATTGCTATTCTATATGAAGTAAGAAAGGAAGGAGAATGCACCAGGGTTGTTAGAGCAGCATCTCACTGTATGGCCCTGGCTGCTTGGAACTCATTTTGTAGACCAAGCTGTCCTTGAACTCAGAGATGCAGTTGCCTCTGCCTCCCCAGTGCTAAATTAATGATGTGAACCGCCATACCCAGGGGTGTAACTTTTAAAGCTTCGGTTCATGTAAGATATCCTTGCAAGAATAATACTGAATGTTAGTGTTAAAGATCATAAAAACTGAACTGCAGAGGTAGCTATGTAGGTAAAGTGGCTGTCCCATGCATGTGAAGATCTGAACTTGAATCCCCAACACCCATGTAGAAATCAGCAGGGAGGCACATATGTAAACCCAGTGTCCCTATGGAGAGATGGAAAGTGTAGGTCAGAGAACCCCTGGAAGCTCCTTGGCTGGTTAGCATCGCATACACAGCAGTGAACAACAAACGAGCAATACTGACCTCAAAGCAAGATGGAAGACAAGGGCTGACACTAGAGTTGTCCTCTAACTTCAGCATACACACACACACACACACACACACACACACACACACACACACACACAGTCACAGATACGCACTCACACACATAGTCTCATGCACATCACACACACACACACACACACACACACACACACACACACACACAGCCACACCAAGTCACACATTCACATAGTTGCACATGCTCACATGGTTACACATGTGCTCACATACACACTTACACACACACACACACACACACACACACACACACATATACATTCACTCACGCAGTTCAGCCTCAGTTTGTAAATAAATATGCCAGAGCACAGAGTGCATAAGCAATTTCAGAAAAACACCTTACCAGCGACTCAGCATCTGAGGATACTGTGAGGACCAGAGGCAGCAATTTCAGCTCTCCCCAGCCTCTCACCCTAAACAAAGAACACTTCCAACTGTCAAACTGTTGAGCCTCAGAGAGGCCAGGAAAAGAACCATGTCGTAAGGCACGTCCCTGTAGCTACTAACGAGGCTGGATAGCAGTTGGAAATATGCCTGGCCAAGTTAAGAGTCATAAAATATTTTTATAATGAAAGCTTGTGAAAAGAAAGCATAAGTAGTTTACACTGCATCCACATTGGTTATAGAGATGAGGTGAGGGGTAGAATTGTGCAAAACAGGGTATGTTTGTCTCTTTGGGATTGCCTGGGCTTAGCAGTCCAGAAAGTTTACCTGGGGTCAGGTATGGTGGCACCTGGTGGTCCCCAGGGGGAACTTATATCAGGGTTTCAACACATATTCAGGAACATGAAACAGGCTTTTGTTCATTTGGCCCAAAGCTGTTTCATCTGACTTCCTTTCCACCTTCTGACCCTTATAATTTAAATGCGAGACATTTCCAAATTTTTTTTTCTCCTCATAACATATGAGAAAATCACTCCACTTCCTTGTCTTTGCAAATTGACTAAATTACTTAAGTGCTTCAGAATTATAGCTGTTTATTGGTAAACTGTTGAGTAAGCAACGAAAATGAATTTTAGAAAATTACATGAGCAGATAAAAAACACTGATTAATGGGGATATGAAGAATTGCCTAGTATGGGCCAGGCCTAGTGGTGCATACCTGACCCAGTACATGGAGGGCAGAGGCAGGAAGACTTACTGCAACACATGCACTTACGAGAGGAGGTGCTAGCATGTACATGCCACATCATTTTCCCCTGTAGGCACTGTTGGATCAATAAGACATAATGCACACGTTACTCGATGAAACCAGACTTCCGGCACCAAGATCTGCAACCTCCAAAATCATGAGAAAATAATTTGGTAGCAGTGATACTTTGATGTAGCATGAAGAGAACAAGGCAATGGAGACTGGGTAAATCATAGAACTGCAGGAAATGTCAGAGCCAAAAACGTCAAGGATGAGGACAAGAGTTTCAACACAGTCAGGACACACACAAGTGCGCCCATCTCTTTCCTATGCTTGACTTCATGCCTGTCCCTGTCTTAGTTAGGGTTTCTATTGCTGTGAAGAGACACCATGACCAACTTTTACAATTGAAAATATTTAATTGGCTGGCTTACAGTCCATTATCACCATGGTGGGATGGACAGGGAGGTGTGCAGGCAAACATGGTGCTGGAGAGGTAGCTGAGACTTCTACATCTTGCACAAACAACAGGAAGTGAACTGACTCACTGGGTGTGGCTTAAACATATATGAGACCTCAAAGCCCGTCCCCACAGTGACACACTTCCTCCAACAAAATCACACCTTCCCCACCAGGGCCACACCTCCTAGAAGTGCTGCTCCCCTTGGGGGCCATTTTCTCTCAAACCACTTCATTGACTTAACATGGGTTTTCACTCTGATGATGAGAAAGCATAGGATCAAAAAAAGGGACAAAGTTACAGTTTAGTTCAACCATCTTCAATTGGCTTAACTTTTAACCCTAGAATTTTTAACTCATTTAATAGAATAAATGTGCCAGTGTTCTCAACAGCTATCTGTACTACACAATGAGAAAAGCTAAAGAAAACAGAACTGAGAAAACAAATTTGGATTAGTCAGTTCTGAGTTACTTCCCTTGTAAGCTGGAGATGGAGAGTAGCATGATAGGATGATGGCTGACCAGTCAAATGTCAGGCTATCCCGAGTTTGTTCCTTTATGTAAGGATTAAAGCACACAGGGAAATTTGGCAGTGATCTTTCTAATCCCGGTTTCTCCTGAAGTCAGATTAACACCCTGACATATGGTTTGAACACAAGTGCTTCTATTTGAGTTTTAGCCAAGTTTGTTGGGACCTAGAGAAGAACATAGTCCAAATCAATGACCTCGCGCAATTTTCGTGGTTTTGATATTTTTCTTTTTTCTTATGTTTCTCACCCGGGCTGACCTTAAACTCCAGGTCCTCCTGCCTCCACCTCCAACTGTTGAGATTACAGGCATATGTCCTCACACTTGGGACTGGAATAGTTCAGGCTAGCCTTGAACTCACACCCCTGCCTATCTGTATCAAGTTGGAGGTTGCAGTCCATCATGGCACGGAAGGCAATGGTTGGGGGAGCATGGAGTAGGTGGTCATGAGATGACCGCTGGTGCTCAGCTTGCTTCCTCCTTTTGGTGTAGTCCCGGGCCCCAGGCTGTGGAACAGTGCTGCCCACATTTAGGAAGACCCTTTCCACTTCAATGAACTCCATCTTGGAAATCCTTCACAGGCGTGCTTAGGGCCTTCTCTCTCCTGGATTATAGAGCTGACAGTCAGTATCAACCACCCATGTCCATTCTGTCCCACCAGCCAATGGCTGTGATCTGAACATTTCCACGGACTTTTTTTCCCCTGCCAACATCAGCAAAAGTGCCAAGAGTATGCTCAATTAATCCCACCGGAGTTATGTGACCCATTGTGGGCTGATGAGTGATTTCTATTATTCCAGTGAATTGTTTCCAGTACCCTGAGTCTGGAACCTCTTGTTCAGTTTTCCTAGGAGTAAGCCTGGCCCCGATGCAATGCAGACATCTGCGACATCTTCAAAAGACTTGCCACAAACCTAGTTTCCAGCCCTACATCTCTTCCTTTTCTGAAGAATCTGCCATCTCTGATTCTGTGCTGTGACATGGGGTCTCTTTCCTCTCTCCTACATCTGCAGAAAATGAATTTTCATCTTAACAGCTTTTCGGGATCAGAGCTTCTCAACCAGTCCCTACCTACATTCCAAAACTGAGCTGACATGAGATCTTCCCCCATTTCCATTATCCTGTGGACTTGAGTCTTTCGGGTATATTCACTGTTATTTTAGTGGTACTCTGAGAGATCAAAAGAAAGTTATTCTAAACTGAAGTCATTAACCAGAAGTCTAATTGGAAGAATTCTCAATAATGTTCAGAAATAATGAAAGATGCTTATGTGTAGTGTAAAGGGGAAACAGAGAGAGAGAAAGGGGGGTGGACAGGCAGAGGGGGATGGGCAGGCAGAGAGGGGTGGGCAGGTTCTGGCCACATCCCAGTGCTAAGCAAAAAAAAAAAAAAAAAAAAAAAAAAAAAAAACCTTAAAAAAATATTTTGTATTTTGGGCTTCTAAGGTTTCATCAAAAGAAAGAGTCTCAACTAAAAATAGCCTTAAAGCCACTGCAAACCACCAGGGTGCCTCCAACATGTGCTTAGGTTTATAATGATTCTGCATGCTCTGGAATTCTGGGGTTTTTTTTTTCTTTCATTAGATTTCATTATAAATATCTTTCCATATTTCTGTATCTTTTCATAATCCATTTTATAAACTATTGCCTGACATTGGTAGACCTTTAGTAAATAATCATGGGATTAATTATATATCCTATAATTATAATAATCATTTCTAATTTCTTTATAATATAGTATATTGTAGAGACAGAGAGCCTATTTCATTCATGCATGCATGTGTTCACCCCACCTGCTCAGAATCTGGCCTCTTGCTTTCCTATCCAAATTAGGTTTTTTTATATATATATGAAATATGCTCTTTACATAGGGCAGGAGAGCCCGTACTTCAGTGTGTCCAATCCCCACTATCATTACATCCCAGGAGGCAGACTCTCAAAACTCAGCTTAAAATTTCCAAGCTCCAGCCCTTCAGACTGCAAAGATGAAGCAGAAAGTCTCTGGGCCTACGACCCTGAGGTTCAAGGTGAAAAGCAGGGAAGCCCTTATCTGCCCCAGAGCTGCAAGGTAAACTGAGGTGATAAATGCGTTAACCAGTGCTTTCTCACACACCTATCCCTAGTCTGGGACCACACAGATAGCCTTTAAAATGACCATAAAGTTAAAAGCAATGGTGAGTAAATGTGCACCATTATCTCTTCCTCTATTGACGGGAGACGGTGAGGAAGACTCCTGCATTCCAGCTTCATGTCATCTGGGTAGAGAGAACACTTTTCACAGCTCAGCAAAACTACAGCCAGCACAAGACTCTTCCCAGTTTGCCTGAACCAGGCTTTTTCTTTGGGGCCATCAACCAGCTCCCAAAGCATGATGCAGAAACTTGTTAGTTATGAATGCTCGGCCTCGCTCAGGCTCATTTCTGGCTGGCTCTTTCAACTTAAATAAACTTGTTTCTCTTCATCTACCTTTTGCCTCAGGCTTCTTACTTTTTTCCCCTTCTGTACATCTTACTTCCACTGCTTCTTGCACCTGGCTGGCAGCTGCCTATCGCATCCCTCTCTTTCTCTCTTGTTCTCTTCTTCTCTCATTCTCTCTCTCTCTCCTAGATTTCACATATTTATTCTCTCTCCCTGGCCAGCCCCACTTCTCCCTCTCCTGCCCAACCACTGGCTGTTTCAGCTCTTTATCAGACCATCAGGTGCCTCAGGGCAGGCAAGGTGAAACAAATGCCACACATCGTTACATAATTGAACACACATCCTCACGCCATTAAACAATGCAGCGTAGACAAATGTAACACAACTTTACACAGTTAAAGTAATATTCTGCAACATAAACAAACAGAACACATCTTTACAAAGTTAATATTCCACAACACTCATGCACATTGCCCTCTGAGACTCCTGCTCTGACTTGACCTGTCTGCTGTTCCCCTCTGGCTCTTCAGGAAGGTTCTCCAGGGCAGTTATTTTAATTCTCCACTTGCAACCATTTGTCTTCACCTGAGAAGATTTTACAAGATCCCAGGTATACCAATATATAATATATGCACACAAATCAAACAATTAATGACAATAAATCATAAATAGTTTGATTAAAAAATCATGTGCATGTTTATGTGTGCCCGAGTAAGTTTCTGTGTACCATGTGTACATGTGCACAGACCAGAGGGCACATAATTTCCTGGGCCTAGCGTTACAGGCAGTTGTGAGCTGCCTGATATGGATGCTGGGAACTGAGCCCAGACCCTCTGCAAGAGCAGTGAGCATTCTTAATCACAACCAAAGAAATGTACTGTAAAACAATATACATATATACATATTATAGATGCATCTATTTCATTATTATGTATATTCGCTTTTGTTAATAAACATCTATATAATGAAATGATGTATTTATTTTTAAACAGAGAATTAAATCTTGGCTGAATATTTGCTATGTCAGGACATGGAGCATCTTTAGTGTGTTTTAAGAGTTCATCACTATTTTGATTTTATAATTGTCAATACTGAGAGTGCTGCTTCACTTAAATATTCACTGAAAGAGTATGTGTGGGCCATTTCAGAAATTACTGGAAATTCTGTCCTAACCCTAAGGCAAAACTTGTGGAATTTTTTTTATTTTTTTATTTTTATGACACTCAACTCAGTGAATCTACCATAAATTTTCTTGTTGCTTTTGTGTTTGTTTGTTTTTCAAGACAGGGTTTCTCTGTGAAACAGTCCTGGCTGTCCTGGAACTCACTCTGTATAGACCGGGAAGGCCTCAAATTCACAAAGATCTGCCTGCCTCTGCCTCCTACATGCTGGGATTAAAGGCATGTGCCACTGCCACCACCACCAGACCTACGATCAAAATTTAAAACCAAACATCTCAACACGGTACATTACAAGGATATCCTAATTTGATACTTCCATGCTTTCTTTTTTAATACAACAAAGCCATTACCATTCTATAAGAACAGAAACCTTGTATGTCCAGTAAACAACACTGCTATTCATGTCATGATAGTCCCAAGGTTGAGCTGACATATTCCAGGCAGTTGTTCTGGAGTTGCATGGTGTTATGGCATGTACAGTTCAAAGTGCATGTGTTGGGCATGCTAAAACAGCTGTGCAGTACAATATTGGTAAGAGCTGTGGGAACATTGCAGCTTCATTGCATTTTTCACCTAGAATTAACTTTGGTCATTGTTTGGTAAAGAAACACTTTACTTTTGCCAGAGTTTTCAAAGTCCCCATGTTCACTTACACAGTCCTACAGGATTGCCACCTGTGGCTTTGAGGAAGGTGTTCCCAGCCTTGGGGTACTCCCCGAGAAGGCCAGTGTGTTTTTTCTCTTCCCAGGCAAGATGTCAGTCACACCTGCTGCAGAACTCTCTGTCTCTCCCCTCCCATTTGCTCTCTCCATCAGTCTCTCCTCTTTTCTTCCCACAGGGTAACACATGCCCTGCCACTCCAGCATCATAGGATGGAAATAAAATGATGCCAAATCTAGGGAGCTGGAAACCCCAAGAGGGGAATCATAAACCAATGACAACCTCTGGCAGGGCTGAGAGTGGGAGAGAGGCATGCTGGGAGGGAGGCACTGCACAGAGACCTCTTTGTAGGTGATACTGTGTTGGCAGGGAGCACGACCTCCTATGCCAGGCAGGTACTGTTTGGGAAAGAAGCTAGGCAAGCAGGGAGAAGATGCTGAGGGATTCTCCAGACCCTCTCTGGTTTATGTGGTCCCTGACTATTCTTCTCTCCCCCAGAAGGGGGAATCAGCCACCTATCCCAGGAAATTACCATGGGGATACAGTCGTCACCATCGGAAGGATTTCAACTCCCAGATCCTGAAGAAAAAGTCTTTTCTTGTAGGCAGTCAGGCAGATGGTCTGAATGCCCTATATCCAGGCTTTTGCAGCTTTAAATAATAGCTAAAACAACATCAAATAAGGTGAAACTGCAGAGAGCCAACCTTGCACCCTTGTGTGTGTCACTTAACAGGTAAGTTAATTTGTTGGTAGAGAAGAGCTACAGCAGTATGTTTTGACAGTTGTGTGTGTGTGTGTGTGTGTGTGTGTGTGTGTGTGTGTGTGTGTTTTAATCACTGTTAATGTTTGAAATACAGTGTTCATGTTTTCTGTTTCAGCTTTCTAGGTTTTTAGTAAAATGTGATGTTACTTTATTTTCTTAGCAAAATACTTGTTTTGGAGACAGGATCTGACTACTAGTTCGGGCTATCCTGGAACTCACCATAGAACCCAGGCTGTCCTTGAACTTACAAACATACAGCCTCGGCCTCCCAAGTGCCACCAAGCCAGGCTTAACCCAAGAATTTAGTTTAAACAAGCAAACAAGCAAAGCAAGGCAGAAAGGAACCAGCAAGTATGAGGAGAAACACTTTTAGGTGTGAGTCTTAGTGTTTCTGTCGCTTCGGTAAACACCATGACCTGGGGAGCAAAGAATTCATTTGGCTTACACTTCCACATCGAAGACCATAAACGAAAAATGTCAGGGCAGGAACTCAAGGCAAGAACGAACCCGAGGCAGGAGCTGAAGGAGGACCACGGAAGGGCACCCCTGCACCGATGCTCCCTGCAGCTGCTTTCTTGTACACCCAGGGCCACCTTCCCAGGGCGGCCCCACCTACAGCGGGATGGGCCCTCCCACAATAACCATTCATCCAAAAATGCCCACAGGCTTGCTTGCCTACAGAGCAATCTTATGGAGGCATTTTCTCAAGTAAGATTCCCTCTTCCCAGATATGCCTCAGTTTGCATCAAGTGTACAAAACCAGCCAGCATATACTGCGGGGCCATGTCCCTGGTTAAAAGATTAAGAAGAAAGGAAAATAGTTTTGGATGAAAATGGATTTTGGATGATCACATGAAAACAGAGATAAAAGCGAAACCAAATTAAAGCATGTTACAAAAACAAGTGTATGATGAAACTTAAAATGACTCATATAATTGAAGGTTATTAGAATTTTTAAACTCGAATTTTAGCACATGATACAGAGCTAAAGCCCGATTCTCTGTTTAAAACTATAAGGTATTAAGATACCGTCTGCTCTCAGTAATGATGATAGAATACTGGCTTGATGAATAATAATTTGGGCAGCTCTTTCTTGAGAAGCTGGGGGCCTCTCAGTGGTCCACCACACCATCCTTCTCTTCAGTTCCTCCCTCCTAATGCCTGTGCCAAAATCCACACTAAGATGGGTTCTTAATCATCTGCAACTTCCTTCACATTCATTCATCCTGACAGTTTTTTCTGCATGTAGGTCAAGAACCCTGGCTTTACCTCTGCAGTGTAAGTCAAGAACCCAGGCTTCACCTCTGCAGTGTAAGTCAAGGACCCAGGCTTCACCTCTGCAGTGTAAGTCAAGAACCCGGGCTTCACCTCTGCACTGTAAGTCAAGGACCCAGGCTTCACCTCTGCACTGTAAGTCAAGAACCCAGGCTTCACCTCTGCAGTGTAAGTCAAGGACCCAGGCTTCACCTCTGCAGTGTAAGTCAAGGACCCAGGCTTCACCTCTGCAGTGTAAGTCAAGGACCCAGGCTTCACCTCTGCACTGTAAGTCAAGAACCCAGGCTTCACCTCTGCACTGAAAGTCAAAAAAGTGCCTCTCCCTCCCAGTGGCAATCTTCTGTGGTGGCAAAGGACAGAGAAACTGTGAAGCTCTGTGGGTGAGTTTATTATTATTTATTTCTATTTATCATTTGTTCTATTATTGTTGTCACTTGGCTGCTCAGCCCTACTCGTTTCCCATATTATGTTCAGTCCCCCCCCCCATCCCCTTTTTTTGTCTTCTGGCTAGAGACACATCATGTGTTTACCGAGCATCACTCACGCTGTTGCAGGGACAAACATCTTGGAGGTCACCCAGGATAAAGCTTACCTCCTTTTTCCTTGGGTAACACTAGAAAGAGCCCCTCTTGAGGATTTAAATTACTATATAAAAGAGTGGAGGTACCTGAGCTTTGACGAGATCCTGTGAGGGCTAACGTTATGTTTCAAGTTTAAATTGCTGTGCTTAAGAGATCTGTAAAACAAAGTACCTCTAACCTGTAAGCCCCATTTGCCCAAGGAGAGGTAACTTCCTGGAATGCTGGGGGCTGTTTATGTAAAATGATAAACCATGTGTTTTAGCTTCTGTTCCAAGCTTGGTTGCCCGAGTGTTCATTTACCTAGCCAAGAGTCTACCCTGCAGGAAAGCTGGTTCCCCTGAAAACATGCTAGGAAGAGGGAGGACTAATTATCCCCCAACGAGACAATGTCCTTATCCTTCCCAGAAACCCCTCCTTTGGTGCAGTTGCTTACAATGCTTCTACCAGGCAACATGGCCGAGTTTGTCTGCTTTTCTGAAAACCATAACTTTTTTTCTTTCTAACGCTGACCAAAGCCTGAGTGTGCTTTTCCTGATACACTGGGGCTTCTCACGCTTTCTCTGAAGCACCGCCTCCCAACTTCCTACAACACTTTGCTTGCCAACTTTCACTGTAAAACACATATCTTCCTCTCCTCTTCCCTTCATACTCCCCTCCTCCCCTGGAAATGGAGCTCTTAATTGGTCTAATTAATAAAAACCCAGAGTCAGATATAAGGGAAAATGCTGAGAAATCAAAGAGAAGGAGCAAGCCACAGCCACACCTTACCTCCTTATCGACTCCACAGACAAGAGATCGAGTTCCTGTTTCTCCCTATTTATATCCTGTTTTTTGCCCAGCTCGCTCACTTCCTGTCTGTCTGTACACACCTCCAGACCTCTATGGTTAGCTAGTGGCGAGCTCCATTCTCTGACCTTCCGGCAGGCTTTATTTGTAGAAGCAATATATCACCACACTCCCCTCCTCCTCTCCCCTCTCTTCTTCCCCTCCTGCTCCCCTCACTCCACCCTTCTTTCCTTCCTCCTCTCCTCTTCCCTTCTCTTCCTTCCCTCCTCTTTTTCCTCCTCCTTCTCTCTATCTCAGGCAGCTGCTGAGATTTGCAGCTTGCCTGATCTTTTGTTTTTCTCTCAGACTCTAATTAAATTATCCTTGAGTTTCCTTCCCAGTCCATTTATGAACTCTTTTATTAACAAGGCTAAAAACCCACAAGTGGACACTGCACTGGGGAAACAAGCAACTCAGAAACAAAGTATGGTGGCAGGAGCCTTGAAAATCCTCCTATCTCCAATTAGCAGCCGCCACCACCAGCCACGGTCTCCCCACATCAGCTTGGACTGGGTCAGCCTCCTGCTCTGCCTGTTGGGCTATGGGCAGATAAAGCAGCTCAACCTGAGGGCTGAGCTCATCAATGGTGGCATCAGTGAGCTAATCAGGGCCACCCACTTGTTCCTCATCAGGCTGGCTAACACACAGCTGCAGAACCAACAAAATGGCTTATTGAGACCATCTGGTCCAAGAGCTATGACCCTGAGCCTGTCACCCTCAAGAAGGCCATCCAGCAGACAGTTTACGACTTTTTCCAACATCCGCTATCTGGGGGTAAGCAGAAGCTGCCTTTGACTTCGGAGATGATGGTGACTGCAGGGCCATCCCCCGCCAGGTGATTGTGACCATTAAGATGCTGAAGATACAGGCTACACTGCTGCCCAGGGGAAGATTCTGGCTGCCTGAGCCCAGCCCTCAGTCTGGGTGGCTGCCTAGTTCTCAGTTATTGGAGAGATGGTTCAGAAGTTAAGCGCTTTTGCTGTCCTTCTAGAGCACCCAACTCAGTTCCTAGCACCCATGTAAGTATACAGCTGCCGGTAACTCCAACTCCAGAGTATCTGGCGCCCTCTTGTGGCTGCTGGAGACACAGTTGTTTTTCTCCAGACAGGGTTTCCAAGTAACAGACAGCCTGGTTGTCCTGGAATTTACTCTGTAGACCATACTGGCCTGGAACTCAAGATACTGGCCTGCCTCTGCCTTGAGATTGCTGGATTAAAGGCGAGCACTACAGCCGCCGCCACTGGGGCAAACCTTCTTTCTTTTCTTTTTTCTTTTTTTCTTTTTTCTTTTTTTAAAGCAAATTGGGGAAGGCACTTGGCTTACAGGTTGCCGTCTAAGGTTACCGTCTATCACTGAGAGAGGCCAAGGCAGGAACTCAAACAGAGACAGCAGAGGAACTCTGCTTACCGGTTCGTTCAGGGAATTTCTTTTACAGCCCAGGCCCACCTGCCTGGCGTCAGCAGTGCCCACCGTGAGCTGGGCCTTCCTCCATCCACCAGCAATTAAGAAAATGTCCCACAGACCTGGCCACAAGCAGTCCCTCAGCTGACATTCCCTCTTCCTGGGTGTGGCAAGTAAAGCTGACAATCCTAACTACTTCGAAATCTAGGTAAGCTTATTAATAGGTCTCAAACAAATCCTGCACTAATGGCTGAGGGGCCTATTAACATAGCGAAGCCGAAGTTGGCCAGCCCTCCCAGCATAACTCAGTTGTTCCTCCCAGCACTTCTGACGCCGCCCCCAATTTAAACCTCCCCATCCCCTGAGCGCTTCCCTTCCCTTCCCTCAGCTTCTGTTTCCTATAAAACCTCAACCATTTCGGCTACGTGCTCTCTGGGCTCCCGGTTCCCATCTTGACCTCTCGGGTTCCCTGGTCCTCTCTCTGCTCCTCTCTCTCCTCTCCCTTGCCCTCCCTAGTTCCTCTCTTCCCATGGCCTCTGACTGTAATTTCCCTCAGATCTACAATAAAAACTTTCTCCTCTACCGCACCAGGAGGGGTCACGTCTTAGTTTTCATTCACTTACTATTGATAAGAAACTGCCTATGCTCTTAGGTATTAAGATAATAATAACTAATTATTTACATCACTAGGATAACTCTTAACACAACATGAAGAGATAAGAACCATCTCTGCCCCCTGTGTTATTTTCTTTCAAGGCCAGGTTTTCCAAGCCAGGCTTTGTCCAGCCCACAGATAGAGAATAAGACCACTACCACAGTTTAAAGCCAAATGTGAAGCAAGCTTTAAATACTGGACAGGTGGGTGAGCTCTGGCCAGGTCCATCTCTGAGTTTCCAGAAAATGGTTCTGAGTCATGGTTTGCAGAAGCTTATGTATTTTCCATCAGGGACAAGCATACACCCTGACATATTCCTTTCTGTAAACCTCCTGTCCACACGTGATCAAACACATGCAGTGCAGATGGGTCAAACAGACATGTTTAGGGTAGTGAAAACACGTGGCTTGTTATCTCCCCAAAACAACAGCCTCCAGCACTTCAGGAGCTATCTGTCCTTGGGCACCGGGCTTGCAGATCAGAGGCATTTTTGTTTTGTGGATCTCTTAGGCACAGTAATTAAAACTTAGGATGCAACTTTGGTTCTTTCAGCATTTGCTTTTAATCCCAGCACTCTGGAGGCAGAGGCATGCTGACCTCTGATTTCAAGTCTAGCCTGGACTACATAGCAAGTTTCATGCCAGCCAGGGCTACTTTGTAGACCTTGCCTAAAATCAAGAAAACAACAAGACAGAACAAGCAAGCAAGCAAACAATCAAAAGAAAACCTGGGTTTTTCAAGGTTCTAATCTTATCCAATTATAATAAAGGGGAATGCCTATTGGGGCTGAGGAGATGTCTGAGTTGATAAGAATACTTGCTGCCTTTCCAAAGGACCTGGGTTTGACGCCCAGCACACACATGGCTGCTCACGTCTGTCTGTAACTTCAGTTCCAGGGGATCTGCTGCCCTCTTCTGGCCTTTGCTGGTACCAGGCACACATGTGGTACACAGACCTACACACCCATACACATAAACATAAATAACAAGAGTTAAAACAGAAATAAGCTGTTGGTGCCTGCTCAGCCTTATTAACACCTTGTCAGTATACAGGTTAGGCTCTGTTCTTGTTATCAGATGTCTTATACTTGATATTAAATAAATAAACTCTATCTTTACATATGACCACGCATATGCACATTGTTTATATGTACTTGAGCTTTTATGCTTACACAGTACTAGATCTTTAGATTTTACGGTTACTCTTTAGAGTTGTAGGCTACTGTAGTGGGATAGCTTTGGAGCCCCTCTCCATTTCCCTGGTGACAGCTCTGCCTTGACTCAGAATTTAAAACACCTTTTGAGAAGGTGGAGGTATCTGTGTTTTGTTAAGACCCAGTAAGGTGAAGCTCATTCCTCTAGGACAAAAGAATACAGTATGTGGTCTACTCCTCCCTTGGGCCCAAAACATTATGCACTGTTGTCTCCACCTTTTACAAGTTAATTCAGACCACATGGGGTGATGCACGCCTCTAATTCTGGTGGGGGATAGACAGATCTCTGTGAGTTCAAGGTCAGCCTGATCTACATCTGAGTGCCAAGACAATCGGGGCTACCTGGTGAGATTCTGTCTTTAAAGAAGAAAAGAAAAAAGGAGTTGATTTAGCCAGGCCTGCCTGTCAGTCTCCCAGCCAAGATTCCATCCTCTAGGAAATGAGTCACCTGAAGACTTGTACAGAGAATGGAGAATTAGCTACCCTCTCAATGAGATAATCCACTTTTCTTTCCCAGAAGCCCTCTCCCTGGAGGTAGCCTCTTGGACACCTTCTATCAGACAGCACTGCAGAGCCTCAGCTATGTCACCATATCACCTGCCTGCCCTCCCCTCTCTCTCTCCCTTCTATCAGACAGCACTGCAGAGCCTCAGGTATGTCACCATGTCACCTGCCTGCCTCCCTCTCTCTCTCCCTTCTATCAGACAGCACTGCAGAGCCTCAGCTATGTCACCATGTCACCTGCCTGCCCCCCTCTCTGAAACCTAGCCTAGTCATGCTTCCCATGCTGTTCTCTGAAGCTCCTTACCCTGCCCCCCACACACACACACTTTCTGCCACTTCACTGCTGACCAATCTCTCTGCATTACAAAAGCCACAGCTTCAAGGTCACCTAGACAAATCTCTAAACAAATCTGTCTTATCCAGGACACTATATTGCAATTTCTGACTTCCTTCTGCTTTTGTTTCAGGTAGCTCAGTGATATAAATTTTTGCCTAGCATTTGTGAGGCCCTGGGTTCAATCCCCATTACTGCACCACTGAAACTGCTTTAACAAGGTTCTCCAAAATCACTCAAAAGATTGCAAAAGATGCACTGGAGGAAGCTGGCAGCTAGGTAAAAAGATGTCAGATCCTGTCGTTTCTCCGTCTTTAAAATGTAGTAGTATGTAAACAGTAGATACCACAAGAACCCCCACGAAATAGAATCAGTCAATGAAAAAGCAGGATTCTGGCATAGTAGAGAGAAGAGATGTGATAAGTCCTGGATCCTGATAACCTGGTCCCTCCACGGATGCAATAAACTGAATCAAACTGAATTAATAAATCTAGATTTAATAAACAGAGGCAGAACACTCCTGGGTGACTCTCAGGGAAGGCAGGAGAGAGAGCACATGGCAGGTCTATGGGCTGGGACTTAAGTACCCTGTGGGTGTGGTCTTAAGCATCCCAGGAGAAGGAGCCACTGATGGCAGGCTTTCTCAGGGGTGGGGTCTGGAATGGGAGGAGTGGAGTTTCTCAAGAAGAAGCATGAGGCTGAGAAGAATATTTACTTCTCTTGGCATTTATTTGACATTTACTATTTAATAAATTCTGAACGTTGAACTCAGGCATAATTCTGAGCTTCAGTTTTTATATAAAATATTACATTTGTCACTGAGTGTTTCCCTCCTAGTAACATCCCGTGTCACTGCCTGCTGTGAGAACTCTGCCCTCATTCCTTGGTAATGACCCCAGAGTTGGATAGTGTCCTCTGTTTTTACAAACATGTTGTGTAGGCTTTTTCCACTCATCTGCTGCCATTACTCATTATTTCTTGACAATGATTATTTAACAACTCACTTGTTTTTTTCTCTGAGACACTATTTCCGATTAGATACTACTTAACAATGAAAATTGAATTTTCTGCTGAAGGACTGTGTAAAATCCTTCACATGAGAATATTATATCTTTATGGCAATAAAAAGAAATTTGAGTTCCAGAACTATTCTGCACAAATGTTTTAAAAATTCAGCAATAGTCCCTGCTGCTTTGACCAGTCCCCCAGCAATGTCACTGTACCTTTTCCCCAGTCAGTTGCAATATGGGCTTTGCATCTTATGGATGAGCAACCCTTCCTTGTTCAGTGTGAAAGATTTCTCCTTTGCTCCATCCCCTTCTTCTCTTTAACTAGAGGAACAAGGTGTGATAAAGGACAGGTAAAGCCATGAGCCATGTGGCAAAATGTAGATCAATAGAAATGGGCTAATTTAAGTTGTAAGAGCTAGTTAATAATAAGCCTGAGCTATAGACAAAACATTTTTTTTTAATTACTATAAGCTTTTGTGTGATTATTTGGGACAGTCAGGACAGAAAGTTTCCACCTCTGTTTACATGGTAGTTTGAATAACAAGGGCCAATAGGCCTATAGGGATTAGCGGTATTAGGAGGTGTGGCCTTGTTGGAGTAGATGTGGCCTTGTTGGAGAAAGTACGTCACTGGAGGCAGGCTTTGAGGTCTCAGGTACTCAAGCCAGGTCCATTGTTTCCATTTCTTCCTGCTTCCTGCTGGTGTAGATGTAGAACTCTCAGCTACTCTCCAGCACCATGTCTGCCTGAGTGCTGCCCTGCTTCTTTCCATTATAACAATGGACTGAACCTCTAAACTGTAAGCCAACCCCAACTGAATGTGTTCCTTAATAAGAGTTGCCATGGTGGTGGTGTCTCTTCACAGCAATAGAAAACCTAAAATTCTAGATATGAGGCTAATGAGGTAACTGAACCCATTAAAGATTACACTGAAGAATAGTAGCAATAGAGGATTCAGGAAGCAATTGTTGCCTCCAGAAGTAGGGTGATGGGGTAGGGAATTGGAAGAGTAACCTAAGGCCCCAGAGGATTGGGTAACAGTGCCCTGGTACCTGGGAGGTGCCATGAAAGTGGACCTGCAAGTGAGGGGGACATTTCCAACCAGATTCAGAAGCTGCTCCAGCAAGGGATGGAGGGAATGTGGTGGAGGCGACACTCATGGGAACAGGTTGATGGAGCCCACAGGGGAAAAGGAAGACCCTCTTCCTTCCTCCAGCCTCACAGTCTCCTGGTCTCCCCATCAACAGAGCCCCATCCTGGGGTAAGGGTGGAGGAACTAGACACAGCTAATCAAACAGAAATGTGCCCTGTAGAGTCACAGCCCACCAGTGCACTGCATAGTGGTGTAGTAGTTTTGAACCGAGCATCAAAAACCTCGTCCCTAGCGTGGGTGCCATTAATAAAGTACTCCATGCTAACTATATGAACTATAGTTATATATGAACTCACTATTTAATTAATCATCTTAGCAGCTTAAGGAAGGATCCCCATTTTTACAGATGAATAAGCAAAGATGCAGATGTGTGACTTCCTAACTCATCTGCTGTAAATAGCAGGACATTTTCTGCATGTTCTCTTGGTAAGTCGGTGTCTCTTCCCATAGCATCTACATCCCGGCTCCCTGCCACAACATAGTCAATATTTGCAGAACTTGGTGGGTAGTGGAGGAAGGCAAAAGAAATGGAGATTCAGAAAAGCTTACAGAGGAACTGAGAGGCCTCAACAACAGGCAGCAAAAGAAGAGGGGGAGATGGTCAAGGGTCCTCACTTTGCAGGAAGAAAAGACTAAACTAATAGCTAAAAGGCCATCATCTTGTAAGATTATGGTGCTACTCCTGAGAGCCTCCCATAGGGAACCAACATCACTTTTCAAGTCTTAGGTTACTGTGAGAGCTAAGCTATGTTTTAAGCCTTAATTACTGTGTCTGAGAGATCTGTAAAACAAAACTACTTCTAACCTGTAAGCCCACTTCCTAAATGCTAGATACTTCCTAAAATGCTGGAGGCTGTTGTTGATGTCAGATAACAAGCCTTGAGTTTTCAATCTCTAATCAAGTTTGATTGACCCAACTGCACCTGATGTGTTTGACAACATGTAAGTAGGAGGTACACAGGCAGGAAGTATGTAAGGATATATGCTTGTCCCTGATTAGACCTGGTGGGAAATATGTAGCCTTATAGTTAGGCCTTTATAAGTCTTAGAAGATATGGCTCATCCTCATTTTCTGGGACTCTTGGAATAGTCCTGGCTAGAGTCCATCATCTTGGACAGTGTTTAATTAAAGCTTGCTTTAAATTTGGCTCAAAACTTGGTAGTGGATTTATTCTCAATGGATATATCACCGCGTTGAGCTAGACAGGATTAGGCACTAGGTACTGGGACAAGAGATTCATCCTGCAGACACAGGGAGAGCCTGGATCTGTAGCTTCAGTGACCACAGCTAAGAGAGGTGGCTACTTCCTGAGCATTCAGCTTTCCACAGGCTTACACAAGTTTTTTAAAGGTACAATTTGGAGCAAGCAGCCAGCTGCCAAGTTGCCTGGAACAGTTTCAGAGGAAGATCCAGACTGTGGAGATCATGCAGGAAGTAAGAGCCATCGGACCAGACCGACACATTCTTACTGCCTGGAGTCTAGTTCCCTGGACTAAGAGGAGTGTACGCACAGTGTCTACAAGTGGTCTGGACAGGAAAGACACCTGTGAGGGGAAAAGCTGGATCAGAAGGAGAGGCAGAGCTGCTGTCCTGCGGTGGCCAGCTGAGTGACCCCCAGATGGAACTCAGTCTTCCCAAACTGGGATGGATCTTTTCACAGACCAGTCTTGGGTGCAATCCTTGGGGAGAGATGGAACCTTCTAGCAGAGAGTTCTAGAGAGAAGCCAACTGGGAGCCTTAGCAGCCAGGACACCCAGAGGCTGGAGGCTGAAGCATGGTGCTATGGTCCTCAACAGAGAAACTACATAACATCCATCAATTCAAAACATTGTTGCATTACACACACACACACACACACACACACACACACACACACACACACCAGATAGGGTCATAGGGTCTCACATGCCTCTGGCTGTTCTCAATCTCATTATGTAGTAACGTTTGGTCCCAATCATTCTTTCCCTGCCTTCCGTGTGCTAGAACTACAGATATGTGTCACTATGTCTACCTAAAGAAAATTGCCTACTGAATAACTGCTAAACACAGGCACTGGGGTTGCATCATTGCTGGAGAGTGTAACAGTGGCTGAGGCAGACAAAAGTCTGGCAGTGTACAGCTATGTTTACTAAACATTTCTTTGCTGTACTTGACATCATCTGTTAATTATGGGTAGTGATGGTTCTTGACCCACACGTTTGCTGTAAAGAACAGAGGAGACAATGCATGCTAAGGATGTAACACTTTACTTAGCACATGACAATCGCTTAGAGTTAGGTGCTGTGATGTGTCAACTCCGCATTGTCTGAGGATGACCTAGAGGGCAGAGACCAGTCAAGTCCACTGTTCTCACTGTTCCCAAGCATGTATGGTTGCTTGGGAATCCAAGGGCCACTGTGAATAATAAACTTTGCTTATTCTCAAGACTCTTGTATAAAACTGTGTAGTACTTGTACATATCCTGGGCATGTTAAAACATCTCTAGGTTACTTAATATGGCTACTAAGTACATTGGGACCCAATATATGTGCTATGAAGACAGTTTTTATACTGTATATTGCTAAGGGAATAATGATGCGGGCATGCAATGCTAACTTTTTTTCCCAAAATATTTTCAACTTGTTCTTGGTTGAACCTGCCAATGCAGAGTAATCTCCCAGTGTGGAAAAGTTATGGTTCCCAACAGCTCCCTCCCCCCTGTACATTGATGACCAGCCTTTCACCCCAGGGAATTAGAACAAGAGAGCTACAAGAAGAATATGTGACAACTCCCAGAGCTGTCTGGCTGAAATCTCCATGGTTAGAAGCATGACCCCTCTCACCACACCCTGCCTAATGAGGCCAGCAGCTCTGGGTGAGTCACTGTGGGTTATACACCAGGCAATCAATTCAAGCTCAAGTTCATCTCCCCATCGCAGTATTCCCCAACCATCTATCTAGGCATTGCCCCTGTCTCTACACACTTAATTTTACCACCACAAACAAAGGTATCGAATAGCCCCTCCTGTTGCTTCTGCACACAACACTTGGGTTCCATTTATCAGTGGGTTCCAGAACTGGGAGCAGAGGCCATGGGCCTTGAGTGCAAGCCTTTGGGAGAAGTGGGGAGAGACACTTTGGGAGTGATCATTCCTGCGATGAGCAAAGTCTCGTTAGCCTCTGGAGGGCATTGAAAAACCTAGCAACAGCACTGGTCTTGACAGCAACAGAAGCACCACAGGCCAGCATGACAAAGGACAGAGAGGGCCACTTAGATGCTAGATGAACTGTTCAGACAGTCCATATATGATTCCCTTCTAAGAGACCCTAAGGACCTATAAGCAATTGTGAGGAGCCTAGAGGACAAAGTCCCTGAATTGTAGGTGAGAATACACCTGGAGAAATTCTGCTTTTTTATTTTTGTGGTCCCAATTGTCCCTTCCATTTGTCTCCTCCACAACCAACCCTCATATGGTCTGAGTTATTAAGAGTTCCATTTAGCTAAGTGACACTGTTGATTGTCACTTCACCTCCATACTTCCTTCTGATAACTACAGCAAGATTCCCCCTACTCTCTCCATCCATAAAATTATGGTGGGGTAGCCAGGTGAGGTAGACTCTGTGAGTTCAAGGCCAGCCTGCTCTACAGAGTGAGTTCCAGGAAAGGCTCCAAAGCAATACAGAGAAACCCTGTCTCAAAAAAAAAAAAAAAAAAAAAAAAAAAATTATGGCGGGGTTAATTCAACTCTCGGCTGTTTTATCCAGTATGACTGAAGCCCAGACAATTAGAAAGAATGTCACTTTCTATTGTCATCAGCCAAAATCTTTTTATTCTTGAGATTTCATACATGCATACAATAAAATGCAATCACAGCTCTCCCCTCATCCCCCCTCTAACTTTCCTCTTATCTTCTCCAGCACACATTTCAACCCAAATTGTGTGTTATTAACCCACTAAGTCCAGTTAGTGCTGGTCCAAATGTGCATGGGTGTTGGGATAAAGATGCTTATCTCTCCCCAAGCAGCTATCAGCTTCCAGTAGGTCTTTGGTAAAGGGGTGGGGAGTGTGGCTGGAGACCGTCTACCCTGTAGGTGCTGAAATTTTGGCTGGCCTGAAATTATGAGGGTCACCCCAGCTTCTGTGAGCTCATGAGACAGTCATGTCATATCCAGAAGGCAGGACCTCACAGCTGTCTTACCCATCCTCAGCTCTCACATTCCTTCTCCCGTTTCTTCCACTATGTTCCCTGATCCTTGGCCATGGGAGTGTGGGGCTTGGGGGTTGAGACAGATGTCCCATTTAGAGCTGAGTAGTCAGCCTCTTATTCTTGGAGCTTTGACAGGCTACACATCTCTCCAGTGACTGCTGCTACTGAAGACTGGTCATGATAACTGGTGTAAGTATGGAACAACATCCAAACAGAGCCAATAAAAATGGGTGTGATTCGTAAGCAAGTCCCAGGGAAGGGATAATTGCTGCTTCATATTAAGGTGCTGATTTTTATTTAGCATTGTATATGAGGTGCTAATAAAAATAAAAGAAGAAATTAAACTAGCCCCCCAATGGGTATAAAGGCATTTAACACAGTAAAAGCATGCAGCTTATAGCTGATGTCAAAAATATGAAATGCCCCATGTTTATAATACATAGAGTATAGTATGAGGACTTCCTAATAAAGGGACACAGTCAGAATAGCTGTAGTCTTTCCAGTTCTGTTTTTCTAATGCCAACCTAGAACCCTCAGGCAAGGCTAACAATACTGAAAGTTCTTGGACAAGGGAGGCTCTGAGCATGATGCTGGCCCCGAGAAACAAGCAAGCTGGCCTAATGTTGAAGCAAAGAAATGCTACCATGCTACAAGCATTTTTTTCACCAGCCTGGTCCCACAGTCACGGCAGCCCCAAATAACACACAGAGGCACTGTATTAATTATGAAACTGTTGGCCAGTGACTAGCATTTCTTATTGGTTAGCTCTGTCTTAATTATTAACCCATAATTACTAATATATGTATTTCTACATGGTCTTATCTTACCAAGAACGCCAGACTCACGCATCCTCTTCTCCTGAGATCATATCTCGACTCCGTCCTCCATTTCCCAGAATCCTCTACCTTTCCTAGTCCCACCTATCTTGCTCCCCTATTGACCAACAGTGCTTTATTCATTAACCAATAAGAGAAACATATTTACAGAATGACATCTCCCATCACTATCAGCACCTGAGGGTCCCAGTGCTTACATCACACACCCAGTCAAGGAGTTGGTTCTATTTCAGCTGTAATTTTGTGATTACACAGAAAATCACATTTTTTCCAGATGGTAAATTCATATTATATGTTTAAGTATTTTAAAGCAATTTGAACCTTTTGGTGAAGAAGGGACCAAAATAATAATTAAGATTTTTAAAAATAAAAATGAGATGTATTTGAGGATAATAAACATATCAATGAGGAGGATAAAATTCATTAATAAGACCAATATGTACTCCCAAAATAATTAGTTTTTTTTCCAGGCTGTAGGGATAAATAAATCAAACAAAACAAATCTGAAAAATGAGAACCCACAAGGAAATATTTTTAAAACCGTAAACATCAGAGAAGGAAAAATCACTGTAGGCATGTAGTATACTCTTACAAGAGCCGTTTTCAATGTTAAGATTCTATATAAGCAAAGTAAGAAACAGAAAAACTAACCTAAAAATCAGTTCTTTGGAAGAGTTTAATATCTTAAAAACTCTACTGTTTCTAAGACCTTCACAAAAGAGCACAACAATTCTTTGGTTTACTGCAAGCACATTTTTAAAAAGTCAACCATAATATTGAAGCTATGAGACCAGGTTTTAATTTTTGGAATAATAGAATAAAGCACAAAACAGAAGCATTTAAATAAAAATGATAATATTTCATTGAACAGTACACACAATAGCTTTTCTCTTTCTCCATATCTGTATCCGATGCTAATATTTATAGGCTAGTTTCTGGACAAATGTAATTTTTTAAAAATTGCAAAAGCCACAGTTTGTTCAAGAATACTGTTGTTCGCATACCACACAGGTTGTCCTCCAGCAGATACTAGCTTGCTTTGTTCTCTCTTTACTTAATCTGTCTTTTGACTTTGTTTTCATCTTTTTCAATACTTCCTAATGGATTTGCACAAAGCCGCTGTGACCTGCAGTCTGTAGAAGAAAGCCACCATCTACCAGTTGCTGCAAGTTTTCTCTCTTTCTGGAATTAAACTATTGCTTACCAGACAGCCAAGCCACCCATTACAACCTGGGGAGCTACTGAGTATTTTTCTTCCTTAGGACCTGGACCAAATACTCGGTCCCACCAGTGATGTCTTCTTGCAATCTGTTAAGTACAGCACTCCAGAGGACTTGTCATTGCTTTCTGATAGGGAAGGGTTTCCAGGCTCTATGGTACCACCTGCTGCTAGTTTGGGGAGTGGTCTCTCAGTAACTACTTTATATCCAATAGACTTGAAGTCTGCTACTGCTGCAAGCATCTTGTGAACGGGTGGGGCCTTAACTAGAAACCAAACGAACAGGGAAGAAACAAAGGTGAGAGACTGGCTAGGTTCATTGGAACCAAGATCCACCTTTAAGTTATGAGAGCCAATTCACTTTAGCTTTCCTTGTGGGTGTTTGCATCATTTTTCTGTTAGACTACAATTTATCAAACAAGCAGTATGGGGTTGAACATAATGTGGCACAGTCAAATTTTACTTTTTTTCACATCTTTATTCTAGTCAAGATATAACCAGGAACCATGTTTTATTGTCCCTTTGAAGAAGTAAATAAAATTATGTTCTTGTTATTTTTAATGACTATCACAAGGTTTGGAGTTGGCTATCTTCTTATTTGGGAAATAGGAAATTTCAACATGATGAGGACATCAAGACACAGAACTTAATTAGGATTACTTACAACGATGATCTTGAGAATAATTTTAAAAAATCATCTGAAGTATCAAATTCTTTCTTTCTACATCTATTAATGTAATTATTCTACTACTGGTCATGACGACTCTACCACACAGTATCTCATGTTAACGAAGAGAAAAATTGCCTCTAATAACAAACTCAGTTTACCAGTAAAAATGTACAAAATTCTTGGAAGCTACTCATTGACTTCTACTTATTTCTTCAGGTTGCCCCCCCCCCAGAGCTGCCTATTACTGATTGGGGTCACAGTTTGTACCCCAAGAAATCAAGTTCAGTCACCTGTACTCAATAAGTCAATCAAATTAATAATAAAAATAGAGAATGGAGATGTATTCAATATGGTCACATTAGGAAGAGTATGAGGAGATCCAGTGACACTCGGCTTGACAATGTGCCCACTGAGCTACCTTCCCAACAACAGAGTTTGATATCAGTTACTACAAAAATCAGTGCAGAATTTCCTGTCCCGAAGCCTGGGAGTCCCAAGGTTGAGTGACAACTAGGAGCATCCAGCCAGATTGATTCCGGCTAAGAGTCTAGATGGGCATTCTGGGAAAGAGTTGACTGTCAACTTCTGGATCAATACTACATCTACTATGACTCTGGAGCAGTTCAACACTGCTCCAAGTGGCTAGCATCACTCAAATGCTCCAAAAGGACCCATTTCTACTCATCATGCCCATAAGCAGTGCCCCAGAAAGGTTCCTCTTCATTCCCGCAGGAGTAAAACTTAGCTTAGTTTCTGGAGTAAGCCAGCAACTTGAAAGGCTCCCATAGGCTAAGGCATGTTTTTTCTCTCTTCTCTGCCACTAATTTTTCCCCTCTCCATGCCCATGTTTGCCAAAGCCAAGCCACCCCATCCTTCATTGTCTAGCCATACTGCTGTGGAATAATCCTTCCGTACACTGTGAATATGTATTACTCTCATTGGTTAATGAAGAACAGACTGATCTATAGCTGAGCAGGAGAGCCAGACTAGAAGAATTCTGGAAAGAAGAGGGCGGAGTCAGAGGAGTCAAGCAGAGAGAAGCAAAATGGGCATGCTGTACTGAGAAAAAGTACCAAGCCAAAATGGCAAAGTGTAGATAAGAAATATGGGTTAATTTAAAATGTAAGAATTAGCTAGTAACAAGTCTGAGCTATAGGCTGAGCATTTAACTCATCTTACGCCTTTGTGTGGATACTTGGAGTAGCAGTGCCTAAAGGCTTCATTGCCCACTGTAAGCACTACCTACTTGCATTCTTAACGATTTGTCTTGTGTGTTCATTGTTTTTGTCTCAAATAGTTTATAGTTATTTTTTTATTTACTTTCCAAATTCTCTGGGCAGTAACAATGTTGGAGGTGGAGTTGTTTGTCTATTATGCTGCTGATGGAGATATTCAAGATGTTTTCAGACTTGCTAGAATTCTTTGACAAGAGGGTAACCTGAGGTTGAGTTCAGTCATATGTGGGTTGGTTATAAACATTCTGGAACTATTCTCACAGCCTTGTAGTTTTCACATTAATTTTCTTTCATGTCCTAAGGTCTCAATGTTTGCATTCCCTTCAGAATTTAGAAGTGAAAATTCCAATCTCTGTAGGTGCTGGGCTTGGGGAGGGGGTCCTTTTTGGGGCAATGAGGGATGGAACTCAGGGCTGGGATTAGTGCCTGATCTTACAAGATCAGGACATTGGCTTTGCTCCCTATGCCAGGCAAAGACACCATGGAAAAGAGGCACCCGTGAGAATTACTTGACACCATAGACTATGAGAGCCTGGATCTGAACGTCCCAGATTCTAGTGCGATGAGAAACACGTTTGCTGTCTGCAAGCCACCAAGTCTATGCTCCTGTCACTGGACATAATAAAGTGACTCATCTTTCTTTTCTTCTATTACAACTCTTTGGTTTTTAGTGTAGGGAAGACTGGGTGTTTATATCTTACTTTTTTAAAAATAAGAAATGTAAGCCAAGGTTGTCCCTAGATTTGAGACTCAAGAAAGACACAACCTGAGCCGCTAGAGGAGGCAGGTGATAAAGGTGTCTGTCCTCTGTGTGTTTAGTTCAAAATCTGACTCGTGGTAGGTGACTGCTATAGGACAAAAGTGGACAGGGAGGTGAACCCCTAGGCACCAGAGACAAGCCCAACCGCCGCCAGTAGTCCTCTATACAAGCCCAGTTACACTTCAGTGCTGAGATCTCCCTAGTGAGACGGATGCACAGATGAGCGCTGATGGGATGGAGGGAGACTAGGACACTGAGTCCTGCTTCCTGCAGTCTTCACAGCGTGGCAGTACGGTACGGCTCCTTCTCCTCCACCCTACCTACTCCAAGGCATGGAAAGCAAAGCTGCCTGGTATGGTGAAACCCTAGCATCCAGCCAGTGCATCCTGTAGATCTCCTTCCAGGAAAAAAAAAAAAAAAAGAAAAATCTCCTCTAAGGATCGTCATTGGCTGGAAGCCCTGTCCATCACACACTGGGCTCTACTGCTTCAGATAATGCCAATGCTACACTCAGCTAAGCTGCTTTCTATCCATGATAAATTGTGCTCTTCACAGCCTCTCTGTCACTGGGCATCTTGCTGAGTTCTTTACTGCTGTGGCAAAACTGCTTAGGCTGCTATAGAGACCAGAGCTCGGCTCCGCCTTGTTCCTTTAACTCCAGCCTGACGCCAGACTTCCAGTGGTCTCTCAGAGGCATTATCTTGCAAGTCTAATTCTATCTTGGTGTTTGCTTATCTTGCAAGTCTAGTTCTGTCTCGGCATTTGCTACTCAGAGGACCAAGCCCACACATTACAAACTGAATGAAACTATTTGAAAGACAAATCCCTCTTTTAAAAGTAGGAAGTGGTGAGGATGGGAGTGTTTGTAGAGCCACGGGATAGATAGCCTCAGGTTTCATCCTCAGGGTCGTCCTTAGTCTCCTTTTTGAGACTGGGTTTCTCATTGGTCTGCAGCGTTTCAATTAGGCTGGAGAGCCATCGAATCCAGGGCCCTTCCTGTGTGTGCCATGATGTCTGGCTTTTTACATGGGTGTTGGGGATTGAACTCAGGTCCTCATGCTTGAGAGGCCAGCATGTTACTGACTGGGTCTCCGGGGCCTTGGCATTGAATAGGCTCCCAATAATAGGAAAAACAGAAGGGAGAGAGGGAAGGAGGGAGGGAGGGAGGGAGGGAAAGCAGGAAAGAAGGAAAGGGGGAATGAAGAAAGAAGATCTGGATTAGCCAAGACTGAAATCCAATCACGTGTTAGGGAACGTTAAAAAACAATTGGAAGAGAAAATGGACAGACAGATGAGCCTCATCGGTTTGGAGTTTAGAAGAGGGGCGGGCAACCTAAAGTGTGTGTTTCTAGCACTGTCAGGGAGACATACATGTGCACAGACACATTCACCCTCCATCTATATCTACATATGCATAAATGACAACGTTCAGGAAACAATACACAAAATGTGCATTTATATGCCTAATATTTTCCAAAAAATATTCAATCCTTACAAATATGACCCAAATACACCACAAAAACAAAAGGAAAGGAACCAGCAATAATAGCAACAACAACAAAGTGTCTAGACACTACCATGGAAACATTGCCAACCAAGGAAACAGCCAACTGCCAGCTCCAGGCACGGAGGTGGTGTCTGCAGTGGCCACTTCCCGCTTGCACAGTTAGCCAAGAGCAGTGGGGCCAGGAGATTGCTGCTGTTAGCGTCTGGTCAACCTCCCCCAGCTGAGAAGCATCAATCCTAATATCCCTGAGGAGGACAAAAAGGAGTCAAGCAAGAAGTATATTCTGATTAAGTTCAGTCAGACTATCAGGGCTCGCTCTAGGGTTTAAAATTAACAACCATCTAATACCCGTGATAGTTTATGCTAAAGCTCAAGTATGTTGACATTGCTTGATAATGTTCCTGTGTTGAGAGCCATGCTTTCCTCACATGTATCTTCTTTTGCAATTATCTTAACAAGAAATGTGTATTCAGAGTTCTCCTTTCTTAGGAAAAATGAAGTTTTTATTGGGATTATTTCATCAGCTTTTACAGGGCTATAAGATATTTTCAGAATTCTGAAAGCAAAGGACTTGACATAGGCTTTAAACCTGTTTTATTGGTAATGTGGACTTGTGACTATGTTCACAAGCGTAATTTTACATGTGGATATATGTAAGTACACATATTTGTAAATGCTATTGTACTTTTCTCTCAAGTTTTAAATTACAAAGTATCCTTTATTAGTCTCCCAGCTCTAGTCCCTTTGTTTTCACATACCATTTATTTGGATAATTCATGTTTTGTAATCCCACTTTTTCATAAATGATATCTCTAAAGCAGTCTTGAAACATAATAACGATCCAGGCTCAAATGGGAAAGCCAAATGCGTTCACTCCGGGTGTTCAGCGAGCAATGAACACCATGTTTTTCCTTGAGTTGAAAATGAGCAACCAGGGGAATTGGCCAGATTGTCTAATTGTCTACTGTACCCTGGATGACAATGAGGTTCCCCAAGTAGCAGTTCGGAAGAGGGAGAAGTAGCACTAGTGGCACTAGTGTTGTCTCTGGATGATAGTAGGGGTGAGTTTTCTCTGTTTCTTTCTCTCTCTCTCTCTCTCTCTCTCTCTCTCTCTCTCTCTCTCTCTCTCTCTTCCTTTCCTCCTTCCTTCCTGTCTTTCATTTCCATATTTTACATAATGAGCAGATGTGGTGGTTTGAAAGGAAATGGCCCCCGAAAGGAGTGGCACTATTAGGAAGCGTGGCCTTGTTGGAGTAGGTGTGGCCTTATTGGGGATGTGTGTCACTGTGGAGGCAGGCTTTGAGGTCTCATATATGCTCAAGCCACATCCAGTGAGACCGACCACTTCCTATTGCCTGTCAATCAAAATGCACAGCTCTCAGTTGCAGCACCATGTCTACCTGCATGCAGCCATACTCCCAGGGACCATCCTGCCATGATGTCGATGGACTACATCTCTGAACTGTAAGCCACCGCTACAACGAAATGTTTTTCTTTTATAAGAGTCGCTGTGGTCATGGTGTCTCTTCACAGCAATAGAAACCCTAAGACAAAACTTGTTTCCTTCATATTGAAGGATATTTTTACATAAGACACCCCTAACACACACACACACACACACACACACACACACACACACACACACACACACACACAGACATACACACCACAAAGAGACGAAACTACACTGCTGCCCCAACCTTCCAGAATCAGTGAAATGAATGAGGAGAAACATCTGAGGGAGAGGGGATCTAGGATGACTTCTGTTACTCTGAGCATGTCTTGTTCTAGACTCCTGGCTTCTCACCAGCCAGCTTGGTGGCTTATCTTTGCTGCCCTTGGGTGGACCTACTGCACTGCCATTCTTGCAGACAAATGCTAGCTTGTTATGAGTCAAGATTATGAGTAAAATTGACCCTGTGAGATACCCAGGCCAGTCAGCTACAAAATGTACTCACTGACTCTGTGCCTATTTATAGGATGAAGCTATTCCCATGTGGTAAGTACACCTGTACAATAAGGAGATCTGTGTTACAGGCAGCTGATACTAATCCCTCTTGCCGGCAAAAGTCTGTCTCTACAAGTCAACGCAATGAGACAATTCCAATGTATTTTGGGTTGATTTGATGGTATTAATTGTTTTCTATACTGCATATTCCTTTTTGTCACTCATGGTCCACATAATTGGCTTCTTTTTTATTATTGTTATTGCTATGATTTGCAAACCCAGGGCCTCGCACATGCAAGCATTATACCATTGAGCTACACCTCTAGGCTTCAGTTTGATGGAGCCCAAAGTGGCCTTGAACTCATGATCCAACTGCCTCTGCCTCCTGAATGCTGGGATTACAGGCATGGGCAACCATAACCAGTTGTCATAAATATTTGATGAATGCTTTGATTATCCTTACATCTTCCATTCATGACTTCTTGAGTTTTCAGTAGTCTTTGTCATTCTTGGAACGCCAGCTCTAGAAGGAAGACCTATGTGGTCTGTTGTTCTGAAACACTGACCTCAGGTTTGGTCCTGGAAATGTTTGCTTACGTACTACGTCCAGGGGATTAAAGAGGAGACAAAAATAGGTAATTAAAAAGCTTGAGCACTCTCATTCAGTCCTTGGTCAGATTCCCGACCTGGGTGCCTGAGGAATAGTGAATGGGCTTAGTGTTCGCAGAACCACAAAGTACAAGGGCTTCTGGGAAGGTAAACAGCATCTGCAGTTCATTTACACCCACTGTCTCCATGTGCTGTGAGCATTTTTCGTCCTGATAGAGGTCACGATGGGTTAGCTTACAGTACTGATTAAAACCTTGACTTTCTGCCAGCCTGGGTTCAAATCCCAGTTTTTCATTTATAAAAATGAATGGCTAACTGCTTCAAATCTCAGAATCTCTGCCTGTAAAATGACAGCAAACCCTTTTACATCATAGACTTAAAAATAGAAGCAAGCTCATCTTGCTATGTTTTATTTTGTCATGTTTGGCTGTTATCTCCTAGAAGTCTGTTTTTTTCTAAGGAAAGATCCAAAGGGAATGGATTGGAGGGGAGGGAAGGTTGGGTTTTCTAAGGAAATACACAAAGGGAGTGGGGTTGGAGGGGAGGGAACTAGGAGGAACAGAGGGATGGGAAGCTATAATCAGGATATAGTGTGTGAGAAAATCTATTTTCAGCAAAAAGGGAAAAAAGGAAAATAAACAAATAAACATTAACAAGAGGAAAAGAAAAGCAAGTGACACGTTCCTGTGCGGGACTCAGCACATCCCTGCTATACATTGTGTGCTCAGCTGAATGACAGTGAGGACAACAGTGATGATCCCTCATGGAGGACCCCCACTGGAAGTCAGCCAGCTGCAGCTCACTCCTTTGAGTCCAGCTTGCCAGCTTTGCCGGGCTGCCTTTGCCAGACCAGCCTCATTGTGCAGGTGGGTGCAGCTGCCTCTATTCCAAACACATTGCCCTGGACACGCACACAGGAAGACATCCCTTCAGGGGCTTCCCTCAGTGAAGGAGATGGGCTTGTAGAGCTTTGCAGATTCCCAGCATGAATGTTAATTATTCTCATGCCCATCCATTGTTTTTTGAAACCAGTAGGACCTCAACAGTGTATGACCCTCATTCTCCACATGCTGAGTTTCAGCCTGCCTCGGAGCTGAGATGCAGGCAGCTGACATGGATGGTACTCATCCTATGTACTTAGACAAGTCCTTGGATCCTGTGCTGAGCCTTCATCCTGTAGACTAGAGTGCACCATTTCAGCCAAAATGGCAGGCCAGGGACCCACCTGTCAGACCTCCCCACTTTGCGGTTTTCAACTTTTATGCAGGTTCTGGGGATCTGAATGCAAGTTCTTGTTCTATCCCCTCAGCCATCTTACCAGCCCCGATGTAAACTTTTAAAATATAATTTTCCTGATGAAACCACATAATAAAGTACCAGTCTTTTCACTTCTGACTCTCACTGGTGCTGTTTGTATCTGGAGTGGTCCCCAAGAGACTGTGAGTCAAGATCCTCAGCCCAGGGGGCTACTGAGACCTTTGAGTGGAATTCTGTGGGAGGTAACTGAGGGCACACCTTTCTCCAAACAGGTGTGTGGGTGGGTCCTGATCCCTTCTTGTTTCTTGTACCTTCTCCTCCCTGTACAATAGTAGTTCTCAGCCTGTGGGTTGCAACCCCTTTGGAGGCTGAAGGATTCTTTCACAGGGGTCACCTAAGACCATTCTGCACATCATATGAATCTATGTAATGATTCATAACAGTAGCAAAACTACAGTTATGAAGTAGTGAAAATAATTTTTGGTTGGGGATCACCCCAGCACGAGGAATTGTCTTTTGTCTTGTTTGTATTTGAGGAACTGTCTCATAGGATTGAAGCTTTCAGAAGAACCATCGCTCTACAAGCTGAACAGTTTGACTCCTCCTCAGGTTTCTGTTGGGATATGCTGCCACAGGCTGGAAGCAACCCAGCCAGCTAGTCACAGATTGAACAAAACCTCTGAAAAGGTAAGACTAACCCTTTCTCTTTGTAACTTGATTGTTTCAGGCTTCTTTGTTTGTTCCTAAAGCTAACAAAATCACTTTAGGAAAAGCGTTATAGGGGTTCGTTTGTTTCACAGGCTTCTGTTAATACTTTGTTATTGAAAAATATTCTCCTGAGCTTGGAGTGTCCCTCAGGAGTAGAACATGTGCTTAGTGCGTGTCAAGGCCCTGGATCTAACCCAAAGGGAGAGGAGGGGACACAAAAGTCACCGTGGAGACTTTTCATCAGGAATCTTGTTTGCTTTTTTTTTCAGTTGTTTACTGAAGAAGGACATCTAATGCCATGTGTCCTATAAGGCTCATCAGCGTGTCTTTTGTGTCAGTATCTCTGTTCACGCGTGCACACGTATGTATATAACATTGTGGATCTTTTATAGGGCTAATGCCCTTTAAGTGACTGTGTTGGAATTTATGGTATACTTCTAGAGGATTACAAGGTTAATGAATCAACCAGAGACGGCAAACACTGAATGCCAATATTCTTCCCAATGCATGCTAATTTTCCAAGTGGTCAGTTCACCAGTAGCTTTGTACATGCTCCCATGACTTGGGTTCTTTGTGCAACCAAGCAACATCAGAAGGGGTCTCACATACTGGGTGAAGAGGACCCTGGCCCCTTGCTCTGCTGTCCTTCAGATGATCTACCCACTGCACTGTAGTCTCTCACCAGCTCCCTTCTGCTCTGTCCCTTCTTGCCCTTATTGCATCCTAAAACACCAGAAACTGACCTCACGCATGTGAAGTGTACACACACCTTCAGAGGTCCCTTGAGTCTGTCTCAGATTTAACACATTAAACATTTCAGGACATTTAAGGTTTATAATTTTGGTTAGAACTGTAGTTCCAGGTCAAATATGAGTTTTTGAGAGCAAATAACATGGTCCTTAATAAACCTTTTCAATCACATGGTAAAATCTTTTTTTTAGTTCATATAATGTTATTTTTTTTGCTCTTTTTTTTAATTAGGTAAAATCTTTTTAATGTGTGTCAACAACAACAGAATGATTCATGTTAGAACCTTTTACTTTTAAGAATATAAAGACAGCCATTAGTCTGTAAATTAAAAAAAGAAAATACTTTTAAAAGTTCATGCTCAACAGTTTTTTTATTTATGCACAGTTAGCACATTTACTTTATCTTATTTTTTAAAATACTACAGATAAAATAGCTTCAGACATGAAAACTCCAAACCATTTCAAGAAAAATGAATTAAGCAATATTTTCACTTTAGAATTCCAATCTGTGACTTTATAATAAACTATCATCTACTGAGTCTTGAGTTTTCTGATAGCTTACTCTGGAAATGTGTATAAAACAAACAACTTATTTTCCTCTTGGCTCCTTTTAAGAAGTTTTTACTAAGTTGAGGGTGTAGGTTTCAGAATATAATGGACACTGCCAAATTCTGTAATTCCTTTTACAAAAATGTCATACAGGGTGTGGTACATTCAGTAATTTTCTTTTTTAAGTTGTAATTCCTGGTGAGGTTTTTGTTTTTGTTTTTCCCCCTGCTTTTTAAAAACAGTAGCAAGGCAGGGAGGGGCCAGAGAGATGGTTCAGCAATTAAGAGTTCCAGCAACTCCTCCAGAGGACCGGGGGTTCAATTCCCTGCACCCACATGGTGGCTCACAACTGGCTGTAACTCTAGTTTCAGGAGATCTGATGCCCTCTTTTAGCCTCTGTAAACACTGTACACACATAGTGCACGGATAAACATGCAGGCAAAACACCCATACACGTAAGATAGATATTTTTAAATTATTTAAAATGCTAAGGCAATCTAAACTCTGAAGAGGCTTTCCACCGCTTAGACGTTGCCTGTAGTCTAACTTCTTAACATTACAAACTCACTATTAGAAATTAAGTCTTTAAAAAAATATTTATGTGTGTGTGAGTGCATGCACGTACCCACAGAAGATGGAAGAGGGTATTAAATCTCAGGGTGCTGAAATTTCAGGTGATTGTGAGCTGCCTAACATGGATGCCAGGAACCGAACTTGGGTTCTCTGAAAGAACAGCAAACACTCTTTAACCTCTGAGCTCTTCCTTCAGCCCCAGAGCTGGGGTCTTGATAAGTACTGCGTTGATATTTTTTTTTTTTTCCTTATTAAGGTGAAAGTAATTTAAAAGGAACAGCACTGGCGAAGTCTCAAAGTAAAGTTTATCTCCCATGAGCGTCGAGTCCACTCTGGTTGGTCTTGCTGGTGATGTGCCACAATAAAGATATGAAATTTTTCTTTCATTAAGTAAAGCCTCGACGCCACAAGGCCAGAACTGTTTTCCTCCAAAGTGTGTAAATATTTTAACTCATCAATAAAGTTTCCTTTCCCGGGCGTTGGGGGTAAGTGTTCAAATAACGGAGATGCTCACAGAGAAACACCATTTTCAGAACCTAATGTGGGTGGTGAGATGAGAAGATTACACATTTAATGACAATTCACTCACAAATCTCTTGCTTGGAAACGCATATTGAAATCTGCCCACAAAATTATCTCTCTAGCCATTGTTACACTCCGTGAACACAGTCTCCAGCGTGTGTGTATTTAAAGCAAGATGAGGGCTGGAGCTGGAGGTCCACTCTGGAAGGATCTCTTTACTTGTCCCTAGGGGCTGCGGTTCCAAGAAGACAAAGGAGGAGGGGGCTTCCCCAGCAGGCCCGCTGCGTTTTACTTAAAAGCAAGCTGGGGGCAACCCCCACCCCCACCCCGGAGAGCCAAGGCTGGCCCTGGGTACCGCTGGCGGGGCTCCCTTCCCCCGCGGCCGCCCCGGGGGACAAGCCGCGGCCCCTCCCGCCGGGGAACAAACGGGACATTCAGCCGCCGCCCGCGGCTGCCAGGGCGCGTCCCCCGGGGAAATTAGGCGTAGAGTCGGCCGCGATCGCTTTCAAAAGCCGCCCTCCCGCCGTCCGCGGCGCACTTGGTACCTGGCTGCGGGCTCCGAGCGGGATGCCGCAGTGAGCTGCCGGCCATGGGGGGCGCGAGCGCCTGCATCCCGCTCTGCCTGCTGCTGGCCGCCGCGCAGCTGGCCCGGCCGCAGACCCCAGAGAGGTAAAGCCCGCCCGGCTCTTCCCCGCACCCCTGACCCCGCACCTCTCAACCGCCGGCTGCCCTGCTCCCCCAGACGCTGGCGCTGTGGCCCCCGGGCCACCACGTGGCGCGGCTCGCCCTCCCTTGCCTCGCCTCCCCGCGGTTTGTGTGCTGGTGCAGAGTTCACTAGCGCTCGAATGTGCTCCCTCCTCTTCCCAGAGCTTTTCTTCCTAGCCTTGGCTAATCTAAGGCAGACCCAGCCCGCTCTTTTAAGTGAGTCTTCGCTAACATCCGAGTGCCAAGGCAGAGGCATCTACAAGATGCCAAACTCCCGCATCACCTCCAGCCGCCTCTGTCTCCCCATTTCCCTGGGCGCAGGGAGGAGGGACGCACTGAGAAACCCAAGTTTTCTGAAACCGGGAGAAAGCAAGGTCTGTCTCCAAATCTGGGAACTTACAAACTTTATGTTTACCGTGGCTTTTAAACCATGTGGCTCTCCCAGAGTGGTCCCCACCACCTCTCCCACTCTGTCCAGTTAAATCATTCAATTTTTATGCAACACTCTGAGTGGAATATTTTTATATATGTACATGTATGACCTACCTTAAGCTAATGGTGAATTTGGGCAAGTTATCAGGCTATGATTTAAATATTCTAAGAGCTGGCAAGCTTTCAGATTTTTTTCTTTTTAATCTGGTGCAAGATTTTGTTAAACAGTATTAACTGGTTCACAGCAGCTCATACACCTTTTTGAAATTCACATTAGATTGCTAGAGTGTGTTTCAGTTTAAGCATTCCCTCCTCTTATTTTCCCAGACCTGTTTTCACATGTGGCGGCATTCTTACCGGAGAGTCTGGATTTATTGGCAGTGAAGGTTTTCCTGGAATGTACCCTCCAAATAGCAAATGTACTTGGAAAATCACAGTAAGTATTTATTTTAAAGGTGTTCTTCTGGATGTGGGTACTGGAAAGAGTGCACATTGGTGCCTTTACCCCCTGGTGTCAGGATTTAGGTTGGTCATAGGTGCCTAAGAACGTAAAATGTTGCGTTTACTTCATTTGGGAGGCTTTTCTTAAGAGAGCCGGTGGTGTCCTGCAATAGTGATTAGAAAGGGCTCAGGAAGATGCTGAAGGAAGAAACCGCCCAAGCCCATGTTTCTGAATTAGTTGTTTTATGGGTTCATGATTAAGGCTGTTTCCAGTTAGAGGTCTGTTGGAAGGATCTTTGAAAGTTAGATGCTGTTCATACCTGCATAAATCCCTCATGGGGAAATAAAAGACCAAAGTAGTTTTGACTACTTTATACTGAGGAGAAAAAGAAGAGCAGTTACCAACAACCCTTGCCGCCATGTATTGCCCTTTCTTAGGAAGCACCACTAAAGGCAATCTAAGAATGGAGGGTGCTAAAGAGGGTTTAATAAAATGCTCCCGGTGGTCAATGCCTGTGGCCCTAGCCCAAGGCAAGGCAAGAAACCAGATAAAGACACAACTAAGGTAAATAAAAGTCTGGATTTAGTGCCAGATGGCTGAGTCATATTTCCAGTCACTGCTGCTGTAACTTTTTTTGTTGCTCTTGGGAAGTTATTTGGTAATCAAAAAAGTCCATTTTAGTCAGGATGTAATACCCACCAGTTATGATCTGTTGCATGTATGTTGCTATAGGTTGCATCAGGGGCTCATACGTGCTAGATACGTCCTCTACTACTGAACTGCACACCCAGCCCCATCGTGTCTTAAGTACTGAAATGCCAAGTAATTAGCAAGCATCTCATTGAGTCCGCAGAAACATTCCCTGTTTTATAGATGGCAAAGTTGAGGCCTAACAGAATTAGATAGAGACATTGATTTGATAAGCCCGTCTTTACCTGGTGTGCAGTGATGTTTGGCAGGCGGAATCCGATGGAGGACCCCTCCATAAAATGAAATTTGGCTTTTTAAATTTTCAGTGAATGAGTACAGACTTGATTATGTTGTTACAGCTCATGGAGCTAGGGGAACAGACGCTCCAGAAGCAGCTTTGAAATACTGATATTAATAAATATGAAGTAAGGCTAGGGGACAAGTGTGAAATGACTTAGTTTTATTTTATAGTTGTGTTTTCATTGTGACTCAGTGATTCTGAGTTCAAAATGATCCAAGAGGCAGCGTGCGCCTAACAAGTCAAAATTCATGCTTGGTTGTGTATTTGGGGGCTGTACCAGTCACGTTCTGTGGCATCAGACTTTAATGAGGGAGGGGTATGTCCAGAGGAGATATTTCTGGATCAGGGAGGGGCTTTGTCTCAGAGGAGGTGCGGTCGCCCCCCCAAAAAGGCCTAAGAGTGGGGTGGAGGGGTGGGTGTGGAATGTTAAGGGGTGGGTGTGGGGTGCTAAGGGGTGGGGTGGAGGGTGGGTGTGGGGTGGAGAAGAGGGTTAACTACCTTGAGAACAACTCAAGGAAGTCAGTGTAGCTGGAAAGTCTGGTGAGAAGTGAGACACCTGAGGGCCATGAGTTTGAGGCCTACCTGGAAGCCTGAGTAGTGAGTGCCAGGCTCAAGGGGGGGGGCAGGGGAGAGGGCAGGGAAGGTTAGGATGGTATGAAGGGTCCCGGAGAGGATGGAGCGGACAGGGGAGTAACAACAAAGATGGAGAAATGTGGCATCTTCTACCTTCAAGTGCTCCATAGCTCGGTGTGCATGCAACAGGGTGTAGTGGCACCAGCTGAGAGGTCCCTGTGCCAGCGTGTCCCCTTTGTGGCTCCTGTTCTAGGCAGGAGTGACCTCTGCTGTGGCTTTACCCAAGGCAGTCTAGGAAGATCTTCTCAAAGCCAGCTTATTGGACGGGATTCTCTAGAGGAACAGAACCAATAGATGTGTGTGTGTGTGTGTGTGTGTGTGTGTGTGTGTGTGTGTACGTGTACCTGTGTGTCTCTGTGTGTCTCTGTGTGTGTATGTCTGTGTGTGTGTGTGTATGTGTGTATCGTGTGTGTGTGTGTGTGTGTATGTGTATCTGTGGTATGACTGTGTGTGTATGTGTGTGTGTATGTGTATCTCTCTGTGGTGTGACTGTGTGTGTGTATGTGTATCGTGTGTGTGTGTGTGTGTGTGTGTGTGTGTGTGTGTGTGTACCATGGGCTTTCAGAGTCCACCAGTGCCTGTGACCGCAATGGAGAGACAAACAAACAACTCAGTAACCACTCAGTCAACTAAACTGGGTACCTCAGTATCTCCATCTGGCACTGAAAGCCCGCAGGCTCCCTGGAGAGCAGCTAGTGAGGTGTTTATGTTGGAAATCTGAGGAAACTAGGGTGTGATGTCAGCGTAGGGTGACAGTAGGGGGATAGACACACTGGCCCCGCAAGAAGAGAAGGCACGATCATGCATACTGCTGTTTCCTCAAAGCTCTCTATGTGGGGTGCCTGGGAGATGGTACCACCCCTGGTCAATCCTCTCTGAACGACATTAAACAACAACCCTCCTCTCACAAGAAACCCAAAGGATCTAGAATAGACACACTCTGAGGTGTGTCTTCTCTGTAACTGCAAGTCCCAACAAGGTGACAATCAAGATTAACTGTCACATCAACTGATCCAGTCCAGTTTTGTGCTTCTGCAGTCAGAAAAGCAAGAACGGAGTTCTACTGGCACTCAATATTACATCATATCATGTATATTATATTTTATTTTATTATGTATGTGTATGTGGGTTTACATGCACATGTGTGCAAGTGTTTTCTTCAGTGCTTCTCCATCAATACCTCTCACTGAACCCTTCCTTGCCTACCCATTGGCTAGACTGACTGGTAAGCCCCAGGGATTGTCCTCTCTCTACCTCCACAGCTACTGTCATCCTCTGCTAACATCAGACTTTACATTTCCTTCCCATCCCAACCTTTCCAACTCAAGATGTGCACAGCAAGGTGGATTTCACTGCCGGATGGTTTTCATGGAACTGTTTTATCGGTGGGAAAATGAAGGAAGTCTGATGTGTGGTTTTAAAATGGTCACAACCAAACGTTTTAGCCCATTGTCTTGGCTTTCCTGGTATGGAAGTGTGGGTTGCATATTGGAAATGTTTCTTTGTTTTAATTTGGTTTTTGTTGCTATGATAAAACAGTGGGCAAAACCAGTTTGAGTAGAAGAGGGTTTGTTTCATCTTATACTTTACAGTCCACAATCGAGGAGCTCAAGCAGAAATCTGGATTCAGGAACTTAAGCACAGATCATGGGGGAATGCTGCTTGTTCCCTCTTGCTTGCTCGGCTGTTTTGCTTATATAGCCCTGTACTATTTGCCTAGGGACGGCATCACCTGCAGTGGACTAGGCCCTCCTACATCAATTAGCAATTAAGAAAATGCCCCATGGGTATGCCATAGGCCCATCAGAGGGAAGCAGTAAAGGCCTGATAGAACTCTCTTCCCTCAGAGACGAGATCAAACTCAGAGGCTTCAGCAAGCAAAGTCCTTGCTGTACAGCTGAGCTACATACCAGCCTCTGTTCTAGTATTTTAAAGTTTATAGCAACTTCTTAGATGACAGCACCATTGTACACATTGTTTATGTGGATTATTTAAATGAAATGTTTTATTTCCTTAATCATAGTAGCCACTCTTAAGTCCTCAATGGCACTGTTTCCCTCTCCCCTTCTCTCCCTTTCTCTTTCTCCCCTCCCCACGACTGTAAGTGCATGAATATTTCCATCATTATAAAATGTTCCTTTGGGCAGTTCTAGAGAAATTTAGGGATTGATTTCACTTGTGTACAGACACATTGAGAACAGAAGTGCTCCAGACAACATAGCCGTACTTCTGCCCTGTCAATGGGGAAGCTGATATTAGTCCTCCATAGTTGATGACTTAATCCTGTTGACTCAGCCTTATCATTCTGGCCAACAACTTGTGGTGGCCTTAGCTGACAAAGTTTTAGTAATTAATTTGGCTGAGCATGTTCTTAAACAATGCACGGCTAGACTTGAATCAGAGGATTTGAGGGTTATGAAATAGTTCAGTATTATGTAATCCACGGTGAGAGTGTTTCTTAACTTCCTGTAGATGTTAACTCTACAGAAAGTTAACCACATGGACATCTGTGTTAGATGCTATAGCCTTGCTCTGGTAGTAAAGAGAAAGACTTGAGTATGATTCAACAACTAAGGTCCTTTGAAAAGTAGAAATCAATCTTGTAAGCAGGTTTGTAATAAAACATTGGGGTGAGGCTGATGTCACCCCAAGTGACTGAAGCATGAAAACCACATGCCAAGCCCCGGAGCAAGAGATGGCACTCCAGATCTTGGCACATTACCACCACACTTGGTTACAGTTTTCCTTTGCAATAATGGAGGGGGTGATGGGAGGTATCTGAGATCCTCAAAGCAAGTGGAAAAGGTGCAACGAAGCCCTGTCAGCAAGCACTGGGGCCGTGGTCCGTCGGAGCACTGGCCAGAAGCCTCCTAGGCGAAACTAGACAATGTCAGACGTGATGTGAGCTTGTGCAGATGCCTGTGAGGGTGGGGCTAGTGAGATAAAGCCCACCAGACCTCTTGCAGTTCTAACTCTTCAGTGTCCCTGACATCTAGATCACCATCCTCTTAATAGTTTCTGGATAAATTCAGCACAAACTTGGGGAATCGCTAATGTTCCTTGATGTTTTTGCTCATTGCTTTCTCCTCTTATGACTCCCATAATAGAATCAAAGATAGAACTTGACGATTTTAAACAATTTCACTCTTTTGTAGGAAAGTCGACTGCTGACGATTTTCTTACAGAAATGATAAGTTACAGTAAACTTAAAGCTCAGAGACTTCTGGGATCCTAAACATGTATAAGAATTGTTGTTTAAAATTAGTTTCTGAACTTAAAATCCAGCAGAGTATCCTAGTATGTAAAGGAGATGCTGTTACTGAGATAACGTTGCATCTGCAGAGATGGGCAGAAATGATTTTATTCTTAGGTTTTAAGCTGGACACAATTTACACATCAGTTTTAAAATAGGAAACTCCACGTGTGGAGATCGATTGTTACATCAGGATTAAAATCACAAAGTTTGTATTATTTGTAATTGCCTCATCTATAAAAAAAAGTTTGAAGAGCCTTGAAGTCAGCTGGTTATTTAAAGTTTTAAATATTAATTTCAGGAGCTGGAGAGATGGCTTGGTGGTTAAGAGCACTGAATGCTCTTCCAGGAGACCTAGGTTCAATTCCCAGCACCCAGATGGCAGCTCACAGCTGTCTGTAACTCCAATTCTGTGGCAAAACACCAGTGCATGTAAATATTAATTTTAGAATGAATATGATGGAAAAAAACCCAGCAAATGTTTGAGCAGTTTGCTTATGATTCTTCTGCAAAAAGAGCCTCAGCTATCTAGCCAGTGCACGTATGGCCATTTCATAAGCCACCTGCTTTATTCGGGCCAGCTAGCATATACTAGACTTATCATGTAATTCATGCTACTAAAATGAGAATGTATGTTTTCAGCATGCCTTCACATGTATTGAACCATTTTATTTCATTTGCATTTGATTCTCTGATTTGGGTAAGGCAAGCATTAGTATACCCATTTCACAGCTAGACAAACTGCTAGTTGAGGAACTTTTGTTAGATTTGACCTGGATGTGGTTGCTTATGCCTGCATTTCCGGAGGTAGGAGAGTGCTGTAAATTAGGGGTTAGCCTGGTCTATACAGTGAGATCCTGTATCAAAAAACCCAAACTAAACAAACTTGTATCTTGCCTAATATAACATCATGTCTATAAACACCATGAAAAGACTCAGTTTCCTGTCTCGGTAATATAATTGGCTGTGCACGTACTTATTTATCTCTTATACAAACATTCTCACTGAGTGTCCTGGCATAGGTGCCCCATTATGCTGGCCTTTTGGGTAAAGAGACAAGGCATGTTTTCCATCCCCAGAAAGTTTAGATCTGGTAAGAAGGAGATAAGAAAATCAGTGACAGGAATATTTAGAAGTCATTTTTGCTGCTCACTCTTACATAGCTTTATGTATTGAAAAATTTGAAGAGGCCTTTGTAAGGTTTTGGATTCACAAGTCAGTATTTTTTTTTACATGTGCCTTGCTTATTTCGATATCTGAATAATAATGAACCCTAGAGAGGTATTTCTGTACCATTGCCTTGAGGGTAATCTTATAACTTATGTATGTTAAAGTCATCATACTGAATCTGTATTCCAGGAGCCTGGTTAAATTTAAATGGCATTCACATTTTGCTTAGAGGATTTCTAAATTAAAAAGGGATTGGGATTTGTTTCTTCTCAACAAGTTTTATATGGTTAGTGAGAAGAAAATCAGCATGGGGTTGTGTATGTGCGATGATGTTCTTAGGAAGAACAGCGTTAGGTATATAATTTGAGAAAACAAAGAATTAATTTGGGCAGGAACTCAACATTTAAGTCAGTTAATTATACCTAAGGGTAAAGAAAGGGTTCTCAAATCACCATAACTATTATTTGTCTGGAATAGCCTCAGCAGGATAGATAGAGGAATGGAATTTGGGGTTTAACCACGAGCTTCCTGACTTTTGACTGCACATAAGATTTAGCATTATATGGAGACTTAAGTTTCAATCTTAAGTATGTTTTTTTTTTTCTAATGAATGTATATATTTCCCTTATAGGCACAGCCCTTTAGCTGCCTGAATAATAGTGTTACCCAATGCTAAAGTTAGCATGATTAAGCACAGATGAGTGAGATCAATAGAACATGTTTGCATCTTCAAGTTTGGGAGCCAAACTTGTTTTGTGTTTTAAACTGATAATTTAGAAGTTTTATGAGTCTTGAAGTAGATAAATTCCTCCATTGAGGGTTCAGTTACTAAGACACTAGAGTTACAAAAGCTTTCCTGCTGCCTCAGGTTCTTTTGGGAAGGACAAATATAAATCCTAAATAAATAAGCAAGTGGATAACACTTCCCCAACAGGGCCCCAATCCACCTTTTCTAAATTTATTTAGGTCTCTGCTTGCTTTTGAGGGCGTCTGTTGCCTCTTTTAATTTTGTTTCCCTTTGCTCTTTCAGATGGAAGTTAAGTATGTTTTTATTGATTGGAAACCTGATGTTTTATAAATGTGCTTATTTATTCTGCCTGTATTTTTAGTACTATTTTCAATCCAATGCCTTTAAAAGGCTTAACGAACAGAGGGCTTAGCATGAAAATGGAGTCTTCATGTTTTTCTTTTTTGACAGAAATTCTTTGATAACATTGTCGATGGAGAAGATATTCAATAAAGGTGAATACCCAGGGAGAACTTTCTTAAATGTATTATTAAAAGGGCGAACAGATATACTTTTACATCCCTTGCTTACGCCACAGTTCAAATTATGGTGTGAACCCAGTGGCAAATCTTAATTGTTCCACGACAACTTTGCCAACTCCTGCAAAGCTACCAGTAAAAGAAAGTGCTGCTTTGTTGGGTTCTGGACTCCTTTGTTGGTCCCACTTGCTGAAGATGGATGCAGCAGCGTTAGTGGCTTCCACTTTCCAATGGGCAGCAAGCTGGGCATGCTCTTGCAGATGCCTGCTGTGTGGTTTCTTCACATAGGGAGACGTTATGTATATGGTGGGACCTGAGGAGCAGCCTATGAAAGCGTTCATTGCCCTCACATTTACACCTCAACAATGCAATGATGCCTTCCTGCATCTCTGAACTTCTTACTCAGGGAACTTGGAGGGTGGGGGACCAATTGTTTTCTTCAAATCCATTATTCGTTAGCTCATGAGTGGTGAGCCTTGAACGTACATGAACAACCAATGTAAGCATCCTGGATAAGCCAGAGACTTGGAGCAGTGAGGAGTTGGAATTGAAGTTTCCTAAAGCACAAGCACACCTCTTTCACCACACCCTAGGCTCCCTCCTCAGATGCTCACTCTTGACACCCTGTCTCGCCCCCACATAACTGAAATGTCCAGAGAGAGAGAGTGACCCAGTTCCTCAAGGAGAGGCCATTACCAGATCAGACTGAGAAGAAAGGGACATGGAACCCTGTGGCAGTTTTACTGTTAGGTGCCCCCTGGACACACATGGCTAGACACACACAGACTTGCTAAAATCTTCGGGCTTCAACTGACCTCTTCTGAAGGAACCGTAATTCATTAATTCGCTAAGATTGCCCATGATGTGCCTATCCGGTGCTGCACTGAATCCAGAAACTGCAATTAGGGTCGAGACATCACACCCCTGCATTGGAGCAGGGAGAGGCACAGTGAACGGGGACCAAATGGGGTTGTTTGTGTGGCATTTCTGGAGCCTAGAAGAATAAGCATTGGGGAGGCATGTGGACGTGGGTTTTAATCTCTGTTTACACATTTGCTATGCATGTGGGGAGGTTCTGAACCTTTCTGAAGCTGGCACCCTCTTGATGTGAGCACTGAAGTAGGTATTAGATGGGAGGCCCCTTGGCACCGGGCTAGAGGTGGTGTTGATCTTTTTAAACCACTTCTCCAGGGCTGTAATAAGGAATGAAAGTGTGGGGTTTGTGTAGGACTTGCCTGCAAGCCAACCGGTTTCATCTTGGTTGGTAATCCTTGGGGGCATGGCGAATTCCCATCGGAAATTTCTCCCTGTGTCCTTTCATCGTTTAAAATACAATCTTTCATAAGATTTCATCCCTAGGGTTTCCTCCCACCCTTCCATCCCAGCCAGCTCCCACCCTAGTACCAACTGAGGATTCCTCAAGACTTGAGAACTGGGGTGTTTAGACTCAGAGAAAGGACCATCGGTGAAGCTGAGAGAAGGCTGAGCTCAATGGAAGAGCCCGTGGCTGTCTTGTGCAGGGTCCTGGGTTCTGCCTCCAGGACTACATTCCTGTCTTTAGAGATGGAGACTTTATCCTTCTTTGGAGTTCCAATCACCAAACAGGCCCTAGTTACACAAACCAGCTAAAGGCATTACCCAGGGATTCCCAGTGGAGACGCACCGTGATCCAGTGCTTCAGGTGTAGGTTTTCAAGTCAGACTCCTGGGGTCCATCACCAGCCCTGCACTTGGAGTCTCCAAAGATGAGCCTCCAAATGCCATGCCTTCTGGTTCCCCGTGTTCCCAATAGAGAGTCTTGAGCAGTCTGGTTAAACAAAGAGAGTGAAGGAGACAAAATGTGTGGGAGTAGCCTAGGGAGGAAGTCACCGTGTCCTGGAAGCTAGAGAGATGGCCCAGCAGTGAAGAGCAATGCTTGCTCCTTCACAGGATCTTGGTTTGATTCCCAGCACCTACATGGTTGCTCACAACTGGCTATAACTCCAGCCCAAGAGGATCTGACAGCCTCTTCTGGCATCCACCATTACCAAGCATATATACAATACAAAGACATATATGCAGACAAAACACCCATATATATGCATAAAACAAAAAGTTTAAAGAACACAGCACCTAGTGGATAGTAAATACTAAAAACTTATTTTCCCATGAAGTATTTACTGAATGTCTACTGTGAGCCAGGCTTCCTATAGTCCTGGATGTAGTGGAGTAGGGGAGATCCCTGCATTGGATGGTGCTTGCCTGGAAGCAGTGAACGGGTAGGGAGGGATCAAGGGGGTAACAAGAGCTGTGAAGACAACGTACAAAACATGTAATGAGAATTGCAAGCTTAATTGAAATGGGATCAATGATGTGGTGACATCTGAGCTGTGAGGCTCGGGTGTCTCTGAGTCACTGTCACTCAGAGTAGTGTGCAGCAAGCCCTCAGTACATCTGTGAACCAGAAGGCCATGCTTGGAGCTTAAGGTTACCTTCCCAGAGCATCCAGAGAGAACCTTTGTCACAGCACTGATTGAGGGCCCAACCAACAAACTGCTCTGCGTGTGTCAGCCTCAGCATAGACAGAGCATGAAAAGCCGAGACAACCCATCCTCTGTAAGAGCTTTAAACTCTCCTCACCACCAAGCCATTTCTCCAGCCCCCACTGCTGATATTTCTAACTTACTTATAAACAGAGTGGTGATTATTTCAAATTAAGGACACAGCTGATAAAATTAGCAAGATATGCTATGCTGTTTGTGGCACATCGTGACTTACCGAGTTTTTCCAATAGGCAGCAAGGTGGCAGACTATAGTGCATTTCAGGTAATGTGTTACACAGATCCGTATCAAACAGTTTTAATCTTTCCCTCAGTAGTGGGTTCCAAGTTGGCACTTAAGGAATGGTTTTATTGTGATAGCTAGTATTTTTTTATTTATTTACTTCTATTTTATGTATATGGGTGTTTTCCTTGCATGCATGTGTGCAGTGATCAAGGAGATCAGAAGAGGATGCTGGAGTCCCTGTAAGCCACCACATGGGTGCTGGGAATTGAATCCGGAACCTCTGCAAGGGCAGCCAATAATATCCTTAGCTGCTAAGCTATCTCTCCGGCCTCCACAGTATCATCGTGTTAGCCGGTCCTTATCTATATTGACTGTTGCAAGCACTGTTCTGACTCAGCTGACTAGTAAATAAATACAGATTATTATGTTATACAGGTTATAGCACCTGCATAGCACTTGGGTTGGCTTTTTTTTATTATTATTATTTCATTTTACATTCCAATCAAAATTCTCCCTCCCACTGCTCCTCTCTCCCCTGCCCCCCCCACTCACTCCTCCCAACAGATAAGGGAAGTCCACAAAGTCTGGCACTTTAAGTTGGGGCAGGATCAAACCCTTCCCCCCTCCCCCAGTGTTAAAGCTGAGTGAGCACTGCATCCCACCATAGGGAGTGAGCTCCAATAAGCTAGTTCATGAGACAGGCAGGGAGAGATACTGGTCCTACTGCCAGAGGCCCTTCAGATAGTTCAAACTTCACAACTGTCTCTGAATACAGAGGGCCTAGTTTGGTCCCGTGGAGGCTCCACAGCTGTCGGTCTAGTGTTCATTAGTTTCTATGAGCTTGGTTCAGCTGTCTCTGTAGATTTCTCCATCATGATCTTGACCTCCCTTGCTCAAGTATTCCCTCCTCCCTCTCATAAACTGGATTCCCGGGGTTTGGCCTGGTGTTTGGTTGTGGATCTCTGCATCTGGTTCCATCAGATACTGGATGAGGGCTCTGTGATGACAGTATGGGTATTCGCTAATCTGATTACAAGGGAATGTCAGTTCAGGCACTGTCTCCACTACTGCTAGGAGTCTTAGCTGGGGTCATCCTTGTGGATTCTTGGGAATTTCCCTAACACCAGGTTTCTCCCTAGCCCCATAATGGCTCCCTCTATCAAATGGGAGTGCTCTCCCACTGCCTCATGTTCTCATCCGCCATCCTTTCCCCTTACCACCACCCTCACCCCCAGTTTACCCAGAAGCTCTCATCTAATTACTTTTCCCAGGGTGACCCATGAGTCCCTCTTAGGGTTCTCCGTGTTACCTAGCTTCTCTGGAGCTGTGGATTGTAGTCTGGTGATCCTTTGCTTTACATCTAATATCCACTTATGAGCGAGCGAAGCAACTCAGACTCAGAAAGACAAAGGTTGGGTTTCATTATTGTCATTATTCATTTAAATGAAAAACAATCATATTTTACATACCAATCCCAGTTCCCTCTCCTTCCCGTCCTCTTACTCCCTCCACCATCTCCCCATCCCACCTTCCATCCACTCCTCAGAGAGGATGCGTCCTCCCATGGGGAATCATCAAAGTCTGTCGCATCATTTGGGGCCCGACCTAGGCCTCCTCCCCTGTATCTAGGCTGAGAGACTATCCCTCCATAGGGAATGGCTCCAAAAAACCAGTTCATGCACTAGGGATAAATACTGGTTCCACTGCCCAAGCCCCTCAACTGACACCCATGTTCAGGGGCCTGGTTTGGTCTTCTGAAGTTTCCTCAGCTGTCAGTCTGGGGTCAGTAAGCTCCCACTTGCTCAGGTCAGCTGTTTCTGTGGATTTCCTTAACATGGTATTGACCCCTTTGCTCATCACTGTCTCTATAACTGGATTCCAGGAATCTGGCTCAGTGCTTAGCTGTGAGTCTCTGCTTCTGCTTCCATCAGCTACTGGGCGATGGCTTTATGGTAGCATTTAAGGTAGTTACCAATCTTATTACAAGAGAAGGGCATTTAAGGCAGCCTCTCCAATAATGCTTAGATTCTTAGTTGGGGTCATCCTTGTGGATTCATGGGAATCTCCCTAGTGCCAGGATTCTCGTTAAGCTCACAATGACTCCTCTATCAAGGTATCACTTTCCTTGCTCTCCTCTGTTTTTCTCCCAGCTCAACCTTCCTGATCCCTCAGGTTCTCCTCCTGGAAATCTTACCAAAAGCAATCTACAGATTCAATGCAATCCTCATCAAAATCAGAGCACAATTCTTCACACAGATCTTAAAAGAACAACACTCAACTTTATATGGAAAAACAGAAAACCTAGGATAGCCAAAACAATTCTGTACAATAAAGGAACTTCCAGAGGCGTCACCATACCTGACTTCAAGCTCTACTATAGATCTATATCTGTAATGAAAACAGCTTGATATTGGCACAAAAATAGACAGGTGGCCCAGGGGAATAGAATTGAAGGCCGTGATTAACTCACACACTTAGGAATACCTGATTTTTGACAAAGAAGCTAAAATTATACAATGGAAAAAAGAAAGCATCTTTAACAAATGGTTCTGGCATAACTGGATGGTGGTGTGTAGAAGACTGCAGATAGATCCATATCCATTGCCATGCACAAAACTTAAGTCCAAATGGATCAAAGACCTCAACATAAACCCAGTCACACTGAACCTCTTAGAAGAGAAAGTAGGAGGTACCCTTGAACACACTGGCACAGGAAACCACTTCCTGAACATAACACCAGTAGCACTGACACTGAAATCAACAATTAATAAATGGAACCTCCTGAAACTGAGAAGCTTTTTGTCAACAAGACAAAAAAAGCAGCCCATAGAATGGGAAAAGATCTTTACCACCCCCACATCTGACAGAGGGCTGATCTCCAAAATATATAAAGAACTCAAGATACTTGTCACCAAAGCACCAAATAATCCAATTAAAAATGGGGTACAGATCTAAATAGAGAATACTCAACAGAGGAATCTCTAATGGCCGAAAGACACTTAAGGAATTGCTTAATATCCTTTGTCATCAGGAAAATGCAAATCAAAGTGGGTTGGCTTTCTTATCTATGACAAAATTACTTTATACAATCAACTCCAAGGAGGAAGGATTCAGCCCCGTGTAACAGTCCTGACTGTCCTGGAATTCACTCTGTAGACCAGATTGGCCTCGAATTCACAGAGATCCGCCTGCCTCTGCCTTCCGAATGCTGGGATTAAAGGTGTGCACCACCTCAACTTTGTTTCTTTTTTATTTCTTTAAAATTACAGCATTTCGTATTTTTGACACAGGTAGCAAAGCTGCCATTTTCATCAGCGTGGCCAAGGCCTTCGCTGAGGGCAGACCAGGTAGAGTCACTGCCTGCCCCCATACATACAATTGCTTCCCCTGTGATGTGTAAGAGAAAGAATGAGCAGCTTCCATCTCCCTAGAAATACCCTGGTGGGGCTATAGCTGGCATTAAAACAAAACAAAGTCATGGCTGACTAAAAATGAAAGGGAGAAACAATGTTCAGGGCTGGGGGGGGCATTCTCCTTGGGGATCTGAGGTCACTGCACTTTGGGTGCATGCTGGATGCTTTTGAAGGCCGGAAGAGTGTCTGACCCTTTGGAACTGGAGGTCGGGCACTTGTAAGCTGCCATGTGATGATTACTTAGAAATCAAACCGGGGTCCTCTGGAAAAACAGCATGTGCTCCTAACCACTGAGCCATCTCTCCAGTCCCGGGTTACCAGATGGTAAATGAATGGCCAGTAGGTGTGTAAAGAGATGCATAGCATCATTAGCTACCCGAGAAATTTAAATGTCAAGCATCTGAGAATGGCAGGAATCAAGAAGACAGACAATAGGGACTGGGCAGATGACTGTCAGTGAGGTGCATTCCATGCAAGCGTGAGGGCCTGGCTCTAATCTCTCACACCCACATAAAAATCGAGTGTATAATTCTTGGGTTGGGGAGGCGGAGACAGGAGGATTCCAAGGAAGTCAGTGGATCTCAACAAATCAGTGAGCTCCAGGTTCAATGAAAAAATAAGACAGAGAGTGGTTAAGGAAGACATTAGACATGCACACATGTACACTCAGTCACGGCACACACACACACACACACACACACACACGAGAGAGAGAGAGAGAGAGAGAGAGAGAGAGAGAGAGAGAGAGAGAGAGAGAGAGAGAGAGAAAGAGAGAGGGGGAGGAAAGTCTTAACTTTTTTACAGTACTGGTAGAAGTGTAAAATGGTACTTGTCACTCCAGAAAACAGTTCCTTTTAAAGTTAAACATCTACCACATAGCCTAGCATTGACATCCCTAAATACAAGAAAAGTGAAAATGTTTGTTCATAAGATTTATGAAGAGCTGGCCATATGACACATTGTTAATAACAACCCCAAAGTAGATGTATTCCAAATGTCAATCAACTGATGAACGGGTGAACAGTGTGTACATACAATGAAATATTGTGCAGCCATAAGAGGAACATGGTCCTCACTCGTGACACACCGTGGATGTATCTGCTGACACTGTGCTAACTTAAAGAAGCCAGATGCAGGACCCTATTTTGCAATAGTCCATGTACACAACACATTTAGAAAAGACACATCTGTGGCTTCCTGAGGCTGGGTGGGAACAAGGACTGCCTGCAGTTGGCATAAGAGATCTACTGGAGACGACTGATGGAAATGTTCTAGAATTGGATGGTAATTGCAGTTGTGAAACTGCGTGAATTTACTAAGCATCACTGACATGTGCACTGAGAAGGAATGAGTTTATTTTTAAGGTTATAAAAGGGGGTGGGGCTTCAAGGTGAAAATCTCTGGCCTCACTGACATTTGAGGTATCAGGGGACTGTGGGGACCCTGCCTAGGGATTGTAGTCTAAGAGTAGCAGCACCCCCTGTGCCTGGCTTCGGGCACTGATAGAAGCTCCATGGCATCCTGCCCCTCAAGCAGTTTGGGGGGAGGGGTGGGCTGTGAGCAAAGGTGCTTTAACCTTTTCATGAATTAAAGCCAAGCTGTGCAGTTGAAGAGCTGAGAACAGCGACAGGGTACCTAGAGAGGAGCGAGACACACTGGGCACTGTTCTCTGCATCCGAGGTGGCCTCTCCAGCTGTGTACATCAGACAGTGCCCAGTGACAGTGCTGAGCCTCCCTGTCCTCTCTCTCCACTGCCATGGTTTTTCCTAAGCATGTCGGTGTCACAGAACATTTAATTAGATGCCACACCAACTGAGCTAAGTGACTCACTCTGCCTCGTCTTACTTAAATATCATGCTAGTTTATACACTTTTCTTCTGTTTTCAGTTTTATTAATTTTTTTAAGCTTTTTGGGTGAGGCTACGTGGGAGATAATTTGATTATTTTGATGAGAATGTATAATGAAGTTGTCTGGGTTTCTCCCTCACTCCTTCCTTCTTACCCCTGGATTTTGAAACAGGTTCTCTGTGCATGTGGCCCAGGCTTACTTTGATGTCACTGTCTCTCTGGCACAGATCACAGATTTCTAAGTGCTGGGGTGACAGGGAAGGCGTTTTTGTCTTTTTTTTTTTTTTTTTTTTAATTGGGGACTCACTATGCCCTAGAATTCACTATGCAGGTTAGCTTGGCTTCGAACTGACTGCGGTCCTTCTGCCTCTGCTTCCCAAATGCTGGAATTTTAGGCTTGTCTGGCATACTTTCTAAGCATCCCGAGCTGCTGGCAAGAGCTTTAGAATTACACGGGGAGAAGCAAGGAAGGGCGACAGCTACGCCCAGACACTCATGATTGGTCACACTGGTCTGGTTGATGCATTTCTCAGTCTGCTTCTTCCGGGCCCAGGTGGCCCCAGAAAGCCTTTATTGCCTGGGAGACTGATAATGTGGTTCTTGCCATGACGTCACTGCCCTTGGAATTCAAGAGGAGTAGAGGCAAAAATGACACCCAGAAAGACAGTGTGGCTTAGGGAGCCAAAACTGGAGGTAGGCAAGGCCTTTGTGGCAGTCACTCTAATTGCCCTTTGATATTGTAGCATATTCCTGTAACATCTTAAATGCAACATTTAAAAAAATAAAGTATTGTGCCCTCTGCCTCTCGGCATGTCTTCTAAGGTAAAATAACGCATGTTCCTCTTCTGTTGACTGCGTTTCTATTTCTGACGCTTGCCACTTCCAGGGTGTCTTGGGTGAAGTGTCTCTTACCTGACATTGTCCCTCTTGTCTCTTGTCACCTTAAATAAGCTCAGCTTACAATGGCCACAAAATAACAATGATGTCTCTCCTCTTTTCCTTTGTGATATGAGCATATGCACCTTCTAAGTTGGCACATACTGATAGCATCCAGTGCAGCAGCAAGTACCGAGAATAGGAATCAATACAGCTTTCTGGTGTCAGTAGTCTGTTAATGTTAAAATGCTGGGGCTGAGGAGATGATTCAGTGTGTACAAACAATCTCTGTGTAAGCCTGGTGACTGAGTTTCTGTCCCCAGAGTCCAACTAAAAGCTGGAAACGGTAGTGCAAGGGTCTGTAATCCTGGTGCGCCTTCAAGAAATGGGAAGGGGAGACAAGAGAACCTCCAAAAACTAGAGGGCTAGCCTGGTTTACACAGCCAACAAGGGTCTATCTCAGACAAAGTGGAAAAGCAAGGACCAACACCCAAATGCACATATGCATCTTATGCATCTTCCCCCATGCCTGCGCGCGCCACACACACACACACACACACACACACACACACACACACACACTCATAATAAAATAAATTATTCACACGTTTTGAGTTTATCAATTTCTATGAATCTATTCTGTAAAAAATATTCCCTTGAACACAGGATTTGTGTAATTACATATATAGACACAGGAATGGTAGTTCCAGAGGAGAAACCATGGGTTACTGATGCCTGTATTGGGAGGATTTAGTGATAGAGACTCAGAAAACTAAGCAAACTTCAAGAGATGCAATTAGTGCTCCAGGGAAAACAAATTCCGTGAGAAGGGGAACACTTTAGCTCAGCAGTGATTTTACATGAAGGAGGTACAGGAAATTTTGAATATTGATTTAACTAGGAATTTGATGGAGGGACAGGGGGAATTATAGGAAGCAAAAAGACAATGAGTGAAAGAGATAAATCAAGATGAAGGGCTGCTTTTCCACAAGGAGGTGAGTCCTGGAAGGGCTCGCACAGAGTTAAAGTGGTCACCTGTGAGAGGCAGACACCAGGGAAGGAAAAATGGCCTGGACTGGAATGTCTCATTAAAGCCTGTCATTCTGTTATTGTTTGTAAGCAGCAACATTAATTTTTACAAAGAAATTAGATCTTCAAGTAATTGGGTTATCTCGTGTAGCAACTGTATGCAGCCCCTAAAGCCTTTTTACTCATGGGAGAAGAGAGTGGAAGCTCATTTGCATACATTCTTTTTTAACTATTCAGTTGCCTTCTGTGATTCCCACCCCACCCCCCAATCTCAGAAGGGAAGGGCTTTTGTTTCAGTCCTAGTAAAACACCATTATAATTTTATACTCAGGATCCATTACAGATCTGTCCAGCTAAATTCCAGATTACAGAATTATTCTTGAAAATGACATTTCAGGGTTTCCGCCCCCACTTTCTTTAGGTCACTGGATAGAAATAGGCTCTACCTTATAAAGGTTTGCGGAGTTACATTTAGAATCATTTAAGAACGAACCAGAGATCACGCACAAGCAAGGATGGTAAAATACTGGCAGAATCTGATCCTTGGAGCCCGTGGGAAAAGCCTCGCAAGGTCTCTGGGATTTGCTGTTCAGTCAGCCTAGCCTAACGGGAGTCCCAGGTCCCACACTGTCTTAAGACACAAGCTGGACAGCTGCTGAAGCCCCTGTGTCCTCTGGCTTCTACACACGTGTGTACCTGCACACATACCCGAAACACAGCATTCGTGTGCACACACAAGGGAGAAATCCTCAGTGCTCTGTGGTGAAGAGGACTTTACTAGTAAAAGGCTCCTCTGGCTGTTATTTCTGTTGTGCTTAAAAATAGCTGTAACATGGACTAATTGTTTAACCTAGGGACGTTTTTTTTCCTTCCGCAAATCTCCACCAATCATGTTTTATCTTGTTCTGGGTTGCCTCATCTTGACAACTTCTGGAAACCAGAAAGGATGTCCCACAATGACTCTTTGAAGATGCAGAAAAATTGGCTTGCTTTAGTTTCATGACCTTCTGAAGTCTTCTGTCAAGAAGCATAACTCAGAAAAACAAGTCACCACCCTTGCTTTTAAAATTCACAACCCTGAAGTGTGGATTAAAAGAGTGTATAACGGAGACCCAATGGGACAGGCCTAGGAACCTAGCCCTTGTGGCCTCTCCTCTCAGTGAGGTGCAGCCTGCTCCAAAAGGGTATTGCCAGGCTCTGGGCTACATGGACTCTTTGTCCTTCTCTGGTATTTCATGAACACTTGTTGACTTCCAAAATAGATAATCAAGCAGCACAGAAAAGCCTAGATCAAAATAAATAAAATGAAGATAGAAATGTGTCCCTTGTTACCACCTTACCGACCTGCCCAGCTGCCTGGTCTCTCCTGCTGTGATCACTTACATAGACAGAGCTGGGGGAGGGGGACTATTCCAGCTCTGCATTGTGAGGTTTAGGGCATGCCAAAGATGACAATGAGACGTGTGGTGACTGGTTGTCTGCCAAGCAGAGAGGAATAGTGGGCTCTGGTGGAGAAAGAGAAATGATAATTCCCCCTAGATCTGACCTGAGGCTGTGTGGGAGGCAGTTTCCTAGAGAAGATGTGTTTAGCCCAAATTTGAAATTTGGGTGAGAGTCAATGGTTGGTGATGAAGGAAAAATATATTCCAGGAAGGGAAATTGTGCATGGGGTAGAGAGGAGGAAGGGATTAATTTTGTTTCTCAGATCAAGAAACAGCTGCTGGATGCTGCTTACTCCAGCTGTCCAGCCAGGTAAAGGAGTCAGGGTAATGGTGGTGGCATTTTAGAGACTAAATTTAGAGCCGTTGCTATATTCTGTAGTGTGGATCTTGAACATGCCCTGAAAAATGCATGTATTTCAGCTTTGGAGTTCAGCCTAGGATGTCATTAGGACCGTGGTTCTCAATGTGTGGGTTACAACCCCTCTGGGGTTGAAAGACCCTTTCACAGGGGTCACCTAAGACTATCCTGCAGACCAGATATTTACATTATGATTGTGAACAGTAGCAAAATTATAGTTATGAAGTAGCAACAAAAATAATTTTATGGTTGGGGGGGTCACTACAGCATGAGGAACTGTACTAAAGGGTGAGAACCACTGTATTAGGATACAGGAGGACCTTTAGAAAGTGAGGCCCATTGGGAGGAAAATAGGCCAACGGGGCCCCAATGGCTAGTGCTGTGCCAACCTGACACAAGCTTGAGTCATTCAGGAAAAGGGACACTGAATTGGGAAAATGCTCCCACTAGATTGGCCTGTGGTGTTTCTGTTTTTATTTTTGTTTTTTAAGTGATCAATGTGGGAGGGCCCAGCCCATTGTGACTGTGCCTCACCTGGGCAGGAGGTCCTATAAGAGAAGCCAACAAGCAATCGGAGAAGAGCACCCCTCCCCCCTCCCTCCACAGCCTCTGCTTCAGCTCCTGCCTCCAGGTTCCTGCTTTGGCTCCTGTCCTGACTTCCCTGGACAACAGCCTACAAGCTGTGAGAGTACATGGACCTTTTCCTCCACAACTTGTTTTATCCAAGGCATAGAAATCCTAACTGAAACAGGGACATTTCTTTAATGGGGGAGTCAAGGTCTTGGCCCCTTCATCTTTCTCTCTTTCGCTTTCTAGCTGCAATGAACCCATCTTTGCGCTACCACGTGCTCCTGACCGTGCTATGCGACTTCACCACAGGCCGAGAAGCAACAGTATAAACCTGTGAAAGCCTCTGCCCAAATAAACACTAGCTTCTCTTCCAGTTCCTTCATCTCTGTCATGTCACCGTGATAGAAAGCTGACAAGCACTGTGTGGCCCAATTATTCCGCATTGTCTCATTTTTATGGCTGATCTGAACTGAATGGTCCACGCCTTCCCTGAAATGAGTTGCTGTTAGTGGAGCCCTGCTTGCTAAGTACACTCCACATAGCTGTCACGGGGCAAAGCCGTTCCCTCCTTGGGCATTTTCAGAACCTGCTTTATCTGGGAGGCACACCAAGCTGTTTGCTTATAAAGGACATATAGACACTGAAAACAGCAGAGATGACAGCTGCATGACATAGAGGTGTTGGGAAAGGACAGCTGATGCATTCCACTCCTGGGTCACTGATGGAAAGTACTGAGCTTCCCTAACAAGCATTTCCCCAAACCTCAGTGGCCTAACCCGGCACGTAGTGCTCCTTGATCTCCATGAGTGGCTGTCCTGGGCAGTGGTCCTCAGCGCTAACTCCTTCCCTGAGAAGTTGTGCCATCTCTCCTGGTTCCTCCTGTTTCCTCTACTGAATCCTTTCATTAAAGCCAAAACTGAACTCCAGAGGGATTACAGAGAATATTTGATATATCACATCCACTGACATTCTACTGGCCCATCTTTCCTGCAAAGGAGGCTGGGAAATGTGGGCTCCCTGTGTGTCTAGAGAAGGGAAATCAGCTTAAGAAGTGTTCTAGCCAATGGAGTGTTCCCTCCATTGCTGTTGGGACTGGAAACTTGTATAAACACTGTGAAAATCAGATAATTAGGAATCAACATACCTCAAGACCCTGCAATACCACTGTTGGGCATATACCCAAAGGAGGCACCACAAGGATATTTGCTCAACTATGCTCATAGCAACATTATTCATAATAGCTAGATCTTGGAAACAACCTAGATGCTCCTCAACTGAAGAATGGATAAAAAAAAAAATGTGGTGTATTTACACAGTGGAGTAGTACTCAGCAGTAAGAAACAATGACATCCTAAAATTGCAGGCAAATGGACAGAACTGGAAAAAAACATCCTAAGTGGGATAACACAGAACCAGAAAGATAAATATAATATGTACTCACTTATAAGTGAATACCAGATATAAAGCAAAAGATACCCAGCCTACAATCTACAACCCCAGAGAAGCTAGAATCCTCTTCCAGAAACAAATGCAGAAATCCACTAATCATTGGGCCAAGCTCCTGGAATACAATCAAAGTGAGGGAGGAGCAATAATATGAACAAAGGAGTCAAGACCATGATGGGGAAACCCACAGAATCAGCTGACCCGAGATAGTTAGAGATCACCGACTCAGATCTGACAAACGGGGAATCTGCATAAGACCGAACTAGACTCCCTGAATATAGGTGACAATAGTGCAGACTGGGACAATATATGAGGCCACTAGCAGTGGGTTCAAGATCTAACACTAATGCATAAACTGACTTAGGGGAGCCCGTTCTATATGGAGTTACCTTGCTCAGCCTAGACACGGGGATATGGTAGGTGGGAAGGTGCCTTGGTCCTGCCTCTATGATGATGGGACAGGCTTAGTAGACTTCCTAGGGGAGGACTTATCCTCTCCATGAAGCAGATGGGAGGAGGGGGAACTGGGATTGGAATATAAAATATAAATTAATTTAAAAATATGAAAAAAAGAATAATAGAAAAATGTGTCTCCTCAGACTCTACCACTGCCAGGTCATAGGAAACACAGCAAGATAGAAACTTTGGGCTCTGCCACAGACTTGCTAAGTGGCCTTAGACGGTCATTATATTACAATCGTCTACTATATTATATCTCTTCCTATTCCTAAGGTTAATGATGTTTGCTCTGTACCTTTAAGTGAGTTTGCATCGTTATGTAATTGTATGATGAGCAGTAGGAAGCACAGCCTGCTGTTTTACTTTTTTAAGATTACCAGGATATAGTCACTTGCTCTATGGATATTGAGCACCATGCTGGCTGTAGATAAATTCTGCTCTCTGACCATGCCTGCCGGTGGTAAGATGGATGCCAAACAATCTGTGAAGAAGTAGTATGATCATGTGACACACATGCTTCATGTATGGTGTCTGAAGGGCTCAGGTGGGCCTCTGTGAGGAAGTAATCCTTGAGCTGGGACCTAAGATAAGGTGACGCAGACGTAGAATATCAGAAAGAAGTATTGGCCGAGCAGCGGGCCCTGAGGTGGGAGACATCGTTGGAGTGTTCTTCACACAGTGGAGTGGCGGCGTGGTGGTCACACTGCCTGGGAAGATACATGAGACGGTCAAGCGCTGTGTCACGCAGGGCCTCGACCTCTCTACCTCAGTTTCCATCAGCTTCATGGAGTCGCTGGGATGGTTGTACGAGATAACATGTACTGTGTTTAGAAATGTACCTGACACCTGAGGTTCAAGTTTATTATGGCTCCAAAGGCAGTGGGGAAGTTTGGGACGATTTCCAGCAGGGCGGTGTCACTAGGTCTCTGTAGACTCCAGTAGATGGGTTTCCTCACCTCTAGGTGTGAAAAAGAGTTTAAATTTCTTTGGTGAAACTCCCAGGGAGAAAATGAAATGTTCACAATATTATGTGTTGTTTCTATTAAAATTGTTTTATTCTCTAAACATGGGCAAGACTGCTCTTAAAAATAGTACTGAGATACACACAGGCTATATACGAACAAGATCTTGTAAGCCTCTGGTCTATTCCCATCTTGAAAAACAGCCAAATATTTATGCATACTTTTAATGTAAAATTTCCTGATCTACATATGGGGTGCATGTGCAGGGTAACGGTGGGCCACCTTTCTTCTCAGGTTTGATGTGAGTGAACTGGTCTGAATCAGAGCATAAATTACCATGTCTGTCTGTAGGAAAGAGAAATCCTAGCAGCTGGAAATGATGGCAAAAAAAAAAAAAAAAAAAAAAAGGAAAAGAAAGAAAGAAAGAAAGAAAGAAAGAAAGAAAGAAAGAAAGAGAGAGAAAGGCAGAAACAGGTCTTTTTTTTCTCAAAGTGTAAGTGATGTGTTGGGAGAGGGGAGCTGTAGAGCCAGGAGCAGAACCTTCTGTAGAGGTGCTCTCCACCACAAAGCCTCCTGTGGATTTGCATTTTGCTCATCCTTCCCTGAAAATGCAAACTGCCAACTTAGAATTCACTTCCCCTGTTTGCTGGCAGAAGCCCCAGCATCAAATGACTTGGCAAGTGTGCCTGTGACAATAAGGACATCCCAGGGGCTGTGGGTGAACCAAGGTCATTGTCGCAGCTGTTGGCCTTGGTCCACACAGGACTCAGCTGTTGATTGTTTCTCCTCCAGGCAGATAATGAATCCCCTAGCCAATATCGTCTCACATAACAACAGCGTCATCTAATTGCCACCAAAATAAATAATTGTCAAGTGCCTGCATCATATGTGAGCATTTGGAGAAGATTTGGAATAAAAGCAACACTTTGCTTTTGTGAGAATCCTTGAACATTACACTGCATTTTCTCCTAGGTTCCTAGATCATATCTCTGGAGCGTCTGGTACTTGCACAATTAGTACAAATATTTAGCAATTAGAATGCAACCAGGGAGTGCTGGGATATGTGGCTTAGCTGATAGAGGTTTGCCTGGTGAGCCTAAGACCCTGGTTCAGCTCCTAGCACATTATAAAGCACAGCCTGATGGCACATGCCTGTAGTCCCAGCATGTGGGAAGTGGAGGCAGGAGGATCAGAATTTCACATCCTGTGTAGTTACATAGCAAGTCCTGTGCCAGCCTGGACTACTTGAGACCAGGTCTCAAAGCGGGGCAAAAATGCCCTCATGGGATTTTTCCCATATAGTTTCCACTGTGGGTTGTATATGGGTTTGACAGAAAACTTAAATGACACTGAAAATACATTACTTTTCTGTAGTAAAACAAAACGTGCCCTGAGGGAAAAAGGTTAATGTTAGTGTTTCTCTGGCCTTCAATTCTGAGGCCCTCCATTAAGATGGATGTGGAGTCAATCAGCTTAAGCTTGCAGGCATGTGTTTCCAACATTGACCTTTGTCATGTCATAAGAACGTCTTTACAGGAGAAAAGCCCGAGAGTGAACTCATGTGGCCGAAGGAATAAAGCACCTGATCTGAACTTCAGGGCTGAACAACTTGAATAAAGACAGTAAAAGACACATGACTGGGACTGATGGCCAGCGTCCCCACCAAATGCTTTTGTAGATACTTCCTCCTTCTTCCTCACAGGACAAAGAAGGAAGCATCCTAAGAACTGCATGGGAAAACTAGAGTGAAGAAAATAAAGATTACACTTTCCACCCAGAGAAGACAAATAAAAATGTTTTAAAACATAGTGATTTTTTTTTAGAAGAGATCAATCAACAAGTCTCCAATTAATATAGATTTTCCTGGCCTCAACTGAACCGATCTGAAAACTAACTACACAATTGCCAAATAAGTCCTAACTTTAAACTTCACAGAAGCATTCTGTGTAGTGAGGTTATCTTTTGTTTCATTTGCAAAACAAACAAACAAACAAAAAATGTTTCCAAATCTTTCATTGCCAAGCAACATGTCTGGGTAACACAGTATTTAAGAATATGTAAATATGCACCAATAAAACCAGTCAGAACTGATATTCTTTATAGACAATGATACCAGCTAATGAAATTCGTCTAGTATTCTGTGGCTTTGTTGAGATAATTCTTTTACAGAATAGTGTCGTGTGCCTTACAGAATTGTTGAGCTTAGCAAAGGCCAGTAAGGACTTATGTTCTTATTCTGAAACAGTGTGCTGGGCACTCTTCCTGGCTTAGTTTAGTCCTGAGAAGAAAATCACCTTGGGTCATTTACTTAATTGTTTATGAGTGTGCATTGCTGGGATCGAACCCAGTACTTCACACATGCCAGGCAAAGTCTCTGCACTGAGGCACAGTCTGGCCTAGTATACTGCACTCTGCTGCCTTCAGTGCTGACAGGGCCACAGATGTTGCTTCTTTAACAGCTTTTCATCTGCCTTTTTCCCTTCGCAGGTCCCTGAGGGCAAAGTGGTCGTTCTGAATTTTCGATTCATAGACCTGGAGAGTGACAACCTGTGTCGTTATGACTTCGTGGATGTGTACAATGGCCATGCCAATGGCCAGCGCATTGGGCGCTTCTGCGGCACATTCCGACCTGGATCCCTTGTGGCCAGTGGCAACAAGATGATGGTACAAATGATTTCCGATGCCAACACTGCTGGGAGTGGCTTCATGGCCACCTTCTCTGCTGCTGCACCAGATGGAAAAGGTACCCGTTTTCACACAGGAGCAGTGACAGTAGTGATGACAGGTCACGGGGATTCATTACCTGCTGTGTGCCAGGCTCTGTTCTTGGTGCTGTTCAAAGTGCAATAGCAGTTCTCAAAGAGCTAAGGAATGCCAACAAGTCACCAAGAGATCACTCTAAAAAGGCCATATATGTTCCTGTAAAAAGTCAAACACAGAAATTCGTGGGGATAAATGAGAAGCTTGAACGTATCTTCACAGATGTGCAAGCCGCTACTTTGCCTCGTTCGGCAGAAAGGCATGGCCAATGGTTTCTGTATCTCTCTCTCAGCGTTTACCTATACGGCTCTTTAAGAGCCTCAGTGGAATCACATACTATTCCATAACTTTCTTGTTTTACTTGACGCCATGTCAGGTATTTTCATGTCAGTTTTAGAAGCACTCCAGGAAAGCACCTTGAAGGATGACTACAGCAGGCAGGATTCCCAGATCTCCAGACATCTGCCAGAGGATGCCTATCTGCTCATTTGCCCTGGGTTTGGGTCATAGTCCCACATAACTACATTGAGACATCAGAAGACCCTGTTGAGGGCTGACAGTACAACCCGAGCGCTGAGGGAGAAATCCTAGCAGGCTGCCACAAAAGCATAGAGTTCAAATTTACACGGAAAATTTACCCACATCTTTGACAGCAAAACTACAATTTCATAGGGGGTGTCGGGGGGGGGGGTTGGAGAGGTGACTCTTGTGTTAAGAGGACTGACTGTTCTTCCAGAGGACCTGGATTCAATTCCAAGAACCCACATGGCAGCTCATAGCTGTCTGTGACTCCAATTCCAGGGAACTGGACACTCATGGCAAAACACCAATGCACAAAAATTAAAATAAATAAAATTAAATTTAAAAAACACTACAATTTTGGGACAAAAACCCAAACAGATTAGAGTCTCTGGCCACTGCCAGGGAGACAGACTGTTTGAGTGTAGCTAAATGTCTACTAGGAGAAAAATTATTTTTCATAGGAATATAACAGAACCTAGAGTATAATGTAGGCCATTCATGCTGCATATCTGTAGTGAAGAAAAAGGCAGTCAGTAGAAAAACCTACTATAAATCAGAGGTTGCAATTAGCAGATGAATGCTATACTTTTCAATTGGGCTATTTATTAAATTTATGCATTGGTCATTTCTCTGTAGAAATAAACCAACAGGAAACAAGTGGAAGTATAAGAAATAGACAGACAGACAGACAGATTTGAGGAATGGCTCACTACAAGCAACACTTAAGCAGCAATTGTGAATTTGTTTCCAGAATTCCAGTCACCCAGGAAGCTGAGGCAGGAAGATTTCAAGTTGAAGGCTAGCCAGGGCAACAGAACAGATCCTTTATTATTGTGGCAACAGAACAGATCCTTTATTGTGGGGGAGGAGAGAAGGAGTGTGGCCTAGTGCTAGAATGCTTACTTAACCTGTGCAAAGTCCTGGGTTCAGTTTCCAGTATTGAGGAAGGGGGAAGGTTTCAGGGTTTAAAAGGAATGTATGTAGGATAAATAAATTTAAAAAGAACAGAAACAAATAAATAAAGAATAAAGTGATGATTTTAGAGTTAGAAAATATAGAATTTGATATCTTGTAATTTGCCCAACAAGTAGCCTGGAAGTTACAGAGACAGTTCTCCACAAACAGAAGTTACTAGTCTGAAATACCAGCACAGAAAAGAATGAAGAAAGGGGAGACCAAAAGACCAGAGAAATAGTATTAAATTATCTAATGTATGTATGAGTTTTACCTCTAAAACAATGATAATAGTTCTGAAAAGTTTCTGCAACCCAATAAACCTCTCCACCCATGCAGCAATCTAAATTATCAGACCAACTCAAACCAAATTAGAAAAAGCCCATGTTTAATGGAGCATGGCTCCCGGATGGTCTTCCAGTCCCCCAGAGAGGAGGCAGGAAAGAGAGATCTGAAAACCACAAGTCTACTTTCTGGGAGGCAAATTAAATACCCTCTGGAAGTGGTCTTGAACATCTCTGGGGAGGGGTCATCATTTGGCCAGCTTTCTGAGATGCAGCAGCATTTAGAGGGAGATAAGGGAGGGGGCTTGGATGAAATTTCCACCAGAACATCCCAGACTCCTTGGGTATATGGATGCCAGGGGCTGGGGTGAAGCTTTGATCATAACAAATGCAGAAACAAAAATGGAAAGAAAAATGACTTAACTGTCCATAGCTTTAACAAAGTACATGAACTGATGCAGTCAAGAAGAAAATAAACTCTAAATAGGATAAATAAAAAAGAAATATACAAATAAAAAACCTTAGTTTATTATAATTGAATTACAGAACTCAAAAGATAAAGTTCCTAAAGCCAAGCAGATAAACTGAGAGAAGAACTAAGAGCTGAGCTTGACCTTGTGTTGTGAGCAGCAGAGGAAGCAGAGGGCAGTGTCATGGCGTCCTTCAAGGTCTGGGATGAGGACCCAGCATCTTCAGCCAGCTTTCCAACACGAAAGTGAGGGAAAAGCACTTTCCAGTGCTGTGAATATCTCAGAGAGATTTTTATATCTGTGCCACAGGAAATGCTGATGACAGCACCTCTTGTCAAGGGAGTGAGAGCAGGGGCTGACCTGAGAGCGGTGAAGGATGCCCACCGGGAATGGTTAGCATAGGAGAGTGTATGCTATATTTGTCTTTGGATTTCTTTTCACAGCGTTCATGACTAAAACATGAGCTTTGCATTGTGGAAGATATAATGTCTTATATTTGACAACAAAGGATAGCTAAATGTAACCACACACACATACACACACACACACACACACACACTACAGAATGATCTCTGTATAGGTTACTATGAGTTATGTGTGTAGAGCATCCATTAAAAACCTGAAGATCTATGACTAACAGACAAAAGATTTAAATAGAATACCAAAATTACCCACTTCAAGAAAACTTGAAGGAAGAACATATGTAATAAAAGGTGAGAACAAATTGTAAAAAATATCAACAGGCACACTAAACTCCAGACATCCATAAATACACTAGATATAAAGGATTAAACACCCAAGTAAAAGAAAGTTATTGTTAGGAATGATTAAAAGCCAGTTTCAGGTATGTGTTGTCTATCAAAAACCACTTGAAATACAAAGGCCAAATAGACTGAAAATAAAAACATGAGAAAGATATTTACCAAGTGAACTTCATTAAAATTAAAATCGGTACATATTAAATTACACCATTACAGATATGAACAGCAATCTACACTACTAAAGGAAATATCCACAAGTGTCAGTTCATACTCAGAATACATAAAAATAACACCCAACAATAGAAGAATCTCAGTGAATACAAGCTGAGTGAAAAACTTGCATAAGCATTTTGCAGAGGATGCTATGAATGGCCAGTATCATTAATCATCAGAAAATGCAAATGGAGACAGTGAGGGTCTGAGAGATGGCTCAATGATTCAAAGCACTGGCTGGTCTTCCAGAGGACTAAGATCTGGAACTCCAGTCCCGGGAGATCTGGTGCTTTTCCTCTGGCCTCTGTGAGCACAACACACACATGGTGCATGGATAGGACATCTATACAAACACTGAGAGCACACACAAACGTATTTTCTACACATTTCTACTTCCCCATTATGTTGGCTAAAACCTGATAACACTGTGTGATACCAAAGATGAGCAGTAACCAATAATCTCCCTCCTTGAGAGGTATGAAATGATAATAGACTCTTTGGTGCTGGGAGGAGGTTTGATGGTGTTGATTGTTTAGTGAAGTGAAACAGCTGTATCTATTCTGGCCCAGCAATGCATTTTTGGGTATTAATGTTAAAAAAAAAATGAAAATACACATCAACAAAAAAGATGTGCACAAAAATAACCATAGTAGCCTCACTAGCGATAGCCTATTGAACTCTAGAACATACTATGTGTGTTACTAGATGTTATATAGTGGTTTTATATATATACGTATATATGGAGAGAGAAGAGAATACTAGATACTGGTAATGAGAAGCTAATTTGAAGTTTGTCCACAGGACTTTAATAAGTAACCAATGAACCAATGCCTTGAGGATTCTTAGAACCTGGTCCATTGCACTGTCTACAATTCTGAACGAGTGGGAATCTTTTTGTCCTCAAAGAGGGGTAAAATGAATGACAGGAAAGCTGTGGCTCTGAGTCTACTCCTTCCCTCTCTTGTGTGACCTGTCAGGCAGTGACAAAGTACTCGGTGAACTGGCTGTGGGGATAACATATCTGTAACCACAGCAACGGGCATTGGAGCCAGACTCAGACACATAATGCACTGATGCTCGCCTGTGCTGTGTGAGACCATCTCAAAAGCAAACAGATCAGATGTGTAGAGTAGACTGTGTGGTCATTATTTTAAAAAGAAAACTGAACAGCCCCTCCCATTGCCTTGATGTGCTGTGATATCCCTAATGTTCTCATTTCCAATCTCCAGGTGATTGTACTACTGTGACCTATGTTAGGGCATAAACTTGTATGCTTTTTCATATTTATTGACTTTAGGAGACAGGTATTGTGGAGGACGCCTTGAAAAACCTTCCGGCTCTTTTAAAACCCCCAACTGGCCAGACCGAGATTACCCCATAGGAGTTACATGTGTGTGGCACATCGTAGCCCCAAAGAACCAGGTAAGGCTCCAGAAAATGTGACGAAAGTGATTATGTGTGAATTGTCCACAGGGTAAGCCTCTGCCTCTGGGGCTGGAGAGTTAAAGGCCCAAGCGAGGAAAGCCCAGGCGGACACCAGTCCATTCTTATTCTTACAGAGGTCCAGGCTAAGGCTGCCCTTGGCACTCTTTGACTTGCACAGTCATAGATTTGATTTTCTATTATGTAATTGTAACTATCAAAACAGTTTTGAAAATACAAATTGTAAGCAAATTCCAGCTAGTACTCTGTAGGCCAGGGGCAGATGTAAAGAGCATGAGGCTACAAGCTTCGGCACCTCGCAGTGTGGGGAGGGAGGTCCTCAGACACATGCACATCCCAGCCTCTCCCTTGCTCTCTTAGTCAGTCTACCTCATCCAGCAAAGCCAGCCAGCAGCCCCAGAGCCTTCAAGGAACCCCCTATCTCTGGTGATAACGGGTCAGCTTTTGAGCATTGGGGTTGTTTGAAACAAAATGTGTGCAAGCTCCTTATCTGTTCCTCAGTAGCAGTGGTTTCCAGCCCTCCTAATGCTGGGATCCTTTAATACAATTCCTCACGGTGTGGTGACAGCAACCAGAAAATTATTTCATAACTGTAATTTTGCAACTGCCAAGAAACACAATGTAAACATCTATCGGTATGTGACCCCCAAAGGGTCGTGACCCATAGTTGAGAACCACTGCTCTAAAACAATCCAGTTTACCAGTGTGTAGCATGTAAGTTTCCGCCAGCCCGCCCGCTGCTGGTCTGGCGTCCTGGCTCCCAATAACACGCAGGAGACTCTATATTTGATACAATCCTGTTGGCCAGTTATCATTATTGTTTATGGGCTAGCTCTGTCTTAATTATTAACCCATTTCTACTTATCTAAGTATTTCCACGTGGTTGTCTTATTGGGGAGCCGCGGCTGGCGTCTTCCTTCCTCCCTGGGCTACATGTCGACCCCGCCTCCTACTTCCTCTTTCCTCCTTGTCTCCTAGCCCCGCCTATCTTGCTATCTCATTGGCCACAGGTCTTTATTAACCAGTATGAGAAACATATATACAGAATAACATCTCCCATCACCAGTGTTTATTAATATGTGATTATTTGAATTCTTGACCTTTTCTAGAAACCACTACATATCAATTGTAGGACAGAATTTGATGCGGGAGTAGGAGGGATCTTGCCATAGAAAAAATTAAAAATCAATTTGTAAAATTATTCTTGTTTCAAACATTGCTGACTTTAGTCTAAACACTCTCTAGTGAGCATCACAATGCTAATTTTTAATTACTTTTTGTTCTATTTTTATTTTCTGTGTATGACTATGTTGTCTGCATGTGTATCTGTGCACCATGTATGTGCCCAGTGCCTGTAGAGCCCAGAAAAGGGAATCCGATTCCCTGGAATTGGACTTACAGATGATTATAAGTGGCTATGTGGGTGCTGAGACTTGAACCCGGCTCTGGAAGAGCAGCAAGTGCTCTTACCCACTGAGCCACCTCTCCAGCCCCAAGATACTTACCACATATTTGTTTTTATGTCAATTACAATCCAGAAAAATGCACCATACAAGTCACTGAGGTGAACACATATACATACAAATGCACACATCCATACTGGCCATATCTCAAAACTCAATCTTCTTTTAAAGACTAGAGATGTGGCCTTCCTTTTCTTTTCTTTCTTTCTTTCTTCCTTCCTTTCTTCCTTTCTTTCTTTCTTTCTTTCTTTCTTCCTTTCTGTCTTTTTTAATAATTAAAGACCACATGTCTGTCGAAGAGATTACGGTTTTTGAAATATTTAAAACCATTATGCAATTCTTGAAATTGTGTTGATAATTCCTCTATGACATTGTTAATACAGCTGACCAAATAAAGTCGATGTCATTACCTTTCAAATTATAGTTCCACATCTCTAGTGGTTCCTTCTCCCGCTATTGGGAGGTTCAGGGTTTTTTTGTTTTGTTTTTTTTTTTTTTCTGCTGAAATTTTCACCAGCATCTGGGTACTTGGAACCCTTGGGCAGTTCTATCCAAAGAGGAAAAACATCCCAAACATCCCAAAAACCAAATCCTGAGGAATTTCTGTGCAAGCCTGAGGAATGTTCTTCAAAAGCACTGTTTCTGGGTTCTGTCCCAGCCTTCCCCTTTCTCCTCTTAGTTCTTTTTAATCTCCTCTCCAAAAGCTTTTTAATTTTTAGGGCAAGAAAGTTCAGCCAATTTTTAAATGGAAAATATTTTATTAGTTTCTGGTGAGAAGTCAGTGGCTTCCCAAAGGAGGTTTTTAAACAAGTTGAAAGCAATTTTTAGCATGAGTAAGATGGTACTCCCCCAACACAGACACGGGCTTTTTAAAGGCAGGTAAATGTCTACATAGATGGCCTCATGATCCAATCAAAATTGACCTCTGCGTCCAACCATAATGTCATTGCTTTTGCCACCTTTGCTCAGATTAATGTGCAAGCATCTTCTTGCGCTGGGAATGAATACCCTTCGTCTAGTGGGAATTAATTTCCATAACCTCTCTGAATTAGCAGACAGAGTCCCTGGTTACCTAATGCCCAACAAGACTGGATAACAGCTGAGCGCCACAGGCATTAATGACCCAGGGACACTTTTCTAGGTTCACATACTGAAAATGTTCCTAACACAGCCACTTGTTAAGGGGACTGGGGGACTTATGAAATAAAAATGTGTTGTTCATGTGAATGATTTAGGACACACAAAAAGAAAGAAAGAACAGGAAGCCTTTGATACTCATACAGGGCATCTGTACAACCTCTTCGAAAACCAACCACACCCACATGACATGCTTGCAGTGTGTACACAGAGCAGGCATCTCTGTTTAACAGCGCTAGTCAGTTCCCACCTCCCTGAACAATTCATCCCCAAACTGACTCCCTTACATGTGAGTAGAATGCTTGTCTCCTCTCAAAAAGAGAAATCTACACATCCCATGACCACACACACCATGCACACATACCACACCCAGAGGTATGCAGTATGAGGAACATCTCAAGTAAAACTTTTGATTTTTGTTAATTTTTTTTTCAGAGAATGATAGATTTTATATATAGGTCCCTTTATCACCCCAACACACACCCAGTTGTCCAGATAAAACCAACCTTTTTATTCTCTTTTTCTTTTTAGCTTTATTGAGGTATAACTGCAAATAAAAATTGTATATGCCTACAGTATAGAGAATGATACTTTGATGATGCATATATTATGAAATATTGCAATTAATCAATTAGCATATCCTTCACCTAGTATAGTTACACTTGTGGTTATACACACTGACAACATGTAAAATCTATGATCTTAGCAATTTTTCGAATGTACATTATTATTATTTACAGTTGCCATAATAGAGCTCCAGCGCCAATTACAGGGGGGGATTTCCACTCAAGGTTATTCAGGTTATTGACGTTTCCATGCTGTGCTTTTCCTGAAGCTTATAGAGTTAAAGTTTGAGAAGTTTGATGTTGAGCGTGATAACTACTGCCGATATGACTATGTGGCTGTGTTCAACGGTGGGGAACTCAACGATGCTAAAAGAATCGGAAAGTACTGTGGTGACAGTCCTCCTGTGTAAGTCATGCCTATCGGTGTCACTAACACTTTAATGACTCTAAATCTACGTCCTAATATTTCTCTAATTACCTTTATTTCCTGAAAAACATTACGTTGTTGTTTGTTGGCAAAGCTTGGGTCCCATAGCAATGGACCCCTGTCCAGCAGCAACAGCAAAGTTGTTGATGAACACAGAGTCCATCAGCCAGGAGGACAAACAGAGGCAGGGCTGGTGGTGCTGCAGGGGCAGACACGCCAGCCACCTGTGTTGCAGACCTGCTGAGGGGAGCTCAAGCACTGGAAAGAGTGGGAACTTCTGAGAAAAAAAGAAAAAGCCAGGGGCTTATTTCTCTAGGAGGATCTGGGTAGCATCGAAACCACTGTTCCTCTGGTGTTTGTCAGAGCTCTGGAGAAAAACCTTATTGACTGGTGTTGGGGGCTAGACTGGATTGGCAACTGCCCCTCGGCCCTGATGATGGGATGTGGGCATTTTGCCCCCTACCTAGCCAGGGTCATGCTATGCAAGGCCAGCTACAGACTGGGGTGAGGATCTGGTGGGGATAGGGGGTGTCGTCTGGCAAGGGGCACTTGACATGCCCCAACGGACCTCTGTATGTATGTGGTTAAATGTTCCGCACACTGAGATGTGAAATGCTTTGTTTGCTGTCCCAGAATTACCTCCCGGAAGGGGAACTTGAGCTATTCTGAGCGCCCCGTAATTCCGGTGTCTGATGCGCATGCCTTTTTTTTTCTGCTTCCCCGTCTGAAGGGTGTGTAAGGAACTGTGATCCTAATAAACTTGCTGGCCTGGATCTTCAGCCCTGCAGCTCTCTGACCCCAGCTTTTAACTCTTTCCTTTTGTTATCACTTTATTCCTTTTTGTCCCCAGTCCTCCCCATCAAGACCATCCCGGGCCCCGATACAGCTGTCTGGGTCAGACTTCTTTTCCTACCTGAAAGGGGTGGGGGTGTGTGGGGGGGGGAGATGTACCAATTTCTGTGGCTTTTTCTTCTCCCTGAATCCATTTTGAAGGAAAAGAAAATATTTTCTCTATTTTGCTAGACAAAGTGTCTTGTCACTGGCCCAACCATGCTAACTTGGGTAGATCTCTTTCAGATAAACATCTGAATTTGTCATAAGCATTCAGCTTCTCTGCCCATCGCTGGTGGGATCTCATCTCCCCTTCCTAGTCATTCGTTATGTCAGCTTGTAGATACAGCCTTGGTCCTCAGTGCACTGTGGACCTGTTACGTCTCCATAAAGTGCCACAACAAAAATCTGCGTTCGTTACTAAAATACTCTTCCTTGAGAAAAGAAATCAATTTCTGGTGCAATGCTCCAAGTTAGTTCAAAGAAAAGTCAGCGTGGTCACCAGAATGACACTTGCCTGTGTAGAAGGCCAGCCTGATTGGATTTCCATTGGACCTATATGGAGTACTTGATGCAATCTATCATTTAAATAAGACTAGTGTGTTTTGCTTGTAATTGCAGGTGAGAATCGTGTACAGGGTAGTTTAAAAAATTTATTTCATGTTTTTCTTTGTCCTTTTGTTTGTTTGTTGTTTGTTTTGTTTGTTTGTTTTTGAGACAGGGTTTCTCTGTGTAGCCCTGGCTGTCCTGGAACTTGCTTTGTAGATCAGGTTGGCCTCAAATTCACGAAGATCCAACTGCCTCTTCCTCCCAAGTGCTGGTACTAAAGGTGTGCACCACCGCCACCTAGCTTATTTCGTGTTTTTCATAAGCAAGTTAAAATGTCTCTGTTAAAATCTTGAATTTCCAAAGCATTATTTACATGGTCCTAGCTGCTTTGGGGATGGGACATACAGAGGTCATGAGGGTCCAGCTTCTGTTGGTCCCACACCCACTTCAAAAGGGTTTTACTCAAGAGGGGCAGTCCGCAGTTTTTCCATAGTTCTGTTCAAGAATGGCTCTGTCAGTTCATAGCAGACGGTGCCAAAGGGAGCTGCTCATTATGGGCTGTCAGGCCCACATACTAGAGGGACACCCCAGAAAAAGACTTCCATCAGATCGCTGGCTGGTTCAATCCAATAACTAGTTTAATCTTTTTCTACTTATGAATTGGTTTTTGATGAAGTTCAGCTGAGCAGCATTGTCATCAATGCTAAGGAAATAATAGCAACTGATGTGAGACTGGCACTTCATACAATTGTCCCCTAAGGTTCAGAGGGACTTCAGTGCTCTAACCCTGTAGTTCCAACTAACCAGCAAGTGTTGGAGCTCTTCATGGTGTCATGGCTTCCAATCGGGAGTCACCTGCTCTCTTTCCTTATCAGAACTCCCTGGATGGGGATTATAACAGGAAGCGCAGCCGTGGCAGGCAGGCAGGCATTAGCCCGCCCTTTAAAAATGAAACGTGCTCTCTTTGAGCCCTCGGCATCATCGGCTCTGCTCCTTGGCTTTTCCCTCACTAGCAGCTGGTGTGAATCCCAGACTTAGTTCAGACTCACAAGTCAGGCAAAGCCTAGGGGGCTTGTGGGAAACAGCCATAACCCCAGTGTCCATACTGGTCCCGACATCTTCCACTGTTTCTAGAGTCACTGGGCCCTAGGTTCAAATCCTGGTTCCCACGTACCGACTGCAGGAACTTGGGAAGATCGCTGAGCTCTGGATTCAGTTGCCCACTCTACGGGAAGAGGATGATGACAGGGTCCTTGGGAAGCAAAGTGTTAGGACTTTCATTTTTTCAAGTGTTTTGCATTTAAGGTTTACACAGAGTTGTTAATCTGTTGTCAAAAATGAATTGAAAGCTAAAAGTTTTAACTAGGCATAGTGGCACACACCTTTAGTCCCAGCACTTGGGACGCAGAAGCAGGCTGATCTCTGAGTTCAAAGCCAGTCTGGTTTACAAAGCAAGTTTCAGGACAGCCAGGACTACACAGAGAAATCCTGTCTCAAAAGAAAAAAAAAAAAAAAAACAGAAACAAAAACAAAAACACAAGACAACAAAGAAAAAGGAAGGAAGGAAGGAAGAAAAGGAAGGAAGGAAGGAAGGAAGGAAGGAAGGAAGGAGATTTGATATTTTCAGAGAGGTGCCACATAAACTGTAAATGTGTTTCCCTCCTAGGCCAATCGTGTCTGAAAGAAATGAACTTCTCATTCAGTTTTTATCAGACTTAAGTTTGACAGCAGATGGATTTATTGGTCACTACAAATTCAGGCCCAAAAAAATTCCCACAACTACAGCCATACCTGTTACGACCCCGTTCCCTGTAACTACAGGTAAGCTCTGTTTTTTTGCAAGTTGGCACAAATACTTTAGAATTCTAAAAAGAATTCCTTTGAAGTGGAAATTCTTCTTATTTTAAGGCAAAATAAGAAGGTGCCAGAAATGGACATAACTAGATGAAAGTTTATGTGAGGTTATAATGAAATTTCCTGGATAAAAAAAAAAAACCAGGTAAGAATGTTTACCAGGTAGTGGTTTGCATTAGCCATGGGAAAAACAATGACCACCTAAGAATCACATACACGGTGATAATTTTAATATAAACACTATCTTTATAAACTAGTACATGGTAAAATTCTTTCCTTCCTTGCTTTTTTGATTGACAATAACTGGTGCATATTTATGCTATATACAATTTGATCCACGCATACAGTGTTCAATGGTTAACCAGGGTGACTACCATTTCCGTCTCCTTAAACATTTGTCATCTCGAATTTGAGCTCATCCCTTCTAGTTCTTAGATATATAATGCAGGCCTGGGGAGGTTCAGCAGGAAAAGGTACTTGCTGTACAAGGGTGGAGCCTGAGTTTGCTCCCAGGGACCCACATAACAGTGGAAGGAGAGAACTGACCCCACAGGTTGTCCTCTGACCTCAGCATTCACACCTCGCCATGAGAAATCAAAGTTTTTGAAACTTACTATTTTGACTGTGTATATTTTGACAGTGAATTATGTAGTCACGCTTCAGTGCTGTAGGACTCTAGAACATTCCTCCCATTCGACTATAATTTGATGACTGCAGTTCTAGGTCACCTTTTCTTTTGTCTCCCTTCTACTTATAGTTTTCATTTTATTACATAAAATTCTATGTCAGGTCAACGTTCTAGGGCCTTAATGCCTGCCAGTTTTTCACAGTAGCCAGTTTTAAGATTTTGTTTTGTTTTCACATCTCAGAAGATGTCAAAATATACATATACATATACATATATATTCAAATGGAGTAAATCAAACAAAAGTGTTAGTAATTGCCAAAGCTGCAGACGGTTGCCGGTTGTGATGTAAGTAGGATGAAGGCAATGGATCCTGATATCTGGCCTCTATGGCTTACCTGCTCCACCCTGTGGGAATTCAGGAATGCACACTAGAAACCTCAAGTTAGGGCATGGATTAATCTGGCAGACAATGGCACAGACTTTTTGCCCTCCTCCAATAGGGTTGTTCAGAGCACAGGCATGCCCTGGAGGCTAAATAAAGCTTGTTCCTAAATGAATAGTTTACAAGTTAATAGCTTATGTAAGGCTAGGATTTTACAGCTTTATCCCTGTTAAGTCTGAGCTTTAAGAACTTGAGTTGAAGATTTAATTGAAGATCCTTTAGCATCCAAATGAACCGTAAATGCAGTAAAACTTTACCATCATAGAATATTACAGTTTGTATGTGACTTAGTTTATCTGAATAGTTAAAGCTTAACAAAATAAGCGAAGACAAAGAATCTAGACAACTACCACTTTCTCTGCGCAGTCTACAAATGGGCCACCTTGTGGCCTGGCTGTGCACTGCCTCGTGTTACTGTCACATGGCCCCAGCCCAGCACAGTGAAATATCTGGACAGACCCTGGGTGTTAGTGGCTTTCTGCTCCAATTTGAACTTTCTCTAACATTGCAAATGTGTTTGCAATGAGTTCCCCAACATTTTATGACATGTAAATAAAAGTATATTACACTCAGCCTGTTCGGATCACACCCTCTGCTGCAAGCTTCTCTGCCCGAGCACACCTCCAACATCAATAGACATCCTAACAGTCGCCTTCGCCTTCGTTACCTTACCTCACCACTTGCATCTCCCAGTCCAGCATAGGCCACATTGTTCTTCCATTAAATTCTTCGTGTGTAGCTGTGTGACCCAATACGGTGTGAGGAGAACACATTAATGCCAGTGCCATACAGTGACTAAGGGGAATCCAGGGGGCAGAAGGAGCAGAGGTAGAAAGGTCTGTCACAGAGGCTATAGACGACATACCCCATTAGCAAAAGCCTCGAACCAGAGAGGGTAGCCTCCTCCCTAAGAGAAGCAAAGGAAGAGAGTGTGTGGGTGAAGTTGGTACCGAAAAGAGCATTCTCCCACAGGACTTCTGGGGGCTGAAAGAGAGAGGGAGCGTGGCAGTTTAAATGATTGTAAAGAAAATGGTTGACTGAAAAACAGACTGTAGAAACCAAGTGATATAACTAAGCAAGTATCAGCAAGCCGGGGTTGATGGGCTAGAGACTGCTCAAAGTGCTGACACTTCCGCACTGGGGTGGGGTAGCCATTAGCTTAAATAAATGTGCCTGCAAGAAAGGAGCCTATCCTGGATATTAGGGTGTCTAAATCTGCTGTTAAGAGATCGCTAATATGTGGCTTTGCATGAGGACATGTGAGCCTGTTGAAAATGGTGGAGCCTTGAGGGATCATCCGTGAAGAATGTGGACCTCTTGGAGGTGGTGGAAGAATGCATAGGGAGAAAGGCTGAGGGCCAGGGCCCAAGCTTTTGAGTGCAGAAATCCAGATGAAGACCAGAAGATGAGGGGATGAGGTGGGTGGAGTGGTGTACCCTACGACTTAAAGAGATGCACCCTCAGGTCGGAAGCAGCAGTGTGGGGTACCCGCCAGCTCCCAAGGCTGAAAGGAGACAGTTTCCCACAGTCCATCTGGGAAGATGCTCTCCTCCATCCCTGTGCCACTAAGGTTTTCTGAGTTATTAGGGAAGCTGGGCCCTCCTACATAATCATTACTCAGGAAATGATTAATGCTAGGACTGGAGACATGGCTCATAAGTTAAGAGTACTGGCTGTCTTCTAGGGGTCCTGGGTTAAATTCCCAGCAACCACATGGAGGCTCAGAACTGTTTGTAGCTCCAGTTCTGAGGAATCCACCCCTCTTCCCTCTCTGGGCACCAGACATACCGGTGGTATTTGTGCAGACAAAACACTCATACACTTAAAATTATATAAAGAAAAAGAAAAAGCCCCCACAGACTTGCCTACAGTCAATCTGATGAAGGCATTCTCTCAATTGTTTCTTTCTCCCTAGATGTCTCTAGCTTGTGACACAAGTTGACAGTTGACAAAGAACTAATGACACAAATAACAGAGCTTCAGCCCACTGAAATGTTGTTGAATTAAAAGAAATAAAAACAAAAACAAAAAACCCACGTATGTTTAAGAAAAGGAGCCAAGCCAGGAGTGGTGGCACACGCCTTTAATCCCAGCACTCAGGAGGCAGAGGCAGGTGGATCTCTGTGAGTTCAAGGCTAGCCTGGTCTACAGAGTGAGTTTCAGCACAGCCAAGACTATTATACAGAGAAACACTGTGAAAGGAAGGAAGGAAGGAAGAAGAAAGAGGGAGGAAGGGAGGGAGGAAGGGTGCCAAAAGGCACAAGAAATACATATAGATTCAGAGACACACACATTCACACACATAGGAATCCCATAAAAAACCAAAACCACAAAAAATAAAAGCCATAATATATACACAAAGGATCTGTAAGGCTAAAAAATAAAAATAAATAAAATAAATACGCTCTGACTTAACATTATGAGATAACCTCCAAAGATGCTGTTGAGTTCGTTTTGTGTTTTCCCTAGTGAGACTCTCTTGGAGAAACTAATTTCTTTAAGGGTAGGAAACTTAGTAGCTACAGTTAAAAAAAAAAAAAAAAAAAAAAAATGCCATGGCCACTCACATGCTATAGATTCCGCCCACTGGAATCTGAGACAAGGTGTCTCAGGCAGTGCTGGCTGCTGTGATGGGACCTGATGTGATGGGTTCTGCTGTGTTCAGAACTGAGGCTGTGGTCACAGTACAGCACAGGCCAACACTGCCACAAACACTGCTTTTTAAACAGAATTACTTTTTGGGCATTGTGTGTTCAGGAACCTTGTAGCACTGCCAAACTCTTTGTGACCCCCCACATTCACTCACAGCACCCCATATGAGCTGCAATGCAGTCTTAGCTAGGGTTTGTGTGCTGTGATAAAACGCCAAGACCAGAAGCTACTTGTGGGGAGAGAATGTACTTCCTCTTACAGCTTGTAGTCCACCATCCTGGAAGTCAGGGCAGACACTGGTACGGAGGCTGTGGAGGCGTGCTGCTTACTGGCTTGCTCCAGAACTCGCTTACCCTGCTTTCTTATACAACCCAGGACCACCAGCCCAGAGATGGTACCACCCACAATGTGTGATTATTAACCAAGACTACGCCTTACAAACTTGTCCACTTGCCAGTCTTATGGAAGCATTTTATCAGTTAAGATTGTCCTTTCCCAGCTATGTCTCAGTTTGTGTCAGGGTAACAAAAACCCAACCAGCACAGATGCACAGTTTAAGCTGTGGACTAGATGCCATTGTTGCCTCCCTACTTAGGACAAATGTTTCTTATGACCATCATATGTCACCCACACAGCAAAGTTACTGCCAGTTGAGAACAACTGTGGTTGTGTCTAATTTTACTTTTAACATGTGACTCTCGATGGATGGAACTGATAACTGCCATCTCAGCCCTTGAGAGCCTCATAGCCAATACTGGGTTCAAAATAAATACTCAGTGATTTCCGGCATCAAACCTAACACTTTACATGTGAGTAGCATTCCTAAGGCCCTGCACCAATGACATGAAGATAGCTGCATATTTTAAGCAAGGACTGTTTACAGATTTACACCAAGAACGCTCCTCTTGCCCTCATGAGAGCATCGTAGACTTCCTCTTGTGAAGAATTAACCTGTGCTTTGTTAATTCAGATTTGTCACACTGTTCTCTTGGTTTTCGTTTGTTTACCCTAAGCTGGACACACAGGTCATTTCTGTTGTAATAAAGTTCACATAAAGCATTGGTTCTCAACCTGTGGGTCACGACCCCTTTGGCAAACCTTTATATTACAATTCATAACATTTGCAAAGTTACAGTTATGAAGTAGCAACGAAATAATTTTATGGTTAGGGGTCACCACACATGAGAAACTGTATTAGGGGTTGCAGCATTAGGAAGGTTGCGAGCCACTGGTATGAAAGGAGAAGAGAACAAGGCTGGGTTTGGATTGTCTTTGATCTCATGTTTAAAATTCAGTAGAGAGTATTGAGTTCCTGCGAGAAAGAACAGTAGTTGGTAGCACGGAGAATTTCCCTTGCGTGGTTCATAATTATTTCATCAAAGTGGTGGATTGGTGGCTCGGGGAAGTAAATGGTGATTCTAACTGACCAGATTCCGATATAAACACCAGTCACACTTGAATTCATTTTCCTGAGTCTCACGGCTACCTTCTTTGAATTTCTTCTTTGAATTAGGTATAAAACCCACAGTGGCCCTGTGTCAGCAAAAATGTAGACGGATGGGGACTCTGGAGAGCAATTATTGTTCCAGCAACTTTGGTAAGAAACAGAAACCAGCCTTTCTCTCTAATGAGAAACTTGAGACTGTGTTTAATCTCAATGGCACTCCGTGACCCCTCTGGTGGCGGTTCCGCAACGCCAGGCACTTCCCCACGGAGGCATTGTCCTGTCTACCAGAGTGTGTTCACCTGTGCTCTTTGAACTGTCTGGTTTCACGGTGAGAAGAATAAGCATTAGAAACCCTGCCCCCTTTTCCCCCACATCAGTCTAACAAGTCGACTCTTGGTACCTGACACTGCCATTCTTTGTATGCCGGCTGTCTTCATGAAAAAGTCCGTGGAGACTTTTTGTCATACGTTTCTTTTTCATACACCGGAAAATGACATTCTCGCATCTGGGATTCAGCTTAAGTATATTGAATAGTTAAACTCACATTCAAAAGCTGGCCCACTCTTAAAAGGAAGTGCGAGGATCTTTCTCAGCCATGTATTCCCAAAGTGCTAAGGTAAAATGTGAAAATCTGCGCTCATCTGAAACTCTTGTAAACTGGACCCAGAGGAGGGATACTCACGTGCTTGGGTTCCTAAGGGATTTTGTTCAAGGAGAAATTTGCATCATCATGAAAAGCACTTGAGATCAAAAGATGCCAAATTTAATCTTATCAGGAAAAGAAAGATGGTGCAGCCAAATAGGTCATCGAAAGCAAGTGTCCCGGCTCATTTTTCATGCCCTAAGTGGTAACTCTGCTGCCCAGGGACTGCTTGGAGGAAAGGGACAGATTTTACTGCAGTTTTCATGCTGAGCTCAAATGACTTCATAGACATATAAGCAAATATTGCCAGGTGTATCTGCAGCCACACCCAGGTCAGCTTTCTGAGGGAGACCGGCAAGGAATTGGTTTCTATGCCTTGGGAGCCCCCGATCTCCCTTGGCTGACATTTTGCACTGGGCCTACATTAGCAGGAGCCAAAGAAAGGTATGCTAGGAATTCTGATTTTAGAAGCCTGGTATATTACAGAGCACTGGGGGCTCACACCATCCTGTGGCATTGTTAAACTAGATTCACTTAGATGGCACAGTAACCAAACATTATTACCAAGGGACAGTGAGTTGTCAGCCATGGAAGGAAACACTCCCCAAGGGCAGTTTGTGGTTATATTAGAGAGTGCTAGGACAAGCACACAGCTCACTCTTTAAGTTATAGCACAGTTCTCTTCTTTGATTTTCTAAATGAGATAAATAGGCTTGCTAAGTTCTCATAAGTAAGGCTCATAACATTGTCCTTTACGTGACAGTTTGTCCATGTGTTAGAGAGGGTCTCCATCTCGGCCACAGATGGCAGTTGGGAAAACAGCTAGATTTCTCTCCTGGGACCCAACACCCAAACATGGCCTTATAGCTCCACAATCCTTTTCTTTTTATTTAGAGTGAGATTATTTTTTTTATTTAAATTTGCAACAAGCTTGTTTTACATGTCAATCCCAGTTCTTTCACTCTCTCCTCCCCCCTAACCCCCATCCCATCACCTTTCTGCTCTCTAGGGAGGGTGAAGCCTTCCTTGGGGGAATCTTCAAGTCTGTCATATCACTGGGAGCATGGCCTAGGCCCTCCCCCATGTGTCTAGGCTGAGAGAGTATCCCTCTATGTGGAATAGACTCCCAAAGTCCATTCTTATACCAGGGATAAATACTGATCCACTGCCAGAGGCCCCATAGACTGCCCAGTCCTCCTAACTGACACCACCTTCAGGAGGTCTGGGTCGGTCCTATGTTGGCTTCCCAGCTGTCAGACAGAGCTCCCCCTTGCTCGGGCCGGCTGTTTCTGTCTCTAACACTATTTTCACTTGTGAGACGTAAGCGAACACAATCGTTTTCGGCTCGGTTTGGATTTGCCTTCACCACCAGTTCTCCTCTACAGTGTTAGCAGGCACAGTCATCACGACGGTCCCTCGAGGCGGGAGTCTGCATGCCACAGTCTCAATCATCAGCATCTACAGGGAGGGCAACCTGGCCATTCAGCAGGCTGGCAAGAACATGAGTGTGAAGCTCACTGTGGTGTGCAGGCAGTGCCCACTCCTCAGAAGAGGTAAGGATGGGGCAGACAGCCTCTGCGAGCAAGCCAGGGACCTTGCCAGGCGGAGTCAAGGCTCACACATTGTCCGCTTCTGATGGGGAAGGGACCCTTTAGTCAGGAACGGGGGGGGGCATTTATTTTTACATTCTCTTTCTTTAGGTCTCAATTACATTATCATGGGACAAGTGGGTGAAGATGGGCGTGGCAAGATCATGCCAAACAGCTTTGTCAAGATGTTCAAGAATAAGAACCAGAAGCCCATGAACGCCCTGAGGAACAAGCAGTGTTAGCCTGAGCTCAGTCATTCGGCTGTACTTGTTCATTGCCTCTGAAAGACCTGTGCTCCTCGCCTAGAAAAAGCCCATATGATTTAATACTGAACGATCGGGGAGATGGGGCCGAGTTACTGCTCACGTGATGGATGTGTGAGCCCCATCCCTGCCCCACGTTGCTGGTGGAAGTTCCCAGCCTGCACTGTGAGGAGCAGACATCTGAGAACACTCCCACCCGCTGCCTGATGGGGGACAGCAGCAAGCTGGAAGCGTGTAATATACATCTCTGTAGAAAGATACTCTAGAATTGAGTTGTAGGAAGATAGAAAAAGGATTTTATAAAGTGCAATATTTATAATGGGTATTTGGTTACCTTCAAGCATTTGCTGTGAGGCGTCACATTTCTCTCTTGCAATTTTAAAAAATCAATGCTTAATAAAATATTTTAACAGTGTTCAAGATGCTGTTTACACAAAAGGTTCTGATTGTGTCGGTTTAGAGTTGGCACTCTAAGAATTCCAGGGATGAGAATAATGCAATAATGTCAGTGGACTATTATCTCTGTCTGGAAAACCAGAAACGAGCTCAAATTCCTTCACTGTCTCTGAAATGGAAGGTATATATAAGGACTTCCCCAGAGTACACATCTCATCAGAGACAGGACAATAATCTAAGGGTCGTAATTCTAAACCCAGTGTTCACAGTGTTACTAGAAGATGCTCCTCCAGTCCCGGGAGAAAGCCGCCTTCCCATGTGAAGCATTCAGTACTAAGGACTAATATTTAGGCTTGCATTTGCTAGACTAGCAATAAGGTAACCTGACCATTCAGCCATGAGCTCCAGGGCCCTTTCCTTGTCCACACCCATTTTACTGAATCGGACTGTAGCAGCTGAGATGAACTGCTCAAGAGGCAGCTGTACCTGCAATGGGTATGACAGTCTGCCTTCTAGGAAGTCGCTGGCCAGAGGCTGCTGAAGAGGGTGCGTCATCTCCATTTAAAGATGGCAAAAGGAACACAATGGGTGAACAAAGGCATGGGTCACAAAAAGGCATGGGTCACAATGCCTCCTATGGTAGGAATAAAATTTACAAATAAGGGAAGCTCTAATTTTGGATGAGAAGGGTAATCCCCAGTTCTTAACCTGACAAACACTCATGTGGCAGAAAAATGTTGATGTAAGTTGAAAGGCTGTTTTGGCGGCTGATCAGGTCTAAGAGCAATTAATAGGAGTCAGCCAGAAGGGTCAGAAGTTGTTCTAAATGCTCCTGCTGACATGTCCATAAGTTCCAGGATCTCACTAGCTAAGAAGAAGATAAGCTAGAGGACCCTGCAACCGTTGGGTGGTGGCTTCTCTGGACTGCGCCACCTGGTAGACAAGCCTGCTAATGGAGTCCTGTCAAGAATGCACATTAGGGACATGGGGATGACCCCAGCTTCTTGTCCCTCGGCACCCCCTTCTCACTGATGTGCTAGGACAGCTTGATGCTGTGGCACCAGCATCGTGGTCCCACTGTCTTTTGTGGTCCCGGCACACAGACTCTGGGTGGAGTCTGGTGTCACAGTGCAGGAAAAACAGAGAAGTAATCCAAGCTGTTTGTTCCATTGACAGCTCAGACACAAAACAACCACCAGGGGGTCGGTGGCTAATAATTCCCACCCCAGCTGGTCTTTCAACGCCATTATTTAAGACAGAGACAGTCAAGCTGAGTAGTGAGATATTCTTCCTGGTCCAACAAATGTTCTAACTTCTGTTATAAAATTATTTATTTAGGCAGAATTACAGTTTCCTCAGTTATAAATGGAGGGAGTTGCAGAAGGCACATTTACCCACTGACTCATCTCACCAGACTTTATGAAGAATAATGTTTAAACTTTCTTACTTAATGTACCATGAAGCAAATTTTAAAGAACTATGTCATATGGATACCTTTCCCCAGCAACAGTGAATAGATCAGTACCGAAAAAACTAAACAAAAATAAGAGGAAAAAAAATAAAATCTTTTGCTGGAAATTAAAAAAAAAATGTGCTATTAAATGATCGACTAAAGATCATAACATAAAATAAAAATACTAAAACAACATGTTAAATTTTATAATTTTGGGGGCTGGAGAGATGGCTCGGTTGTTCAGAGCATTGGCAACTCTTCCAGAGGTACTGAGTTCCCAACAAGCACATGGTGGCTCACTGCCATCTATGATGGGCCCTGATGTCCTCCTCTGGCATGCAGGTGTACATGTAGATAGAACACCATATACATAAAATAAATAAATCTTTAAAAAAACTTTACATTTTATAATTTCATAAATGACACAAACTAGGAAGTTAGTAGAATAAAAACAGCAAAAGTTTAAAAGTCGAGAAAGCTAGGCATGATGGTGCACGCTTTTGATCCCAGCACACAGGAGCCAGAGGCGGGAGATTTCTATAAGTTTGGAGCTGGCCTGGTCTACAGAGCGAGTTCCAGGCAAGGTGGTCTACATAGTGAGACTCTGCCTCAAAAGCCGAACAAGCAAACCAAAAGCCTAAAAGGTGTAGGGAGGATGGGGAGGTGAGAGGGTGGGGCTGCCATTAAAGTAGTTGCCAGGACTTTAAGCGTTAGGACCTGAGTCTGGAACTCCAGTACCCGTAAGAAAACCATGTACCACAGCACTGTAAGCCCAGCACTGGAGGTGCAATACTTCTAAATAGGGAGGCTGGGGAAGCTGAGTCAGGTAGAACCATAGAGCTTGTTGCAAACCAGCTGAATCAGTGAGATCAGGTTCAGTTAAAGACCCTCAAAGAAATAAGGTGGAGAGTAAATGAGGAAGACACTTATCATTGCTCTCTGGCCTCAACACACACATGGGCACACATGCAAACACATACACAACACACACACAACAAAGGGAGAAATAGGCTTAGAACAGAAACTGAGTCACAAAGTAGTTATAAATAACAGACGACGTTAACAAAGCTCCAAGTTGCTTCATTGAAACGACTGGTATAGCTCAGAAAACTCTGTCAAGAGTAAACACAAAAGTGTAAAGAGTATGGGCTGAGAGATGGCCCAGGGACTAAAAGCACTGAGTGCTCTTCCAAAGAACCCAGGTTCAATCCCCAGCCATGGTGGCTCACAGCCATCGGTATCTCCAGTTCCAAGGGATCTGACACCCTCTTCTGGTCTTTTTGGGGCACTGTGTGCATATGGTGCCTAGCTGTGGATGCAGTAAATCATCCATACATGTAAAATAAGGAAGATTAATGTTTCTTTTAAAGAGGAGAACCAGGTAAAACCAGTTTTATGGATAAAAGGGGACCGTTTTTTCAGGTATTAGCAGGTATTATAGATGATTTAGCAGTAAATAAGTTCTGGGCACAATGGTGCTCACCTGTAATGTCAGCTCCCATGAAGGCTAAAGCAAAAAACATCACTTCAGTCAAGAAATAGAGGCCACATAGCAAGTCTGACACACTCTCTTCCCTCCCTCCTCCCTCCCTCCCTCCCTCCCTCCCTCCCTCCCTCCTCCCTCCCTCCCTCCCTCCCTCCCTCCCCTCCTCTTTCCAAACTGATAATACTGGTGGCATTATGAGCTCTCTATGCCTACAGGTTGTAAAATGTGTATGAAATTAGGGGAAAATGCAATTCCTAGGAAGAGGGTAGGTGTGCCCTGCAATACAGACTTAAGCAGAAAAAAAAATCTTATAGTACTGCATACACTGAAGACATCCAGTAAGTATTTTAGAATCTTCCTTCAGAGAAACTTCAAACACAGTTAGTTTTATTTGGAAAGTTTGTCAGGCGTCTAAAGGCCAAGAACTATCCACCTAACACAAACTATCCCGGAGTGTACACAAGGAAAAAACACAGGGAACCTTCTGTGAGGTTAATAACCTTAATAGAACTGTCCACCTAACACAAACTATCCCAGAATGTTCACAAGGAAAGAACACAGGGCACCTTCTGTGAGACTAGTAACCTTAATTCTAAAAGCCTAGCAGACAGGTGCCAGAGAAATAAATATCCAGTCTGATTTCATTTAGGAACATAGGTGCAAAAGCTCTAAACAAAACATTACCAAACAAAATCCATCAAATAAAGTGGCGATCAAGTAGGGCTTAGCTCAGGAATGCATTCAACATGTGAGAACTCAGTGACTATACTTCATTGCACTACCAGTTTTGGTGCAACTGGACACTCAGACTCTTAATCACTCTACAGGTCTTTTTTTGATGTGTGTGTGTGTGTGTGTGTGTGTGTGTGTGTGTGTGTGTGTGTGTGTGTGTGTGATACAAGTGTTTATAGGTAGGCTTTGCTATTTTTTCTTTGGTTTTCCTAGATGATGTGTCAGGTACAAGGGGACAACAGTCACATCAGAAGGGTATATATAGACATCTCAGCCAAAAGATTTATCTTTAGAAAAGCTCCATCCCACAGTGCAAGAGGTACAGCTCCCAGACATGTCCCAGGTGCCAGGCTCTGATGCTTGGGAGAGCCCAAAGCTCTGGTTCCTTACTAGGTATTCCCAGTTTATTTATGGTTCCTCCTAGTCCAGATGCAATTTGCCAATCAGAGCGTATGTTTTTGTTTTTGTGTTTTAACCATAAGCAAGTTTGCCTAGCAGCAGAGTTGACATACCATATCATCAAATTGCTAGGTAACAAATTAGATGAAACTAGGGGTATGATTCCATTGGTCGAGTGGTTGCCTAGCACAAAACCTTGGAGTTGGTCCCCAGCATAAGCCAGGCGAGCTGTGGTTGTATACAGTTGCCATCCCAGCTCCTGTTCTTAATAAGGCAGAACGTGATCAGTCTGATTCCATTTTTTTATGACAAAATAAACCTTGAACAACCCATGAATGGAAGAAAATGTCATCAGTGTCACGGGGAACCCTTTGGTAAACCTCATGGTAAACTACTAAAATCATTTAAGATTCAAAAGATTATATTATACATTTTTGTATAAAATAACCACTTCTACTAAAATTGTACTAGAGGATCTAGACAGTGCAGTGAGGGAGGAAGTGATGTGTATGATACAAAAATCAGAAAGGAAGAAATAAGACGAATATAACACAAAGATGATATGTCATCCAAATAAAAAACTCAGTTAAAACTTGGAGGTAAATAATAAGTAAGAGTTATTTTATCATTAATAGGAGACTTGGTGAGATGGCTAGCAGGAAAAGACACCACCAAATGAACAAGAGTTTGATCTCTAAAACTCACATAATGGAAAGAGAGAACTTACTCCTGCAAACTGGCCTCTGCCCTCTCCATGCACACTGTGGCATGTATGCCCATCACCCAAACACACATGTGCACATGTGTCTCAACTAAACAATAAAATGTAACTAAAAATAAGGATTTCACATATAAGAATAGGCTCTAACTCCAGGACAAAATGTCGAATATATTGTACTTTGTCATCATTAAAAGTCTTGAATTAAGTACCAGGCACACTTAAGAGTCTTTCGCTCTGTTTTAACACAGGGTCTAACTGTATAGCCCAGGTTGGCTTGCAAGTTTCTATGTAGCTTAGGTTGGATTTAAACTCCAGATCTTTTGCTTCAGCCTCCTGGGTGCTGAGATTGCATACACACATCACCATGGCTGGCTGGTGAAACCTATGACTGTCAGCATGGAGGTATTCACAGGTATTCAGAGCTTCAGCCAGATTTATTCAGAAGAGCTTTGGAACATACACAGAAATTAATTCCTTGTCTGTCTTTTGGCTGAGATCAAGTGCAGAAATATTTACAGGAGTCATTTTAATGTTATAATTTAAAATCCTGATTTTTCCCCTTTGTCATTTGTTTTTCCTTTCAAAAGTAAAGTAGCTAACATTTGATTAAATATAAACTAGAAACATTGTCTTTTGCTTGAAGGATGTCTATGGTACCCTGATAGTGAGACTTAATTAGATTTCAGAGACAGAGCTTCTAAGAATAAAAGCCTATTATGAAAATTGACAAGCTAAGACTTTATACATCTGACTCATTTTTAAAAAAGTAATGTCTGTGGTTATATAATGCAGGGAAGAGCCTCCTGGATGAGGAGGGAAAATACTTAGATTCTAATGCACAGTGTATTGCCAGAAGAATGGCAGTGTAATTACAGAACGCGAAAGACAAGTTGTTACATGCAGGTTTTTCCCACTGGCCGCCTGGTCCCATCGCCGCACCAGCCCCAAATAACACGCAGAGACTCTGTATTTGATACAATTCTGTTGGCCAGTTACTAATTCCTTACTGGCTAGCTCTGTCTTAATTATTAACCCATTTCTACTATTCTAAGTATTTCCATGTGGCTCATCTTACCAGCTAGAGCGGCACTGGCATGTTACCCCTCTGGGCTCTCCATATTGACTCCTCCTAACTACTTCCTCTTTCCTCCTTGTCTCCTAGCCCCACCTATCTTGCTTTCCCATTGGCCACAGTGCTTTATTCATTAACCAGTATGAGAAACATATTTACAAAATAACATCTCCCATCAACAAGTAGAATCCTTTCTGGGATCCTTTATGGTCTTGAAGTATGTCCATATCATTTACATCCAAATCAAACAGATGAAAAGGTGGCATAGAGAGAAACTGAGTGAATTTGAGTGAGAATGGCCCCCAGGGGCTTAAATATTTGAATGTTTGGTCTTAGGTGGTGGAACTATTTAGGAAGGATTAGGAGGTGTGGCCTTGTTGGAGAAGGTGTTTCACCAGGAACTTTGAGGTTTCAAAGCCCACACCAGGTCTAGTCTCTCTCTCTCTGTCTCTCAGTCTCTGTCTCTGTCTCTGTCTCTCTCTCTCTCTGCCTGCTGCCTGTAGATAAGATTTAAGCTCTCAGATGCTGTTCCAGCACCACGCCTGCCTGCCTGCCACCATGATCCCTGCTGTGATGGTTATGGATTCACCCTCTGAAACTGTAATCAAGCTCCAAATTAAATGACCTTTTCTTTTAAATAAGTTGCCTCAGTCGTGGTGTCTCTTCACAGGGATAGAAAGTAACTATGACAAGCAGACTTCTGAGGCTAATATGGCTTTCCTTTGTGTCTGACTACATCACTGACCATTTATGCTCAAGAAAGCTGAGCAGACAAATTAGCTTTAAAAAGCAATGCATACAATAGAGTTCAAGATCTCAAGTCAGTTATATAACAATTGAAAATTAATCCAAATGCTAGCTTTTCTTTTACTAAATTAAAAGCTTGCAGAGATTATCAAAGGTTTCTCCCAGTTCAACATAGGATTAGAGCACACACAGTTTTAAGTGTCTAATTGTATGCAATCCCTAGAACCTTTACCCATATAAATCATGGAAAAGTTTCCTGTCAAGGAGTCTGTGCCATTCAACATTAATTCCATACCAAAGTTATAGCATGCAGAGTCCAGCACTGGCCAGAAACATTGATGAAGCAGGGTCTCTCTTTTCTATCTCTGCAGCTATCCAGCCTGAGTAAGCTTCCAGGGAAAGTCCCCTGTCCCCCTCCTCTCCCATTTTACCCTAAGAATGCTGGGATTACAGACACACACCACTGAGGCTTGGTCCAGTTTTTATGTGAATTCTGGGGATCTGACTCTTCATCAAGTGCTTTTGCCAGGTGATCTATTTCATGGGCCTCTTAAACAGCATTCCTGGTGTGGGAAAGCAGAGAACAAATTGATTGCTAATTCCAGGATGAAGAGAATGGAATTTGTCAGTAATTTTGATTGCCTGGAACGCTGTTTTAAAAATAAGCCCGCTGTTTTACTTATTGTGTTTCTATAATTTAATATGCATGAGAAACCATGTCTCTTGAAAATCAAAGCATACCAAGAGAACATAAAACATTTCCCAGTTTTTGTGTGGCATAGCTGGTGTTCATCTTCAAATGCAGATAAAAACAGGATAAAGGAAATGATGTGAAATTATCAAATAAAAAAGAAAGCCTTTGAAGAATGTGCTCTAGAAACACTATGTTTGTACATGGTGGGAGGGTGTGATGCCACAAAAAGAACATTGACTTGTAAGGGAGAAATTCAGAGCTGCTATTATCCCTAATATTTTCTTAGTGTAATTTTTCTCTTTGTGTATGTGGTCACGTTTGCATATGCACATGTAGGCCAGAGGTTGACATTAGGTGTGTTCAATTGGAGGAGGGTGTGTGTGTGTGTGTGTGTGTGTGTGTGTGTGTGTGTGTAGATATAGATAGTATAGATATAGATCATTTTCTTGATCACATATATGTGGAGGTCACACAAAAGTCAATGCACAGTAACTTCCTCTCTCGCTCTCTACCTTATTTTCTGAGATGAGCTCTCTCACTGAGCCCGGATCACTAGTCTGACTGGCCAATGAACCCTGGGGTTCACATTCTTCAATTCCCCAAGTGCTGAGGTCACAGCTTACACTATCATGTCTGGCTTTGATGTGGGTGCTGGGCATCTGGAGTCGTGTCCTCTTGCTTGCATAGCAGGCACTATACCCACTGAACCATCTTCCAAGCCTTCCAAGCCCCTAATTCGAAAAACCTGAACTTGGTCCTCACCCATTCAACAAGACTAACTGGCCGGCAAGCGTCAGTGGTTCTGACTCTGCCTCTCTACCACTGAGACCATGGGTGGGTGCTGAGGATCGAACTCAGAACCCCAGGGTTAAATGGCAAGCACTTTACCAACTGAACTATTTCCCCAGCCCTCGTTAAAGTCTGAATTAGGCCTGGATAGTTTTTGTTTTTGTTTTGTTTTCCAAGGCGCATGATCTCAGATTATTTAGTGTTTTAGAAATGTACGGGAGAAAATGATAATTTAAAAGTCTCAGGAATCACCAGCAGTTAGGAGGCTGGGCAGGCAGAGCTCTGACTTTGAGGCTAGCCTGGTCTACAAAGTGAGTTCCATGGTGGACAGGGCTACAAAAAAAAAAAAAAAAAAAAAAAAAAATCCTCATCTCAGAAACAAACAAAAATCTGAATGACCAAACTGGATTGTCCTTGGAACTGTAGGGGGACAGGAAGCCCTGCTTAGTGTCCCCACAGGGAGACAATCCCCCAAACACACGGGCAATAGAATCTTCATATTTTTATTAAAATGCAATCTCACTGGATCCTAGTGCTAGAAATTACTAAATATTGCTAAGAAGGCCTGAATAAATACACAGATGTGCTATGTTGGTGGACTGAAAGACATTGCTAAAATGCAAATTCTTCCAAGTTAGTCTCTAAATTTAACATCATTCCAATAAAAACGTCAATTTGGACTTTGTTTAGAAATTGACCGCTGCAGTTTGTGAGAAAACGCAGACCACTTAGATAGCAAAAGTAATTTTGAAAAGTACTGTGCACATGGTGATTACCTGTGTGCTCTCCACCACCACGCCGCTTGCTGGCGAACCAAATGGCAGGTCTTTCTGCTATGCGGCACAGATTAGCTCTTCTGCAGTAGCGAGTTTCTTAACTCTTTTAATTGGCTACAGCATTATTTCTCAACAGGTTGACACAAGCATAATCCTAACATTAAAATGCACAGTTCAGAGCAGGTTTCACCATGTATTTGCGTCTGGTCTGCAGTGCCCTCTGTGGTCAAGGCTGGTTTAGAACCCTAAAATTCTCCTGCCTCTTTTTCCTGAACATTGGGGTTACAAGGTCTGTGCCACCAGGCCCGGTTTAAAATTCATCATTTTAAATAAAAGTGTAGTTTTCTGAGTTGTGCAGCCGATTTCCTTTTGCAGATCGCGTGAACCAATGTTTTGAATTCAGTTTTTGTATAATGTTACATGGTGGAGTTACATGGTGTGCAGTCTATAGTCTTTGTGACTAGCTTTTTTCACTTTTTAGGATTCATCCATATTACTGCAAGTGTCCCCAGTCTGTGTTTGTGGTGGCTTTATGCGTTAACTTGCCTAAGACTAATTTCCCAGAATTCTCTTTGTGTGCCATCTGAATGGTGACACACACTTCTTTTATTTTCTCTGCCAGGACTTCCCTAACTCATGTGCGCTGATTCAAACCGATAATATGGGGCAGCAGCACCTTCTTTTGGGTCCTCCTTCAGCATCTATGATTCCTGAGTCAGAGGTGTGTTTACCAACACACAGCCAAAGGCAAGTGGCAGAAGGCAACAGTATTGCCACAGAATATGGCAGCATAAGGCTGGAGGCACAACAAGTACCATTCGGCCAAGTCCATCTTCACGGGTACCAGCATATCTTTGCCCTCCTCTTTGTATCTGCCTTTCCTTCTTAGCTGCTACCTCAGCGACCTCCAACATTGGGTGCAAAGACAACAGAACCTGCACAGCAATCCAATGAGTGAGATGTCAGACGCTTATATAGAAATATGTGCACGTGCACACACACTGCATACGTGCTTGCAACTATCCTAGCAGCTTTGTTTCTCTGCCTGAACTTTTATTCGAGGTTTATACTATGTAAATGTAAAATTTATTTATCCATTTGCTATTGAACGGCTTTTAGTTATTTTCAGTTTGGGACAATGAATAAAGTTCTCTTGAACAGTCACATACAGATCTTTGCGTCGATACATTCATTTAAAATGTGCTATACTAGGAAAGAGCTAACTGTTAAGTGTAATTGCTTCAGAAGTGGGAAGTGTTGCTAAAAGTGTCTGATGTTGGTATTTCAGGCCTTTATGACCGTAAGTAAATTTTTGTTATGCGTTTGTGTGAGTGTGGATGCTGTGAGACACAGCATGCACATGGATATCAGTGACAACTTGTGGGAGTCTCTCCTCTATGTGGGTGCCAGGGTAGAACTCATGTCATCAGGCCTGGTGATAAGCAACTTTCCCCGCAGAGCTGTCTTGCTATCCATGTATCTCAAACTTAAAAAGCAGATGAGAGGCTAGAGAGATGGCTTATTGGTCAAGAGCACTAGCCACTTTTCCGAAGGACCCAGGTTCAATTCCCAGCAGGCAAATGGTAACTCACAACGGTCTGTTACTCCAGTTCCAGGGGATCCAACACCTTCTTCTGGCTTCTGTGAGTACCAAATACATGCATGGCAAACAGATATACACAGGCAAAATACTCACAGACATAAAATAAAATAATTAAAAAACATAAAAAGCAAATAATGGTAAGTAAAAAGCTAAAGCTCTATCAATTTATAATCTAATGTCAAGTTTTATTCACTTTTTTCTTACAGTATGCTGTCATTCAAAATATACTTCATCAGTAATTCATGCACACAATAGGCACTCTATAAAGTTTTTTTTTTTTAATAATTAGGTTTTTTTTTAGAATGACTAAAAATCCTGATGTAAAATCCCAATTGGGAAGTGCATAATTCCATTGTAGACAAAATATATAACTTTACAATAAACATTTTTTATAAGAATTTGCCCAAAAGAGGGAACACTTAAACTTGAACATTAAAAACAAATGTAAAAAGCAAGATGAAACCTAATACTAGATCACCCAGACGCCACCTGAGTACTTGAAACTCACAGACCAAGGGCAGCCTGCACCTTACACCCTCAAGGCCAGCTGACGTGTCTAAAAAAAACCATGTGCGATGCTCACTGAAGGTCTACACAGTACCTGGGAAAACCCTTGGCTGCCCTTATATGAACACTAAAAAGAGGTCAAATATACTTTTTATTTTCAAATTGAAAGACAGAGCTTCACATCTCAAGCAGGAGGCACAAAGCCACTGTTCTAGGAGCTGTGTTAAACTCTGGCCGACACTTCAGAAGAGAGCATTGGAACTTACAGCAGCTGTTTTCAAGGTGCTCTCCAGCCAGACCCACTGCGACCGCACATGAACACAAGCATCTTATACTTTGTAATTGAACAAACTTGAGAGATAGGGAAAAGTTAAAACTAACCAAATGCCTAGAGAAGTAACTTGGAAAATGCATAAATAAGAACAAATATTCTATGGCTAAAAGATGTCTACTATTTTTCAAAAATCACAGAATTCTATAAATATTTAAATACATGAATTACCTCAATAGAGAGAACTATATATAAAATTGAGTCAAAAAACAAAATTAAAAATATAAAATCATTATAACCATGTAAAGATAAATATATTACATAACAAAAAACAAGGTGAATTTAGATTGACAGTACTAAATATTAATTTTTTGTTTTTTTGTTTTAAGATAGGTTTTTCTGTGTAGCCCTGGCTGCCCTAGAACTCACTCTGTAGACAAGGCTGGCCTTGAACTAGAGATCTGCCTGCCTCTGCCTCCCCAGTGCTGGGATTAAAGGCGTGTGCCACCATGCCTGGCTTAAACTCAAATATTCATTAGAGACTTTTCTTTGTTGCTTAAGATTATAACAAAAGAAAAAAATAGGGTATTTTAGATAAAACTATACTCAAATAATAAATACTGAACTCTGTGTCAACTCCTAAAATAAGAGATTCTAAACACCATGAACTCTACATTTCAAGTGTCTCTTAAGGTAGCTGCATTTGATGATCTCCATTTTATAAAAAGGAGCGGGCAATGTGTACACTGGTAGCTGCCCCTCTTAAACATCACAAACCTTAAGCACTGACAAACTAAGAAAATCAAATAGCATGCCAACAAAACTGTTTACTTACTCTGTTTTCTTTCTACAAAAAGCCAGACAGGTTTTAAAAAACTAACTCTATATACATATTTTACATGATATATATTTATACTATAAATATTTAAAGAATGGCTTTTGTGTAATTGCTTATGTTCATATATATCTTATTAGTTTAACTGTAAGGTATGTAAATACAATCTTTTAGATTTGTTATGGAAAATTATTTCTACAAGGTTTAGAAAATGATTAATTTCTTGGATAAAACATAGCATATTTAGAAGTCCGAAAGCCAAGCAAATCCCTTATTTCATTTCGGAATTTTGACAGGTCTTGGCGCAGTTCATTGAGATTCTCCACCGTTGCCTGGTCTGTACTCTGCATCTTCTGTCGCATAGACGTCAAGTAACGGTGCACGAGGCAGCACATCACTTTCTGGTAGTTCTCGTCTCTCTTTTGTTTCAAGTTTCTCCACTCCTTCAAAACAAGCAATTACACGGTAATAATGACAGCAGAACAATGTGTGTGCAAGTACATGCATATATGTAAAAGAAAACATGTATATACGCTCACATATAGACATGTATTTGCAGGACTAAGGAATGAGCTCAGGGCCACATGCAGGCAATCAGGCAAATGTCTGCAATCAAGTCTTGCCCCAGCCTCAGAGACAATATTTAAATGAGGTAAATTTTAAATATATTCACAGATACATAATTTCAATGCATTTAGAGGACATTTTACTTTGGTAAAAATCATAGTCAGTACATGTTTTAAAAATATAGCCTGTGTATCTATTTCATTCACTCAACTGTAGGCCAATTACATGGAGAAATTTAGTCTTTGTAATGCTCAATCTACAATAGAGATTCATAAAATACCACCCCAAATCAATAGCCCACTTCCTGTCTTTCTTACCTTATGAGTAGAATGGCTTTACAAATTCATATCTGTAATCAATTTTATAATGGACAACTTGATTCAACTCTAATTAAGCAAAATTTTAATCCTCCCACAGGGAATTGTTTTCCCTAGTAATTTATCACCATTACTGCTACTTATTTCTATTTTTAATTTTACCTACAAATGTTTTGGAAATTTTTTCTCTCACATAACTTCTTAGATGGTGTTTTTTATTTTGTTTGGCTTGCAAAGCGTAAACTATCACTGTCTTTTAAGAAACGTACCAACTCCTGGTTTACAAGAAGTATGCACGGGATAAGAAATAAACTGAGTAACTTTCAAGACCCAAAAACAGTATGAACTAATAGTTGTGCTTTAAATCTATAGTGAAAGACTATGGGATAAGAGTTCATGTGTTGGGGAAATCTAAAAACTAAGAAAAGAACCAAAACCAACCCCCAAATCCTTAGTTTTATTTCTTATTCTCATTTATTGAATCTTTATATTAGCTACTGCAGCGTGCATTAGGGATATGGTGGAAAATATGTCAGTATAGCCCTTATCAACCCTGCACATTTGTGCTTCAAGAAACATCTGTTGGTTTTTTAACAAAATCTCAATTGTTTGATTTTACCAAAAAGACTTGGGGTCCAGAGGCTGGGGTGAAAGCCTGCTAGCTCAGAGAGGCCGAGGAAGCAGCAGCTGACCTTCTTTCTCAGAGGCCTTCCCACTTTCTCCTACACTGTCACAAACAAGACTTCTCAAACTATGTCCCTCCTTTCTACTTCCTGGGCGTCTCTCTATTTGCCCTGCTGACTCCCTCTTACTCTCTCTTTTTTTTTCTTAATAATTCACTTGCTGTCAACTGGTTGCTTGCTCTACCTCTTGAGCCAGGTTGACTTTATTTAATCCTGTTTACAATATTCAAGCAGAAAGCTCTTATGTTGAAGGTGTATGTCAGGGCTAAGCCACACCACAACTAGAAACAGGTTTTTCCAGTAAATAATGCAATCTAGAGGTGTGATGAATCACAGTGTGATCAAATATTCTGCAACAAACATCTGAGCAGGGCATGGTGGCGTACACCCATCATCCCAGCCCAAGGTAGACAGACAAGAGGATCGCAGCAAACTGATGCCAGTCTGGGCTACATAGCAAATGCCATGCCAGCCACAGCTATGTAGTCAGTAAGACTCCATCCCCCCGACCCCAAAAATAAAACAAAGGAAAAGTAAAAGTGAAATTAGCAACCGTGAAACTGTGGTGCAATTGAAACCTCCAATTTCTCACCTTCAAACTGTTCTGCCGTTTGACCTTGCCTTTCGATGTATGAGAGCAAACCCACTTACTGAGGCTGCTGATCATGTAGCAGATAGTCTTTGGTGAAGGAACAATGTTGAAAGGTGGGGGCAGCGTACATTTGTCATCGAAGTAGCTGAGCCATAGCTTTGCGCGAGCAAACTTCCATTCTTTATCCTCATGGTTCTACAGGTAAGGAAAAATCAGGAGAGAATAAGAACGTAAACACAAACATAGATGCTATGGACCAGCTGGGGGAGGTGTTAATTAAAACTGTCTAAATGTCACCACACCTTACAGATTAAAAAAAAAAAAAACTGGTCAAAGATGTACAATTATTAGACATTACATTTTAAAATCTATATTTTTTAATTCTGCAATCTTCAGTTATTTGATTTCATACATTTCATGGAGAGAATATAAAGCTTTGAAAGAACACTTACTGCTATCAACTGAAAGCTTTTGTGAAGCATGGCTACCAGCAGCTTCGTAAGCACAATCACAACCACAACGTTGTATGTTCCGACAATCACAGCTCCAACGAAGGACTGCAGTTCTTCTCCATAGCTAAACCTTGTGACAAAGATGGCCACGTGTGCTAAGGAGAAGATGTACCAGAACAAAGCAAAGCAGGTACCAATGAACCTGTAAGGGCAAGTTGATGCTGTTTAAAAAGGAAATTAATTAGCGAGAACAGATAATGCATTCATATCAAAATTACACATGTGAACCATTAATAATCTTGCATAATACATTACAAAAGTAACTTTATTGCTTTGTTTTTATTTTCACAGTACATACAGTCTTATTTCAAATGTTTTTGTTTTTATGTGTATGCATGCAGGTTGCCACAGAGATCAGAAGAGGGCACCAGATCTCCTGGAACTGGAGTTAGAGTTGTGAGCCACCAAGTGGGTATTGGAAACAAAACCCAGGTCTCTGCAAGAACAGTGAGTGCTGTAATCTACTTAGTCATCTTTCCCGCCCCTAAAGTCTTATTTTAAATGAGGAAACACACTCAAAAATACCATTCCTATTTAACTTTCCGCTGCCTTTCTAGTCTCAACACAGCAGTCCATGGGTATCTAGTTAGATTCTGCCAGTCCTTCACCTCAGCCTTCAGATGATTCTCATTCTCAGTAGCCCCAAATCAGACAGTAAGGTCCAACATGATCATCCCTATTTCCCATCCATCCTGGCCAGCCCAGAAATCTTATTCTTTAAATGTGAGGACACACAAAGTACCTAAAGAATTGTTGGCACGTAATAAAAACATGACTGATGTGAAGTACATATGCATCCAAATTTTATTTAAGGATGGGGTGTGTAAGACTGGGGATGTAAGCTTTGGTGTTTAGCACTTGCTTAGCATGCACAGCCCTGGTTTTGATCCCCAGCACTAGAAAAGGAACCTGAAGGGTGGTATTCCGTCTACTTTATAGTGGCTGTCCCATGCTTTATAACCCACTGGCCCTTTAGTTCTAATGACTCTCAATTCTAATGACTTCTCAAGAAGTGCTGAAAACATGAATGCTCTGGGTTGTACCAGCAACCAACAGAAGCTACAGGTATTTAACAGTTCAGGGGAAGAGGTGCTGAACACTCTAATGTATGGGATGGATAAAAGAAATTTCCCAAAGTGCTCAGAGTGTAAATTTGTCAAGAGTTCTGTTCAGACAGATTTCAGTAGAGAAGATACATGTAATGACTTGGATCTACTACTGAAGATTCTATAGGTAAAGACAAAGAAAAATGAACATTTTTCAAAGCTTGCAGACATTTAAAAAGGATTCTTTAAAGAACAATTAAAGTCTCATTCATGTAATGACTAGCCCATACAGAACTCAGTAGGAGACAGTCCATCTAGCAAAAGCTGAAGATACTCACGAGTGGAAGGTATCATTGCTTTGTTGTTCACAGAAGATGCCAACACAGTCCTTCTGCTCTTTGGGCGTGTACCCCTTGTCATAGAGTTGTGTCAGTCCAATTGTGAAGGAAAACAGAACAAGGAGGAACATCCCCAGAAATTTCCCAAAATCTTGTAACATCTGTCCCATCGAAATCTGTGGGTATATCACACGGTGAACATTAAAACTGTAGGGAAAACTATATATTAGATATGAAATTACCCAGCAATGAAAGGAAGACTAAGACAACAGCTACAAGTCATACCTATTGTTTCACCTTGCTGAAATATTTTTGATGCTAAGAGCATCAAAACTCCACCTGCAGGAAAAACCAGAACCAAAACCAAACCAAACCAATGAACCCATCCATCTACCAAGAAGCCATTCTAACCAGACCAGCATTGTGAGGATTAGATGCATAGGCCTTGCCAGACGAGGTTTTCAAGGTCTTACTGTGTAGGGAGAATAGATACATAGAGAACGTAACCTGCTTTTACTATTCATTATCATTTTGGTTGTTGCTGAGACACAGGCTACTCCATGATCAGTCTTGCCATAAGACTCACAATCCTCCTGCCTCAGCTCCCACATGCTAGGATCACGCAAGCATCACTACTGCTGGTAACACAGATTGTTGGAAGGGGATAAAGAAGTAACTCTGAAAATCTTAAAGGAAAATAAATGCTCATATTTATGTGGCTTTTTAAAATTGTTTTGATTTTTATATTTAACTTCTTTATTGACTCTGGGAGTTTGACATCATGTACCTCCTGGTTCCCCCATATCCTCTCCCTCATCCCCGCTGTGCTCCCTGCCTCCCTGCTCCAAATAAAGAAAATCAAAGGAAACAAGCAGCCAAACAAAAACAAAAAAATAAAAAACCTAGAACTAAACAAAGCAAAACCTACAACAACAGAAAAATCTCTTTGCTTCTCATTCTCCCCTGCCTCTCCAACACCCCTTCATTTGTCCTGGTGGCGCTGGAGGCCTCAGTGTGCCAAATACCTCTCTGTACCATCAGTTTCACTGGCAAATCTGATTTCTTAAAGTTTACAAATATTAAATCATTTCAAAATGAAGCATTCCATCTGATTTTGTAACTAATTATCAACTAACTCCTGAAAGGACAGCATCAGCATCCAAGACTGTTCTATTTTCTTTCCAAGAGTGAGCAGCTTTCTCTCTGTTCCCTTACGTGTGCAAGCTACTTTAGCACCAAGAGTTAATAATGACTATCTCTAATACATTAGCATGGGGCAATGAGAGGCTTCATTCAAGCCTAATTTTATTTTCTTTCATGTCTGAAGTTTAATAAATCCTGATTTATTTTTTAAAACTGGAATACTTGTGTTTTGTTTGTTTGTTTTTTGAGGCAGGATCCTTTAGGTATCTCTGGCTGTCCTAGAACTTGCTTTGTAGACCAAACTAGGCTCAAAATATGTGAAAAAAGAGAAGAAATGTTTTTTCCTCCTCCTCCTCCTTCTTTTGGTTTTTGAGACAGGGTTTCTCTGTGTAGCTTTGTAGACCAGGCTGGCCTGGAAGTCACAGAGATCCGCCTGCCTTTGACTCCCAAGTACTGGGATCAAAGGTGTGTATTTTCCTTTTTAAGGCACTAGTGGGTCACTCAGGAAAACAAAACCATTCACTCAGACTGTGAGTATTCAGAATATAATCACACCTAAACCAGCAGGAAATGTACTAAGGCAGTAATAAAGCAATGGCTTTTGACAACTTCAAGAAGAAAGTTCTGGTACTATTTATTCACTTATCTGTAAATAGAGTTTTTGAAAGTAACCACTAATAGAGACATAATCTTAATTTTCAAAATAATTTTAATTTAACACAACTAAATTAAAAAAAAAAACAGAAATGTAACCAACTTGAATATCAAGGTGAGTTAATACAGGAGGGAACACCAGAAACTGGTATCAGATTTGCATCATACAGAACTAAAAATAGTACAGTGGCTATCACAGCAGAGGGCACTGGATGGAACATAAACATGCATGTGATAGGTAAGCAGCAAAAACAACAACCTTCTTGTGGATGAAAAGGTCATAAACAGTATGCCTCTGTAAATACCATACTATCACAGAAATGAAAGTGTAAAGAAATGAAAAAGAGAATTAAATTATCAATACTGAAGTTTACAAAGTAGTTACTATTAGTGCAGACGGAGGAAAAAACATTCTGTCAGAACAGTGGAAATAAAGCTGGGAGCAGCAGAGCACACTGACTGTCCAGCACCACAGGTTGAGGCAGTAGGAACATGAACTTGCAAGTCTGGGGAACAGCAAAAACCCCTAAGAGAGAGAAACGAGGGCTGGGGACATGGGTCACCAGTAAAGTGCCTCCTACACAAGCATGGGGACCTGAGTTGGGATCCCCAGTGCCCATGTAAAAATGCCAGGTGTGGTCATTTGCAAGGAAGGGAAAGCAAAGGAGATGGACTGATCCCAGAGCTCACTGGTCACACATTATGGGCAATCAATGAGTGTCAACTTCAGAGAGAAACTCTGCTTGAAAAGATAAGATAGAGAGCAACCAAGCAAGATACCTGAAATCAACCTCAGGCCTCCATAATATGTGCACATGCAAATGAAAACACACACGCACACACACACACACACACACACACACAGAGAGAGACAGAGAGAGAGAGAGAGAGAGAGAGAGAGAGAGAGAGAGAGAGAGTTTAACTGAAGAAAGGAAGAAGAGAGGCAAGAAAGAGAGACAAAGAATAAGAGACATCTCTCTCTCTCTCTCTCTCTCTCTCTCTCTTCACACACACACACACACACACACACACAGAACTACTATGAATAACAAACTAGGCAGAACAAATAGATAGCCAGATTACTAGAACTATATAATCTAGCAAGAATATGTCATGAGAATATAAAGTCTAGACAGATCTATAAATAATATAAAAATGGAATCAATAATAAAAGATATCTTAAAAAGGATCAGATGACTTCAGTGAAAAAGAATGAAATGTTTTTTAAAATTTAATACAAATCTTTCTTGAAGTATCTGAAAAACACTTTCAACTCATTTTATGAGGCCAATGACAAAAAAATAGTGTTAATATTATTGCCAACAGCAGACAAAGACTATAAAAAAAAAGAGTTCTATAGGCTTCAATAACCCTGAAACACACACACAAAAATCTTTAACAAAATAAGGGTCAGTGAGATGGTTCAGCAGGTAAAGGCACTTGCCACCCAGTCTGACAACTTTGGTCCGCAGGATTCACATGCCATGGCACATGCATACTGTGGTGATTGAGAAGAATGACCCTTAGGCTCAGTTCTTTGGATGCTTATCCACCATAGAGTGGAACTGCTTGAAAGGCTTAGAAGGTGTGGCCTTGCTGGAGGTCTACCCTGGGAATGGCTTTGAGGCTTCAAAAGCCCATGCCAGGTCTAGTGTCTGTCTCTCCGTCTCAGCTGTCTCCTCTCCCCCTCCCGATAGTCCTCCCCCTGCTCCTCCACCCAGTCCCTGCTGCCTGTAGATTAAGATGTAAAGTTCTCAGCTCCAGGAGCATGTCTGCTGGCATGCTGCCATGTTCCCCATTATGATAACAAACTAACCCTCCCAAACTGTAAGCAAGCCCCTAATTTCCTTTATAAGTTTTGCCTTGGTAGTGGTGCCTCTTTACAACAACAGAGCATCGACTAAGGCAGTAAGCATACACTAAAATATTAAATAAATAAATGTAATAAAATGTATAAAGGAAAAAAGTTTCTACCCAAGTATAATCAAAGTAAACTCAATATCACATGAAAAAGCACATATGCCTTCCAATTAGGATTTATGTTTAGGATACAAGAAAAAAATAATTTAGTGGCTATATTATCAAATTAATGAAATAAGATAATAGTTATATAATACGATCAATAAACCCAGAAAAAGCATATGATGAATTTCAATTCCCTTTTTTATAACCAAAAAAAATCTATTTCCAAAAAAACAGGAGGAAATTAACTGAACACAATAAATGCCATGTAGGGAAGCCCACAGCTAACATAATTAGTAGTGAAAAACCTCACTTTTTTATTAATATCAGGATCAGCCCAGTACTTCGCTTTATATGTCTATCTACACAGTACTGAAGTTGTACTAAAAACAATTCAACAAGGTAGGGGGGCAGTAACCATATTGGAAAAAGTGAAACTATCTCCCTTTGAATGTGACATGATCCTATGTGGAGAGAAAGTGACAAAACAGCCCACAAATATTAGAAATAAATCTAGAGACATTTCAGCATGCAAGATGAACAGCCAACGGTTGCATTTCTATATACTAGTAGTGCAACCATCTGAAAAGGGTCAAATATTATGACAGCAAGTCCTTTATAACAACATGAAAAAGAATGAGGCAGGCAGACCTAACCCTGAATTAGAACTACACACTGAAAACTCCAGAGCACTGACAAAGAGACAGAAGAAGAGAAGACACTCTGTTAAAGTATCCATATAATCAAAATACTTACAGATTTGGGACAAAATAAAAATCCCAGAAATACATTTATATATACACATAGAAATTATAAAATTTGCATGATCTCAAAAAAGACAATTGAGAACAAAGCTAAATATAATACATGGCCCAATCTCAACATCTACTATAAAATTACAGTAATTAAAATGGGATCAAACTATAGAAAAGACTGATGTATAGGCCAATGAACAAAATAAATATCTTAAAAAATAAATGTAAAAATAAATAAACACAACTTCTTTTCAACAAAGGTACCAAGAAAATACAATAAGTAAATGATGTTGGGGAAAAAATGACTATATTTTACACATGCAAAACCATAAAACTGAACCTTTATCTTACAACATACAAATCTTATAACACACACACACACACACACACACACACACACACACACACACACACACACACTCAACTCAAAGTAGAAAAGATAATTAAGAATAAGGCCTGGAAGTCTTAGAATAAAAATTACATGTTCAGGGTTGTACTGAATAGTTTTCTGTCAAGTTGACACAAGACAGAGTCATCTGAGAAGAAAAATGAAGTTGAAGAAATGCCCCTGCCAAATCAGCCTGTGGGGCATTTTCTTAATTCATGGTTGATGTAGAAAGGTCCAGCTCTCTGTGGGTGGTGTCACATTGGGTTGGTGGTCCTGGGTGCTATAAGAAGGCAGACCGTGTTATGGGATATTTTGATTACACTCTGACACTCCCAACAGAGTTATACTTTGAATCAGGGGGTAGTTAGTGGCTAGCTGACCAAAATTAGCCATAGAGAAGACAGCAATTTGGATAGAGAAGATGCACAGGAAGGGAAGGGCAGGGACTAGAGTTTGAGTTCTTTTGGTTCTGGGACAAGGGAAGAGATGTGTCTCTTGTGTGTCTCCAGCCAAGGTCAGCTAGTTGCTACTCAGTCTCTCTAAGCAAGCAGATTTTCACCCCAGCCTTTGACTTCTGGGTCTTATTGATAAATAGGTCCAGGAGTGGAAGACCCTCCAGGCCACAGCCAAAGTAGCTGGCGGCTCTGACTGAGGGCCATGGGATGGCAGATGATAATTAAAATATCAGTAGATTCACGTGAGCCGCTAAGCTGACAGAAAAACATCGAGGCTGAGCAAGCCATGAGGAGCAAGCCAGGACCAGCACTCTTCAAGGGCTCTGCTTCAGTTCCTGCTTCAAAGTTTCTGCCTTGACTTCCTTCAATGATGGACCTTGATGTAGAACTTTAAGCTTAAATATGCCCTTTCCTTCCCAAGTTCCTTTTGGTCATGGTGTTTATCAGATGAAGACAAACAAACAAACAACCATACAAAACAAAAACTCCTAACTGAGACAGAAATTGATACCAGTTCATGGGATATAGCTGAGACAGACCTGATGATGTGTTTGGGGAGAACGGTGGTGGCATCTGGACCGTTTACATCTACCATGTTATTTCTTCCTCTTTAATCCATCTGGGTTGCTTTTTGTTTTGTTTTGTTTTTTGTTTGTTTGGTTTTTTTTTTTTTTTTTTTTTTTGCTTTTTCCTTTTTTACTGTCTTATTTTTGATCATTTTAAATGCCATTTTATGTCCTTAATTGGTTTACTAACTATAAATGCTTTACTTCATAGATTGCCTTAGGGCATATGACACCTATCTTATCACACAGCCTAGTTTCAAATGATAGCATACTACTTTGTATACACAGCTGAAAGCCTTACAGTAGTGTATTTTCATTTCTCCCAGCCTGGTCTTTATGTTCTTATTGTCATTCATTTTACATGTACATATCTATGTGTTAAAATCATGTAAATGGCATTTTTATTAAAAACCAACTATCTTTCAAAGTTTAAATATGAACTTTATTTTTGGTAAAAACCATATTTTCTGTACCCTTTTCTATGAAGCGCAGCAATATTTTAAGGATATTTATAGCCAGAGAATGAAGGGAGGAGGTCAATGGATCACAGCTTGATAAGGTTTCAATTCTTGAAAGAAAATTATCAAAATTATCAATAGAGTATTTACCAATCACTTTCAAATGCTAAGTGTATTTTAACATCATGAGAACAGTGTTGAAGTGAATAAGCAGTTGCAATAGTAGTGACATGTAATTAACATTCTGTAAGACCTTTATTTACCTGCAGTGGACCCAAAATGGAGCTGGTTGTATACATAAAAAAGAGTCGAAGGTAACTCAGGACATTTGCAAATGCAAAAAGCCCTTCTGCTACAAGTGTGGGGTGGAATGCATCCCAGTCCTTCCGGTCAGCAAAGTCATGAAACTGGGGGTAGGAAGGGAAGACAAAGCCAGTCAGGAAAGTGAAGAGAAATATCATGAAATGTCTCAACGAGAACTATCTTAATTGCCTTCCTGGGGGACAATAATGTTTTAGCCAAACACAAGCTTTCCATGTATTCTAGGAAATACCACTTTATATACAGAAATTTATTAGAAATTCCTTGGTTTAAAAAAAATTAAATCAGTTATAAAATTTATCATTAGGGGCTGGAGAGGTGACTCAGCTTTTAAGAGCCCTGGCTGCCCTTCCAGAGGTCCTGAGTTCAATTCCCAGCAAGCACATGGTGACTCACAGCCATCTATACTCGGGTCTGATGCCCTCTTCTGTCATAAAGGTATACATGCAGATAGAGTATTCATACACATAAAATAAATAAATACATCTTTTAAAAACTTATCATTAAACTTTCATGAGAGAAACACTGGCTAGTTTCCTTGAATTCTATAACACAAATTGTGAGAATGTACGCTGTCAGTTAATTATATGCCATACTAGACACAGTCCTTTGACCTAGGAATTTAGAAAAAAACCCACAAAGTTGGCCCCTTTCAAGTAAAAAAAAAATGCGTCATTGTACCTTGACATGGGGCATCTACCTGTCCCATTGCAGAGACTGTATACCAGTTGTTCTGTGGGACTGTAAGCCATGCATCCTTCCACCCTCAAAGTGTCCTGTTTGGATTAGAAAACTACTTCTAGAACCAGAGAAATTAGACTGAAAAAATCAGTGCCACCCAATCTATCAAGGCATTCATTTCCATATGACCAATTTTTAGTAACTTCTCACTTCAGTCATTGAATCTCCCTCTGATCAACATGTTGCTTACTATTGATCAATTAAAGAAACAGATATTAAATAAACTGATAGAATCACTTTGCTCTTTCTATCATCTATAACTAGACCAAAAATTATGAAATATTATACATCTTAGTATCTTAAATGTGGTACTCCATAGCTAACATAGAGTCTATTTTTTTGACTTTGAGAAAGCATAAATAGTGATGAAAGAAAAATTAGAAGAGGTATTAAATACACACACACACACACACACACACACACACACACACACACTTGGTAAATGAGCTAATGAAGAAATAAGATAATAGGTAGAAACAAAATACATAAGACCTGGATTTTAATCGTCTTTTTTAAAACACTAGTTACAGATATGTTGTTTAATATCTCTGAGTTGTTTTCTTATTTGCAAAATGAGGATAAGGACTTTTGTCTTAAAGAATTTCTATGAGAATGCAATTAGATACAGTATATCTAACATTGACCAAGGAACTTAGCTCATGGTAGGCAACCATCAATTGTGAGGATAAAATTAGATGCAGTATATCTAACATCAACCATGGGACCCAACATATGTAAGTAACAACCATCACTGAAAAAGCAAAACATTCAAAGTACTGAAAAGGTAAGCAGATTGACACAGATTGTTTTAAAATGAAAAGATACCAGGCACAGATTTGGGTCTATACTAACTCTGAGTTCCACAGATAAGTGTATTAGTTATTAAAACAAATGTCTGTAACTTTGATTGACAGTGAACAGTCACCTTGTTGTGAGCCACCACTTTGAGGGCAAAGGTTGCCAGGTAGAGAGAATTCATGACGAAGCTGAGCTGGTTGCGCGACTCTTCTAAAAAGTCTTCTAACCCTTCATACCAGAGTCTCTTAATGTCCGACCAAATCATCCCTAGAACAATGAAAACATCAGATTTGTTAGCTCAAGAATAAGCTAAACAACACTTTAAGAGACAAAGTGTTTATAGTGCATGGGTCGTTACTATAGCTGTATTCCAAAGGCAGTGGGGGATGGGGTGGGGTGGAGAACAACAGCCTTTTAGTGAAAAGTATTTAAATTTGAAAGAAAAAAATCTTACGTTTCATGTGACTGGAAAAAATAATGACCTTAAGTTTCATATTGGCCAGAAAGGAATGTTAAGTGATGTGAAACAAACTAAGAGGACAAGATAAATGCTGGCACACACACACACACACACGCACGCACGCACGCACGCACGCACGCACGCACACGAGCATACATACCACACACATGGTTTTGTTTTAAATAATATCTGTGTAACAAAAAGTCTCAAATTTCTATTAGTTTTTGTGTGATCAGTGGGTGTATGCATGTGTGCACGGATGTGTATAAGCCAGGGGTCAATGTCAGTTAATTTCCTCGATCATTCTCTATATTACTTTTTGAGACAGGGTCTCAATGAATGTGGAGCTCACTGTTGGCTGTCCAACTAGCTCCAAGGACCCACCTGTCCCGGACTTCACAGTTCCAGAGGCATGCTGGAGAGCATGGCTTTTATGTGTTTGGAGATGTTCTGTTTGTCTGTTTGAGGATCCTGAAGTCAGGCTCTCAAGCTTGCACAGCAGGCATTCTACTGACTGAGCTATCTCACAGCGCCTCAAATACACATATTTAAATTCAATTTATATTTACATAATAATTTCTATCTCCAAACCTCTCTCCTAAACTCAATTTATTTAGACAATGTTCTGACCTGAACCTCTAGTTGAAGATATGTCCAGACAGCTTGAATACAGCCCACTTAGAGATTTTCTCATTTCAGTTACTAGAACTGCACCCCTCTAGTTGTTTAATGTTAATTAATTCAAATCTTGAATCACTCCCAATTCCTGTTTCTTTTAAACGCTACATCCCTTTCAATAGGGAGCCCAGATTCAGCCACCAACTCCATTCATCTCCTCTCTGAACCCTCTGTCAGGGACCCAAACTCACACCGAACTACCCAACCCTATGATTTGCCTGAAGGCCAAGTGTCCCACACCTGCCCTCTAGCCCCTACCCACTGTGGCCCTCCTCCTCAGGTAGGGATCCCAGACTTATGACACCAGCTCCACACATCCTAGCAGCTAAGGGCTGCCTGTCTCCAGGTGAGTATGCTAGACTCAATCACCAACTCTACAGGCTCTCATTGCCTGAGGACAATTCCTGAGCACTTTCCCTAGATTTTTAATATTGGCTATGCGAATCTTCTAATGCTACAGAAGGTTTGCTCCTGGGCTTAGAAACTTCACTTAACCTACACTGAGCCATGACTATGACTATTTCTAAGACCACATTCTACCATCACCCTCAACTGCCCCAAGACTGAAGTCTAAGCCCTATTCAGCTAGTCTACAACCTGCCAAATGCAGGTAATAGGAAACAAATCCAAACACCCTCAAAATGGAAGACAGGATTTCCATATCAAGAAACACTACCACACCACTGCTTAACTCCAAATGTCTAGGTCCCATTGCAAAAACACAAACAAATAAGACAATAGATCTCCTCCAAAAATTAGTACTCAAATAGTAATGTTTTCCAGGAAAGTGACTTAGATGGGTAGACTAGGCTAGCCTCAAACTTACGGTGTCTGCCTGCTTGTGTCTCCTAAGCACTAGGATTGAAGGTGTGTGCCACCATGCCTGGCTATTCATCAAGACATTTTAAAGAAACTAAAAGTAACAGAGAATGAGAGCTACAATATAACACATGAATGGAAATAAAGTACTTTTGGCTAACCTGCAGGCAGAAAAGTTTCATGTGAAAACATGAAACATTCTTGAAACAAACATCTTTATTACATAGTATTATATTTTATGAAGAAACAAAACTAAAACACATATAGATCTGAGAGAAAAAAAGAACATGAATATTCTACTTGGTAACTTTTTGCCCAAAATGAATGATTAAAAAAAATATCTAAAATGTTAAATGAAGAAGTCTTGACGGTTGTATTTTATCAATTTAAATATTTTCTTATTTAAGAGGAATAGAGATAAAAATTCTGGGAACGCATCTTGCCCAACCTCACTCCAGGAATATAGATCACAAACTATTAAATCCTCCACAGTCACACCTTCTCTAAGAACTCAAGTTCAACCTAGATCACGGTAAACAATAATGTGTAAATCTGAACTTATATAACACTGCCAAATAACACTTTAGATGATGATCAAAGAAAATGTTTTACTTCTGTGTGACGCAGGATTTTATTTAATTAAGACTCCACTCCATTATTTGGAGAAGGCTATTGCACGAATTCTAATTGTTCTTAATAAAAAAAAAAAATCACAGTCAGATATTGGGGTTAATGCTGAGGATCAGAGAAGCAAAGCAGCCAGCCACTAGAGACTTCTCACCTCCACCAACACGCAGACCAAAGCGGTGCATCCTCAAACTGCTTAGACTGCATGGCTCCTCAGACTGCATCTCCCTCATCAACTCCCACCTTATATTCCTCTCTCTGCCCAGCCATATCACTTCTGTTTCTATCTCTTTAGTTTAATTGTTTGCATTATCAGATAATTTGGTGAGTTATTTTACAATATCCACTTTTTGTTTTCCTTCTGCTAGTGCAAAATAATTTTCATATATTGTCATTTTAATATAAAAATCAATTATTTTTCAAGTGACTTGATTTCAGAGTTTTACTTTTAGCAATATTCAAACCATAATGCATTAATGTGTAAAGTTAGGTAGGTAAAATAAAAATAGTACATTAGGTTAAAGAGAAATTTCATCTTACTATTTTCCTGTTTCTTTATTTACCTAAGATTTAATGTTTTAATTTAGGGAATAATCTATATTTCCTGTGTATTATATGTAGCTTTCCACTGTAAATTTTTATATTAAGTTTAAAGAGTTGTAAAAAAAAAAAAAAACCCTCTAAGAAGAGTTCTAATCATCAAGTCCCACTCCTCTGTGAGAAATAAGGTGGATACTCCTAAGGATTAACACCTAAGTTTATTGCTAGCCTCTATTTACACATGTATACTTGTGTAAAAGGAGATTGCAACATTACACCCATTTGAGAAGCTCCTTAAGCAGGAAGGTAAACAACTCAAAATAGCTTTAGAAAGTGCCTGAAACTAACCAGACTCACTAGTCCCGTTTCCTTCCTTGGTAAACAATAAAACCTTAGAGTCCCTCTCAGACCAAAGGAAGCCAAGCTTTCAAAGAAGACTCTCAGATAAGTAAGATTGAAAAACTCTCAGACAAGACCAGCCTGCAAGAGGTTTAGACCAACTGAGGTACTTGGAAAGGACACACTCCGACCCGCTGGGACTGCAATGTGCTCCAGGTTCTAGCCATTCTGGGGTGGGCTTTGGTGATGCACTGTCTTTGAGTAATTTCTGCTCCAATGAGTAACCACTTACCCATATTCCTGTAGTTTTGGACATGTGTGTTGCATTTCCCTAGGAAAGTTTTTGTCTCATAACATACCCACATTGTGTATACATCAGCACAAATGAGCGTGTGTGCACCCACACACACAATTTTTGACTTTCATGAATTTAGCTAATACAAAGTTATAAAATCAGGAATATTAACCTTTGTAAAGATACTGGATAAATAATCATAAAAACGTTCATGTCTTAGCAGTACCAAAAGACAAAATTGCAAATTGAACTCCATTTTCATAATGACACCAAGCAAGGAATATGAAATAACAGAGGCAAATTTTTTAAACTCATTTGGAACTTACCAATAATCCACAGTATGAGAAGGTAGTCTATTCTCTCAAGGGCTGGCCCCATTGTATTTTTCTTGTCTTCATTGTAGACAAGTGAGTAGAGATTTAGTAACAGCAAGAATGTGAAATATGATGCTCCATGAATAATAAATTTCATAAAAGGTGTGTGAATGATTCTGCCAAATTGAGATTTGGGAGCTATCAAATAACATAGTGACAAAACTGGCCAGAAGATGCCAACTGTCAAAACAGTCATTATTTTCTTACAGGTGGGCTTACGACGGTAACCTGACATCTGTCCAAACCAAACGGTGTTCAGGAACTGCTGGCAATTTGACTGGGAGACAAACTGAAAAGGACATACAGAAATATAAAAAAAAAATAGTAACTGGCTTTAAATAGTAACTGGCTGATATTCAAAGTCTTAACATTTGGTGAAAAATCCTACACATTGTACATAGGTTTTTTTTTTTTTTTTTTCCTCTTACAACTAAGAGTGTAGAGGTTCAGAATACAGACTATGGAGCCTGATTATATAATTCAAATCCAAACTCTGGTATAGGCTAGATGACCATGAGTAAGTTTTCAACCTCTCTAGCTTCTCAGTCCTCATCTCTAACATCTGGATAGCGATAGTAGCTCCCCATAAACTTGTGAAGATTCAGCACCAAGTTCTTAAGATACGGCCTTATTCACAGCACAATGCCACTTTAAGTATTAAAAGAATTAGCAGTCCATTGCACTCAGCTGATCACATTTAGAGCCTTTGCAAGCCAGTACAAAGACATACCATATATATAAAAGTTGAAACTTAATATGCATTCCATATACAGCATTAACTAATCTTTGATAAAGTGCCGGCTTTAGTTCCTGAGTTTTGAGAAACCCAGATGGCATGGTAAAAAAAATAGTCCATGTATTATATCTACATACACTTCAAGAAAACACTGAGAGAGATGTAAACTGTATCAGAGATTCTGATTGCAGGGCTGAAGCCTGAAGTTAGGGCCTTGCACATACATGATACTCTTATCACTCAGCTGCATCCTCAGACCAGGCTAACTGTGGTTTGTGATCTTCCTGCCTCAGCAGTTGGAATTACAGACCTGAGACATTAAAAAAAAATTTTTTTAATTATTTTTAAGCTTTATTTGTATGTATTATGTATGTTTTACCTACACGAATATATGTATACCATGTATATGCATGGTATCAACAGAGGTAACAGGGCATCAGATCCCTTGTAAATGAATCATAGATGTTTGTGAGCCACCATGTGGGTTCTGGGAAATGAACCAGTATCTTCAGCATAAATGACTGGAGTGGCTACCACTCCAACCCTGTAAAAACAAAATACTCTTAAATTTGGTTGACAGTGAATTTCATGTAAGAAGAAAAATCTCAAATGAGAACAAAATTCTAGCTCAAGTACAGAAGTTAATTTGTACAAGTTTACAAAGTTTCTTAGCTTACAAATGGCAATATTTTCTAGTATAATGTAATCAAAGTATAGACAATCATATTATTCAAGAATGTAAAATAGTGTTTTGTAAATGTTACATTTTAAAAAGATTTTTGGTGGCACACTCCTTTAATTCCAGCACTCTGGAAGGCAGAGGCAGGTGAATCTTTAAGTTCAAGGCCAGCCTGGTCTATAGAATGAGTTCCAGGACAGCCAGGACTACGCAGAGAAACCCAATTATGAGAAACAAAAACAAAACAAAACAAACAAAAAAATTTATCCTGAACTAGTATCTAAGTCATAGAATTTTAGTCTGAAAAAGCAAAACAAAACAGGGCAGCATCCTATTATGCTTATCAAAAAATTTTCTAACATAACGATACTCATTTTTAGCAATTTGGTCTTATGTCATTCTTTAACTTTTTTATATGTATGAGCACTTTGCTTGCATGTGTGTCTGTTTACCAGTTGTGTACTTGATGCCCAAAGAGACTAGAAGACAGCAATGGACCCTCTGGAACCAGAGTTACAGACAGTTGTGAGAGGCCATATAGGTGCTGGGAAATGAACTGGGGTCCTCTGGAAAAGCAGCTGTGTTCTTAGTCATTGGGGCATCTCTTCAGCCCCTTCATTCCTTATTCTTCTGTTTGGATTCCAGCGTTTGTCCCTCAAGGTGAGATACCTGGGGACGAAACAGTCTTTCTTCCCAAACTACCTTTTAGCAGCAGCCAGAAATTAGGGGATGTGTCACCTTTCCCCAAATATCAAAGAAAACTCAACCCTACTTCTATACTTGATATCCCTTAATATAATAATAATTTAATTAGAAATTGTATTAAGTAGTACCTTGAATAATAAAATCTCAACTACAAATGTCTACAGTGGTTTGAGGCATAGACAAAGATTCTCTAATATTCCTGTCATAGAGACTACATTCTAGCAGAAGGGACCCAATGTGACCTCTGAAAGGCCTCCTTCAAGGTCATGCTTCTTTTACCTTCTTCACATAAATACTGTTAGGGTTAGGAGTTGCCTTGTAAAAAGGTCCACTACCCCAAAGTCAGCAAGTTGTGAAAGCCCAAGAAACACAGACATGAAAACACTCCAGTCAGCCCTCAGCTGCTTCTTGACCCATGGCCTCACTGCCCACTGTGATCACCGTGCTTCCCCCAGGTCCCAGATTTGAGTTCTCAGGTGTGGCGCGCCAAGCCCGACCCGCAGGAAAGACGGCAACTACACGAGGATTCTTCTCAGATCACACTTTATTGGAGCGCTTCTTGGTTGAAGGGAGAGCTGAAGGTGAGGGGCCCCGGGCAGGAAGGGACAGCTGCTTATATATCCTACTAGGCAACGGGTCACGGTCTCATAGGCTCAAAAGACCTCGCCTCAGTGTTGGAGCCACGGGATTGGCTAGGGAACGAGCAGGCGAGCTGGAGTGCAGCCGCCAAGCTGGCGTATGCCCGAATAAGGTAAACAAGAAAGAGGAAGTTCGCCATCTTGTAATGGCGTCCTGCGGGCGGCCGCCTACACTCAGGAACTCCACTTTCTGTAAACTCACCCATCTCAGCACCCAGCCTACTGAGACCGTGCTGCTCATGGTCCTGGCTGATGTTCAGACACCAGAGAGCTGAGTAACAACCCTCCAAACAAGATCTGCTACTACTTCCAGACACTACCATGGCCTTTCCTTTACGCTGTATATACACTATTGAGTTATGAACATGTATCTATACTGTTACTTTTTAAAATTATATTTGAGAACCAAATAATAAAATAAAGATGAAGAAAATAACCTAAATATATCATAAAAAGCTTCATACCTCCTTTTGGTTATATTTGATAGCAAGTTTTAGACGACTTAAATTCATTCTTTCTTCTAGTAGTCCCCGTTTGTCAAGAGGCTCATCGCTAGATGTATGGTTTAAGATAACTTCCAGTTCACGTGAATTCCGGGCTTGTGCAAGCAAATCTTTAGCAAACATTTTGCACTGACGGGCTAGCTCTTCATAATCATTCCTATAAAATGCACAATCTACTATTAGGAATGTCAATCCCACTGTATACTATTCCCACTGCCCAATGAGATTACATCGCTGGAATTACTTTATTCAGTAATATTGAAATTCTGACAGGGTTACATAAGATCTGATCTTTTCCTGCTGGCAATCACAGGAGCAGAAAATCTCCACCAGTTGTGGAGAAATATGCTTCCTGTGCCCATACTGATGATTTCGATGATACTCTGAGAAAAGCTTATAAAACTTGTTAGTCAGTTTTTTACTCAATTTACTTTTCTCATTCTCTGTAGAACAGCTAAAATTTCCTTTGACATTATTCATATAAACAACAAAAACAATTAAATGGTTTCTACCTGGAGTAATTTCAATAATATACAATATACATATGCTACTTTAATACTGACAAGGTATTGTGACTCATATTTAAAGTGTTCATTTGAGTGAAATTCACTTGAATTTCACTAACAGCTAGTTTCCAACCTTACCTTTGTCTTGGACTTACTTATAAACATTGTACTTAACATAACATGTGAGAAGTGAAGTTTTAGTACATAATAATTTATTAAACATCAATTGCATTACATTTATAACTCAGCTAAACAAAGTAAGTTTTATAAGAGGCTGAACTTTAGAAAATAATTTTATTCAGCTTTTTCCCCCATGTTAAAAGGAAGGCAAACAGGAAGGCTACTTAGTCTTTGCACACGGCAAATGTTCCCTTGAACTGGCTGTATGTAAGTTAGACTTAAAACTCACAACTTTTCCTTAGAGGCAAACCTTTTTCTCATTCTTTGCATTACTATATGACCTGAGAACAATTAGTTGTTTAACAATTAGTTATTTAACAACAAATGAGGTATTTATTACATGCCTTTTGGTTTAGGAATATAACTGCAGATGGGGACTATGCATCAAAAGTATTATTACAAAAATATCTCTTCTTTAAATAAATATTTAATAGACTGCTAGAGCAAATTATACAATTTATTAAACTGTTTAATCTCTAACAGATATTGGGAAAAAAATTAAGTGGCTGTACAGTTTAGATCGAGCTACAGTTAGTGATGAGCAAAGATCTTGTTCCCTAAATATAACTTTATAGGGATTTTGTACCATTTTGTCCTGTCTTTACTCACTGTGTATCTCTGGCTGCAGAATCACTAGGTAGCCCAGGCTGGCCTCGAAACTCACCACAGTGAGATCTGCCTCCCAAGGGCTGGGATTAAAGTGTGTGTCACCACACCCTTTCCCTGTCTCTGTTTTTGGGGACAAGGTTTGTTAGGTATCCCAGGGGGCTGGCTTCAAACTCACAGCAATTCTCCTGCTTCCATCTCATAAATGGTGGGATTGCAGGCATGCATTACCATGCTTAGCTGTAACTTTGCTTCTTTAGGTTTTAACTGCTGCTAACATATTGCTGATAATAGTAAAAACATTTAGGTTTTGTAGACTTTTCTCTATTAAACACCAAGTTGAAATAAATAAATTCTGAGGTAATATTCAAATCTAACTTTATTAGTTCATGGTTATAATACAATCATAGCAGTTGCTCAAATATTTTTTGGAATAAATTAGATAAATTCTATTTTATATGGAAATAAAAAAATAAGGTTATAAGAAATTCTTCGATGGGCTTTGGTGGCACATGCCGTTAGTCCCAGCACTTGGGATGCAGAGGCAGACAGATCTCTGTGAGTTCAAGTCCAGCCTGGTCTACAGAGCTAGTTCCAGGATAGGCTCCAAAGCAATACAGAGAAACCCTGTCTTAACAGAAGAAGGAGGAGGAGGAGGAGGAGGAGGAGGAGGAGGAGGAGGAGGAGGAGGAGGAGGAGGAGGAGGAGGAGGAGGAGAAATTCTTCATATAGAATTTATTCAATGTGTGAAGAAAATTAAATTTTTAAATTTTTAACTATGTTTTATGAGTTCATCAAAGTATATAGATTTTTTTTTAATGTAATGTACTTAAAGAATAGTAGTTCTAACCCTGAAAACTTACATGTAGTCTTTCCTAAGTCTCTCAACTGAGAACTTTTAGGAACATACTATGTATGCCTCTGTTAAGGCTAAATAAAATTGAGTTTCTGATCCCGCTCCCTAAGTGTGAATGAACTTTGTTGACTTTTCAAGATGGAGCAGAGCCACACAAGATCAGGCCACATAGGCAACTGTGCCTGGAAAGTGGGTTCATGTACTGTCCCTGTTGGCACTTTGCACAATGGGAGCTGGTGAGAAGGTGCTGGAGATATTTGCCATAAGGATGACTGCAAGGTTGCCTGGGGGACTAAGTGGTTACAGAAGAGCAAAGGACAGAGGAGGAGTCAACGACACCGCACGACACCGCACCAAGATACTTTGCTTTGACAGAGTAAGAAAATGCCAAGTGGTAACAATGTTAGTTATCTTAGATTAAGTGTAAATAAGTGCAAATTATCATTCAGTCTATGAACAGATTGAAGCAGATGATTCTACAACAAAGTAACAACATCAACTCTTCCCCACCTGAATTCCACTTCCACCAGGCTGAGTTCCTTTAAGTCAGCACTAAGTTCAAACGCTCTCAGGATGGGATCCTCCTCAGTTAACATTATTAGAGCTGGACTGGCCAGACATCTATAGATATCAAGACGAAATCTGTGGTAAAATTTGATTACATAATGTAAAAAAAAAAATTTACCCTTGTTAGTCTTAATATACAATGTTTACAAACTTATAAAACATAAAACACTAAAATGCAAATATATATATATATACTTATTTCAAGGTAATTTCCCTAAGGAGAAACATCTAAAACTTAAATATTTTGGGGAATAAATACAGGAAAATGTTGTCCACCGCTTTAAGTTTACTGTCTCTTTTCCAACATTCAACATTTTGGCTGCTTTGGTAAAGCTGCAATTTCAACTCTCAGGTAGCTGAGACAGGATTGGGAGTTTCAGGCCAACCTAGGATACATAGCAAGAGCTACCCACCCCTGGAGGGGTCATAGACCAGAGAGAACTGCTACTGCCACTTTCCTAAACCAATATAATTTCTAAATAGTTGTCTCCATACCCACAGATGAGTGCATCTCCTGTCTCTCATTAGAGAAATTTATTTTTCCAAAGGAAAAGATTCTTTCAGAAACCCACAACTCATTAAAATGCAGATCAAGGGCTGTCGGGTGCTCAACCTCATTTTATATACCTTTAAGGCAATCACTACAACTCAGATTTGGGGAACAAAACACAAAAAAGGTGGGCAGAAAGACTGTAAGAGTCAGAGGCCCAGACCCCATTGCCACAGACTGTCCCCTAGGCATGGTAGTGAAAATGCACCCATGACATCTCAAAAAAAAAAAAACAAAACATATATATATATATATATGTGTGTGTGTGTGTGTGTGTGTGTGTGTGTGTGTGTGTGTGTGTGTGTGTGTGTGTGTGTGTGTGTGTGTGTGTGTGTGTGTATGGTTTTTCTTTTTGAGACAGGGTTCTTATGTATGTAGCCCTGGTTGTTCTAGAACTTGCTCTCTAGACCCGGCTGGCTTAGAATTCACTGAGATCTGTCTGCCTCTGCCTCCCAAGCACTGGGATTAAGGGTGTGCATCACCACCAGCTCAACAATATGGTTGCCTGAACAAGATCAGCACAATGACAACACAAGCTGATGAACAATGTAGAGAGAGGCAATTCTATATGGGTACACTCCTAGATAAAAAGCTGTAGGTGCTCAATGCCTACTGAGAGAATTAGTTTCCTTCAGGGGTAGCTCCTATATTGGATGTCCAATCCCAAATGGTCAGTCCTGGATACCTGTACATATAAGCAGGATTACATGAACTAAATAGATTGTATATATGTAACAATAATAATTAAGAGACCATGGATTTAGGAGGAAGAACACAGGAAGAGCTTGAGAGGAAAAGGAGGTGTGGGAGTGATATAGATTAACAGTGTGAATGTATGAACTTCTCCAAAAATAAATAAAAAAGAACAAAGAACTCATAATCTAAGTGTATTTATCATAAGAACACTATTTTTGCTTAAGATAAATGTTTCCTATTAAATGCATTTGTCAGTTACATAACTATATTAAGACTGGAGAGCACCATGTTTCAAGAAAACAAAAATTCACAATGTTTAAACTGAATATTCTTTCACTTCTGAACATCTTAATTGTAGGAAAAATATTCTGTCTGTAATTCCTATCACCTAACATTTCAGTTAGTCTGGAAAAATGTAAACACTAATACCTTAGTGGTCTAATTTAAAACATACATTTCTCCTTTCCTAATTCTATTTTTATTTATAGTTTATCTAATCAGATTAAGTTAATTGAAATGATACCTTGTGATCTTTCTTTTTAAAAAAGACAAATGATTCAAAAATTGTCTGTAATATAGTTAAAGGAAGTATTTTCATTTCTGAACCCACATAATTTTAAAGGAAATGTACTAGCAAATACATGACTGAATGATACTGAGTTTTTCTTCTCCCAGACATTAAACTTCTTTAGTATTTTAAATATATTTAACATATGTCTCATTAAGCCAAGTTACAATTTTAAAGATTTTTCAAATAGTTATGAGTGAAATTACTCAGTTATGTATAATTTCTAATTGAGAGAATCCTTTTTACTCTCTGCAATTTAATAAATATTCCTATTTTAATACCAAAATAGGAAATAAACAAAAATTCACCAGAATTCTTTATTCATAAACATTTAATAGAATTCTTAGTTCATAAATTTGGGAGATATAATACATATGTTTCCTTTACATGTAAATTTAATTCAGTGTTATTATTTTAAAGAGTAGACAATCTGGCTGGTTGTTGGTGGTGCAGGCCTTTAATCCCAGCACTGGGAGGCAGAGGCAGGCAGATCTCTGTGAGTTCCAGGCCAGTCTGGTCTACAGAGCTAGTTCAAGGACAGGCTCCAAAGCAATACAGAGAAACCCTGCCTGGAAAAAACAACAACAAAAACAAAAAACAAACAAACAAAAAAGAGAAGACAATCTGGAAACCTGGAATGCCACAACCCTCCTCTACAGTCACCATATTTCAATTCTTTCCTATAAATGGTTTTCCATTTGATAGCTGTTACTCCTAATTTATTTCTACTCTAAAAATGAAACAACAGACCCTCCTTAATTCTCACATCTTATACACAGCTCAAACTACTGGGCAAAAATAGCATGCATGTTGTATATTCTGAAAGATTATTGAGAGCCACAAAATAAGGAAGTTGAGATTTCCCCACACGCCTCCATCATATCACTGTATTAGGCACTTTCATCTTAAACTTGGCCAACTTAATAGTAAAGGGAACTTTAGACTGTTCTAATCTGTATTTCTTTAGAAGCTTGACCATTCTTTCATGCCTAACATACAGTTACACTTCTGTAAAATGACCATTCATATTCTTAGACCCATTTTTCTGTTGATTATTCTCCAGACACAAGTGATTCAAATACCTTTTCCAGTTGGTTGCTTAATTGTTTACTTTCTTTTTAATCATATCTTTCTGGGTAGAATTCTAAATTTACTGATAAACTCTTTAACTTATATAGTCTTTAATGTGTTACTTACAAGCAAAATTACTCAGGAGGCTGGGGCAGGAGGATTGCTTGAACTCAACATTAGTTTGGGTAACAGAGCAAGATATCACATAAAAAAAAAAAACAAAACAAAACAAACAACATCCAATTGTCTGCATGTCTTTTTTTTTTTTTTTTTTTTTTTTAAACCCAGGTTGAGCATGAACTCACAGTCCTTCTGTCTCATCCTGTCAAGTAGCTCAGATTACAGGCATTATCTAGTTTATCTGTATCTTACATATTTCTGAAGAGGCAGCTGCCTGAACTATACCAAATATGTGTAGACAACTTATCTCTGTGCTTCCATCAATATATCTACACTGATTAATTTTACCAGACTATTACAGACAGCATGCAGGCACAAGAGGAGCTTCAGTAAAGGTGTAAACATAATGTGGCTAAATGATGCCAGAAACACTCCAAATTTGCTGTTTGCTTCTGAATTAGTTTTTAGCCATTTCACAGTCACAAACCTGTTACTGTTGACAAGTTTCTCACTCCCACCCCTCCCACTGAGTTTAGAAGCTACAGCTGAGGCCTGCCTCGATTCTTCTGTCCCTGTTCAACAAAGAGCTGTGGTTTCTTCAGGTTCAAGCTAGTAAACCTGTAACTTTGGGTTAGAAGAACCAAATAATGGACTGGACAAATGACCAATGGAAACCAGTTTCTCAAGACTGGCAAGTCAAGATGAGGCCAGCGGAGGACCACCCAGAAATGTCAAGAGATACTCTGGAAATGAGAAAGCTGCAGATAAATTAACAGTGTTTCTACAAATCTCTAGCTGACTAGTCAATTACACATATGTGGGTAACACTTAAGTTTGAAAAAAAAAAAAAAAAGAAGACTTAAAGAAGTACTAAGAAGTTACCTAATGCAGAATCATGTGCAGGGTCCATAAGCCACCAAATGATTCCACTTAGATAAGGTTTGCAAAACAGTGCTAACATGGATACAAAAATTAGACTGTTGTTTTTATGCAGTGGGAGAGTTGCAAATAGCATGGCGTTTTAGTTTGGAATGTTTAAACTATAAAGTTAAAGTGATCAATGATAAACTTTATGAATACCCTGACTTAGGGTTTGTATTGCTGTAAAGAGACACCATGACTACGGTAACTCTTACAAAGGAAAAAATTTAATGGGGTGGCTTACATTTTCAGAGGTTCAGTCCACTATCACCATGGTGGTGTGTAGACAGAAATGGTGCTGGAGAAGTAGCTGAGAGTCCTACATCTTGACATGCAGGAAACAGGAAGTGGTCTCAGACACTGGGAGGTATCTTGAGCATTCATGAGACCTCAAAGCCCACCTCCACAGTGATATACTTCCTCCAACAAGACCATACCTAGTCCAATAAGGCCACACCTTCTAATAGTGCCACTTTATTTGAGGACCTTTTTCTTTCTTCTTCTTCAAACTACCACATATCCTAAGATCAGAATTTTACGATTTAAAAGGGTGAAACTTAGTTTGTTACTTTATACTTCCTTAGAAATGAATTATACTCTCCAATCCCTCAAAATTAAGGGAGAAGTTACCAGTAGAAAAAAATCTGAGAATTCTTTGCATAAATATACATAAAACACAACACATGTGAAAACAATCCATGGGTCAAGAGAATGAGTAGACAAGCCATACAGTATGAAAAAATGTAGTATCCTTCCTTACCCGTGTTGATGCCTGAAACCATCAAGAGCAGCAAACACTACACTGATGCTCCTCAGCTTGTACAGTTACACCTATTTTTAAGCTTTTCTACTTTGCAAGTGTGAAAGTTCTGTACATTCAATAAAAACTGAACATAACAGTTTTTTTGTAATTACTATTTATTACCTAAATATTTCTAAAATACTTAACAGCTCTATTCTGCAGACAAGAAAGTCAATGACCAAAGAGGCTGTTTAACAATTTGCCTCATTACATAGTATCTTTGATACTATGTATAATAATACCCGAGACTGAGTAATTTTACTTTCTAAATATCCTCTGCTGGCCTCAAATTTATGATCCTCCTGCCTCAACCTTCTAGGTAAAGAAGTTGTAGATCTCTAATATTTGTCATATCTCAACACTGCTACAGTGAGAATCAAAACCATATGTAAAGCACAGAAAAGGCTTACTCTGAAAAACTGACTTCCCAACCAGCTGACAACCACATATGTAATAAATCTGCCCATGGGTGATATTGTTCAATCTAAAAGAGCAGATACTTCCTTGATCTTGACATTTCAACTGGGGAGATGGAAAGAGATGAAAAATAGTACAGAAGTAAAATAAATATGGTCTAATGAAGAAAATAAGAGACATGAAGAATGAGAAATTAAGTTTCATGGGCTAGAAAGATGGTTCAGTGGTTAAGAGCTATGCAGAGGACCTGGATTCAGTTCCCAGCATCCACATGATAGAAAACAAGTGTTACAGAAGTTGGGTCCTGGAATGCTAAGTGTGGGAAGGGAATGGGGAAAGGGCAAACTACACACACACACACACACACACACACACACACACACACACACACACACACACACAGAGTAAAGCTGGGATCAGGTGAGGTTCTGCTATCTCTGGAATCTCTCGGCACATTTAGTAAGTATAGCCCATAGGAAGGGCTTAACTATTCTCAGTAGGAGACCTCTGTAGGCAGCTGTCTCAGGCTACAAACATCTAGGAGGAGGAAGATGAAGTTGTTAGCTTTTGTACACTCATAAACTGCATTATAAATCTTCCATAGAATCTCAGACCTGGGCACCTGATGATATTTACCACCCCTCTTGGGTCTCACCTGGATAAGGCTTTAACCACCCTGGTGGGGCTGAGCCATCGAAGTCCTCAACATGGCTATGCTCATGTTGACAATACACATTCCCCCAGGACTACACTCACTCAGAGCTTCCTCTGCTCCCTATGCAAGTGTCTATACCTCTAGCTCCAGAGGATCTGGCCTTCACTGCAAACATGTGGTATACAGACACACATGCATGCAAAACACTCATACACAAAAACTAAAAGTATTGAAATTAATGTTTTAAAGCTGTCTTCTACCAGGAATAGTGGCGCATACCTGCAATCCAATTACTCAAGAAGCAGAGGCAGGAGGATGACTACTTGAAGGTCAGCTGTAAAGTCTACAAAGTGTAGCCAGTGCTATACAGCAAGATGCTGTCTCAAAAAGCTAACATGATGGTGGTCATCATCATGATGGTGGTGATAAGGATAGTTGGTAGTTCTGTTTTCTTTATAAGGTAGCAAGTGGTGCCCTTCTACTTCTGCTACCTGGAACTACTCGTGAACTAATAAGCCATGCCTCTAAAAAGCCTTAGCAGAGAGAGTGTAAGATAAACTTCATTTACAACTTGAAGGATTTTCCTATTTAGCATTTGGTAAACACTTCTGAAAACTTCAGAATTAACCTTATGAGCAAAGGAGACAGAAATCTAGCTTTCCTAAGGCACCTAAGCATATTTCTTAAAAGTAGCACCGAAAGAACAATTTTTTTAAAAAAATAAACGTTAAACATCATTGATATGTACCTCGGTATATCACTCTTCCATTTATCAAAATCCTAATTTTCTAACCTGGAATGTCTGAGGCTATCCTTTTTGTTTTTTGCAGAACACAGTGTGCATTCACAGCCAACTGCATGGGGCTTTGGCAAAGACACGTCCTGTTTTAAAAGCATTGTAAGAATTTCATAGTTGTTACGATGAGCAGCTAAAATGACAGGTGCAACATCCATTGTTGTTGAATATTCAGGATTCTGAATTCGTTCCATAAGTTTCTGAAAAATATTCATACAAATGTCCAAAGGTTATTATCTGTGACTTCAAAAATATACTTATCTAAAGGATAGAATAAAGATAATATCATATAAAGATTAGAATTATTTTAAGAATAATACATTTTACCTTGGCACATTTTTTTAAAACTTTAAATTTTCAATTCTATTTAACAAATGCTAAATAACATAACAGATAAAATCTTTGATAGGCAACATTCTAAAACTACACACATTTTCCTAATAAAGATGCAAGGGTATCTAGAGAAATCCCTTAAGAAAAAAGTATTATTTTTTAAAAAAAATTAATAGAAACATGCATGATAAGAAGAAAGAACAAGAATTTTAGGAAAAGAATAAAATGAAAAAATAGAAATATTAAAACAGCCATAGTATAAATGCATGAGAAAAACTAAAATTTCTACCTGTGTGGCCAAACTTGTCCTACAGATAGCAATGAAGCGACTTCTTTATAAAGCCCAATCCCTGTCCTGCAACCCGTCACAAAAGTACAAGATCACTACAATCACACTTAATATTTAATGAGAACTGGTACTGTTAGTCATTTATCACCCCATTTAATCCCCACAGTGAACTATGAGGCTGAGTATAATTAGTAACCATGATGAAACTGAGGCTCAAAGAAGTTAATGTGCCTGAACCGTAATCAGCACAGGTGCCAGTCACACCCAGTTCTGTGTTACTCAGGACCCTGAGCTCCTCCCATTGCAAGGACCCTCAGGCCTACAATGTTATGAAATGAGAAAAAGAAAGAAACAAAAAACCAAAGCATCAGTAATTTAAGAGTTAGAGTTAAATAAAAAGGTTGGCTATTTTATAACTACTGTATATTCTTTCCAATGCTTCTCACTTTTTTGCAGAGGTTTCCCTGAGAGCTGTTTGATTCCAGGGTAAGCTCATCAAGTTCACATTTTGGTAACTTTTATTAACATTGTAAAAGTAGTGTACACTCATTATAAAATATCTGAAAAATACAGAAAAGCAGAAAGAAGAATAAAAATACCCATATTCCTTCTACTCAAATAACATTTTACAGTACAGTATTTCTTTCTAGTCCTTTCTTTACTTCACCCCTTTTGAAGGACACATTTTGCATAAACCCTAGTGTGCTAAGCACCAGTAATAAAAACAACAGTTCTTGATAAAAGCAATAATTCTTAATAGTACAAAGATCAAAAAAGAAAAAAATCTCATTGCTCTAGAGCCCAGGTCTTCAAGGGACAAAATCATGGACAGAATTTTGCATGCAATTTAAGGAAACTCACAGTATCTGTGTTTAAGATACTCAGCAATGTAAATGACATTACACCAAACCACTAAGAAAATAGCTTTCTACAAATTTAGGGCTGCCTCATTAGCATTGACCCTCCCCTAGAAGCAGAAGTACAGGTCAAAGGCCAGGAAAAATGTGAAGTTCTTGATACATAATGTCTAAGTCTTTTCAATGGTTTATATTCTCAATAACATGGGTATGTATCCACTTCATACCAAAGTTTAATCACAGCAAAGGGCACTGCCACTCTTAATATGAGAGAAAACAATGAAATTTTAATTTACTTTCTTTTAATACTGCTGTTTTGATATTTTCCAATATGCTTTTCTTCTTTTATGAAGTTTGTTCGTGTACTTTTCAGTTATTTATTGGATATTTCATATTCATGAATTTATGTAACATTTACATAAAAGCCTAAAATTGGTACTTTTCTCTCACTGTATTATTGGTTAAATAGAATCATATTTACTCTCAGGATTAAAGTCCTAACAGAAAAGTGACCCTGTGTTTCCCATGAAGCATTCATAGCTGGAAAACCACTAAAACCACTACTAGATACGTGGAAGATTAAAGTTTTTAATTTCACTGCTGATAGTATCACCTGCACATTTTCAAATAAATAGTCCACATTTTAAAGTTAATAGTGAAAAGACAATTCAAAGCAAAGGCTATAGAATGAAGTCACTTAAATAGTAGAAGGAAAATATACCCAAATACTTAATTATGTCTGTCTAGGTGATTTTACAGGGGTTGTAAGTGTTCAGATAAAGACTGAATAAACAACTTTATTTGTCAGAGGCAGAGCAGAGAGTATTTTCTTCACTGACTAGCTGGGGACTTCCGAGGCTTCCAACTGCTGACGACAAGGGTGATGAAATGCTACTTGCCACTGTTCCAATGGCACACAGCACTCCACCTTGCTCCAAAGAAAAGAAATGTGTTCAAAGGCTAGATGGTGGAACACAAGTATACAAACACAGTAAGTAGTAACTTCAAGATAAATGGTGGAAATTGAATGGGATTCTATTACCTTTGGTCCTTCAGTGAAAGGACCTCTTCTTAGTCCTTTTTACTGTATTTACTGGTTTCTTCCCAACATCTGAACTAAACGTTAGTCTAGGAGAGTCACACTTTGTTGCTGCTGCTGCTAGTTTTTAAATGTGTGTGTGTGTGTGTGTGTGTGTGTGTGTGTGTGTGTGTTGATAAAGGCTACATAGTAGACAAACAACTTACACTATTTAAACTGTCAGCCCCCAAATCATAGAGTTTTCTTTTAGTGATCTAAATGAAAGTAAAATTAGTTTAGTTCTTTAAAAATATTTTTATTCTGATTACAGTCAGCTGATAATTCCTGCAGTTATTTAAACTGATTAACTGATTGTTTTATGATAGCCTTAACAATAATAAATTTTAAAACTTTTTAAATTCAATCAACAAAAACATCTCATTTTAAAATAACATTATCAATAACTATCTTCCTACTGAGAAAACCAATAAAACACTTAAAAAAAACTCAATTAGATCAATCAGTAAGAAATGACTATTATAAAGTAACATTTGTTCATATTTGTATATCTCTTTTCTGTGTGTATTTTTAAGGATTTTAAAAACATCTATTTATTTCATGTGTGTGAGTATTTCACCTGCATTATATGTCTCGACACAATGTCCATACAGTGCGCAAAGGACAGATGAAGACGATGGATGCCCCAGAATTGGAGTTGCAGATGGCTGTGAGCTAGCTACCATGTACATGCTGGGAACAGAACCCAGGTCCTCTGCAGTAATAGCAAGTGGCTTAAACCCCTGAGCCATCTCTCAAGTCCCTTTTCTATGTATTCTTCTAACCTTCAGTCAATTATATGTATGGTTAAGTATGCTCATTTTATATCATTTAGTATTTTTTTATTCCTAAAACTTAATTTAAGAATATTATCTTTAGCTGGGGTGTGGCTCACAGCTATAATCCTAGCATTTTAATGTAGGGATAGGAGACTCAGGAGTTTGAGGTCATCCTTGGGTATATAGGGAGTTCAGGACAGTTTGAGATGCATTAAAGCCTGATTCAAAAAAAAATTCAAAGTCATTCTAATTACTGCCTTATATTCTGACATATACATATATATTTAAAATTATTTATATTTCCTCTCTTGTCTTTGTTTCTTTCTTTCTTTCTTTCTTTCTTTCTTCCTTCCTTTCTTTCTTTTTTTTCCTCTTGAACTAGGAATGTAATCAAGGGCATGTTTGGTAAGTGCTCTACCACTGACACACTTTTTGGACATTTAGGATATGTCAAACAGCGTTTCAAACTGCTACACATAAAATGTAAGTCAATGATTTGTCCATTTCCTTCTCAGATTTCTAGAGGAGAAAGCACTAGTCTAAAGAACACAAGTATCTTTCTTGTTTAGGACAGAACTTGCCAAAGTATTTTCCAAAACACCTGTTCTGCAATAATACACAGCTGTGATCATTTTTTTTTTCTTAATTTGGTCATTAATAAGCAAAATCCAGTATTTTACTTCCTTAGCAATTAAAATTTTAAATTTTATTTTCTGGAAATTTCTAAATGTTCTTTTCTAATAGATTTTGGTGTTTTCCATCATTTTTTCTATTACTACTACTACTAATATTTATTGATTGATTGATTGATTGATTGATTGATTGATTGATTGATTGATTGAGACAGGGTTTAACTGTATAGCTCTAGCTGGCCTGGAAACTTGCTATGTAAACCAGCCTGGCCTCAGACACAAGAGACTCTCCAGATTCAGCTTCCCAGGTGCTACCATTAAGGGTGTGCGCCACCAGGCCCAGCTTTACTATTAATAGGAGATACTTAGTGGAAGCCTGTTTCTCATGTATCCATAGCTCTACACTTGTTCAGGGTCTGAAACTGAGACATGACTGCTGTAACAATCAGAATGTGTGCCACTGCAATTCTTACCCACAGCTTTTAAGCTAAAGCAGCTCTTCCACACCAAGCAGCTACATACTTATCTACATGTCTCATTTTTCTAGTTTCGTCACTTGCATTTCTTAACTCTACCTACAAACTAATCTGTATTTCAACATTATCTGAAGAGTACTCCATATCAAAAATACTGGTTCACACTGACAAAATTATGAAAATTTTAGTTAATTTAAAAAAGGTTTCCAGAAAGCACAATTAATTACTATTGTCTCTACTTCAAAGTAATATTTTACAAAGTAAAAATATCAATATTTTTAAAAACAAAATAAACTGGGGAGGGGGGAGGAAAGATGGCAATGGGGCAGGAGATCCACTTTGGCTTAAAAATCCAAATTAGTAAATATTTACGAGTACTGACTACTATAGTTGGTCTTGATGATCGTTTTGGTCGATGATTAAGTAGTATATCAACAGCTCCCACTACTTCAGAGTCGATTGCCACCAAAAGTGCATCTGCGGACTTTAAAAAAATAAAAGTTACAATGAAAATGGAAGATAAAAATGGAAATGAGTTTTACTAATGCATGGTTATTTTAAAATTCTTCACACTGTATTAAATACAGTAATATTGAATTAAAAAAATTTATATTGTCCATGTAGTACATTTGCTTGTCAAAATCAGTAGTACTTCTATGTACCACAACATAAACATTTCTGTTCTGGTTTCAATGAACAACCTGGTAAAATAATGACTATTTCATAGAAGGGATTCTATATGGAACGGTGCTGATCCATGCAATGTTTAAAGCTAAAAAACAAAAATAAAACCTTCAAGATGTTTTCTCTTGAACCATGGACCAAAAATGTCTTAATGTTCCAAATTTATTTTAAGAAATTACCAGGAACTATTAAGTGAAGGAATATATTGGATGTAGTATCATCAGTGCAATTCTGAGAAGAGGGGAGAATGGAAAAATATACAAAAGCCCTCTTCAAAACCTACATGGCTGATAGAAACGGTAGAGTTTGACGTGGGTATCAACACTCTTGTCAAATATAAATCACAAAGAACCCAGTTACCGAAGTTGGTAGAGTCAGGAAGGAGTTTACAGTTCCAGTCCTAACTACGGTAGAGCTCTATCTGCTTCTGAGCAGAGGTGGACCTAACAGATGCAGGGCTGTATAACAAAGTCTACGCGCTACTGGCAAACATGATGCCACGTTTTAGTTTCTTTGCTTTTTTTTTTTTTTTTTTTTTTTTTTAAGAAAAATCATAATAGCAGAAGGAAAATGTAGTAATGAGTGATGATTTAATCTAAGAAAACGTCATGATTATTTTCAATCTGTACACTTTTAACTTACATAACCTTTACTATTTTAAATGTCAACATTCTTGCCCCAGGAATGAAACTAAAACAGATCTGTAGTATTCTTTGTAGCTGCAGAGAATAAAGCTTTTATTTTCCTTATGTAAATATAAAAAAATAAGACTAAAAATAGCAGGCTTTAGAGGGATATTTGACAACGCAAAGAAAGGGCTGGAATTCTTATAAAACTCTTAGGGGTCACCTCTGTTTTTGTGCAGGAAAAGCTTCCTTGTTAGATGAGAAATTTTAACCATTTGAAAATTTTAGATTCATTAGATATAGCCCTAAAAAGTGCAAGCATTTTTTTCTTTTTTAGCTTCATGTTTCTCTTCAGCTTTATCATATTCAATCAGTTGAAGCAAACAAACTTTTAAAAACAAGAACCGAGTATCCATTATTACTAGGTATTTTATCTAGAGTTTTAATTTTAACCAATAAAGCTAACTATAGTAATGCCACTGCTCTCAAACAGCATGCAATTCCAATAATCTAAAATGTAGCCATTGATTTATTTACAACTGAAAACAATAACAACACCAAAAACAAAAGCAAAACAAACCCAAGTCACAGAATAACACCATGGGCATTGTTTCTCAGAAGAGACAGGCCTAAACACATTGACTTAAGATTTGTCCAAGGTCAAGGGCAGTGGCTTTCCCAAGCATTCCTCAGATCTTTACTGAATAAAAGAACTAGAATAAAACCAATGAAAGTGGGGGAAAGAAGAAAAAAACTAAAAGTTACACAGAAAGAATAAAATACCAGTAGAACAAAAATCACTGTCAGAACACAGCAGTCTGCAGGCTTTAATGTAAGGACAAATTATTAATAGTTTGGGACCTCATGAAGCAAAGTAAAATCATTACAATCTCAAGAACTCCAACTAATGATGGCAAAGTTAAATTATATTCAGATATATTACTCAGTAAAGAATAAAGGTGTTTGTTAATATTCAGTGCTTAAAAGGATAAGCTTCAGCTATGAAAAGTATTTAAATTTGAAACATATAACTAAAGAGTGGCCATTGACTCATTCTATACAAACAGTATGTTATTTGATAAATAAATAGCAGTTCTGAAGGAAAAATATTTTATGTTTAAAAAACATACGTAATTGAGACAGTCTAAAAGCCAGACTGGCCTTGAACTTGTGCTCCTCTTGCCTCAGCCTCCAAAGCCTTGGTGATGATGGGTGTGTGCCACCACATCCAGGTTAAGGTATTCTTAAATACTTTCGAACATACAAAATATCCTCACTTATTTTTATTTCCCAATTTCTAAGTACTCTGACCATTTCCACTAAAACATATCCAGCACATATACTTGCCATATATTTGAAGCCACGTCCTTCTCACCTCAAAAGTGTCCAGTGACTCCTGAACCTCCTACACTTGGCGAGAAGATATTTAATTTCCTTTCTAGACCTAATTTCCACTTATAGTATATATTAATACTCTAAAATATTCTATAAAAACATGGTCTTTCATCCAAAGGAGTATTAATCCCACATTCTACAACTTTACATTCTTCTCTTTTTGTTAATTTGATCTTATCTTTCTATTGTCACTAAATGTTTTCTTTTTTATTTCATTGTTTAAATTCTCAAATTAAGCTACACATCATGTTCCCTAAATCTTTCAGTACCATACTTTCAAAACCCAGTGACTTTTCCTCTCTCCTCTTGTGTCTTTATTTCTCAGCAAGAAATTAAATTAAAATTTCCCTTTTGGCTTTTACAGCACCATTCTAACTGACCCAAAATTGTGAATGATTCATTTGATCTTTTAAAATGCAACTCTTTTCTTCCTGTGCTCTTTATTAAATGTAAAAACTCCATAAGAGTGAACATGTGCTAGCTCTACGCTCTGTGATTTCAGACTCTGTGAAGATATATAGAGCCATTTTCCTGCTTATGATGCCTAGACTACCTTGATCATTGTCAGACAACCCCCATCCTTTATATCAAGCCTACCCTCTCCTCCGAGCTTGCTAGTTTCCTTTCTTGACAGCTTCTGTATCGGTACCCCCTGCTCATACCCCTCACACACAGGGCCTCAGGCATGCAAGGCAAGGGTTTTACCAGAAGCTATTCCCCAGTCCTCCCCTCTTCTTACAGCTCCTGTCACTCTTACAGCCAGTCTTCCAGGCCAGACCCTAATACTATTCATACCCGAATTAATACAAAAACTGCTCACATGGGCTATCTCCTTCCCTTCTTCCCCAGTCTTGACTAAACTTGATCACTATATTCATCTAGCTAAAATACCACAAGACACATACCATACTTTCTACCAAAATGCATTGAATGATACCTTACTATCTATTATATAAAACGCAAATCTAAGCCTCCCATTCAAGGCCTTTTTCACCAGTTGTGCAAGAGCAGCACAAGCTCTTAACCATTTAACCATCTCTCCAGCTTCAGTACATTTAAAAAAAAAAGCTTCCCCACCCCAGTGCTAGGGATCAAATACAGAGACTCATGCATGCTAGACAGAAACCTAGTTTTCTTGATAGCTCCAAACCATAATGGTCTTATTCTTTTTTTATATTGCTAAAATATTTATGTTGATTCGCAAAAGGTATAAAATAGGGCTTCTCAAAAGCAGCTCTCTTGACATTTTGGGTAACATATTATTTTGGTATTGTTGTAGTACCTTTCCTGTGTAATGTAGGATGTTTAGTAACAACTACAGTATCTGCCCACTAGATACCAACAGTAATCTGCCCACCAACTGTGAAACTAAAATGTCTCCAGATAATGCCAAATATCCCTTGGTGCAGACAAAGTTTTTTGGGAATCACTAATATAATCCAAGATAAAACAAGAAGCATTTTGGAACTGTAAAGCAATATACAAGCATCAAGCATTGCTACCACTCGGCACTTGTCAAATACAGCCTTATACTTAAATTTCTTTGTAATCCATACATGCTTTAGCTGTCTCAATTCATTTGATATTCACTGGTGAATAAGTGGATTTTCCTTACACCTTTCTACCACCACACCCAGGTAAAGGTCTTGGATACTTGTTGACTGACAGAATGAGACACAGATAATTTGGACAGAATACAGAGAACTAAAAAGAGCATGCATGGGGTTGGCAGCCAAAAGATTAAATTCAAACATTAGCTTGCCTTTACTAATTTTACAACTCTGGGCAATTCATTAAAGTCTGTGAGCCTCAGTTTTCTGATCTATAAAATACAGAATCTAGATAGTAATGCTCAAAAGTAATCAAGAATGTGAAAGCACCATGTGCACTGCCGAATTATTATTATATATAAAACCATGTATGGAAATGCAGTTATTATACATAGCATTTCTTATCAAAAATCAGCACGGATTGGATTTCTTTATAACCTTATTTCCTAGGTAACTGAAGCTTATGCCTTTAAGCGTTTAATTTTAAATCTTAAATAATTTTGATGAAAGTTTTATGCTTACATCTAAGGTGTTAGGAAGTGAATATAATTTAACTTTTCCTTATTGACGCTAACCCACTGATATAAAGCTTAGCCACCAGGCAGACATGCAGTGCTAACAATGTAATTAGACAGTGTGAGTGGTTCCATGCCTCATTGTGCCCAGCTGCAGCTCTAATGCCCCCTTTATGGCCTTTCTTTATTCTCATCAGATCAGAAAACTAAAAAAATAAGTTAAAATAAAATCTAAAATGAGAAAAAGTAGACTTTGAAGAAGAAGTGTTCTACAACTAAATATAACTTAGAAACTTCATGGAAATTACTCTGGCAGCTCAGAAGCTCTTCTCATTTGGTTTCTTGCTATACTCTAGATAGCTAAAGTGGCTGGGTATCCAATTCCCTTATCTACTCTAAGTGCATGCACGCGCACACATGTGTGTGTGTGTGTGTGTGTGTGTGTGTATACACATAAATCACTCACGATACCATATTATAATATAAATAATATGGTTGTACCTAAGACCATCTATACTACTACTACTACTAATAATAATAATAATGATAATAATAATAATAATTGCTGTGTTTCCTGATGTCACTGCAAAAGCTATGCTCCATCAAGGCTGCAAAGAAAGAGCCAGAATTCCTATGCGATGTTTATCATGAGTAAACCAGGAGGGAAAAGAAATGATGCTTTTATTAACTTACACCTTCAAGGTGTATATGCATGCCTGCTTTTCTACCTTAAGTGATACAAAGACAAATGGAAAGTTCTATCCATTACAATTTTAAAACAAACATTCATCTTTAGATGAAATCAAATACTAAATTTCAAAGAAAAGGAAAACATAATAAAACTTAGGAGAAACCAAATTGAACTGTAAGTTGCTTTGTAAGGAACATTTTGTTCATGTGCCTATAAATAATACGAGTCACAGAAAACCCTGTCCCCTGGGACTTCTGGAACACTTGAGCTATTCTTAGCTATATAATACAAATAGTAATTCTATCAGTAACAAAAACAATGTCATCTTTAATAATTCATGATAGTTTACTTTCATCTGATTTGGGGAAAGGAAACAGGAAGAAAAACACAAATAAATTTAAAATATTACATTTTTAAATAGCTCATTTGGGTTTGTTTTGTAAGCTTTCTAATAGCTTAAAACCAGACAGAAGGTGAAAAGCAAAGGAAGAGAGAGTAAACAAAGGAAAGAAAGAGAAGGTGAGCTAGAGGGACAGATGAAAGCATGGCATAGCTAACATTTCTTAGAAGCTACTGGATAAAATCATCTAGCCTTGTACCTGACAACCGTAGTCCAAAAGCAGCTGCAGTATATCCAAGCTTTCGTTTTCAATAGTTATGGTAACAGCATTTCTCCCAAGCACATCTACGCAATTTATGTTCAAGTCACCTGAACTGTTTTCCTCCAAAATCTTTTTAACCATATAATAGTCACCTAAATAACAATATACAAACATACTTTAATATTTAAGACATTAAACAAGAATGAGTATAAAGTAAAATTTATCCTGCTGAATTAAAAGATTAAAAATACCTAAACTCATTTTTGCTTTGCATGTGGACATGTGCACAGAAAATGTGAACATTTCCTGAAAAAAAAAAGTGTATCTTGATAGAACAATAACACATATAAGCAGTAAATATAAAGCACAACTAGAAAAAATAAATGTGTAACACATAATAAAAATTTCTAGTTTTAAATTCTTAACCTGATGTGGTAAGAAAAACTTATAGAAGATATGTAAAACAATTTAATAAAGAATACCCCTAAATACAAACTGACAGCTATTGTAGAAAAATAAAATGAAACTTAGAAGGAATTGGTTTGGGTCTCAGACACACACACATTTACTCATGCATCGTATTGGTTAAAATGGAGACTGGGATAGAGGATATTAGAAAGAGGGGAAAGTATACTTTTACAAAGTAAATGAGTTTGACAGTATGAATAGTAAGGGTACATAAGAGGTCTTACTCCTCCCCCACTCTCTCACACACACATGCACATACACACACATGCGTGCACACCCCATCTTGTTAAGGAAGATGAAGTATGCTGTTAATAAACAGGGAACATCCAGCTCACAAAATGCCGAGTTGGGGCTAGAATGACTGCTTGGCCTATTAGGAGCAGGCAGGCTATGGTCTGCCTGACGGAAGCCCACCCTACACAGTCATTCCATGTGAGGAAAATGGGAATTACTGTCACCAAAGGCACAGTATATTTGCCTGCTAGTGACATTATGCAGGAGAAAAGAGAAATAAAAATCCAAAGGGAAATGCCCATTAGAGAAAGAAAGCAAGGGGATACTTGTTCCATTTTACTTTTAAAGTACAAAATAAACAAACAGTTTTACAGTTATTCCTTAGATGTCTGTGAGGAAGAAATAGGGAAAGAATAATCAGAGTGGAAACTGGAAAGAGAAAAGAAATAACTTCATGGTACACACAGAGTAAACATTAAATTAGACTAAATGAATAGGAGAAACTATATTGCAACTAAAGTGAATTTTATTTATGAAAATTTCAAACTTCCTATTATTTTAATACCTGCTTACATCTTTTTTTAAAAAAGAAACTGAATGATGGTTTTCTTAATAACACATGTCCTATGCCTCAAGAATAAAAAAACTAGTCATGAAATAATTTCCCCATAGCACTAATTAACATTTAAATTCCACTGATGAAGTGATGTCCACAGTCTTGAGCTGTGCCAAGAGGGTCAAGCAATTCACTCAAATGGCATCACTATTACAAAAAAAAAATTTTCAAACTATTTCAGACAAATCTACTTTTAAGCATAGGGATAAGAAAATGTTACTCGTGGGCTGGAGGAATGGCTCAGTCATGAAAGGCTAGGTTCACAAACAAAAATATAAGAAAACGCTACTCATAAAACTCTGCTTTGCTATTCTGGTTTATCTAGGTGAGGATCATTCATTTTAATTCACCTTCTTGGAACTCAATAGGCTTTCTAAATCTAAGGTCATTGCACTTCATTAATTCTGCAATATCTTCAGCCATTACTTCTTAAATATAGCTTCATTACTAAAGTTTATAAAGGGATATGCCGTAAAGGTTAAAACAGTTGTTAACTTTGAGGATGAAGGCATATGTGAAAAGGGTGAGAAAACTTAGACAGGAAGTTAGCTAAAGGCCCAGACTTGAGTTAAAATGCCTGTTATGCCAGATAATAAATATTTCCCTTTCACAGTGAATTGCTTGCAAGTCATATCTCTTGTCTTTGGAAAAGGAATATAATTTGCTTACTTTTTTGATGATATAGTTGTTTTTAAAGTTTATTTTTAAGTGTGTGTGTGTGTGTGTGTGTGTGTGTGTGTGTGTGTGTGTGTGTGTGTGTGTGAAATGTGGAGGCTAGAGGTCCAGGCTGGGTGTCGTCCTCTATTGCTATCTACGCCCCCCCATCGCCAGACAGGTCTCTCCCTGAACTCAGAGTTCACTGACTGGCTAGACTGGCTGCCACCAAGCTCCAAGGACTGGATGCCCAGGGTTACAGACTTCCATCACTCTGCTTTTTACATGAAGGCTAGAGATCCAACTTTACCTGCCAACCCCAGGCCCCAGTGTCTCTGTTCAACAAAGAAAACAGGAATATTTTTCAGTGGGCTCTGTAGGTAGTGCACCAATGCAACAGCAAGTCATCTCAGCCCGACCTCTAAGTACCTCCCATACTCATTCACCAGTCCCTGTGAACACATCCATCCCTCATCCAAACCATTACCATGCTCTGGGCAGTGAAACAGCCTTCTACCCGACAGACCTACTGAAAAAGATTTTCTCTTTGACCAAATCCTGAGCAAATCCTAATCCTGTGTGCCCCCCCCCTTAAGGCTTTGGTCTTAGCCCATACAACTTGCACAAACATTTCCTTTACATTTCTAATAGCTCTGGGTTTCATCACTAGCACGACCCTCTGCAAATACACACCTGAGGAAAGTCATGGCTGGCAGTTCATTTGAACACTGAAGACAGGGCCCATGGGAAAAGATAGCCATCTAACCGCCTTTAGTGCCAGGTAACAAATCCATACTGGTTTCACAAAAACTCAACCATCTTTTTGTACAATTTCCCCTGCTGTTTTGTAACTTTTCCTTTACTTGACTCCTCACTTACTCTCCTTTCTAACCCTTTAAACTAGCTGTTTCTGTACAAAATGGACTTGGATTCAGTTCACACTGGGCTCTTTTCTGTTTTATTACACATATAATTGAACACAGGGGTCAAGAAAATAGTTCTGAGAAAGAGTCAGACAGAAAAATATGCTAGGTTTTGTGACATGATATCTCAGTCACAATTACCCAGACCTTTTCCACCAAAGCAGAGACAGACCATATGGAAACAACTGAGGATGTGTTCCAATAAAACTTTAATTTTTGTGTTTAAAATACAATTCTTTTAATTAGAAATATTTTTAAATATTTGAAATATAAAATATAAAAGCCAGTTGTAGCTCACAGGCTTTACAAAAATATTTAGCTTATGGATCAGTCACCATGTTCTAGCCCTATCTCTTCAGTCCATCTATAAACTTCAAAGCATATCAGTCTTATGGTTCCCTAACATCCTCAATGGACACAGTGCTTACTGAAATTCTAGAAAGCCCACTGGTAATTGGACCAGCAAATAAAAAAGTATAAATATATCAAGGTGATCCCATAGATTCTCAGCAATAAATTTACACTGCCCAACACTGATAAATCCTTGAGAAATATATAGTAGAGAAATGATACAATATTAGTTAGTAAAGATGATTTCCTCACTGGCTTCTCATTTGACTTTCTGACACATAATGATAAATTTCTACATTACTAAAATGACAGCATTAATGTTGATCAGTTTTGTTACATGTGGCGGCTCCATACCTGTAAATACAGACCCGGGAAGCAGGAGGCCAGCTTAGGCTATTCACATAGCAAATTCCAGGCCAAACTGGACTGTAGACTAAAATTCTGTCTAAAAAAAAAAAAAAAAAAAAACAACCCTCCCCCAACTCCCACAAAAAAGTTGACCAGTTTTTAAACTTTCTATTAACCAAGAACTTGAAGCTAGTAAGTATGGGAAACTTTTGTGTCAAAAAAAATAAATATTTTCAAACCAAACTTTCCACAAAACAAAAACAAAAACCACAAAAAAAAAAAACCCCTTTGGATGTGGAATTATAACATTCTGCTTAAAATATTCCCATTTAAGGCAGGTAACGGAGTTCCATGCCTTTAATCCTAGCAGGGAGGCAGAGGCAGGCAAATCTCTAAGTTCTAGGCCAGCCTTGTCTACAGAGTAAGTTGCAGGACTGCCAGAGCTACACAGAGAAACTCTGCCTGGGAAAAAAATATTCTCAATTAATATTAAAAACAGATTAAGAGCAAAAAGCTTTGGAACCCAAAGAAATTCTACTGACCTCATAAATAATTGATATGGTACTAGAGTCTTTTAGTCCTAATAATTTACTTTGGATTTTAACATTATCATTTATTGTTTCTAAATAATACTTGATTTTCTCATTACCGATATTAAACTATTACTCCTAGTCTTAGACCTCTCAGCATAATTAAATTTGATGGAATCAGTCTGAAGAAGACATTTATTGAGAAACTCAAATTGCAACAGTGCTGGTGCACTCAAATGTAATCTTTCAGCTTCCTACTACACAATGAACTCAGGTTTCACCTGGATAGTTTGTTTTTAACTTCCCAAAAAAGAGTGCTCTGTACTAGGAATATACCATCTTCCAAATCTCTTATGGGCCATTTGAGTTCAGCTGAACATTTGCTCAGAGAGATTAATAAATCTGTATACACAAATAAAATTTGTATACACAAATACAAATCATTTTACCCTATTGTTCCTACTACTGCACAAGAAAACATAGTTATAGAAAAAAATTCCTACAGGACATGGATGTAGTCACTAACTCATTAATAACAGCTTTTGTCCAATGCCTTAACACAATTAAAGACTTCATGTGTATGTTTTGATAGCATGGCAAAGAGCAGCAAATTAAAAATAAGAAAAAGAAACACACTGAGAGCACTACGTAGGTCAGTCAGGCAGCCAGTTGCTCAGTCATCTTTCATTAAAGCAACTGTGAACCACTCCCTATGGCTACACTTCTCAACTAGTACAGTCTAAAACTTTGGTGATTTACAAAGATTGCCTGCACAGGTTCTGTAACTAGTGATACTTTGGGAGCTGTACAGAATGATGCCTAGTGTAACCCCAACACTCTCATCACTCCTACTCTCTGCAAGTTATTTTCCTTCATCATACATATCTTTATATTAGGTGCTGCCTATCAACACAAAACTTCTCAGCCATAGTCAGTACTCTGTTTTTTAATTATCAAACCACTCTTCTCCCTAATCTCACACCTTTCAAATGTCTTCTAAAATAGCAAAAGAAGAGAGTACCATATAAGCATAAGTGAGGTGTTAATACAATACTGGCATATATTCTCGAGGAAATGCTGCACATTTTGAAAGCATCCTAAGCCCCAAGGTACACAAAGCTTCTACGGAAACTTGAAGTATCCTTCCTTATAAGGTAGCAAGCCTGCCACATAGGTGACAGAACAAAAGTAGGATGAATCCAGGGGTACAAGGGAAATTCTGCCCTCCCCATCCCTTCTCAAACTCCATAGTGAAATGTCCAGAAGGGACTACTAACGAAAATATGAGTTTTCTGGTAATACTCTGTTGTAGAATATTATTTTAAGGTGTGTTAATTTTGTTTAAGCTCTGGAACATTTGTTTAATGATGCAAAGATGTGTTTGATTAAATAAAATTCATCTGCGGTTAGGAGGTTGAGTCAGCAACTTAGTTGTAGAGAGGAGCCAGGTTGGAGAAGGGTTTATAAGAAGGGACAAGAGTGAGCTTGGGGACTTCTTGGGAGACAGGAGGAGGTGAGCCGCTGCCTATTCAACTTCCTTGGGAGGTCCATCTCAACCTTTGAATTTTGAGTTCTTTAGAGGGACAAAGATTTAGGTAAGTTCTCTGAGTAGCTTTGGAAGGTAACAATTTCCTCAGGCTGGGACTCTTGTGGCCTAAACCTCTGCTGTTAGCAGTGGAGTTGCAGATGCTGACTAGGATAGCTTAAAAGGCAGCAACAATTAAAAAAGAGCACAATATTCCACATGCAGCGCTGACAGAGAGTAAATACTTTCATTCTTCCTTATTTGGCATAAGCACTGATCATTGATATCAACAAATCAAAAGACTTATGTTCACAACTATGTTTTAAACGGTATCATCTACTTAATTAACACTTTTTATTTTTACATTTGATGGATGGAACTTCTAAAAACATTTTATTTATTTTTAATTCCAGCCATCAGTTAATTTCTAAAACCTGTTAATTGTGCTGGTTTCCAATTATTTGGAAAATTATTTTAAAAAATAACAATTGAAGAACATTCAGACACATAGTTAATGAAATGCACAAATTTTAAGTTACATGAAGCAGTGAAACCGACATATGTAACAGTTCAGAAAATTCTTTGTTTAAAACATTAAGTTAAAGTGGGAATATGAAATACTAAAATAAAATTCTCCCAAAACTCAACGCTTTAAAGAAAATATACAATGGTGTGCATTATAACATATACAAAACAGGAAATAAATCATCTGTCATCAACAGGAAGATTTGCATGTGTTCAAAATAGTCATAATTTTAAGTCAGATGAAACCCGGGCCAGCAGTCTCCTTAGAGCCGTTTTAAATTCTGCTTGCTTTGGGCACTCCTTGGCAAAGCATCTTTACTACTCCATGGCTTGGTGGGCCCTCCTCTGCATTCTTCTGACCCATGATAAGCACACAGACACAACACACAAAAAACAAAGCTGCAGGCCAAACAGCTGCACAGCCCCCTTCTCTTATATGGCTGGTACTTACAGGGGGTAGCAACCGTGGGCAAGGTTTTAGTGCTTCATCACTGAAAAGCATCCTGGCAACCTTGACATACTGGGCTTGCTTACTCCTTAGGTGGGTGAGAGAAGAACTTGCTACAGGTGTCAAAACATCTTCCCAAGGAAACAGAGTGGGTGCTTGCTCCTTCTGAGAAGTGGGAGCCAGTGCCTGTGCTTGCACTGATCTTAAGGCTGAGCGACTTAGGAGCTGGGGCCGAATGCCAGCGTCCAGAACGTGTAACACAGCCACCTGAGCATCTGCCTTCAGCTGAATGATATAAAGTTTCCTCCTCTCGTTTGCCCTTTTATCCTGAGCCACAATTTCACACCAGTTTCTGCTGACATTCCAAGCACTGTATAAACTCTCGGAAGTCAAGGAATCTAAAACCATAGCTAAGGCATGCTTCAAATTTCTATATTGTAATTCTGCTAAGATATCCAGCTGCTCTATGCCCATCTTCTTGCCAATCAGTCCGTCCAGAACACACTGCAATCTGCCTACTGCCCCTCGTCCCTTTCCTCAAAGAACTCCTGGCCATCCTCCCGCGGGAATGGCTTCCTTTTGCTTTTAACAAAGAGCTCATGCACTAACTGCAAGGCTGCTGTATTTGATAAGTTCTTAAAGCTTAGAGTAGAATCCCGGATCTTCATATCCAAGCCTCGCTGACCCCGGAGATGCCTGAAGCAGCTCCTGTTTCAGAGTTGGGAGGGGACCATCTGCTTTTCATCTTCTGTCTCTTACTGGGCCTTGCCCCGGGAGGGTAGACAGTCTTCTATGCCTTCCAAGATGCTTTGGCTTTCTCATCAGGTCCCCCGCTCTGGAAGCCCCCTCCCCCCCCCCCCCTGCTTCTGAAGCAGCTCTTGCAAAGAGCCCTCTTGGTCAGAGAGGGAATCTTCTGACTTATCCCAGGTAAGGGAGCTAAAACCACTGTCTTCGGGCATAAAAACACTGTCTCACACCTCTGCTGAAGAAGAAAGTGCTTGGCTCCCTTTAAATCTAATTATTGATATGTGACTACTCACTGGAGTTACAGATGTGGTTACATCTGCTCCAGAGGTTGTCTGGCTACCAGAGGAGCCCAGAAGTTCGGAACATGTGTTCTCATCACTAACACTCAAACTGCTGTCGCTAAAGTTGTGTGTGACAGAACCTTTAAAATCATCACCTTGAATTGGAGATAGACATTCCACTTCGAATAAGCTGCATTCTCCTGTGGAGTCATCGATTGTTGGAAGTTTTGTGCTGGGAAAAGTTTAACCTTGAGTTCTGACTGCTGGAAGTCGCATCCTCTGTTTTTATTGTGCTGATACCTAAAAGACTAAAGTCCTGCTTTGTGAAACCGGAAGCGCTGTCTGGGATATGCTTTCCTGGGCTAAGAACGTGACTTACGCTGCTTTCCAGAGAACGGTTCTGAGGGTCAGAGTTCCCCTTCAGGAGCGTGAACGACAGACTGATCGAGGCCGCTTCCTTCTGGCTTTGGTGTCTAGCAGAGCTCTGGGCTTCCCCCCTTCTACCTTGAGAACACAGGTTTCCTTCTCTGAGTGGGAGATGCTGCGGGATTGGCTGAGCCTCGGCTTGGAGTTTCAAGACACTCAAGGGTCTTTTTCTTTCCTACTAAAGCTGCAAGTCTCTGACAAGTCATGTAGAAAGGAAGATGTGAGAGAGAAGTCTCTGAGGCTGGGCCATTTGACAACAGGGGAGTCCACTTTGCTGCCTGCTCCCTGGCTGGCTGGGTGCCTTCTGGACATCTTCAAGCTCTCAAGTTTCAGGCCAGCCTGGGCTATACGGCCACTGTCTTGAAAAACTAACCAAACGAAATACTGTGTTCGTAATTTAAAGACATTCCTTTTTAGGGATCAGAAACATCCAAGAGCCTCCAATAATAAACACATCTAAAGCCTTGATTTTCATTCGCTGTTTCCTGAGTGTAGAATGTGGACCAGACACAAATTTGTCACCTATGTAACACTTTAAATGAGAAAAAGCAAAGCCATTTAAATTTAGGTGCTTCTGAAAACAGTATTTACTCTTTCAGCAGGCAAGAGGCCTGAGGGAAATCATAGGCTTCCAGGAGTTAAATAGTTACCACACTCTCAATAAGAAAGGAAAAAAGAAAAACATGATGATCTACTTAATATTACTAAGACATTTATTATCAGCTCTTGTTCAATTAGCTTTTGTATCTGAATTTGCCTCTCTGTCTACAAAGAATTCACATATATACTTTCTAAGAATTTAATTTGGTAGATTTATATAAAAAAAACTTTGCTCTGTATCAATGGAACAGAAATGATCAATTCAGTTTTTCTTATTTTTAATAAGAAAAAAAAGTTGCAGAGCAGTGGTGGTGCACACGCCTTTGGTCCCAGCACTTGGGATGCAGAGGCAGGTGGATCTCTGAGTTTGAGCCAGCCTGGTCTACAGAGTGAGTTCCAGGACAGCCAGGGCTACACAGAGAAAACCAAAACGACAACAACAACAAAAAGGATCAAGGGTTAGCTTTGAGATGATTCTGGTCTATTTGAATGAGCCATAAGAACCATTACTAATTGACTAATACTTGGATTGACAATTGCCTAGATTAATTTACATAAAAGCTAGTTATTCCAAACCATAAAATCTTCCCCTTTCCTATTTTTGTTTACTACTTACTCTGCAAACCACTCATTTTAAACAGCCATTCATTTACTAAAATACATAAAACCACCTCAAACACCTGCAATTTTTCTTTTAGAAATCACTACTTTTTATTTTAGAAGACTATGAATACTTCATACATGTAGAAAGGATTATTAAATGAAACTAGTTGATTTTCTCTGGACCTATTAAGGATACCATGCTTGCTTTTTACCTTTACACAGAAAACAAAGTGTACAAGCTACCCATACATATAAGAGTTAATTTCCAACTTGTACACCCAAATACAGGCACCTTTTCTAACATTAATTATTTTAATTCCTTCAACTACAATCAGATCAATAAAGCATAGTGGTGAGTTGACAAACGACAAATCTGATATATGAAGTTGCGAGGATTAAATTACCTGGAAAAAATATATATATTATATTTTAAGTAGTGGTATTGGTGATTGAACCTAGGGCCTTGTTTACGCTAGGCAAGTGCTTTACCACTGTGCTATATTCCCAGTCCCTTTAGATGAAATGGCTTACAAAATGCATGAGCACTCCACTCCAAAGCTATGTTAGTAAATGTTTGCCATTTGTGCTGGTGAAGATTTCATTGTAAAAGTGGGAGTTATAGCTATTTCAAGAAAATTCCCACTTTTATATTTGATTTTGGCCTTATTAAAAGGGCTTTTAACAATATTAGAGACTATGAACATAAACAATATGTGTTCCTCTAACTTCAATTCATCTTTATAACAAATACAAATTAAAATTTTATGCAAGAAGTATATAGTTTCTTCATCCTAGCACATTAATATCCCTGTTCCACTTTACATCTCTCCAAGGATTTTAATGATGCTATAAATACAAATATATATCAGGTTCCAGTTTTCACAGATAGACAGACAGACAGACGTGAGATATCTCAAGCTGTTTCAACAGGTACTACGGACAGTTTATAAAACTTTTATAATTAAACCTCCTTTTGAGAAATCTCATGCAACCAATCTAAATATGTGTATCACAAAAATACTTGTGCCGATCATATTTCATTACAACCCTCCTCTGTCCTCAGTTTAACAAGAATACCAAATCCCCTTTACTAACATGCCTTGAAATAATCACACAGTTAACTAGAATAAAAGCAGTGGTTCTTGACTGCTGTAGAACAACACAATCAGTTCCTTTCTGCTTTTAGATAATATATGAGGAAAGGAACTCAGCAAAGCACTTGGGGAAAATTAAGTTAACTTATATAATCTACAGATCATAGTTTTGTGACATTAAAGACATACGTTTTTAATTTCTTTATAATTCTAAGGCTAGTCAAAGGTGTCTAAGATAGACTTTAACAAAATGTTTATTATTTAATAATCACATAAAACAAAGTGAGTTGGCAACGGACTTAAATGGACTTTGTTTATATGTCAATGTGTTTTCAAAAAGTTGCATAAACAATTGCTTTTTGGCTAAGCTAAGATCAAGTGAGTTGTATAAAATAAAAACCGAAAAGCTATTTCAAATGCTTTAAAAGGTTAGGGAGACTGTACACACACACACACACTTCCGTAACTTTCCCATAGTGAAAGTTGCCTCTAGAATTAGCTTTCAGAAGCCTGCAAAATCTTCCTAAATGAACACAGCCTCTGAACAATAAATGCTGAATTGAGGAATGGCAATTTTTCCAGTACTTTTTCAGTTAGGAGATTAAAGCATCAAATTCCCATTCCTTCGTTACGACGCATCACTTGAAAACATGCTTATCATTTCATGTGGCCATAAAGTGATCCATTTCTAGATTCAAAGACAGTATATTTCACATATTTTGCCTATACTTATTTTTTTACTTCTTTTGCCTCCCACCAACTCTCTGAATCAGTAAACTTTTCTTCCTTAAAAAAAAAGGAAGAAAGAAAGAAAGAAAGGAAGAAAGGAAGGAAGGAAGAAGGAGAGAAACCAACACTCAAAGGGGTTCTATAAGTTTGGGGAAAGTTTTGGCAACTAGGGAAGGATTCTTCTTGTCTTGCCCTTGCTTCATGTTATTTCTGCTTAGGATAATGGAATAGCTAATTTCACCCAATCGTAACAGACCAAGGCACTGGCGGCTGATGCTAAACAGAAGTTTTTAAAAACAAAGCAGCACAAAAAATGCAAGGTGACAGCCCATAAATAGGAGAAATCATAAGGGGAATCAACAGATTTTTCGGATTAGAAGGTCCCAAACTAGCCTCTGGCCCGCAAAGGAAGGATTCCAGCCTGCTGTACTGAAGCAACTCTGGGATCAGGGCTCCCAACTAGCCACCAAAACATCCCACCTGCAGGAGTCCACCGCCCCCGCCCTGCCTGCCCGCTGGCTCCTGCTCAATCCGGCACAAGTCCTGTGGCCTCACAGGTAGGGAATAGCCACCCCCGCAAGAAAAAGCAGGAGTGTCTGGAGTAAGTGGAGGCAGGGGCAGGACCCAGGGAGTGAGTCTTAGGGTGTCCAGAAGCAGAGAAAGGGGCCTAGCTCTCACCCTTGTCGCACGCCAGCAAGAAAAGCTTCTCATTCAGGGTGTTCTCCTCCTTCACCTCCCGCACATCCTTCAGCGCCATCACTTCGTTGGGCGACGAGGAGGATGGGGAAGAAGGCAAGGAGGAGGAGGAGACGCCCGAGAGGTCCGTGCTCGGGTACAGGGCCGCCATCATCGCGGCCCACGACGGGGGCAGGCCCGGGGACGGAGGCGGGGCCCCCATGGGCGCCGACCCCGACCCCAGCCCCGATCCAGAGCTGGAAAACGGGTGGGTCGTAGCCCCGGCCACATCTGCGTGCGGCCCGTTGGCCCCGAAGGGCGTCGCCTCGCCCCGGAACCAGCACTCGCCCTCCACTGACAGCCCCAGGTTGGTGGCCGCGCCGGCGCGACCCCGGGGCCAGCGCCCTCTGCCCAGCCGCCGGCGTCCCGGTCGAGCTGGCCCGCGCCCGTCCGGGGACGACAGAGTGGAGCGCGCCAGGGCGGCAGCTGAGCGCGGGGCCGTGCCAGGAGCCGCAAGGGGCCGCGCAGGGGGCGGCCCGGCCGGGGAGCGAGAGAGGGGCCGCCGGCGGAGGAGCTCGGCGGTGCGCTTCGCAGCACGGAGGCTCCGGGGCTCTGGGAACCGCTGGCCCAGCTGCACCCGCAGGAGGCAGAGGCTCGCCGCTCTCTCCTCACGTCATCCTCAGCCCCGCGGAGGCGACGACACCCGGGCGGGGCTTGCGGCGGAGCCGGGCTCCAGGGGGCGGGGCCTGTCGGGGCGGGGCCGGTGGGTGGGGCTCCAGGCCTGATGCGCCTCCCTCGTCAGTCGCCTAGCGCCCCAGCAGCATCTTGGAGCACGCAAGCTGGTGCCTGGCAACCTCCTGGCCTCCGTCCCTAGGTTGAGGATTGGTGGTAATTTGCTGCTGCCTGTAGCTGCTGCTGCTGCTACTCAGAAAGTAAATATGCCGCAAGGTGCTATTGAGCTTTTGAGGAATGAACGTTTTGTTGAAATCACATACGGAATTGTCCTAGAGCCTGGCCAAACAATCCAGATTTGGGAGTTTGTGTTTACATTACCCTTGTTCTTAAGGGCGGTCAAAATTTTTCTTGTGACCTAATATGGCCTAAAATTCCTGATATTTCTAAAGTCGTTATATATACATATACATGCGTATATATTCACATATAATTCAAAGGTTACCTATAACCATTGCATACGAACAGTTTAGGACTTAACTCTTCATACACTCCTTTCAGTGAATTTATTACATCTGTCACACCTAATTTTAAAACATTTGTTATTCACACATCAGCTGACTGACACATAGCAAGTGTGACTTGAAATTAAATCTTTTTGGTAATTACTATTACAGCACGAATTCTAATTGGTATTAATAATAAAACCTCAGAGTCAGCTATCAGGAGGTGAAAGCTGGAAGATCAGAGAAGCAAAGGGGCCAGCCACTAGAGTTCTTATCTCTACCAACGCTCGGACCAAAGTGGCGATCCTGTCCTCAGATTGTGTCCTCTGACTGCTCAGACTGCACAGCTCCTCAGACTGCTCTTAGCTCCTCCCTCCACTGAGCCATATCCCTTCCTGTCTCCACCTACCTAGTGCTGGGATCACCTTTGTGTGAGCTCTCTTTTAGACAAATTCAATCTAGTGTAGCCCAGGGTGGCCTTGAACTAAATGAGATCTAGCTAACTCCCTAGTGCTGGATTAAAGGTGCGGCCACCACTGCCTGGGCTCTATGGAGAACTAATGTGGCTAGCTATTTGTTAGATCATAACAAAATATCACCACATCTTATTGCTTCCTACGTCAACACTGGGAGAAATCTGAACTCTGTTTAACGTTTAGATTTTTAAGACAATGAATAAATTTACTCAGGAGTACCTTAAATTTGAGGGGAATACTTTTGCTCCCATTGAGGCTGCTTTATCCCATTACTTTCTCTACCAACATTTTAATTCCTGAATTTTTTAAATCAACATTCTCTCTAAAAGGTGCCAAAGACACCTTTTCAAACATTTTTCTATGTGTTTACTTTAAAATAGTCTCTAGTCATCCCGCATTTTGTTTGTAGATAATCTCCCCCATTATTCTGTAATGTTTAATACAGTTCCAAGTTTATGTATTTGGTGAAATTTCCAAGAGGCTCAAGGTGAGGCCAGTGGAAATGGAAGCATGCTTATTTCTGTATCTTTACTTACATTTTATCAATCAGTAAAATGTTTAGCCAATAGCAAATCTCTAACTGACCTATCCAAAATTTCAGTATTTAAGGTTAAAGAATTCAAATGACTCTTAGCCCTATACAGATTCTTTATCCAAAGAAGTCCTATGGGGCCTGGATTAATTTCTAAGATTTGAGAGAATTCTACCACTTTGGTTGTAATCTTAGGAGGCCTTTTAAAGCATTACAGAGACTATTTCAGGCAATCTGGTGTTCTAACGATACACTTCAGGGTTTTGGATGTCTCAGCTACAGACTATCTTCTTTGTCCTTCTCTAGCGTGCCCAGCAGAAACTGGGTCATTATAACATCATTTACATATTTTGCATATATGATATGAAGACCGGTGGTAAAGTTATGATGAACAATGGCATGCAAAACTCAGAAGTAGCATATTACTCTAAGCAACTCCCACAAGTCACAGGCATAAAAAAAACAAAACAAAACAAAAAACCAAAGAGCAATCACAACTCCAACGAAGGGAAAGAAATTCTGATTTAGATCTAGTCCTATTTTTCAATGTCCTCCTTTACTACTCTGGGACCACACCTTCTAGACTCTTCATCTGCATTTTCCTCCTGCTGAACACAGTCCAAAGCAAGTCATCCTTAGTCAGACCTTGCCTAACTACCCAAATAATCTCCCTTTGCTCCCAAATCAGACTGCAGCACATTCTCCTGCTTCTTCCTTCCACTATCACCCTTTGTTTCTGGCTTTATTTCTTGATATTTCTTTTTTGGCTGACTTGTCTCTACTAAGATTTAGATTGAAAGACTGTCTATAGTTTTCTTAGCTGAATCCCAAGAATCTCATGTAGTATTTGAACACTGGAGACAATAAATTTGTGCTAATGGATTTTATTCATTCAAATTATTTCATCGCAAACTAAATTTGTAATAATCACGTAGTTAGTCTCTAATAAAATTCTTCATATGAGGGCTGGTGAGATGACTCTGTAGATAAATGTGCTATTTGTGCAAACTGGAAGACCTGAGTTTTTGTTGATTTGTCAAGACTAGATTTCTCAGTGTAGCCCCTGGTTGTCCTGGAACTAGCTCTGTAGACCAGGCTGGCCTCGAACTCACAGAGACCCGCCTGCTTCTGCCTCTAACATGCTGGGATTAAAGGTGTGTGCTACCACCTCCTGGTGAAAACCTGAGTTTAATTCCCATACAGGCGTAAGGAAAAAAAACAAAACAAAACAAAACAAAAAACAAAACAAAAAAAAAAACAACTTCACAAATTTGTCTTCTGACCTCTACATGTAAATGCATGCATGCATGCCCACATACACACATCATCCACACAATGATAAAAACATTAAAACTTTAGAATTTAAAATTTTCTTCTAAAAAAATATTTTTACTTTATGTGCATTGGTTTTTTGCCTGTATGTATGTCTGTGTGTAAAGATGCCAGACCCCCAGACAGTTGTGACCCACCATGTGGGTGTTGGGAATTGAACTGGGTCCTCTGGAAGAGCAGCCAGTGCTCTTAACTGTTGAGTCTCCAGCCCTGAAATATTTTCTTATATAAAAAACAAAAACCTCACCTTCACAGAAATAAAGTTTTTGTATTACATCATTTAGATGTTGTATTCTTTTGTGGGGAATAAGTTTATAACAGACCAATATTGAAAGCTCTATATATTTCTTTAGATGAAATAAATACACAGTTACACATTCTACATACACAGCATTTTATTAAATATATTTTGTGAGAAAAAGAACACCTTAAAGTGCTAAATTCCATGTAAATCAGATTATCTTAGTAAATATGATGGTGAAAAAAAATCAGAGAGGCATAATTCAAATAATCTCAGAAAAAAGAACAAAAGCATACTTACATCTTCATATAAGAAAACAATCATCAAAATATAAAAGGCAAATCTCTTGTAGAAGAATATATTTCAGAACTCCACCTGTTAGCATTTCATTTTAAAAAGTCTACCCTACACACGCAGACACTGTCACTCTTAACATGTATGTTTTCGTTAGCGGACGAGGAGGATGGACTCGTTCACACAGAGATAAGGGAAGCACTCTTGTTGCATGGTAGGATTGCTCCACTGGCACCAAAGCTGAAGACGAGGGGAGCATATTTCTGGCTTCAACTACAAGCCACAGAATTTCTCTACTGCTAAAATTTCTGTGGAAAAGAGGTTTCAAGTTCTAACTCTTCCCAAGGAACACAAACCTTAAACATTTCCAGTTTATATAGGGCTGTGAACGACATGAAACTATGATGGACATTAGCTTTTAAATGTTTTCTACTAAAGTTATTTGGTGGGCATATTCAAATTATGTAGGCCTCATTACAACTAGTAATCAAACTAGTAAGCGTAATGTGATGCTAACAGCATAGAATTAATGTCAGCTGGGATGTTCTATCCAATGTTTGGCTGCAAGTACTTGAAAGGAACTAGGTGAAAAATAACTATATGCACATTCATAATTAATATCTGTAAAAGATCTTCACATATCAGATATCCTCAAGCTGAAAAGTGTCACACACATTGTAGGGGCAAAATAAATACTAAACGGCCGGCAGACCACTTAATACAGACCATTTAGGAAAATCTGGGTAATTCGGACGATTTAGGGAAATACATATATATAAAACATCTTACCAACACATAGTATTATGCTACATGTCAGAAATATAGCTGTATTATCAAACTAGGACATGTGAAGCAGCAAAGCAGTTACAATCAAACTTAAAGTAAAAAGTTCCTAAAGCTTGAGTGAACCTTGGGGTATATTCAAGACTTAGTTTTCATGTTAAAAACATTTAATGTTGATGAATTATAGTTATCCCTTTAAATTTTTATGAGATAGAAATTTACAGAAAGGTTACAGTTTTAGATCACTTAACATAGGGGAAAAACAAAAGGATTAGGTTCGATTGTGACTTTAGGTATATTTGTCATCAAAATTAAATAACACTTCAAAAAAAAAAAAATCCAAACACATTCAATAGCAGGACCTGACAAAACTTGGTACAGATCTTTTTTGAGCTATGAAAAAGAATGATTAGCCTTATTTTGGTAAGACCTTTAGGAAGTAAAATAATTATGAAATAACAACTTGATAAGATATTCCTGTATTGGTATTGATTGTTAAAGAAATTGTGTTATCCAAAAAAATTGACAAATTCTAACTAGTATAGACAAGATATTATTCATTACTGAATACAGAACTATTTTGAGCATACAGAGACTCTGATTTTATACCCACTACATTTCAAAATTCTGTAAACTGAGACATTTGATGTGTTTGATGTGGCAGATCACAGTACATGCTTCATTATTTTATTCTGTTCAGTCCTTTCCCCATTAAGCAGGCAAACACTGTCATAACCATCTTTGGTTTTACTTCTACGAGGTCATCTGGTAATGCATATATCCGGGCACCAATCTTCCGAGCAACTGAAATGGCATATCTTGAAAAGACAAGAAAGATACCTTGGGACTTATTATCTACCATATTTTAAATTAATACATTTTAACAGAAGAATCTTGTTATGAGATCAACTTTACCAAAAGGTTAGGGATGTGATTTAAAATAAAAAAAAAATAAAAAAAACCATATTCCCCACACAAATTGTACTTTAAAGGTAAAAATGTCCCTGTGAGCATTTTAGGTGATGAGAAATCACTGTGCTCCAATACAAATCAGAAAGGCTTACTTTGCATTGTTCAGTTTGTCCTCATCAGTCAAGTTTTCTCTCTTGATCATTTCTTGACGAACTGCATTTGGTGCAATGGCATCTATTAAATCTAAGACAGGCAAACTTGTGCTAATAGATTTATCCTAGGAAATAAAGAGAACATGTATGAAAATCTTACCTTTAACTTTCACAGAAGTCGGCCCCTTCTGGTCATAGTCACCTATAAATTTTCTTTGTACTTAATATTAAACTTTTCTGCAACCAACACTTATACAACAAGCCACTTAGATTATGCCTGTCCTTCAGTCTTCCATGTAAATTATAGTGTATAAAGAGTTGCCCCATACCTGAGCATGATTTATGGTTGTGATAGTTCCTACTTTTGCCAGCTGTAACACCTATTCTGCAGAAAATAACTTTTGAGATGGAGTTGATGTGTTTTAAATTAATAATTTTATATTTGTGGACCACGAATCCCTAAGGCTTCAGTTAGTATTTTCAGAAAGGAAAGTCAAATAGTAAGAGGAACCTCTTGTTTACAAAGATGGCCTTTTTGGTGATTTAAATATTTTATTTGTCGTTATTTTTTTAATCCTACCTCCCAGAAGTAAATGGATTATATCTTATAACACAGTACACAATCCAAATGGTCAAAAGTTTACACAGCCAATAAAAACAAAGGATTCAAACTGTAACAGTATAACACTAGTACTCAAGATACTCCATTTCGCAGTTACTTCCAGAGTAAATTAAAAATGGACACCTATTCTAGGGGATAGAGTATTGTAGTTAAAATAAACAATCCTGATCTGAACTGATGTTGTAACTTGCCTTCTCATGAACAAATGATCTTTTGTTCTCAGTTTGACTAATGGCCTCTACTGCTGATCTACCCAACACTGGCTCACTCCTTACCTCTCTCTATTCTAACAGAACCCCTATTTTTGCTGTGCCTATACCTTTCGTGTGGCCATGAGCTTCGAGGAAAGCTCTTGCCATCCAGGGCTCTAGGAATGAACCTGAATTGAGTATAGGTCATGCAAACAAAAACAAAACAAAACAAAAAACAAAAAGCAAAACAAAACAAAAACACATTATGTGTAAAGAATACAATACACACCCATGTATATAATATATATACATATTAAAAATGCACAGGGAAAGGCTGGAGGAGTGGCTATGCATTTAAAGAGCACTGGCTGCTCTTCTCAGAGGACCTGGATTTGATTCCCAGTGTGCAGGTGGTGGCTTTCAGCTATCTTTAATCCTAGTTCCCAAGGGATCTAAGCCCTCTTTCTGACCTCCACAGGCACAAGGCATGCACATGGTGCACAGACTTACAAAAAAAAAAATATATATATATATATATATACATATATATGTGTGTGTGTGTATGTGTGTATATATATATATACATATATATATAAAATTACAGGGAAGGGGTAATTAAGAAAGAAGAGTATCTAAAAAAGCCCTTGCCCAGGGGCAGTAATAAAACAAAGTTGGAAAGCCCCCAGTCTACAATGATTTTACTTGAGCTTAAGTTAATCAGGCTTTTGGAAATCAACAAGTGTTTCTGAATGTAAATGAGAGGATGAACCTCTGTCATACCCAGCAATAGTCAGCTTTGGGGAACAGTTGATGTGTTAAATGGCAAAGCAGTAATGGGTGGTGGGGGGAACTATTGGGTGAAATAGTCCTGAAATCTAACTGACCTCTGCATTTCTGCTAATGTAGTCAAAGTATTTCTCTTTAATCTAAACCAATTTACATTTCTATTCTTGAAGCCAGAAACAATCGTTATCTCAGTTCTGGGATGGGAATGTCACAGGATTCTTGGCCATTACTATAATGAACAATGGTTTTTCCCCTCCCATTTTTCATGTTTTGCCTTGGAGAAAGTTTTTACTAAATTAAATGAAAAGTTTAAGTTTCTAAAGACTTTTTTTTTTTATCAGAACCTTAAGTAATGTTTCCAAGAAAGCAGACCTATCTTCTAACCTCCCTGACTTGTACATTATCATTGAAAGACATTTTATTATTGCAAGGCGTAGAGGATATTGTGAAAATCTCTAGTTCCATATGTAAGTTCATTTATAGCACTTTTCCTTTAAGTTAAGCATAAAGGAATTATGTAAGCAAAAAGTCTCTAGAATCTTAAAAGAGAATAAAACCTAGAGCTTAGCCTGATTTTGAAGATTGTTGCATCTCTTTCCCTTGATTTGCTACTCTATTTTTTTTTTTTTTTTTATTCTTCCTGGTGTTTTTAAAAATAAAAGTAGAAAAAACTGGGACATGACCAAGAGAGTTTTCTTAAAGATTGAACAGGATTCCCTCCACATATTCCCTTTATATAAGGCAGTGCCATTAATGCAGCAAGTCCCATTTATTCAGCCCTTCCTGTGTGCCAGATATGCTTAAGTTTTTTTTTTTCTGTTTTTAAAGATTTATTTAGTTTTACAATGATTCTGTAAAACAGATATTATCTCCATCTTAGACTTGGGGAAACTGGAACACGGAGAAATTATTATAACTTGTCCAAGAACATGCAGGTACTAAATGAAGAATCAGATATTAGTTCTATTTCATTCATCCATAGACGTAGCCCAGCTGCTAGTATAAACTGCCAAGGTTTCCGAAAAAACAGATGTCTCCATGCACCGCCATCCGCTTACCTGATTTACATAATACCGCTGACACCCCACACTGCAATGCTACTTTTCTCCCTGGTGCCCTTCCCTGAACAGTGAGTTCTTTGAGGACACTGGTAGCCATGGTAACAAGGCACCTGACACAGTGAGCTTTGATATTTACAGACCGAGTAAGTAATACGTCAGTCACGCAGGTCTTAAGTGCTGAGCCAAGAGTCAAACCCAGGGCCGTACAACTACAAAGTTTGGTTTTGAATCTGTACGTACACAGACCTTGATAAGAAAAGCAGCTCTTCCCTTTAAAAGTGCCCGTCAGTGGACAAACTTTTCTCATGCTCACACTTTTGCTCCTAGAGTTGATAAATGTGAAGCGTGCTTAGCATAATCACAAACAGCCTCGGTAAATGGCAATTATAGTTATTATTACTTGCTGATACACTACTTCTTTATCTTCTTCGTGAGGGAAAAATTCTTTACAAATGAAAGGGTTAAACATGTCTTTTCTAACATGGCTAGTTATAGCATGTCTTGAATTCAATTAGTACCCAGTTTGTGAATTCAGACTTTTCTTTCTGAAGCAATCACCTTTCCTACATTACTCTTCTTACTCAATATTCTTTATTTAGGACAGATTTCTCCCCTATCTTGACTTAATCTGTTTTGTACAATCTGCTTTAGAAGCCATCCTCTCAACACCGCTTTTATTCAAGATGGATACTTCTGGCTTGTTATCATTATCACCCTCTTTTGTCCACCAGTTCAAATCATCCTCCTGATGTTCAAATCAACTTGCTTTATTTTGTTTTTAGGTTTTCAAATGTATATGATACTGAGTTACTTAAGGCCATTTTCATAAAGGTACATAATGCACTTTGAGCCTATATCCCACCATCAAATGTTTTTCTCTGTCCACTCCTCACTGACTATTGTGTTAGAGAGATCAACCAGACTGTACACTTGAGAAAATCAGTTGTATCATTTGAATTTTATGTCCTACTCCATAGTAGTATTATAGCCATTGTACAAGTTTTGTCTTTAATATAAATGATGGACACTGAAATATATGTGTTTGTATACATACACACACACACATCACAATACATACATACATACATACATACATACATACATATTTGCTACCAGGGGTTGAACCTAGGACCTTATGCATTCTATCAGCCTTCTTATTTTTAATAAATATGCAAGTATGTGTAACTCTGGCATAATATTTTCAGAGATGACCTCTTAGAGAATTTTGTAATCTACAACATTCCTTTTTATATTTAAAAATTATATTTTATATCTATAACATGGAGACATCAGTCTGATAGTTACTTTTTAAAAAATCAACAAATAGTGTTACTAGTGTCCTCCAAGACATAAAAGAAAGAGATACACCTGAAAGGACCTAGAGAACATCTTTCCCAAGATCTATTCTGTTAAAACCATTTGGAGTATTTTTTTTTTGTAAAGTGATTTATCAATGTGTGATATTTCTGCTACTCTCAAATATTGTTAAATACATAGAGCAAAGGCAAATAAAAGAATAAAGATGGGTAGGTATCTTTAAAAATAGATTAGTGTTTCACATATTGGTACTTTTAAAACTGTTTTCAAAAACAGAAATTGCTGGGCTTTTTAAAACATATAATAAAAAAAATCACAAACATAAGGGTCACTAAATGAGTATGTTCAAGCGGACATGCTTATTTGTAGCTAATACCAGCTTGCATGCAACAGCAAAACACAATGAAAATGCATGGAAATTAGTGGGTATGTTTGTGCAGATTACATTCTCCGTGCTTTATGAATCATCCACAAATGCTCAGAAGGAAGTGTTAGGTGCGTTATGAAACTGGATGATAAGAATTGTTTTTCCTACCAGTTTTCTCAATCCCCACTTGAATCGCCTTGGCTGGCTCTGTATGGCTTGGAAATGATGCCAATACAATTCAGACACTGCTGCTAGGGAGCACAAAACATCACAGGTCCTATATAAACAACCAATGCTTTGCAGCTTCTTTTTTCATTTGACAACTGGGTTTCTGGCTCAACTCTACTTCTGACATCAGATTACCACATTAAATGCACTAACCTGCATTTGTATTAAATACAGAACCAATCAAAAATATAAGAATTCAAATTATTTCTAGTTTACACATGCCAGATAATTACTATGCCTAAATTCCTGGGTTATAGGTTTCTGTGATGTAATACTAATATAATTCTGAACCTCACTAATGACTTCTCCTTAAAAATCCCTTCCGTTAAACTTAGGAATAGCTTTTAAAAGTCCTTGTTACCTTGAAGCTGGAAATAGAAGTGCTTTTGCCTGCACTTTTAAGAGTCTGATTGACCCATTTAATAATAATATCATCATTGACTTTTTCGCCATCTCCAAGATCTGATAATACTTTCAGTGTGTACCTGCAACAAAAACGATATGAACTTGAGACAAGGAGATGAAATTTGTTTTTCCCATCATGTATATCAACATTTAAGAAATATCCAGATGTGGCTATATGCCTATAACCACAGCACTTGGGAGGCTGAAGCTAACGCTCCTGTTTCCAAAAATTTTAATTTCTAACCTTAGTCTGGCATTTGCACTTAATGCCATTCAAAAGTTATGAAGCTCAGTGTCATAGCAGAATACTACCAGATAGTATTTTAAAAAATTTAAAACAATTCCTTACAAAGCCATTTTAAGAGGTACTAATAGGAAGTTATGATATTACTAGAAATTAACCCATTGTTATTTTTGAAAACATATAACCAATAGCAAATCTTTTATAGAATTAATTTATTTCACCTTGTATACTTAGTTATGTTCACTAGTCTCAAAAACTAGCTACATGTTTTGTTCAAATGGTTTGTTTAAGGAAACTCAGTGTTACTATGAAGATATGAGCCTTTACCTTCTCATCAGCTGCCATACTAGGGCCAGAGTAAGTGTTGCATTCCCTTCATTTAAGTCCTGCCCAGCAATGCCAACCAAAGAGAATTTGGCTTCATTCTTTCCAAGCTCTACTGCATAGTTACAGTTCTCAATCTGTAAGTAAATAAAACTATTAGTATAAAAAACAGATTTTAAAAACATTCCTGGACTATGCCCACCTAGTCCAGCCACCTGAAAAGTAACAACAATGACATTATGTGACCAAATTTTATTTTGTAACAACCAAGTGAAACAATTATGCCCAGTTCACAGGGAAGTGGTCAAAACAACAGACCATATTAATCTAGAATATGAAAATGGCTGAACAGTGTTAGGCTCCCTTCAATTCCAAAGTCTTGACTGCAAAATAGAATAGAAATAGAAAGTTTATGGCTAAAACTTATTTCACACATTCTCTGAAATTCAGGTCCTTGCCCACTTGATTCCTCAAAGGCTTTGTCTGGGATGTGGCTGTTGCACAGCAGTTTCCTCCTAGATGATATTTCTACCTTGGAGGAAGTTTCTTAAGACACACCATGGTCTAAAGGGAAGTGAAACATTCCATCTTGAGGGAAGCTACTTAAAATTCAGGAAGTCTCAGAGACTAACCAGAGTCACTGGCTCCTCCCTCCCCAAGTGAGGATGCTGAGAGACAGCATTGGAGTGGCCGAGCTGCTTTGACTGAGCCCCAGTAAAGGACACTCTCTACCCTATCAAGCAGCCTGTAGGCTATGCAGTGTTCTCCAGGGTCCCAGCTTTCTCGAGCTGTCACCCACACTGGGGTGGACATTGGTGTCATTTCTGCTCCTGTAAGTAACCCCTCACTCACACTCTTTTAAGGTACACTCAGTACCGGTAAACTCAGTGGCTCACCAGTTTGGACTCTGGTGGTATTGTCACTTTGGTCTCTCATCAGTTGTCTATCTGGAGTGAGAAGATGCTTGCTTGTCTAAGTCACCTCAAGAATGGTATCACACAACAGTAACTCAGGGGTACTTTCCTAGTATGTGTGAGGCCTTGGGTTCAATCCCAAGAATCAAAACATAACCAAATAATCTTAACTATACCAGCCAATTAGCTAACCCATATTAACTTCCTTAGATTCATGAACTGTGTGATACCTAGTTTTTATTTTCTTTTTTTATGCATAGTATCAGTGTTCCATAAAAAATGTTCAGTACAAATCCCTACCATCCTCTCTACATTTCAACTTTGTTCTCAGCACAATGCTATCTACAGTACAAAACTGATTTATAAATACTTGTGTTGGTTTGAATAATGTCCCTCATAAGCTCACACATACCATGCTTAGTCCCTAATTGATGAACTGTTTGGAAGGATTAGGAGGTCCCCAGTCTCTCTCTCTCTCTCTCTCTCTCTCTCTCTCTCTCTCTCTCTCTCTCTCTCTCTCTCTCTCTCTCTCTGTCTGTCTCAATATAAGTTTTTTTTTTTTTACTAAAAACTAAAACAGTTCTAGTTCTCATAGTTAATTATCCATGCTTAGCGTATTTAGTAGAAATAAGCATAATTAGTAGAAATAAGAAAGAACAGTGAGGATGAAGGGGAAACTTCTCCAATTAACTACAGTCATGGCTTCTTTGCAAAATGAGTTTCAATAAAGGCAAATTCTTAGGAGAGATGATGATAAGAAAGGAGATGGGGTTGCTAGTGTAGAATTCAAGCTGATGCTGATACAACCAGCAATGAATAGGAAACCACAAGTTAGTGCTCATATACAGGAGAGGGTGGGGTCTATCTGGAGAAACATCTGGTTTGAAATTTGGTATGCAGCACCACACTTAGCTTTTTGTTTTGTTGTTTTGTTCTATTTTTTTCAAGACAGGGTTTCTCTGTATTGCTTTGGAGCCTGTCCTGGAACTCACTCTGTAGACCAGGCTAGCGTCGCTCACAGAGATCCAGATCCTGCCTCTGCCTCCCGAGTGCTGAATTTAAAGGCGTATCCCACCAATGCCCAGCTTCACACCCAACTTTTTACATAGGTTCTGGGAACTGAATTCAGGTCCTTATGTTGCACAGCAAGCACTTTCACAACTCAGCCATCTTTCCAGCCTGACTTTCTAGTTTTTCAGGAGACTAATAAACTGGAATTATAAGGTCAAAGGATTTTATTAAGTGTTCTTGTTACATATCACTAAAGTGATTCTAGAGGTGTCATAAAAATGAACACTTTTCCTAATGTTTCATGTCTCTGCAACATACTTCCCCACCACTCTCCATTCCCTTCCCCCTCCACCTCTCTTCAGTTTCCCTATGAGAAAATTCAACCATTTTCTAGATTCTGACTCAAATACAAACCCATGCATGAAGCCAGTCGGATAGGATAACTCGTGGCCCTTTTCTCTTGAAAACCCACAGAACCCATTTCGCTCACAGTCACTGGTATACATATGTTATCGCCATCATTTCTGTACCTTTCCTAAGAGCAGCTCCATGGCTTTTGATTTTCCTTATCACGCACTACACTGTGCAAGTAGTAAGAAATCAGAATACATCTGATGAATAAATGAGCGAGCAAACAGTTAAGATTTAGCAAGTTGTGGCAATTACAGCAGAGAGGGCACTTAGATGTTATTGCATCTCAGTAACAGAAGTACCATAACTTGTTAAGATGAAAACCGGGTAATGAAGTGTCTGCCTGGAAGGACTGCCTTCATCTTTCCAAACACTTAATATCCAGGCTCATCAAGAACCCATTACGCTTAGCACATTGAGTTGAAATGAAGCTATAGGCATAAACCACACACCAGTACTAATAAAACCAAACCCTTGGATTTATGTCAGAATAGCAAGCCATAGTCATTCTAGTCACCTTCTTCATGTTCCCTCCAAGGGCAGGGTACGGGGGCTTGTTGACTTGGCTCCAGTTCACTGGCACACGGATCATCTCATAGAGCTGAAAGATCACCAGGGCATCTGCAAGGTCACTAAAACAGGAAGGAAATGCTCATTAGAAGGGGGAAATTGCCGGCTACTACCATTATACCACAGCTGGACACCTGTCTTTAAAATAGTCACTTAAGGCTTATAATGGCAAAGCATTTCATTTGACCTCAAACTTTCAACCTGAGAGTCTGCCCAACTTTTTCATATTTACAAGGCATTTGTAAATATATACACACTTGTGTACATGCACATTTACAAAGGTTCTTGGTTTTTTGTTTTGTTTTGGTTTTTTTGGTGTTGTTTTGTTTTTGTTTTTTTGGGTTTTTTTGTTTTTTTTTGTTTTTTTTTTTTTTTTTTTTTTTGAGACTGGGTTTCTCTGTGCAGCTTTGTAGACCAGGCTGGCCTCAAACTCACAAGAGATCCACCTGCCTCTGCCTCCCCAGTACTGGGATTAAAGGCATGCACCACCACCGCCCAGTACATACAAAGGTTTTTACTACCACTGTATTTATAAATTTGAAAACAAATGTCCAGTATTAGAAAGACTACTGAGTCAACTATCCTTACTATGAATTCCAGGGTTGCCCTCAGACATGTTAAATTTGGTCTGGAAATACTGACATAAAAATTTCTTCAAGATACACTGAGTATTTAAGAGCAAGGGGCTAGACACTCATGGTTTGATCTCAGTCAAAGTTTTATACATATGTAAGGACTACTAAGAGCAATCACTTGTAAGCAGGAAAAACGGAAATATAAGAGGGAACAAGGAGGAATTGTACGTTTTATTTTATTCTCTACACTTACATTGTTTGAGAATCGTACAATAGAATGAGTTCATGTGTTATATATTATGATTTTTCAAAACTTTAAAAATAGTTATAGGAAAATTGCAGCTATTCAGTGGGTAGCTGTTCCTGTTCAACAATAAAAGTTAAGAGGAAGGATTTTATAAGGAAGTAGGAGTTCTGAATGTAAGAATACTAAGAACACTTTTACTTTGGATTCAGAAAATATATTCTCCAAGAATCTTAAAGTCTGTCCAGTCTGTTGTCAGCTCTAGATGTGAAGGAAAGAGCAGGATCAGTGCAGCAAGCAGTTCTGGGAAGGCTTTTCCCCTCCATAGCTTATCCACTGGCTGTGTTCTGCTACAGTTCATATCACAGTTACTCTTCCTTCTCTGGGCACACACCGTGCAGCCGTGAGTGAATGAAGTCAGGCTCTGTGCTAAGTGATGGAGACATCTAATGTACCTTTGGTTCTAAGATCTGAATGGGCAAGCTGAAAGCACATGCACATTTAGTCTGCAAAAAGACCACTAAAGTCATCGTGTAAGTTCTGGGATTTCACCTACTTCTTTTTCTCTTTTTCTTTCTTTTTTTACTTTAAGCGCATTCCCCCTCCTATTATTTACTATGGTATTATTATCATTACTCAAGTTCTGCACATTAGAAACCCAAGACTCAGACAGCTGAATAATTTCCAGGGCATTCACAATAAATTCCAGAACAAAATGGTGGTAGAAAAGTTCTAGGACTAATAGTTCTGAAAATATATTTAACAGCTTATTTAAAGAAAAGAATATTTAGTTAAAATCAGTGTTACAGTCAATCTAGTTGGTTTGGTATCAACTGAGTGTATAATAGGTGGGAAACTGAGTGCTAAGAGTGAGTTAGCACCCAGATTCACAGACACATGCTATTGCCTACTGTTTTTCTATCTCCAAGGGTTTCCTTTAAGATTGTTACTTTGAAGTTCTTCTTAAAGTGAACTATCATTCTCAAGAAAAAAATTACATATGCCTTGATGCCTTTACTAATATTTCAAGGACATCATAATAATAATCAAATATCTTTTTAACTAAAAATTTGGTAAATTCTCTTCTTTCAGCCATTGAGAACTTTAGTGTTCTCAGCGTTTGTAAAAGTTACCTTGACTCTCAACAAATCTTAATCCTTTTTAACTTGTGTGTGTGTGTGTATGTGTGTGTGTGTGTGTGTGTGTTTGTGTGTGTGTGTGTGTTGTGTGGGAGGTGTGTACATTTTTATGTACACATGACCACGAGAGGACAAGATTAGGTGTTGTTTCTCAAGAGCTGTCTACCTTGGCTTTTGAGACAAGGTCTCTCACTGGTCTGGCACTCACCGAATCACCTACACTGGCTGGCCACCTCCTTCTGGCCTCTGTGGGCACTGCACACATACACACACACACACACACACACACACACACACACACACACACACAGTACCCAGACAAACAGGCAGGGAAAACACCCATACTCATAAAATAAAAATAAATACATCTCAATTCTTTAAAAATGTTTAACCATTAATGATAAGAAAATACATGTTCACTGTTAGAAAATAAGACCAACCCATATTAAAATGATATTCTCTATCCCTACTACTTAGACTTGTATAATTTGGTATGTACTTCTCAAGACTTTAAGAATCCATTTACAAATTTATATATAGTCAATTTGAAACTAAACCAGATCATACTTAGACCTGTTGCTGGTTTATTCTCAATAACATTGGGTTTAGTCTACAAGTCAAGGCAGATGGAGATAACTGATTCTAAAAAGGTATCCTCTGACTTCCACATGCACATCATGGTATGTATGCATACCAATATACAACAATATAAAATATAATTGAAAAGAAATCCACAGTGAATAAAGTTTTTCTGCTAAAAATTAATCTGAGTTTATATATTCAGTTCCTCCTTGAAGATATGTTGTGGTTTATAAATTATTGATAGATTTAGTAGACTCTTTTATTAAAGATGCTGAAGTAGGATGGTTTATCTAGCATTGTTTTCTAGGCTATATTCTTAACCTCTGAGCCATCTCTCCAGCACCATCAAGGCTATATTCTATAATAAATCAAAAATAAACATTTTTCTCTTACCCATGCCCAAATAGACACATGATTACTACTAGCAGAAAACACAGAAAATAATAAGTATTTTCATAGCCCTGTTAATGTGCACAAAACAAAATTAGAGCTACTATATTATCTCATTATGCCATTCCTGAGTGTTTACTCAAAGGACCCACAGAGATACTTGAACATTCATGTTTATTGCTGCATTCTCCTAATATCTAAGATATGTAGCAGCCCACATATCTATCAACAGAGGATGAATAAGCTACATATGATCCATACACATAGTGTAATGTTATTCAACATTAAAGAATAATAAAATTAGGACATTCAGGGCTAGGGATGTAACTAACTCAGTGGTAAAATGTTCACCACTCATGTACAAAGCCCTAAGCTTAATCCTCAGTGTAACACAGAGAGTAAAAGATCACCTTGCATGGCATTAGGGCACACACAGGAAAACAGGTGAAAGTGGAGACCGTTATGTTACATGAAGAACGTCAGACACGAGGCGGGATCTCGATTTAAATCAATACATGTGTAGCACATGAACACAGAAAAGGGATGATGGAAAAGGAGGAAAAGATCCAAAAGAAGGATCTGCACGCAATGAACGCAACTAGCAAGAGCGAGACGAGGCTGGAGTGACAGTGGTGATGAGTAACAACAAAGTATAATGATATATTTTGGGGAAAAGAAAATGAATTTTTAAAATTTTAAAGAATAAGACAAAATTAAGATAATCACCCAGGAAAAGGAGTTATTTCTACAAATAAGGAAAATCATAAGTGAAAATGATAGTATAAATAATGATATAAATTAATGAAAAACCATGTTATAGTGAAAAATAATGATATATAGATGAGAACAATTCATTAGATACTACTGTTATTCTAATTCTTGGTGCTGAATTTCTTATTTTCATGATCAACTACAAAATATAGACATTAACTCATTATAACATAATTAAATAGTATTATCTTCACATTGTTTTTTATATAACACTCAAAAAAAATCCCAACCAAACAACCAAACATAAAAAACCAGATTGCCCATTCCCAGCATTCCAAATGTTTGCTAAATTCTTGTGGTTTGAGAAAACATCCTCATGTAAACATACCGAGAGGGCAAACTTAAGTTGGACCATGACAGTAAGGCTGAAACATAGTCAGCTATTTTACCTGTACAAATGGTTGATGTATGGGTTGACCCCCAGTGAATTCATCCAGTTCCGAAAGGTCCTCTCTTCCTTGCTCTCCCCTAGGGTAGACGAAAGCCCACACTGATGATTCAGGCCGAGTAAATAAGAACTGTGCTTAAAGCATCCTGGAAGGGTAAACTGGCCACTTTGTCTGATATAATTTCTTTAAGGGGACAGTATTTCTCATCCCAACTATCTGGGAAGCCTCCATTTGTCCTCTCTCCATCTGGATCCCCAAGTTGGAGGTCTGTGAACTACTGCTGAACCATGGCTTTTTCTGTTCAGGGACGCAACAGATAGTATAAATGCAATTTGAGTAGCATAACATTACAACCTGGTTTGGCCAGTCTTTTAGTGGGCAAGGTAACAGACGACATAGTAAACAGACTAAGAAAATTCTACCTTTCTCAAATGCAGCATTCCTACATTTGAGCAGATTATTGTTAGACAGGAACCTTTCTGGGCACACAAATCAAATCTTTATGAATAGTGAAGGGGAGATAAGATTTTAGGGGATGTAAAAAAACATGCAGTGAGGGGTATCAACATTTCCCAGCATTCTGAGTGACTTTGGACTACTACTGTTGAAAATTCAAGAGGAACACGGAGATACATTTCATCACTGTAAGTTACTCAACCCCAAAAATCATTTCAAGGGAATAACTCAATGGGTAATTCTGCTTAACCTGTCTCCCTGGGTGTACATTATCTGTTAAAAAAACAAACAAACAAAAAAAAAAACAAAAAAAAATGAACAAAGAAAAAATAAAACATGAGTATGGCATGTACAATTCAGGGAGAGATGTGAGCTCTCCTGTCACATCTGCCTTACTGAATCTACTGACAGCAAATGGTCCTAAGTGACTACATCACATCTTACTCTTTGACAAAGCAGGACGCTGCGGGGGAGGGGGAGCACAATAAAATAACTTAGACTGTATCTTATTACCAACTCCCTAAAGTTAAAATCTTTATACTTCTTAATACATTTATACTTCTCACCACTTCTAATGCATAGGCCAATGTAGGCCACTCTAGACTTTGGTCCATGAGAGAATTACAGCACCATTTGGCATAGAAATCTATAACCACCTAGGCTCCAGGATTCATTCGTAGTCATGTCTACAGTCAACTTCAAATTAATTGCCACAGAGAGTATGAACCTAAACATCCACAAAGAGCCAAAGCCTTGTACAATCTAAATGACTCTATTTTTCCATCAAATGTTCAGTGAATAAACTGCTCACCCTATTTCCATGTAGATGTCCGATGCTATTACCTAAGTTACCTATATAATTCTAGCTTTATTAGCCAAATAATTTCTTGCTTACATTCTATCCCCTCTAATTTCAAAGAGTAACTGATCAGTTTGTCATGTCTGCTACACTACTTTATACTAAACAATCTACACGGAAAACTTTTTATTTAAAGAGCCAACTCAAACTAGTGGTGCAAATTAAAGCCCTGAACTGCTTCCAACATAAGCACATTATGTTCACTGCTTGACACATGTGACTTGGATTGCCTTTGCTTCTTTCTCTAACTTACTGATACCATATCAAGAAGATACACCACCACCACCCCCTGCCCCTCAGTAATTAGGAAATGTTTACACTGTTTCCAGCTAGGAAAATCCAAATTATGCTTTTAAATTATAAAAGATGGATGTCACAATTTTTGACTAAGATATTCAAAGTCTATTGAGACTGTTGATACAACAGTTATTAGAAAAGACATTAAACTTACATGTAAAAGTTTGGAAACTGTTGTAGGTTTTGGAGATTTGCATTTTTTTTTTCTGTTCTCAACTAATTGTGCTATTTGGTTTTTAACACATGAAAAGTAAAATAGATTTTCTACGTGAGCATTCATTTACTGAGTGTCACTTAAGTCATCTTAGTAAGTAGATGCTCACAGCTAGAAGCACTATGCATTTGTGCAGGAGCCACAAAAAGCATTTCAAAAACATATGTATTGCAGGCTAGAAAATGCCTTTCCATTGCAGACAACTAAAGCAATCATGTAACTAAGAATCTTAATTTCTAACTACTTGATAGCACTAAAAATATTTTTAATTTGCAAGTCAAATTGGCAAAAGTTTTAATAAAAACAAGTATATTTTAAAATTACCTTGTTAGGAAGACAGAAAGAGAAATAACATACTCCACACTCACTGGATGTGCCTTCCTCCTCTCATCCTAGCCATTAATGAAAACATACTGCCCATTGATTGCTATTCACTCATGATCATGTTAAACCTCTTCTGGGACTCTTCGGAGTAAATATTATTACTTGTGTGTTATTTACAAGAAAGCCAAGGCTCACAGCTGGAACTCAGGTATGAAAATGGTGGAACCATGATTTGAACAGTCTTTCCAATTTTACAGTTTATTTATTTTCTATCACCACAAAAAAATTCTCAGATAGTCACTCTGTGTGCAGTGTATTTATTTGGCACAATTTGACATGAAGGCTTAACACGTGTTAACTGGGCTTTTAAATTTCATTAGTTCCCTAGGCGAAATTCCCTGCCAATGAGACACACTAATATATGAGTTTGGGGTGTGATAAGTTCACGCTAAAATTTCATAAGGATCTGTAAAGTAATAAATTTGCAGGGGAAAATAATCCAATGACAGCCAAAGTCAAACGCACTTTTGGCAGCCATGTCAGGACATACATATGTTCTAAGTAAAGGCAACTGGTACATATTCCCTACAGCATCCCAACAAGCATAGGGAATACCAGAGGAAATCTGTAGCAACTGTGCTCACACTGAAAACTCTCAAAGCATGCTGAGCACTAGCAAAGGAACCCACACATGACAGAGGAGGGCAAGCAAGCTGGGAAAGGTATTTAGCAAAGAACTCAGTAACTATAAAAAGCAGATCGTTTTTAACATGCCACTCTAAACAATGCCTTCTGTTGTAAGACACAGGGATTTTGAAATTTCCCAGACTCAGAAAAAAAATTCTTCCTTTTTTGGCTTAATTTTTAAAAATTCTGTTTTTTTTACCCTAATTTTTTCATTGCTTAAAACATGAAATCTCCATTTTTGTTATTTTTCCTCTCAGTTCTGTATCTTTGTAAACAATATAGTCCTTACTTGTCAGGACTCTCAGAAAGAATGGATCAGATTAATTACATAACTAAAAGTACCTTTAATCAGAAATTTTAGTAGTTGTGATACTGTAATCACAAAGTGGTAGGACATTGGAACTCTAGCTTTGGTAGCCCAAGGCAAAAGATGATGAAGGTGACTCCTCATTCTGTCTCACTGGGGGAGACAGCACGAATAGGCTGCAGAGAGGGCAGGCACACTGCAACATTAAATTCTCCTGTCTTCCCAAAGCCAGACAAGTAGGCTTTAGGATTGTCTCCCCCTCTGACAGCTAGCAAGGCTGCCACCGTTTTTACTCTTCTTTCCAATATTAATCGTGCTCATGTGGGTGAGAGTGTGGAAGTGGAAGAGACTCCGGGCAACACTGACAACTAGTTCTTTGTTACTGAGAATGTTATTTTGTCATTAAGATAATTAATATATTGTAATCTTCAATGACATTAAGCATATGCAACATAAATAATATGAAACAAATTATGTTGTAAACTATAAATAAATCCTTTCAAAGACACTTACGATTAAAAAAAAATAAGATTTGACACAGGAGAAAGATAAAGACTTTACATCAAATCATGAAGTCTAATTGTCAAAACTAGTTTCTAATATGTTCACCACAATATCCCATCATTATAGAAGGCAAATTAGATAGAGTGTACATAATCATAGCCTTGCTCTACTTAATTAAATTTCATTTGCATTTCTTGCTTGTAGTCATTCGTTCTATAGGTGTATTAAGACAACAGAGCATGAAAATGCAAAACAGTAAGTATCAACCCAGAGGAAAAGAATAAATGCCACTAATAAAAGGAAAATTCAGAATGAATATATTTATAGAATATAGAAAAGTACTAAATACAGTACCTACATTAGGAGGGGTCAAATCTGCATTTCATGAAGCAAAACAGGAAAGTATTATATTATGAGACAGATAACAATTACCTACACACAATAAGTAATGATAATTTTTTCATACACTCTGAAAACATTAAAAAGAGCAATAATGAAGTCAAACTTGCTTTCAAAGTGGAAGTGCTATCAAGAGTTGCTTTTTCTAATAGATAATTCATTCTCTATATTGATGGCAGAGTTATGTTATGGGATCATTTATGAGAGTCTTTAAGTGTCTGATAGTTTTCACTTAACTCTTCTGGAGAGATTGACAGGTTACTAAAAGCTACTCAGCATTTTCTTACAATAAAACCCAGCAATCACACTCTGTAATTTGAACTTTCTGTAACTGCACATGCACACACGCACACACACACGCACACACACATGCACACACACACGCACACACACATGCACACACACACACACACACACACACACACACACACACACACACACACCTCCCACCAGAGCCCCCTACCCAGGACAGTAAAGTAGGACAATACTACAGAAAGAAATACAGTAAGTCAACTCAAGGCAGAAAGAACATACCTTCCAATAAATTGATATCAATATCATTGTTATCAGGCTTGTGTAGGCATGGGTATGTGTTAAAGAGATTTGCTACAAAGGCTAGATTTAGCTTGGGGTTTCCTGAAACCACATCTGCAGGGGTAACAAACTGTCTGCAGCCAAGCTTATCAGCTTCCTGAAGCATGTATCCAGCACGCTTCAGGTCATTTTTCTCCTAAAAAGCAAATAAAACAAAAATGGTCAATATCAAACTTTTACTGACATGTCACACACACACACACACACACACACACACACACAAATATATATATAATATTTACAAGCAATTACAGTTCTACAAATGCATCAAATAATAGCAGAATGTGAAAGAATCACAAATCAGCCTTCCATTTATTTTAAATATTTTAAAGTCTCTTGGAGGGTCAGAGAGATGGCTCAGAGGTTAAGAGCACCTGCTGTTCTTCTACAGGACCTGTATTAGTTCACATCACCTACATGGAAGTTCACAACTATCTGTAACTCCAGTTACAGGGTATCAGATGCCCTCTTCTGGCCTCTTAAGGTACCAGGAACTTCCATGGTGCACAGAGGGCAGAAAGAGAAGGATAGAGGGGGAAGATGGGGAGGATGGACAGGTAGAGGGGGAGAAAGAGAGTGTGTTATGCTATCACTATTCAGACTCAGAGTTGGAAAGGAGAATAGCAGAGTCACCAGGAGTTGGGGGGAGTGAATAGTTACTGATGGATGCAAACAGTTTCACAAAGAGATCAAGAAAATGCTCTTAAGAGATAGTAATGACGGTTACTAAGAACTATGGATGTACTGACTGCCACTGAACTATACACTCAAAAATGACAATTGTGTCACGTGTACTATTACTACAGTATATAAAGCTAGTTTTTTAAAAATCACTTACGTTAAATCCCGAAAGATCAATAGCAATGGCAGGTCCACCATCTAGGTCACCTTTAGGAGCAATTTGATTAAGCAGATGAAAATAGGCTTTTGAGTCCTTCAAGAAAAGGAGAAAATAGCAGCATTAGTAAATGAATAAAATAAAAAATAATTTTAGGAGAAAAATTGTTCTCATCGCAAAACAAAATGGTGTATTAAACTGCCTAGTGCATCATTACCCAGTTTCTGAATATACAACTTTGTACTTCAGCTTCTAACAATGCTCTTACACCCCACACCTGGAGCTTCTAGCAATGCTCGGCCTATACTTGGAAGCCCCTCCCCTTCCCATTTTCATGTGTTTACATCACCAAGCATCAATGTCACCTAGGCTTAAGTCAAACATTTACTCTGGGAAGGCTTCACCGGCCTCTCTAGAATGAACCAAAGCCCCCCCACCCAAACACACACACATTATACTGCACCCTTTTCCATGTCTATATATAAACTGTGACCTCATTAGATTACATTACCTAATGTAGTCATCTCCAAGGATGGCTGCTCTATTTTTCTCCAAACATACATGTAGCTCTTCCCAGCAGGAAGCCAAGGCTATTTAGGCTGCCCTGGCTGTTTACTCTGACCAAACAATACTCTGAATGTTCTGGGGATTTCAAGCTCCAAATCCCAAGGAGTTCCTGGCTCATCCCTCTTGAAGTTCACCTCTACCTAAAATACCAGACTCTCTGATATTCTCAGAGTGTGAGCTAGCCTCATGGAAAGGCCTGGCAGAGGAGACACGTAACCAAGCCTTTGTGTACATTTCAGATCGGCCAAACTGACAACTGATCCCAGAAGACTAATGTAGAAAAGAATTACTGACAACTATCAGTACACAAAATTATGAGAAATACTAAGTCAGTGTTTTTTGTTTTGTTTTGTTTTGTTTTGTTTTGGGTCTGGTCTGGTTTGGTTTGGTTTTTTTCCAGGGTGTTTCTCTTTATAGCCTTGGATGTCCTGAAAGTCACTCTGTAACCAGGTTGACCTCAAACTCACAGAGGTCCACCTGTCTCTGCCTCCCAAATGGAGGAGGATTAAAGGTGTGTGCCACCACCACCCCTAAGTCATTGTTTTAAGCCAGAAAAGTTTACATAGTTTGCTAGGTCTAATTGGTAAACTTTTCAAATGCCAACCTTTACATGGGAATATCTGGTGTAATGCCAGGAGAGTCTTAATATCTGAATGAACTGAACTGAATTTTAAGGAGATCCAGACTAATAAGCTTTTAAAACAGTAGTTAATACCTGAAAACTGAGAAAACTATATATCACCATTGTGGCAAAATGTGACTGAAGGCATTGTATTTAAAGAGGAAATATGAATAAAAGATAGCACTATTCTAATTATTTTTCCAGATTATTCTGGAAAAAAATAAATCACAGAGAAGAAAAGTCACAGGAACCCATTTTGGCATTGCTTATGGCAGTAGTGACCTTGGAAAGTTACTGCTAAGTGGAAGTAGCATCCAATTCAGACAGGAAAAGATAAACCCTCATTTTTCGTCCCCAGTATCTTTGTGAAATCAAATTAAGTCTGAACCCCCTATATTTCTTACAGCCTATGCTCTTATTTCACTGTAAAAAAAATTTTTTTGAATTTAAAATCTAAACTCTGAGCCAGTGAGATGGCTTGGTGGGCCATTCACTTGCTGTGGAAGCCTGGTGTCCCGAGTTCCATCTGCAGGACCCACATGGTAGTAGGAGAGAATCAGCTCCCAGTTTGTCTTCTGGCTATCACACACATATTATGACATATGCTCCCCCACCAAAATAACAGTAATAATTATGCGAAGAATAATATAATTTTTCAAAAATCTAAACCTTAATGTCCTGGCTGAAGTTGCTGATGGTATGCCATCCTGCATTGGTCAGATGGTAGTTCACCCAGCGTAGCAGCAACTCCTCAGGAGAAAGCTTCATCAGCTCCTCCAGGTCCTCCCCTTCCTTCAGCAAGGCAATCAAGGCTAAGAGGGAAATACAGAGATGTCAGATCAGCCCTTCCTTCACGGGCTATCTACATGTGAAGAGCGATGTATCTGATGAACTTACCTTCATTCCTAGAAAGCTCAATATCAGCAAAAAGACCAACTTTGATGATCTGCCAGAGAAGCCCCAGGACCAAGTGTGGCTTTCCTTCTTTCAGATCCTGTGCACCAATGTTGACCACAGTGCACCCAATGGCCGAGGCGGAATTCAGGGCTAGATTCAGATTTTCCTGAATTGCCGAAAGAAATACACAGGTGAGAAAATATTTCTAAAGTCTTATCCACAAAGTTGTTTGTAACAACTGACTGAAAATTTTCAGATTTTTAAACATAATACTTACAAAACTAAACTACTACTAGTGAAACTCACATGGTTAACTCATCTAGATAGGCCAATGAGTGTTGGATTTCCATCTTTAGTCCACACCCCCAGCAAGCACCTACTTCAAGCTCTATGGTTGTATATCCTCTTGGTTATATCTGCTGTGTGTTCTTACAGCATCTCAAACCCGACATGTCCAGAATACTCAGCTCTTCTTGCCATCCTTCCCGTCATCCCTCGTAATGTCAGTTCTCACTGTCTCAGTTGCTAGGTGCAAGCTCTGGTCTTGCTTTCTTTCTTCCCAAGCCAGAAGCCCAAGCTGAGTCTTCCTTGCCTTCCAGCCAGTCACCAATTTCTACCAATGTTAGAGGCATTTACCTCTGAAACATGTCTTTCTTTGGTAGTTTCCTAACTCTGAATGACCATTCTTTAGCTTCCCCTGCCCAACCTGTTGCCAGCAGAGCTCCAGCATCAGCTGGCCTATGGAAATATAAATCAAGGCTATTCGTGAAGTTTAAAACCTTTCATATGTGTCCTGGCACTACCATTACTCACATTCTCTCCTTCTGCCTTGCTCAGTTACTCTCTTGCTCTCTCTACTCAAACTGTACAGGACCTTTGACTTTGAGTCAGTCCTCTCCTTCCACTATGTGGAAGATCAAATTTAGTTAGTCAGGCTCGGTAGCAAGCAACTTTACCCACTGAGCCATCTCGCCAGTCTATCCAGTTTCTTTAAAACTCTGCTCAAACACCTAATCTCCGAATATCCTACACAAAACAGCACCACCCACATACTCTGTACTTTTCCCAACTTTACTTCTATCTTTCTAAAATATTACATACCACCAGCCTGCGATCTAACACTTGAGAGGTAGAGGCAAGAGGAGTTCAAGGCCAGCTGTGGCTGGCTACAAAGCAAGGTCAAGACTTGCTGAGTGACATGACATACTGTCTCAAAAACCAAAGCAAAAAACAAACAAAAAAGACAAAGCAATCCTCAGATCCATTCACACAAACAAGGCAATGCAATGCAATATTAACATACCTACTTGTTTCTTGTTCCATCTCCTTCAGTTAAGAACCATTTTATTTTATATTTTATTTAGTGCTAGGGTTTTACTCATACTGGGCTTTACTCATACTAGACCAACACTCTATCTCAGAATCCCAACCCCTGTACAAGTAACGGAGCAAGAAAACCCTTCAGCACCTTTAGAACCTGCATTACTTCATTACTTCAAACCAATCTGGGGAAGGGCTAGCAGTACCTGGCAAATTCTGCAACTGGAGGCTTATAAAAGATTTAATAGCTTCGGATGCTTTTAAATACCCAAAGTCAAATCAATACAATTTTCAGGACGCATCCTCTCTGCAAATTTAGGCTTGACCACTAACAGTTTCCTAGCTTTTCCTTCCAGAGCATAAAGAATGCTTCTACCTGTGACTCCCCAGAATGCATCAGCAAGGAGAAAGAACTAGGTTGCAATGATTACAACAAACTTAATCTTATAATAACCCATTTCATATTTGTTGATACCATGAAGCTGTGTTCCAAAGAAGTATGCAAGAACATTAAATTGACTGTAATCATTAATAAGAGTCATAACTTTTTACCACTTTTTAATCGAGATTTGCTTATAGTTTCAGAAGCTGCTAGTCCATGATCATCTGTGGTGATATATTGCTTATGATCTAATAAAGCCACTGGAGATCAAAATGCAAAGCTAACCACAGCCATGGAGCCAGGCAGTGGTGATATACACTTTTCATCCCAGGATTCAGGAGACAAAAGCAGATGAATCTCTGTGAGTTCAAGGTCATCCAGGTCACATTAGAGTCAACCAGTCTAAAAGAGAAACAGCTCACACAAAGGAGATCTCAGCTCTTAGAATCCCACACCCTTAATTCTAACTCTAATGGGCATACTAAGACAGGAGCTGGGCATTCAGCATTCAGTCTCAGGGATTTATTCTCCAACTATGCTGAGGGCAGGATCAGCCCTTTCAGCCTGACATAGAAGACAGATAGAGCTAGTGGCCGGCTGCTTTGGTTTGCTTTTCTGATCTTCAGCAGCTTTATTAAATCATAAACGATATATCAACACAATCATCATGGAGAGAAGCAGAAAGGCATGGCACTGGAGTAGTAGCTGAGAGCTTTACATCTGGTCTGAAGGCAGCAGGCAGAGAGAGAGAGAGAGAGAGAGAGAGAGAGAGAGAGAGAGAGAGAGAGAGAGAGAGAGAGAGAGAGAGAGAGAGAGAGAGAGAGAGAGAGAGAGAGAGAGAGAGAGAGAGAGAGAGAGAGAGAGAGAGAGAGAGAGAGAGAGAGAGAGAGAGAGAGAGAGAGACTTGGGCCTGGACCTGGCATACTTCCCGCAAGTCCACACCTCCTAACCCTTCTAACCCTTGCAAACAAGGGTTAGAAGCATTCATAGATGACTGAGCATTTATAGATGAGCCTCTGAGGGTCAATCCCACTCAAAGCACCACAACTGCACTGGCTTTGTTGTCTTGATGTAAATGCTTTGTTTTTGTTTTTATTATTGGTGGGGGTGGTTTTTACATTTGGTAACAGACAGATTAAATTTCTTGTAGCTAGTTTTTTACTGGCTTTCTTTCTTTCTGTTTTAAGAGTCTCCTATAGCCCAGGCTCTCCTCAAATGTATTCTGTAGCGCAGGCTCTCCTCAATATTCTGTAGCCCAGGCTCTCCTCAAATGTATTCTGTAGCCAAAGATGACCCCTAACTCCTGTTCCCCCTGCCTCTGCCTTCCAGTGCTGGGATTGGAAGTGTACACCATCATGCTCAGCCCCATGTGATATGTTCTAAATGAAATACCGTGAATATTAATGATTCTGCTTAGCAGTTGTGAAAGGGGAAACTGGTAACTGTGAATTCAGGCTTTGATAAGGCCCCTAAAGGACAATTGGCACAGAAATAAACACTCTGTGGAGGGCGTGAGACCTGACCTAACTGCGCAACGCTCTCTTCTAACCCACAACACTGACTGGGTTAGCATGCCATGCGCCCCTGTGTGCAGCCCTCAGTGTGAAAAAGAAGGACAGGATGGAAGGAAGAAGAGAGGAGGAGGGAGGGGAAAGGAAAGAAGGGAAACGGGTGGGCACTGGCACCAATACATGACCATCAATAAAATAACTGAACTCTTCTATAAATGGAATATAATTAACTTGAATAAAGAAACTTACCCAAATAATGTAAAATCCCATTTTATTGTAAAATAAAGCTGAATTTTTATTTACTAATAAATAAGGGGCAGGGCTAGCCAGGTATAGTGGTACAGTTTTAATCCCAGTATTTGAGAGGCAGAGGCATGTGGAGGCTAGCCTGGTCTACCAAGAGAGTTTCAGACAGCCAGGGCCACTATACAGAGAAACCCTGTCTCAAAAATCAAAACAACACAAAACAAGTCAACTTAAAAAAAAAAAAAAAGGACCCTGTGTTCAACTCACAACACTGAAAATTGTTTTAAAAATTTTTAAGTGGCAAATTATTTTAATGTCCCATCCCTACCAGATACTTTTTAGCCTAGTCAATAACCAGCGGAGTACTCACAGAGACGGTGAACGGGGTGAGTTTCTTCTTATTGATGGCCCTTTCATCAATCGTATCTGGTTCCGATAAGTTGACCATTTTGCTAAGGAGAAAATAGCAATCATTTAGATAAAAATTTCAGACATGTTTTAATTCGTGTGCCAAGAAATTGATTAGTTACTTTTCAACAGTATTAGTAAGCCTTTCTATTTTACTGAGCTGCAATTCATATCAGCAGCTTCATTTGAAAACCTAAGATATTGTCTAGGTCCTGAAGCACATCTGCCCCCTCTACAGCGGCCACCTGCCCCCTCTACACCTGCCCCCTCTACACCTGCCCCCTCTACACCTGCCCCCTCTACACCTGCCCCCTCTACAGTGGTCACCTGCCCCCTCTACACCTGCCCCCTCTACACCTGCCCCCTCTACACCTGCCCCCTCTACAGCAGCCACCTGTGCTTTCTGCATCTGTCCTGAAGCTCACCTGCGTTCTCTCTACATCCACCTGCACTTTCTGCATCTGCCCTGAAGCACATCTGCCCCCTCTACAGCGGCCACCTGCACTTTCTATATCTGAGCCTTCACCAAATGGTCATTAACATTAGCAACCTGAAATGTAGACAAATTCTGAAACAGCCAACTTTCACAGAAATCAGCACACTGTGTTGTCTCAGAAGTGAAGGAACAGAAGCAAGCCTCATTTGAAGACTTCAATAATTTAGACATTTTAAAAGGAAATATTACAGATCTTGTCTCTATGTTTCAGAATACATTTTATCTTTGGAAACTAAAATAGGAAAGTACAGATTTGAGTGACAGTTAGACATTCTCTACAAATTGAGGGATATTTTATAGATACTTATGGGTAGGTTTGGGGATTTTGTTTCCTTTTTAAGTAAATTCTCTCTCTCTCTCTCTCTCTCTCTCTCTCTCACACACACACACACAAACACACACTGAAGACAATGAGTCAAGGCAGTGAGTTTACTACAGGAGGTATTCTTATTTGTGATATGAATTTTCTACTTTGGAAGTGTACTATATATTTTTTAATTAAAATATTTTAAAGACACCTGCATTGTATGCTAGCACTTGGTGATGAATAGATAGCTCATCAGTTAAGAGCAGTTCTTGGCCTGGCAGAGGACCAGAGCTCAATTCCCAGCACCCACAAGGTGATTCACAAGCATGCATAACTGCAGTTTCAGGGATCTGATGATGGGAGATGTCACTCGGTAATATGTTTGTCTTATTGGTTAATGAATAAAGCTCTGTTGGCCAATAGGAAAGCAAGATAGGTGGGACTAGGAGACAAGGAGGTTTTGGGGAGAGGGAGGAGGAGATTCAAGATGTAAGACCAAGAGAACAGAGGTCTGGGACCTCTCTCCAGTAAGATGAGACCATGTGGAAATACTTAGATTAATAGAAATGGGTTAATATTTAAGACATATTAGCCGATAAGAAACTAGTAACAGGCCAATAGCATTATGTCTAATACAACATCTCTGTGTGTTATTTGGGGCTGGTGTGGCTGTGGGACCAGGCTGGCGGGAAAACATACTCATAACAATGTGATATCCTCTTCTGACCTCTGCAAGAACCAAGCATGGGCACACACAAATGCAAGCAAAATACACACGCAAAAGAAAACATGTGCTGCGACGATACAAATGTGATATACATGACAAAGATAAATGCACTCTCTTAGAAAGTTTGCAGTGTAGAAAGCACAACAGACTGAACAAAGCCAAGAACACTGTTTCATTTAGGCTTAATGAAGAAGTATCTTCCTTCTAAGTTTCCTCAGGCTCCTGCCCCCATCAGTACTCTTTTGTGGGGAAGTGAAAAGAAAAACTACATCACCATTTTGCAATGCATTGAAGGATCCAGACATTTCCTGGCAGGATCAGGGCAACAGACACAAAAGGCACCATAAGATAAAATATTATATTACAAGGGAAGCTCTGAAACGGTACTCAAATTTCTAGGCAATCATGACTAAGTCTAAAGAAAATGGATCATCCAGTTGCGGTGTTCAGGAATGTGAAAGCACGAAGCTCCCATGACCAGATGTTCAACTCACCAAAGAAGGATGCCATCTGCAAGCGATTTGAACAGGCTGTCATCGCTGGGGTTCATGGGCAGAAGATGGCTACAGTCTGGGTCATTCTCTAGAGCTTTGTTTATCCAGTTGACAAAAGCTACTTTTTCTTCATCTGAAAACAGAAAATCTCAGTAGGCAAACTTCACTTCACAGCATGTATCACACGACAAGAACGTACTTGCTCGTTTCTATTAAAAACTAACAAACACCATGAAAGCACTACTGAGACACTCTCAATGATTTACTATACGAAGGAGGAGGGAGTCATTGCTTTTTTTCACTCAACATATTAGAAGGGAAGACGTGCACCTTAAGTTTGTATGAAATGCATGTGGTTTGATGTTAAAAAAAAAAATCTTTCCAAATGTGAACTGCTTCTAAAATCACATGAATTAGAGACATACAAGAGATCAAACACACACACTTACTTATAGAATGTTTAAATTGGAGAAAAGGGTAAGAAAAAAAATTCATGGAAATAAACTCCATCCTTAAAACAAATTAAGACTGCAGTGGGCTTATAAAAGTATTGAGTTAGCACTGGGGAGAAGGTGGCCAGTGAGAGTGGGAGAGGAACAATATGGTCCAGATACATTATACACGTAGATAAAAAGATCACAGTGAAACCAGTACTAAATATAAACATATGCTAAAAATAAAGTGCATGCGTGCACACACACGCACGCGTGCATAAACTCACACATGCATACACACATACACACACACGCATACACACATACACACACACACACATACACACATACACACACGCACACACACACACACATGCACACGCACACACACACACGCACACGCACGCGCGCGCACGAGTTGATGTGTTTCTGGAGCAAAGCTCTTGCCTAACATGCAGAAGGCTTATTAAAAGTGTTAATGTTACTTTGGCTTTCAAAATGACCAAAAGACCCAGTGATGCTATCAGAATGGACACATCAGGCAACATACCCTCTATTCAGTTGCTTGGTCAAAGCAGAATCAAGTATCTCCACTCTTGGAAAACAGACAAGAAAAAAATGCTTATAATAAGCCTCTCCATTGTTCCTATATCAGCTCTACAAGTCAAGACTGCCGTCATGATTAGAAACCCACTCAAAAGTGGTGAAGAAAGCTTGGAACATCTAAGCGGTACAGTACTTCCCAAGTATGCACGAGGCCCTAGTTTTAATCCTCAGAGATCACTCCTTAAAATCCTTTACAACTATGCCAGACATCAGAATTAAACCCATCCAGAACTGAAATACAAACAGCATCTGTTTCATTTTCAATGCTTTTGACTTGACATAAAGTAGGAACATAGAGCTTTTCAGTAATTCTGGTGTTTGTCATGTTGGCAATGCTAAACTTGAGATATATTTAAATCTGATATCACAGTATAATATATCTGTAGCTTTTCTTCTCCCTCCACTGTATATAAAATAATGGTATGAATCACAACAGCAGCTTAGACTGGATGACATGTGACATGTACTAAATGAATCAGTGATTAAAAGGCCAAATTCAATTACCTGAGTAGGAATGCTGTGTACCCTCGCTGGAAATAGATGAAGTTCCCCCAATAGCAGTAATCCCTTCCCTTTTGTTAATTATTTTCCGGAATGTTTTGCTGATATCTTTGCTTTTTAACTCTTGCATTAGCTGGAATGGAATATAAGTAATATTGAGTCATTTTAATAACATGAAGGACATTCAATGCTTGCATTTATTTAAAATGCCACCAACATAAATATGAATTGGGTGCCCTAATACTTAACACTTGTGTAAACAGACAATTCTGCTACTTTACCAATTATACAAAAATGAACTAATGTTTGTAACCCAACAATGGGAACATGTTACAAGTGGGCTGAAACTGAACAGCGAAGGTCTTTTATATTACATCTCAAGAAATCAGTGCATGATAATGATTTTAAGATACTTTAGTGAAGGCAGACTCTTTCTGCCTGAGATCCTGGGTATAAATACACGTTCATGTAAGTCAGTCAGCATTTGTAGGAAATACTAGAGGCTTACAGAAACTCCTTCTCCCAGTTATTCACTGGGCTCTACAAAGATGAGCAAAGCTAAATTGAATACTTTCTCCTTACAATACCAGTGATGAGTTTTTTTTAAATGCAAATCTAATCATTTCACTTTATTCTTCCTGTTGCAGTAGGATAAAAACAAAGATCCTACATGGCCCTAAAGACCAGATTCCTGCTTAACGTCTCCAGCTACATTTCTTACCTTACCTCCTTAGCTCTAACCACACTAATCCTCTTGTAGACTGCTTGAGAGACCCAGCATCTCTAATGCCACAGGGTCTCAGGACACACTGCCGTTTCTCACCTTATTTGCACCCTCTCCTTCCCTATTTAACTTCTTTCTTCAGATGTCAGCTCATCTTCACAAACTGAAGGATACTCCCCTGAGTCCCTGGGTCCTCCAGTCTCCCCTTCAAGTTCAACTCCATCCATCCTAAATGCTCATGGAACCCGTGCTGTTCTACCATGGCTGTCACCATAGATGACCTACCCCACCCATACATACCACAAAAGCAAGGACCATATCTCTTTCTGCTCATCACATTATTCACAATGCCCAGAGCTCACATGTTTAATAAAGAATATACAGCTTTAGAAAATGTATATTTACAAAGAATTATTCAATTATGCTAATGGTCAATAATACTCAAGTACAGTAATTCTAGGGCATAAATGACTATTATCTGAACCAGATTTCCATTCAATGTGCTTTGCTCTGTGATTTATGGGATGATTTTCACAGTAATATCTGTTATTAGCATCATTTTATTTTTTAAGAACATTACTTCTTTTTTAAACACTTTACATTAAGTCTTTTATTTTTTATTTTTGTGTGCATTGGTATTTTTGCCATTAGTGTTGGGTCCCCTGAAACCTGAGTTACAGACAGGTGTGAGATGCCATGGGAGCACAGGGAATTGAACTCAAGACCTCTGAAAGAGCAGTAGGTGCTCTTAACCCCTGAGCCATCTTCCCAGTCCCCATCACCATCATTTTTAAAAGCAGTGTTTTGTCTGGACTCTGCATCCAAGTCAAAATAAAACTAACAATAGCATTATTGAAATTCTACTTGCAACAAAAAAAATGATCAACAACTTAGAGTATTGGATTACTTACTGACACAAATTCTTCAAAACTGATTTTGCCATCTTTGTTGCTGTCAGTGAACACGAAAATTTTCTCCACGATCTCTCGCACTTTGTACCCTGGAAGAGGAAGGCTTGCCTCTTTAAACAGGTCCTGAAGTTCATAGTCACTAACATATCCACTGTTGTCGATATCTGCAAAGATGTATGGTAAACTGTCAGATGCAGGAAATCCAGAGCTCTAAAAGTTCGTTTCATAAGTGGTAGTGGCCTTTCTTCCTATACCTGATCAATACAGGGTGCATATGAATTAGTTACTTCTCTATTGCTGTGGTAAACACAACAGCCAAGACCACTTACAGAAGAAGACGTTTATTTGGATTTACAGAAAAATCCATTTCAACAAATGACTACATTTCAGAGAAATAAGCCTCAGAATAAGTGTCAGATATACACGAAAAGAAAAGTATCAGCCAAGGTCAAGATGGAATAACCAATCAGATTTTATGCTGATAAATTTATGACATGGATCTGCTGGCCCCATATTCCTTATACACTATCTATATGCAACATATAAAATATATGTGATCAACAGAGCTCTACTCTGAAAGGATATGCAACCATTATTCTTTATATTTTATTTCTGGTGGCAGTTTATTTACTGATCGTTTATTGCTTGCTATGTATTACCATATCATTATGTATGTTTAATCATGTTTGATGACATTTTGAGATTAAATGCTCAAGATAGCCTTAGGCAGGTTGTAGGCTTCCCTAGAAACTGGGAACTCTTCTGGACTCAGAACAAAGATAACATAAAACAAACCTCTATAGTTGGCAACACATCAAGGAGTCACTTTGTGAGGAATCTCTGATGGCTAATTTTCAGAGTCCAGAGTGCTAACCATTACATCAGATAATCACATCTGAGAAGATTCCGAACCAGGAAACACACCACTAGGTGTGTCTAGGAGGTATTACTGTAAAGGTTTAACTGAGAAGGAAATACCTATCCCAACTGTGGCCAGCACCAGCCCAGAAACTGAGGTCTCTCCTGAATAAAAGGAGAATGAGAACTGAGTACCAGCACACATCCCTTTGCTAATACCTCCCTTTTCATTGTACTTTACTGTTACAATGCTCTACATTAGTTTCTCTGACTGGTACTGGAGAATGAGCCCTTGGGAGTAGGATTACTCAATAAAAATATTCCCAAATAGAAAGGAGAACAGATATTCAAACTATCAGATGTGTCACAGCAACAAAGAAACATAAAAAAGCAAGACAACATAGGCTTCTCTAAAAGGTCATAAATCCCCAACTACTGAATGCAAAGGTACTGAAATGAGGTCATGCTGGATGAAGATCTCCTAAGTTCACTAATAAAAATGATCGTTGACCTCAAATAGCATCATAAACAAGCAGGTGATAGAAGGAAGGAAGTCAGTCCAGAGTACAGCAACACTGAGAACCAAGCCAATCAACCATGAGTAAATCAACCACATGGATAAAAATGTCAGAAACAAGGAAAAGAAAGCAAAAATATTAACGGTTGGGGGGACACTAAATGAACAGAAATTCTGGACATTAAAACTCCATGAATCAAATAAAAATGCAGTGGAAAGTACCCATTGTCAACAGACTCAACCGAGCAGAAGAAAATCATGGATGGATAACAGTGTCGATACAGTACTATAGTCAAACATTAACAAATGGGGGGAAGGACGGAGAATAACCATAATCTCTTTCTCTCTCTCTGACTCTCTTTCTGCCTCGCTGTCTCTCTGTCTGTTGTGTGTGTGTGTGTGTGTGTGTGTATCTGTGTGTGTGTGTCTGTGTGTGTGATGTGAAAGTCTCAAAGAATCAATTAAAAATACATTAAAAAATAAGATCCAATCATTTGCTATTTCCAAAGATCATAGCTCACTGGCAAAAAAGCATACACAGACAGGCAGACAAAAGATGATGTCAACCTACCAAACACAGAAGCAGTCAAATACAAACTGGCATAGCTATAGCTACTTCAATATCTGGTAAAGTAGATTTCAAACCAAGTTACTCAGAAGAGATAAAGAATGTAGTCATAGATAGATAGATGATAGATGGATGGATGGATGGATGGATAGACAGACAGACAGACAGACAGACAGACAGACAGACAGACAGACAGACTGAATGAATGCTCGGGTTCCCAGTTTCATAACACAGACACTAACATCAGAAAAAGTCAATTAGGCCTTGATACAATAACAGTAGGAGACTTAACATCCCTATTCATCTTTAGGCACATCATCTGAACAAAAATCAACAATAAAACGTCAGAGTGAAACTACACCATAGATCAAATGTACCTAGTGGTTATCTCATAACAGCTTTAAAAGCAAAAACAAAACCCTAGGAATAAACATAAGTAAGGAGACAAAAGACCTCCATAATGAAAACTTTGAAACAATGAAGAACAAGTCTGGAGACACTAGATGGTGGAAAGACCGGATGGCAGAATTAATATTATAAAAATGACTCAATTATTAAAAATAATCCATACTCAAAATGTAACCTCTATCAGAATCCAAGGACATTCTTCACAGAACCAGAAAAAAATCTTAAAAATTCATATAGGAACAGCAAAGACTCTTAATCCAAATCAACCCTAAACAGAAGGATCAATGCTGGATGCCTTATAGCATCCCAAACTATACTACAGAGCCATAGCAATGAAAACATCCTGGTACTGGCACAAAACAGACAAACAGATCAATAAAATAAAAGTCCCCAAAATAAACTCATACATCTATAGTCACCCAATCTTTGACAAAAAAAAAATTAAAAATAAAAAAAAAATTAAAAAAATATGGAGAGAAGATCCTTCTGGGAAAAATGACATCACCATGTTAAAAAGAAAAAAATGTAAATTCATTCTCAGTCACCCTGAACAAAATCAATTCAACAAAAGAACAAAGACCTTAACATAAGGCCCCAGACTGAAATCATAGTGGGAAACACAAGAATACACCTTGAGATAGGCAAAGGGCTTGGACACACCTTCTCTAGAGAAAGCATGTAAGTCACCATAAAAACATTTCAACATCTGTACTTATTTGGGAAATGCAAAGCCACAACAAGGTACTGCTAGTGACCCTGCTATAAAACAACAACAACAGAGCAAGTGCGGGTGAGGATGAAAAGAGATGAGAACACCCGTGTCATGCTGGTGGGGATGAAAGCAGTCAGCTGTATACCACACAATTAAATGGGGGACCGCAATGTGACCCTGTAAGTCTGCATGTGGAGTACACCGGGAACCGACGGTGGGACCTGAGCAAATATGTGTGCACCTGTGTTCGCAGCAATGCCATTCAAAAGAACCAGAAACCCAGATGGCTATCAATGAAAGCACTGGCAAGCAAAATGCGGCTGTTTACACACACAACCGAATATTATTCAGGCTTTAAAAGGAAGGTGTTGTGACATATGCTACATCATAAAAGCATTAGCTCACGCTAAGTGAGAAAGCAGTCATGAAGTCACAGATAGAGTATGGTTCTATTTATGCACAGTACTTAGAAGAGGAAAATTTAGACAGAAGGGAGAGTGGTGGTCTCCGGAGGCTGGAGGAGAGGGACGTGGGAGCTGCTGTTCACAGACGTGGGGTGTCTGGTGTGGCACAATGAAAAGGACCGCTGGAAAAAGAGGGTGGTGCTGAATAATATGAACGTACTTGATCCCACTGAACTGTACCCTCACAATGGTCAAAATGCTCCATGGTGTTTTAACCCAATTTTAAAGAGAAAATAGGACAGACAGATATTTTTAACTTCCTGCTTTCCCCCAGTGATCTCAAAACCCTCCCTCCAGTAAGGCTGAACGGGTGTAGTCACTGAAGAGTTGCTTGTCCTTGCTGAGTTCATGAGTCACAGTTTATCTTGTAAAAAGTCAGTGAGCACATATTCAGCTAGTGTTAGCGGCTCTCTCACAGCGCAAACTCTCTTGCTGCCAAAGTTACTTCATCAGTGGATTGTCTACTCAAAATACCATTAATTAAATATTGCAGGATTATGTTTCCATGAGTCAGAAAGATTAAAGTTGGCATGCTCGACAAAGAAAATAGATTAGTAACTCATTTTTCTGAGACCCAGGAAGGGTCTCTTTCATTAAAAGGCACCTATAAAATGACTGCAATGCCAAACTGGCAGATCCATTTTTATTGGCTGGTTTTAGATGCCTAAAATAAGAAAGAACATTCAATACTGCCCAATTCTTGGCTTGAAAAAACTCCTAGCGGTACAGACAATATTCTAAAAACAGTTATTGCTAATAGCCTTCTGCAAATCACGCCATATGCGTGCAGTGTTACAGTGACCAATGAGGGTGATTCCACGTCCATCCCCAGGCAGAAGAACAAGGCACAGATTATTTTTAGAAGTGCTTATTTACACACCAACGATGCACGAATCCCTTTCTGAAGGCAAGCTAAGCTATATTTTTAACAACCGTTATTGTTGTACTCTAAGGTTCGCCCTATGTGAATTTTAGTCATTGTTTAGGAGGCTGGTGAGAAATCCAAGAGAGAGAGGACCCAGGAGCATGATGAAAGCCCTGCCCCACCACCTGCCTTGTTTTTCATGCAGAGCTTCCTTACCCAAGAAGTTTGCTGAGGACAGGGAAAACACTGAGCTCTGCTTTCACAGAGGTCAAGCTCTACTTGAATACATTTACAAACTAAAGCAAAAAATCCAAAACAAAACAAAAGAGAGAGAGAGAGAGAGAGAGAGAGAGAGAGAGAGAGGGAGGGAGGGAGGGAGGGAGGGAGGGAGGGAGGGAGGGAGGGAGGGAGGAGGGGGAGGGAGAAGGAAGGAAGGAAGGAAGGAGTGTTGAAATTCTCCTTTTCCACTGGAGTTTTCAAAGAGGAAAGTGTGACACTGAGGTTCCACAGACATCGAGAAGTGTTTTTAAAAGAGAACAGTACAAAGCTGCTAAGCTAATCACATCAAAGACAAAACACGGGATGATTTCAGAGAGTGGAAGAAGAAAATGGAGACAATCGGTCTTTGGGAACATACTGAGCTTTTTAAAACTTACGCACAGGAGGGACAATGAGACATTGGGCTTTTAAAAACAAAACAAAACTGTATTTTTAATGTTCTGCATTGAGGTAGAAAGTACTGTTGTTAGTGACAAAGACATATGGGCAGAGTTCAGGTCCTACACAAGGAAGTGTTTCTGTATTTTCTTCTCTGTGATGAGGGAACCATGGCAAGTGTACTCAATTGTGCCGTCGTTCATTAACCTGGATTATCCTCAGCACGGGAATGACCAAGAACTAAAGTCCAACCCACCTAGAAATGCCAGCTCGTCTCTACTGCATTCAGAAAGAATGCAGTAAAAGCCTGGTTTTAAAAAGAGAAAGGAATGCCCTTGAGGATAGCTGAGTGGCAACGGAAGTCATAGGCACGGCTGCAACTCTGAATTCTGGCAGCAAACAGAACTGGAACACCATAGTTAGGCTTCCTGGAACTTACCTATCTTATTAAATGCTTCTTGGAGCTCCTCAAGCTCCTCCCGAGAAATGGTGGTGGTACTGTTTTCCATCTTTCCACAAGAAAGGCCACCTCAGGTCTTTATGTCTAGAAAGAACATATTACAGAGAGAATATTAACTCTTGGGGAAACATTTGGTTAAGGCATGTATAAGGCATGGAGTCAGCATAGTCTCTGCAAGAAGGTCTGGCTGATGACAAGGAACAGAAAATAGTAGTGTCTCCTAGTGACACTTTCAGCACAGGCCAGGAAACAACAGACTCAGTATTGGGGGTGGGGAATGAGCCTTGTGAAAACACCCCTCGCTTCTACAAGACATGAACCTTCTCAACAGTCTGCATAATTTTCATTTATATTTTACCTGACTATTTCGATTTGAAGGAAGCATAACATTTGCAAGTATAAAGGCCGAGGAAAGCAAAACTTAATGACACGTGTAATAACCACAAAAACAGCCAGTGTCTGCTCATGCAGAGATGGATTTATGGTTGAAATGTTCACCTTCAAAATAATTCAACCATAGCCACATTCTTCCCCTTTCCCTGTGAGAGGCCAGGCTAGTGGAGCCCTTCTCAGAACAGAGAAAACAAATTTAAATCTATGTAAAATTAAGCTATAAGAAAGTAAGAAGTGGGCTCAGTCAAGTATGTGCTGGTCTTGCAGAGGCCCTACATTCAATTCTTAGCACCCATACTGAGTGGCTCACACCCGTGTGTAACTACAGTTTTGAGGGATTTAACACTCTTTTGTGGCCTCTGCAAGTACTACATACATACATACATACATACACACACACACACACACACACACACACACACACACACACACACTTCACATACAAACAAGCAGGGGCACACATAAATAAATACAAACAAGGGAAAAAGATGGTATTGATTGTATAAAGTATACACAAAAATTCTAAATTACACTCATCTTACTATCCAAAAATAACACTGAATTCATATCTTCTTTATCTTTTCTCAGATCTACTTTCTAAAGAGAGGTACCTCTGTGTGTGTGGAGGGGGTAAAATGTGAGCATACTATTATATTTAATATTAATGCATTATTAGTATTCTTTCATATTGGTTATCAATAAAACATGTAATGACCACATATTACTATTACTCCTTGCAGGATATTTACATGGTTTCCAATTCTCACACACAATGCCTCAAAGAGCATGCTTGCTCATATCCAGGTTCGCTTCTGTACAATAAACATCTAAACATGTAAGCTACTTAGAGGCCAGGCTAGCCTGGAAAGTCAAAATAATCTGCCTCCTAACCGTGAGGTTATGGGCATACACCACCACATCCAGCATAACTCCTATTTTAGATGACTTAGTGATTTTTATGTTCAGCACTGAAGATACATACGAATTATGTTCCTCTCATGTATACCTAGTTATACAAGACAGTTCATATGTAATAGGCAAATACTTGCATCTTATAAGGTAATAGGAACTAAAGCTAAGTGGGAAACCCCTTCTCATACTCTTTTATACTTATATATAATTTCATTTATGTGAGCTTCAATATTCCCAGATTTTCATACCAATTATCAAAATAATTTATTCACTGAAATTTATCCCTGGCAATTTAAAATATCAAATGAAACGAACACTCGAAAAGTGCCACGGCACCTGCTTCAGCAATATATGTACTAAGATTGGCGTGATGTGCACATCAATTTGTTTACAATCTTTGATATTCTCTGTCTCAAAATGACAGATTTCTGTGTTTTGCAATTTTTCTAGAAATTAGTCCTAATTTAATGCAATTAAGTATGATTTTAAATATTATACTGCCCACTATTTAACCATACACTGTTTTTTTTTAAAAAAAAATACAATGTTGGATGTCAACATGTAGAAGAATGAAAATAGATCCTTATCTATCAACCTGCATAAAACTCAAGTCTAAATGGATCAAAGACTCAACATAAAACCAGCCACACTGAACCTGATAGAAGATAAAGTGGGGGTAGCTTTGAACACACTGGCATAGGAATAGAAGATAAAGTGGGGGTAGCTTTGAACACACTGGCATAGGAATAGAAGATAAAGTGGGGGTAGCCTTGAACACACTGGCATAGGAATAGAAGATAAAGTGGGGGTAGCCTTGAACACACTGGCATAGGAATAGAAGATAAAGTGGGGGTAGCCTTGAACACACTGGCATAGGAATAGAAGATAAAGTGGGGGTAGCCTTGAACACACTGGCATAGGAATAGAAGATAAAGTGGGGGTAGCCTTGAACACACTGGCATGGGAGACCACTTCCTGAACAGAACACTAGCAGCACAGATACTGGGATGGACAATTAATAACTGGGACCTCCTGAAACTGAAAAGCTTCTGTAAGGCAAAGGACATAGTCAATAAGACAAAACAGCAGCCCACAGACAGGGAAAAGATCTTCACCAACCCTATAATCTGACAGTGGTTGCTGTGAATCTCTGCGGTCTTGGTCATCTTGCCTGTCTTATTGAAAATGATCTCTAGCACTTGCCTAGCAGTTTTAAAGCCTGCAAATTAATTGTGCTGAGGGCTTCACATTTGAAATGATAACTGTTATAATTTTAGACATAAAATTACATGGCAAAGGATCACCAGCCTAAAATTCACACTGCCAGAGAAACTAGGATACAAGGAGGAACCTAAGAGATTCATACAAGGTCCCTCACAGAAGGGGAAAGGGACAAGATCTACTGAGCATACTGGGAGGCGAGGAGGACAGTGAGTAGAAAAGGAGTTAGGAGAAAGAGAAGGGGAGGAGAGGAGAACATATGGGACCAGGAAGATTGAGTAGGGGGACGTACGAATAGAGCAGAGCAAAAAAAAAAAAAAAAAAAAAAAAAAGAGATACCAAAATAGAGGGAGCCATTATAGGTTTGATGAGAAAACTGACTCTAGAGAAATGTCCAGAGATCTACAAGGATGACCCCAACTAACAATCTGAGCAAAAGGCTACCTTAAATGCCCTTCCCTGATAATGAGATTGGTAACTAACTTATATGCCATCATAGAGCCCTCATCTAGTAGGCAATGGAAACAAAGCAGACACCCACAGCTAAACACTAAGCCAAACTCCTGAAATCTAGTTGCAGAGAGGGAGGAGAGATAAGAAAAGGGGTCAAGACCAGGCTACAGAAACCCACAGAGACAGCTGACCTGAACAAGGGGGAGCTAATGGGACTGATAGCTGGGAAACCAGCATTGGACCTACTCAGACCCCCTGAACATGGGTCTCAGTTAGAGGTCCTGGGCAGACTAAGGTACCTCTGACAGTGGAACAAGGGTCTATCCCTGGTGTATGAAAGGACTTTGGGAGCATATTCACCATGGAGGGATGCTCCCTTAGCCTAGAGGCAGGAGGGAGGGCCTAGTCACTACTCCAAATGACTTGACAGATTTTGTTGAGCCCTCCTGGAAGGCCTCACCCTCCCTGTGGAGTGGGTGGGTGGGGAATGGAATGGGAGGGGGGTCAAGGGGCATGGGAGGGAGGGAGAGGGAACTGGGATTGATATGTAAGATTATTAAAATTTATCTAAATTTAAAAAAGAAAAGAAAAGCAGAGTGCAAGAGAAAGACGCCATGCAACAGGGTTCAAGAAGAGGGTTTTTTAAAATTAGGACAAAAAGGGTCATAAAAAAAAAAAAGGAGAGAAACCTCAGGGAGCAGCAGGACAGAGGAAGAAATGGGAGAGGGAGGACAGGAGAGGGAGAGAGACAGGGCCCTTTTAAAGGGAACACAGTGAATATTCACAGGTGGTGCTCTTAGTGGCTGCAGCTGAGGGCGCATCCTATTAGAACCCCAAGGACAGGCCAGCACAGATGCCTGAATACTAACTATAAAGCTGGAGATCAATGCTTTGCCACACCTATTTGATTTTATGTAATTTGTTAATTATATATAATAACTTTATTTTCCCATAATCAAGCAAAACATTTGCTTGTAATGTATTGAAAAACTCATTTTACCTATACATTATTCTTATTCTTTTTGCCTTCATATTTAATAATTGTAAAAGATGTTACCTTAGGTCTTGTATTATTTAAATGAACAAACAAAAATACAGAACAATCTTTAAGACAGACATTTGGAGTGTGGAAGGGTAGGACAGGGTCTCCCTGTTTAGGCCAGGCCGATCTCAAAGTCCTCTGCCCTAGGATTGCAATTTGCATTTTTAAAACCAGCTGAAGATATACTGTTGTGGAATATCAGTTAAAGATGTGTCACACTATTTTAAGCTGTGAAATATTTGTCTAATGATGCAAAGATGTGTCGCATTTTTTTATGTTGCATTTGTTTAACTCTGTAAAGCTGTGCTACTTTGTCAAAAACACCTGATTGGTCTAATGGAGCTAAAGGGCCAATAGCTAGGCAGGAGAGAGAAAAATAGGCAGGCCTGGCAGGCAGAGAGAATAAATAAAACAAAGAGAAGGAGGGAGAAAAAGAGGGGAGGAGGTCCGGGGCCAGCAACCCAGCCAGCCACAGATTAAGAAGAAAAGAAAGGTATATAGAATAGAGAAAGATAAAAGCCCAGAGGCAAAAGGTAGATGAGAGATAATTTAAGAAAAACTGGCAGCCAGGCAGTGGTGGCATATGCCTTTAATCCCAGCACTCAGGAGGCACAGACAGGTGGACCTCTGTGAGTTCGAGGCCAGCCTGGTCTACAGAGCAAGTTCCAAGGCAGGCTCCAAAGCCACACAGAGAAGCCCTGTTTTGAAAAAAAAGAAAAGCTTGCTAAAAACAAACCAAGCTAAAGCCAGGTATTCATAAGTAAAAATACGTCTCCATGTATTTACTTGGGAGTGGGGTGGTAGGCCCTCAAGGGCCAAAGAGCAAAAACAAACAAACAAAAACTACATATACTCTTTTGTACATTCATGTATGCATATGTATTCCTACGTTTACAGGTTTGTGTAATTCTGTGTACTTCTGCATGTGGAGGCCAGAGATCAATACTGCATGTCTTTCTCAGTCACTCTCCATCTTAGTTTTGGGGTAAGGTCTCTCCCTGAACTTAGAACTCAATCATTTAGCAACACTGGTTGAGACCAACACCCAGGAACCCAACTATCTCCATTCCTCCAATGCTAAGATTACAGACACTCACCCTAGACCTGGCTTTTTACATGGTGCTAGGGACAGAACTTAGTCCCCCACACCTGCATGGAAAGTGCTTTACCAATCAAATTTACCTATTTATGTATTTTACATTTATGAGTGCTCAGTCTGCACATATGCCTGCAAGCCAGAAGAGGGCATAGGCTCCCATGAGAGATGGTTGTGAGTCACCATGTGGTTACCGGGAATTGAACCCAGGACCTCTAGAAGAGCAGCTAGCGCTCTTAACCATTGAGTCATCATCTCCCCAGCCTTCTTTAAATAACTTCGGTGACTTATGAAACTGAAATTCAAATGCAAGTCTTAATTTCCTAACTTACTATTGTTACCACTTAATGCTCATTAAATGTCAGTAAAACAATAATTATATAGGAAAGAAAAAAAAGATGCTTCTTGAGAGGAAATGCAGATGGACAAGTGGTAGAAAAAAAACTTTCTTTTCATTATTAAATACTATCTGTATCCTTTAAAAAATAAACCTTCTAGCCCCTCTAAATAACTGAAAAACAGCAAAGGTTGCTGTAGTACAACAGTGAATAAAATATGTTGAGTTCTAGCAGCCTGGATACACTTTTCTAAATACTGATAATGACAATATTATATGTAAGCTTATTACTTGTATATTAGCATTTTAAAGAACACTGGTATTTCCTTACAATGTAAAATACTATGATTAAAACACTAAGTATATACCCTAACAGAACTGTCTTCGATGTGTGTATTCTTATTTAATCCCACCACTCCAAGACACAGTTACTGTCTCCACTCTGATGCTTCAGAAAGTCATAGTGTGAAGATAAATGAAGTCATGACATTTGCAGGAAAATAAATGGAACCAGAAGTTATTATAGTAAGGGAAAGCGGATGGAAAGGATAACAGGGAAAAAAAAATCTAAAAACTAATGAACCAAAATAAGATGACCTCTTGGCCTCTCTTTTTGAAATGGGGAAATTTTCGAGGTTTTGGAAAACTGCAAGTACTTCAATCTTCAGCAACTGCATGTTAATATTATGACAGAATTTACTGAAATATTACATTTTGCTTAGTCTTCTCCCTCCTCCTTTAAAGCAACAACAATATCTGCTTAGAGTCCTGGAAACACAGAATGCAAGATCAGCTTGAAATCCGTGGGTCTCCTCTGTCCTTGGAAAGCATAAACCTAGGAAAAGGTTTCCCTAGGTCCAGTGTTCAGGGACTGAGTTGGGGTCGGCAGACAAGGCATAGGTGAAGAAAACAGGGAAAAAATGGAGATTACTTTGAGGGGAAGGAAAAAGAAAAAATTGGCAGGCACAGAGAACTTCCACCAGAAGAGCCTGCAGACTAAGCCACGTGGTGATTTCCAGTTACCACCAAGGACTGATGGGTGAAGGCAGCAGACATTTCTGTAAAAGTGGTGTTGCTGGAACTCTGCACCCTCCTCCACGCCTCTCATCATCCACTACAGCCTGCCCCTTCCCTGTTATTTCTATTTTCAGGGCCCCATTACCAGTTTAAAGATCTCAGTGTCACGGGAGTCCACCACCACACAAGTTGTGAAAAACACAAGAAGCTTAACAAGTAACTGAAGTTTCCTTTCTAGTTTCAGTCAAACCTGGAAAGTGTTTTCATATGTCTACAGTCTTTCCAAGCTCCCTTACTGAACACCAGGGACACCACCATCCATTCTGTAAAGGCCCCACAGTCATAGTCTCCTGCTATTTTGAATCAGATTTTCCTCTGGTTAATTGGAATGTCTGTCTACTAACTCTTCAATATAAGTAGGAGTTGAGATATCATTTCCTTGGTTAAATATGAGTTTCCTATGCTACATACCAGCACCACTGTCCTTTGGTATTAAAGTATTTAAAAAGTTCAAAATCTCCCCGAGAATCCTACAGCCCTGAAAGAAGTGAAGTCAGCTTTTTCTTTTGATCCTTAAGAAGCAGCTACATAAACTCTTCTTTTAAATGTAATTTTACTGTCAACAGCCTGGATTTGCCAAGTCCCAAACTATTTTTTAAAAAGAACTTATTTTCCATGTTTGAGAATTGCCTGGATGCATGGATAACACTAGGGATCTTGAGAATGCATACCAATTAGGTATATATAAGGAATAAAGGCCTAGCCAGGCGGTGGTGGCACGTGCCTTTAATCCCAGCACTTGGGAGGTAGAGACAGGTGGACCCCTATGAGTTCGAGGACAGCCTGGTCTACAGAGTAAATCCCAGGGAAGGCTACAGGGAAACCCTGTCTCAAAAAAAGAAAAGCCAGCCAACCAAGCAAAGAAAAGAATGAAGGAAGTCCTATACCACACAGGGCGAAATGGCATTTGATTCTAAACTGACTGACTTTGTGATCTCCTAAACGGAAGCCCCGCAGTTTTCCGGAAAACAACAAATAATCTGCTTTTTCCTCTCTAGCCTTTCCCCTTTCATTACGCCCTGCACTAGCACACGGACATTCTTCCAGCACGTTCCGTTGAGCTCCTCCTCACGGGTCTAAGACACGATACCTCTGTCCCTTCCTTGGGTTAGACCTTCACCTCTTACGTACTGTTCAGTTCACACTCGGTATTTTCTTCCTGGTCATACGTTGCACGCAATGACCTCACGTTGTTCTTTTCGTCTCCCCTCATTGCTTGTTCCTCTCAAGTAAAAGGGTTTGTTCCCCCAGTAGCCTGAATGGGCTCAAGCCATGGGAATGGGTTAGTAAAGTTCATCAGCAGCTTCCCCTCCCGCTAGTCCCCTTCTTCTGACCAAACAGCTCCCCTTACTTCCTTAAACTTTTACTTTAATCTAGATTTCACAAGACAGGAAATGTGGGTTGTTGTTGATTTTTGTTTTGTTTTGTTTTCTGAGTTTGGCTTATTTTGCTAAGTGTGATAACAATCTTCAGTTCCATATTACATTCCTGCAAACAGTAGAGTTTTCCTCTTCATTATTGCTGAGGGAAAAAAAAAAAAAAAACTTCAAGATTTCCTGTGACCTCTGTCTCTAGGACTGCTGGCTTCACCCATGCCCTCTGAGTTCGCTAATGGTGAAAACCCTCACCCTGCCTGTGATTTGTACCAAGTATTCCGACTGTAGATAAAACAACAACATAGAAACAAAAAAGCAAAGCCTTCTGTACAATGTGGAAATGTGTTGCTCTCAACTGTTAATGAAAAGCTGATTGGCCAATAGCGAGGCAGGATCTACAGGGCAGAGAGAATGCTGGGAAGAAGGGTGTCAGGTCACATGGAAGAAGCAATATGAAAGTTGATAGATGAGGTAAACGAGCTGCAGGACATTATATAGGTGAATAAAACTGGGTTAGTTTAAGTTGTAAGAGGGGGCTAGAGAAAGCTATTATTAGCTGAGCATTTATAATTAATATTAAATCTCTGTGTGGCTATTTTGGAGCCGCTGGAAAGGCAGAAAAGTCCACTTACATTATTGTGTCAAAATTTTCCAAAAATTAAAATGAGTGCACTGGAACGGTGTGGGCGAGGGCGCTTCTCAAGGGGAGGCCGAACAAACAGGGTCCAGAAGGCAAGCCCATAGCAGCCCCCAGGAGCACTGCAGCGGGACCGTGAGGTGTTACACAAGAGCATCTCCGTGTCTCCATCATCACGTGGAGATGAGATGACAGTCTGACTCCAGGGACTGGAGACCCCTGGCCACATGCCCCGTTCCTCCAGTCAAGGGATACCAGTAAGACGAGACCTGCAGCCCCACAGACCTCTGTGCTAGATTTACCTGCCTTCTACACAATCCTTGGGCTTGCAAAAGCAATGGTGTTTTAAATTTGACTCTTACCCACATGCAAGCATGCCGTTCTGAAAGTGTCGCCATCAGTACTTGGTACTCCCATGAGCTTGCTACCCTAAAACACTAAGCAGAGCATTCCCAATGGCAGTCCCAACAAGGCGGGGTGGGGCGGGGGTCTTACTCTTTTTATGACAAATATTCATGAGTATTCACCACAGACCACGCCCTCTCCTAGGTACTGTACATATAACCTGTCTCAGCACTTCTGTAAGATTGGCAGCATTCCAGTTCCCACTTTTCAGTGAAAGAAATTGAGGCCACAGTGTGTATAGTAAGTAGAAAGGCTGGGTTCTGCACCCAGGGAGCCTGTCAAATTCAAACCCAATTCCTTACCAGAGGTTACTATGTGTCTCTTTCCATAGCCACAGCTCAAGCCAAGCTCCCTGTGATCTTTTCCTGTTCAAAGACGGCCCAGGACACAACTCTGCAATGCAGAACTATTAGACCCAAGTGTGCTCATTGTGTGATAGAAACTGGGAAAATAGATGGGAAGATTCAACTAGCTTTGGGGAAATGATGGGAATTATTTTACACCTCTCTTTGGTCTCTGAAAAAATACTTTGCTCCTGTTTTATGCATGTGTAGTCACAGGAAATTATATACTGTGGGGCGTGTTGTGGGGGGTGATTGCCCAGACTGTAATTGCCTATAAATGTCAAATGTCTCAGAATGAATGTTTCAGTACCACACCAAATAGCTGTCACAGAACAGGAAACAGTGATTGGTGACTCACAATCCCTTACGAGAACTCTGAATAACCTAAGTATACCTTCTTGGCTCGGCATCTTTTCCCCAGCTCTAGCCCAGAATTCTCAGAAATCAAAGGAATGCAAATGAACCTCTAGTGTAGCTGGTGCCAAATGAGCCCACAATCCTTCCCAGGGCTGCCATGGCAGGACATGACCTCTAACCTTTAAAACACGCACTGGCTCACAAGTGAAGCTTTCCATTTTTGACATTTCAGGAGATGAATTCCTGAGATAACGTTTTTGCAACACAAAAGATCCACTCTAACTGTCCCCATTAAAAAGCAAGAAGGGGCTGTGCAGAGGTGGCACATGCCTTTAATCCCAGCACTCAAGAGGCAGAGGCAGGCAAATCTCTGTGAGTTCGAGGCCAGCCTGGTCTACAGAGTGAGTTCCAGGACAGCCAAGACTGTTTCACAGAGACACCCTGCTTCAAACAAACAAAAAAATACAAAGATATTATAGTAACAAGTAACAACTCTGAAACTATTACCACTGTTCCTAAAAAGCACAATAAATTAACATTATTCTTTTAACAAGCAGCATGTGCTTCTGAAGGGTTTTACCAAACAGCAAACTATAGTTTTCTTACTAATGGAAGATTGATTCTTTATGTGCAAGCAGGAACTTGCCCAAATAATATGAGACATCCACCTTGTTCGCTCTGGAAGTTTCTCTTCTCTCAAATTTCAACAATAGAAAAGTTAATGGCCACACTTTATATTGCACAAGTATTTTATACCTCCCAAAGCAATTCCTGATTATTAGACATTGTCATCCGATAGGGAAATTAGGATAGAAATGTACCATTTACTCAGGTGATCCTGAGGATTGCACCTATTAGCATCTTGATTGATGACCAACCTAGGAGGGCCCAGCTCATTGTGGGTGGTTCCTGGGTGCTATGCCAAAGCGGGCTGAGTAAACTCTGAGGAGTGAGCCAGTAAGCAGTGTTCCTACAGGGCCTCTCCTGGAGTTCCTGCCCTGACTTCCCTCACTGATGGACTGTGATGTGGAGGTGTGAGCCAAATTAACCCTTTCCTCGCCCAGTTTCTTTCTATCGTGGTATTTATCACATCAATAGAAACCCTAACTAAGACAGTGACTATTGTCACTACAGTCTGCATTCTTTAAAATCAATAATACTACATTCTTCTGGCTCTTTAAATTCAGCATACACAATCTGTTGTCTTCCATTTTACTGTGCAGTTGCTTATTATTAGGTTTTACAGGTTGCCGCCAGCCATAAAGGGGTGGGGGTGAGCCTTCATTCTTTCATCATGAAGCACGTTGTCAAGGCAGCCATGGAAAAACCTGCATCTATCGGGTCAAGGAAGTTTGGTTGTGTGTGTGTGTGTGTGTGTGTGTGTGTGTGTGTGTGTGTTTGTAGGGGGCTCATTAGTCACCAATGCATGTTAAACTTACAATGCCTTTTCTGTGACGCTAAAATGATTATACACTTTTTTTAAAAAGATTTTTTATTATGTACAGTGTTCTCTCTGCATGTATCCCTTCGTGCCAGAAGAGGGCACCAGATCCCATTACAGACGGTGGTGAGCCTCTGTGTGGTTGCTAGGAATTGAACTCGGGACCCCTGGAAGAGCAATCAGCGCTCTTAACCTCTGAGCCATCTCCCAGCCCCAATTACACTCTTTTGCTTGTTAATATTTTGAGTTGCAATTATTGAGTCGAAATGTTAACAGTCTTACATTCCTGGAATAAGCTTTTCTTGATCAGGATGCATTACTCTTTAGAGTGATTGTTGGTATGGTTAGGTTTTAGCCTCTTCCCGTTGTGTCTTCTGATTCTCGCACTGACTATTTTCTCCCTCTCTTTTTATCTTTTTGGTGATTGCTCAAATATTTCTAATTCAGATTTATTCCTTTTGATTATTAATTACAATAATTTTTGTGGTTACATTTAGCTTTATAACATGTACTTTTTTTTAACTTGTTACAACTTATCTTCAAGAGATTTTACTCCATGCCACACAGACAGCCCCAGAATGCCACAATGTTATCTTCAAGAGATTTTACTCCATGCCACACAGACAGCCCCAGAATGCCACAATGGTAGGGAGGTTGAGCATCACTAATCTGCAAACCTAAACCTAAAATGTGCCAACTGGTAAAGCTGGGAAGCTTCAAGAGAAAGTCTGTACACAAAGTCCAAAACCCCGAAACATGTCTAATGGCAAGTGTTTCAGATAAGGAATACTCAGTTTATACGGCCATTTTCCCCACTCCTGGCCTGTGTCCTGTTTTTGTTATAAAGCCCATACCACATTTTATCATTTTAAAGTAATTACCTTTTGATATCAAATAAGTATATTTCTTATACGTTATGGCCAACAAAAATAAATTCAACTTTAAAAAGTAATAACCTTTAAAACACTAAGAGCCAGGAGTGGTGGCGCATGCCTTTATAATCCCAGCACTAAGGAGGCAGAAGCAGGCAAATCTTTGGGTTCAAGGCCAGCCTGGTCTACAGAGCAAGTTCCAGGATGGCCAAGGCTGTTACACAGGAAAAACCCTGTCTGGAAAAATCAAAAAATAAAATAAAGATACCAATAAACAATTGTATGTGTCCACCCACCCATGTAGAGCCACGTTTTGCATTCCTTTGTTTAGACTTTTATTTCCACGGTATCCTGTTCCTTCTGCCTGAAGCACCTCCTTACCATAAGGTGGACTGTGAAGAGCCGGCATTATATCCACATCTGCTTCATCCTTGTTCAGAACACATCTTTGCTGGGTTTGGATGTAAGCCCACTGCGTGTCTCCTACACCATTGACAATGTTCTGGCATGCACTGTCTGTACTTTTCCCAGCAGGAAATCTACATCCCAGGCTAAATCGTTATCTTTCGCCTTCTACACATCACATCTCCTTTCTTTCATTATTGCAGGATTTTACTCTTATCACTGGTTTTAAACAATTTAATTATGATATGCCTTAATATTATTTAATTACAGTATGCCTTAATAATATTTTTATCTATCTTTTTTCTTGGGGTTAATTGAATTTCTCAGAACTATAGGTCTATAGTTTTCATTTTGATTTTTTTTTTCAGCTCTTATCTCTGTAAGCATTTCTTCTGTGTTTGCCCCTTCTTGGAAAGATGATGAATACACATATGAGACCGTGTGAAACTATCTACATATTTATTGATTATTTTAAAGTGTTTTACAAATATTTTCTGTCTCAATGTGGATAATTTCTACTGCTGTCACCTCATGGTTACTAAACTTCACTTCTCAAATGTCCAATTTGTCCCTAATTTTACCACTGTAAATAGAAATCTAGAATTTCTATTTGGGTCTTTAAAGATATTTGCTATGTCACTATTTGACTTTTTCAAGTAAAAATCATTCATATACCACTACCTGACAACCTTAATATCTATCTATGCCACTTCTGAATCCATTTGATGACGAGTTCTTTGCCCTTTAACTATGGGTTACAGCTGCCTGTTTGTGTGTTTCTTAGCTAATAATGATAACAAATGTTATAAAAGAATAAGTTTGACCAGATGTGGTACCACACATTTGGGAGCTAAAGACAGGAGGAACAGGAGTTCAAAGTCATCCTCAACTATATAGGGAGTTCAAGGACAGACAAGGCTTAAGATGCTGTCTCAAAAATAAATAAATAAACAAATAAATAAAAATAAGTTTGATAGTAGAAGAATTTAAGGTTCACGCTTAAGTGTTTACTAATTTATAAGATATTTTCACATGCATTATTGCATCTGATTCTCATATACCCCTTATGGAAAGCAGAATTAAAATGAAATTTCATAATATATGTGTGTGTGTGTGTGTGTGTGTGTGTGTGAGACAGGAGTAAGTACTATTAGTATTATGCTATATAAGCTACTATGTTTATGAACCCACTCGTGTCCTGATTTGCACATAAGGAGACAGTTCCAGAAAGGCCAACCTACAGAGCAGATCAAGTGCTGGAAGTGTCAAAGCTATTTTCAGTGTGCCTGATGTGCCTGAGTCTTTTGTCCTGTGTTCCTTTCAATAAAACACATGACTCTTGTGTGGCCAAGAGCAATGAAGTCATGCAGTGGCTTCTCAAGGGAGACAGGGAATCAGCTTTCTGCGTGATACTCAAGAGCGAGATCCGAGCCTCTTTTGTGTAAACGGTGAAATGAGATGACTCAGAGGTTTACACAACAATTCTGGACCTGGTTCTTTCGACTTCAATTTAAACCTAAATTCTGTCTTTTTACTAGTAACTTAAATACTACTTTTTATTACACATATCAAGAATTAAGTAATGAACAGGGCAAAGTGGTTGTATAACTGTAATCTTCTCAGCACCCATGAGATCAAGGCAAGAGGACTTCAGTTTCTGATAAGCTTAGGCCACATATTAAGTTCCAGGACAGGTGTTTTTAAAAGGTAGAGAGTTATTATCACCAGTAAGCCAAACACTGTCATGAGCTCATATATTAGTAGGGATAAGGCAAGGCAGAGTTGGGGTACTATAGAAAGTACGTTCATACAGCTACAAAGTGTCATGATAAGGCCATGAAATACTAAAAGAGCAGAGAACATTTCACAGTGGTGAAAGTTGGTTGGAAAGTAAAGATAAATGTAAATGCCCGTACTTTCTCTATAGCACTGATTCTGGTTTTGTTTTGTTTTGTTTTTTTTTGTTTTGTTTTTTTAACAGAGCTTCGCTGTGTAGCCCTGACTGTCTTGGAACTCACTCTATAGACCAGGCTGACCTCGAACTCAGAGATCCACCTACCTCTGCCCCCAGAGTGCCACCAGGCTAAACTTTAAGTCCTCTGATGTTATCACATATAGATTACATAAAAGCATCTATTAATCCAAATTTTGCACATAACTTCAGGGAGTTTGTGGACATACACCTCACCTCACTCACAAGCCCATACCTGGAACTTTTACAGGTCCATAGGTTCTGAACTAGTAACTCCAACTATGCAAACTCTTGCATATACATGGTTTATGTGTGTGTGTGGTTTATGTGTGTACATAGGTGTTCTGGTGAGAATGCACCAGTGTGTGCACACATTTATGCAAGCATAATGTGAAGGTCAGAGGTAACACTGAGTGCCTCCTTTGATCAGATTCCATTTGTTTTTTGTATGTTGTTTGTTTGAGACAGGGTTTCTCACAGTACCTTGAGCTCTCAGGTTTGGCCTTGCTGGCTATCCAACAAAGCCCAGGGACTCTCCTGACTGCCTCTACAGCATGAACAGCTATGCCTGGATTTTGGATATTGGTAATCTAAGTTCAGGTCTTTGTGCATATGCAGCAAGCCGTTTATCTACTGAGCCATCCCCACAGCCCCTCTTCAACATTTTAAATGGAAAAGTTAACCAGCAAGACTTCCTATAATAAGACATTATCAGTAAGCAGACATGCTTCATAAGTGGCAGATATGCTCACATATAACCATAGTAACAGGTCTGTTGACTAATGTAGAATTCCACAGCAAGAAAAATGAAGAGACAAATACTTCAAGCATGAGTTCTGACAATGATTTTCCTGAGTGGACAATGTTTAAGCTGAGTGGCCACGGAGAGAGGAGGCCATTCCTGACTTGGGTGTGACCAGCATTGTTAAGGTCTTGATTTGAAAAGCAAACCTTAATGCATCACTCTATTTCTGAACATACTCAGTGTTTTATTTTAGACTGATTAACTTACCCTCATAGCAACACTCACTGCTTGGAAGTAGTTTCTATAAAGAATTAAAGCAGTAAATTACAGACGTTAAACATCTCACTTCTCAACAGCTGAAACAACAAACACCTTGACATCTGGACATTCATCTACTCTAACGAAAAGATGAGAGTACTAAGGCCATGCTCTTGTCTGCTAATAACACAACATGGTCATCAAGGATGAGGGTGCAAGAGGTAAATATTAGAATATCTTATGTTTACTTTTAAAACTAGAGTGAGGGGAGACTCAGTTTAGCTTCATGAATATTTAACATACATTTTCAACAGCTCAGCAACCTGGGACTTATGGTAGATGATGTGATTTCCACAGGAGTAGAGAATGCATTCCAAAGTGAAAAGACTAGGACAGGAGAGATGCCTCATCACTTGCTACTATCTTAGAGGACTGGAATTTAGCTTCCAAGTACCACTTGGGGAAGGTTACAACCTCTTACAACTAACTCCAAAGGATCTGATGCCTTCTTCTGAGCTCTGTGAGCACCTGTATACACACACACACACACACACACACACACACACACACACACACACACTTTAAATTTTTTTGGAAAACAAAGGTTGTACTGTGACCCATAATTCATTCACTCCTTTTCTTTCTTCTTCTTCTTCTTCTTTTTTTTTTAACTTTCAGTATTTGCAATATTCTGCAGTTTATGTATACCTGGATGAGATTGTGCAATCTAGTTGATACCTAAACTACCTTCACTAAATGAGCAAACAGTTTTCCCTATACTAGAAAATAAAACAAAGCAAATGATTATGTATTAGGCAAAAATTTCAAAATTATCACGGTTATTCAAAATACTTTAAATTTAGCTATATTGGCAGTAAACAATAGCATATATATATATATATATATATATATATATATATATAATGAAGTCTTAGTGAAGGGCACTATAAAGGCCTTATTATTAACAACACATTTTCAAGATCATGTTTTTATTACTCCTTATTCAGTTATGTTATGGGTGTGCACACATGGGCCACATCACACATGTGGCGGTCAGAGGACAACCTGTGGCAGTCAGTTCTCTCCTTCCACCAGGTGGATCCTGGGGGACGAACTCAGGGTGTCTGGTTTGGTAGCACACACTTTACCATTAAACTATCTCACCAGAACACCACATTTAGTGGAACATGAATATAGTAATAGATTTAAAATATACGCAGGTTGGACATTCTATATCCAGAATGCTTGAGTGCTTCAGATGCTGGACTAGTTTAGATTTTGGAATGTTTGCACATATATCAGAGACAAAGCCAGTTTAATAAAACCTGTTTCTTAGAAGTAGCATACGCCTAGTATGCTCTTACCGATGAGAAGTATGAAATTTAAAAGGCCTTGGGCTTTCTAAACTGTCTTTAAGGGAACCGTCTTTCTAAAAACCATAGGTTGTTTTCCCAGATTCAATGAATGGTGAGACAGTTTTTAAGTAAGGATGCTGTCTCCATTTTAATCCTGGTTCTTTCTAACAACTTTTAAAGAGGTATTTATGAAACTTTATGTGTTATGACTGTTTTGCCTTCCAGTATGTATGTGCACTGCACACATTCAGTGCTCACAGAAGTCAAAAGAGGACGTCACATCCCATGAACTGGAGTTACAGATGTTGTGAACCATCACGTGGGTGCTAGGAATTACACCCCGGTCCTCTGCAAGAGCCGTGGGTGTGATTAACAACTGAGGCATTTCTCCAACTCCTAATTCTTGTTCTTCAACATAAACTCATTTGCATTTCATATGTAGTTTATGCTGGCGGCATGAAGCTATTTCACACAACCTACTGCTTGGAAGTGGTGCATGCCTTTATGTTTTTACTGGGGGGGGTGGGGAATTACAAACACCTGGGGGGTCATTAGGAGGGATTTTTAGGAGAAATAGCTCAGCTTCCCAATTTGTGATCAGGTAAAGAAATAAGAAGCCTTGCACCTTTTGCTCTTGTGGTTTGCTGGACTTGTCGGCCCCATGAGGAAGAGAACCAAATCCAAAACATTTGCGGGGAGAGGAAAGGATAGAAACCTTGAGTTTTAAAAGAAACAGCCATTATCTTTTTCCATTCTTGTAAGAATTCAGGTCTAGAAACGCTGAGCTTGAGATTAAAATCAGCACTTAAAAGGAAAAACCAGGCCAGTCCTCGGCGGAATACTTGAGAGCTGAGGATGTGTGCATTTTCGGGGCCGCCTGCTTGGCCCCAGTAGTGCCCCAGTCTCAGAGACTCCAGTTACTAAGATCCCAGCAACAGAACCCTTTCCTGCAGGGACTGTGGATCAGTAAGGGATGTGGCCTTTTTCAAAAGGCTTGATAAGGCTACACCACGAACAACATTTGTGGCTACGCACAGTAACCTAATAAGGATCATCAAATATCATGCTTTGGGTGGTAATGTGATCTAAACTGAGGATCATAAAGGAATGTTATCCCCCAGTGCCACGAGAACACAATTGAGCGGCTGGCTGTTTCATTATGAGAGGAGATGCACAAGGGTACAGCCTTTGTTGAAGTCTGGGCACGGCACAGGCAAAGCAATTTGGGTTCCAAAGAAGCTCTGGGGAAGGCTTGGCTTGCTTTGTTTTGTTTTTTAAATTATGTGACATTTTTCTGCGGCAATACTTTCTAGGGATAGCTAGTCCTAATGCATTTGTTTCCCTAAAGAAGAGCCACAGAGGACCTCTACACTGTAATTCCCAAAGCAGAACAGGTCAAGTCCTAATATAAAAATATGGAGATGTAAGAGTTCAAGGTTACTACACAGAGGACCATGCTCAACTTCTGGAGCTACATTTTGACTACCAACGTCCTTAACTCTTTGGCACGGGGACCTATTCAAATTGCCAGTTGTATCACTTTCTGAGTTTCCTTGGCATGCATCATTCAAGACCGTCTCAGCTTTACATGGGCTGGGACTGTTTAATTTCTGCTTTGGTGAGAAAACAGCCCAACTCACAAACCATCTTAAATGACCAGAGCAAAAGGTGACATGCTCACATGGAAATTCTTTAGAAGAAACTCTTTCTAAAAAAACAGATTGTTGTCCCCAGGTCAATGCAATAGTGAAATTCCTTTTTCCTTTTTTTTTTTTTTTTTTTCTTTTTTTCTTTTTCAAAATAGGGTTTCTCTACAGCTTTGGAGCCTATCTACAGAGCCTATCACTCTGTAGAAGAGGCTGGCCTTGAACTCACAGAGACCTGAATGCCTCTGCTTCCAAGTGCTGGGATTAAAGGCATGAAGCACCACTGCCCAGCACAATGGTGAAATGCTTTAGCCAGAACACTATCTCCTATTAATTCTGGCTCTTCAAGACTTAAAAGAGCAAAAGTGAGAATAAAGAACTTAATGCAATTTAGATTCTCCCTCCACTGCCCAGATACACAAACACAACACTGCATCACTAGCAATGGCCTACTCTCAGCTTTCAAAACCAAAAACAAAACAAACAAAACAAAACAAAAATCATAACTACAGGATCTCTTCAGGCAAGAAAAAAAGGAGTTTTAATTATCCATAATAAAAACTATAGGCTGCAGGAGCCCTTTTACTGGCCAGGAAGCATCAGTACACATACCTTCTGGGAGGCAATACAAAGTGGATAGATACTGAGTGACTTCAGCACTCCTCAAATACTTCATACCCATTCCTGAAAAGAAAATCAAAGTCTACCCAAAAATTATGTGCAATTTTTAAATCCAACCCTGCATAAACCAAAGCCCTCCTTTCTTACCAGTGTGGAGGACATAATTAAGAGCTGTGTGACCATCACACCAAAGCTATCATTTGCATTGATCATGCAAAGAAACCCCAGAGCAAGGGAAGAGTTTAGTGAGAAAATTTGTAGGCAGTTTAGTTCAATGTAACAATTGCATGGAAACACCAGCAGCTGTGTCTCAGATCGCTGCCACTGACAGAGGGAATCAGCAGTATACATACCTGCTTCAGAGGATCTTAGCGCCTGGCAATTGGAGGTCCGGGGAAACAAACCCAGGAGATTTAAAATTCAGTTTCTCTGAGCTGTGCCTGTCCTTGGATAACCATCTGCAAAAGGCAGTGTTTGACCAAAGACGACAAGCAACTCAGTCTACGCAGAAACGAAAGTTCTGCCTGCCTACTACTACAGATTTTAATCTCAAAAGAATTTGGCCTAGGTAGAAAGGCCAACCTGAAACATAGGTGTGGCGTGGAACTATAAAAAAAAAAATATATCAAGAGGCTAAACTGTAGATGTCATTACCATGTCTAATCTATTATAGCTAGAGTGCTTAAAATACATCGTGAGGCCTCACTTTCCCTGTGAGAGTGTGATCACACAGGCTTTGCAATGGGACTGCCCTATGAACTTCCATATTAGTTTTATTGTATTACAATTACTTCATCACTTTAATTGTAAATGCCAATGTTTTTTAATCATGTGAAAAACCATTAAGCAATGGGCATTAATTTGTGTTTCCCAGAAACAAATAATAACAATAATAATAATAAAGTCCTAACTCCAGAACCACTGGACTTATTTCAAACAAACATAAACACTGTCTTAAATAGTAACTGGAAACATTATGCCATCTATGCAGCGTTAAGCTAGGGGGAATCTCAAGGGTTAGAGTCCAAGTCTACTTTTGAACTGGCCCAAGAACAGTTTCCTTATCGACTTTACAATACTCTGAGAAGGAAGTCTGAAACATCTTTTATAATGCCTCCATAAAAAAGAAAAAAAAATGCACATTACAAAACCCCTGACAAAATGAAAGAAAAAGTAATTTTGAAATTACAAGTAACTTTAAAACCAAAGTACGTATTACATTCACTTTTAGAATTTCATGTATATGAATGTCAAATTCTAGACATGCAAACTAACCTGTGGTGACAGACAGCAGCGCAGCTGTTGTCAGAACACAGGGGTCACCCAGGAATAACATGCAAAGGGACATGAGGTAACGTTTAGTAGCAATGCAAATGCTGTGTTTCTGATTGTGGTGACTTTATGGTTGTATACACCTGTCAAAACATAGCTAACTGCTACTTAACATGGATGTAATCTACTGTTCCTACAGTTTGTCTCACTGAGAATACACACATGCATTTAAATAAAGGGATATTCTTTTCTGTGAGGCCACAGTTGGTGGAATTAGAAGAGTTAGGCAGAACTCCAAGTGACAAATATGAGGAAATGTATTCCGTCTGGGTAGCCCAGAACACTCCAGGATAGCTTGGGACATAAGTTTAACTTCACCAACACAGGCTCAAAGTGTTTGGGGTGGGGGACACTGAGGATTTTGTCTTTGGGAATTCATAAATGAATGAAAACTGAGGACATGACTGCTCTAAGGTACGGCTGAGGAGAAAGTTTCATTGTAGCTATGAGGGGAAGCACAGCCAGACTGAACAGGGCCAGCAGACTGAACGAGAGAGAGGACAGAGTCATGGGAGAGTGAGACAGAAAGAGGAGAGAGGAGAGAGGAGGAGGCCAAGAGAGGAACCAGGAGCCAAGAACTTCAAGAGAGAAACCGAGAGAACCAAGAGGACATGCAGCCTAAACGCTGGGTTGTATAGAGAAAAGAGAGCTAGGAGAAGGAAAGCGACTCTCAGGGGTTGGAGAGGGTTAGGACAGGGGGTCAGGTATTCTGGGCAGGACGACTCTGTAACAGGTACTTGTGAGCAGGGAGTCAGGGAGACTGGCAGGCAGAGTCCCCTTTGATATGTTAAATAAACATCTCAGCCATTTGTTCTGAGTTTGAAACCTAACAATAAATAGGAAGTTGGATGAAATAACCATTCTTGCACTAAAAATCCCACTATTTCATGTAACATTTAGAAAAGAGACGAAGAAAGGGCAATAGTAGGTCATGAGTAAGGACAGAAGGCAGGGTTAAAGGACATAAACCTAACACAAGCTAGACTCATCTACTCCAACTGAGAAAATGCCTCCATCAGAGCAGGCTGCAGCCCAGCAAGCCTGTAGGGCATTTTCTACATGATTGACTTGGGAGGGCCCAGACCACTGTCTATAAGAATGCAGGCTGAGCAAACCAGTAAGCGGCACCACTCCGTGGCCTCTGTGTCAGTGCCTACAGCCAGGTCCCTGTCTTGATTGAGTGCCTGTCTTGGCTTCCCTCAATGAACTGTCACTTGGGATACATGAATTTAGGGGTTTTCTTCCCAAATTGCCTTTGGTCAGTGTTTTATCACAGCAATAGAAAGCCTAACTAAGGCAAAAGCTAACTGGTCTTCTACCTTCAATTTGTCATAGTAGTTTTCTCTCTTTTAAGATTTACAGTACATAAGAATGTAACTGACAGTAAAAGTGTAAAACCTTCAGTCAAGATCCACGGCTCCAGAATGGCCATTACAGAAGTTCACTGAGATGTATGGAGTTTAGGACTGGGCAGGTGTTTTGGTGTCTACCTTATTCTAGCTGTGTGATGTTTTTATTCATGAGATCAGCATGTACGCTTATATTTATATATATATATATACATATATATATGGATACATAATATATATATATATGTAATTAAAAATAGAAATTTTGCTATTCTAAAAAGACGGTGTATAATGTTTGTGATGCTACCACTATGGCAGGGAATTGTGCTTATCTCTTGTACTGGCCAAGTCTGATTTCCCCTACCATTATCCCACAAAGAAAGAAAATCAAGTATCTGTCCTAGGTGACTCTTTAAAACTAGATCCTGAGTAGTTACTCTTTTTTTAACTTTGAAAATGTATAAAATTATAAATACTTATAAGATAAGAAAACTTAAACTGCTCCCACAAAGTATCAGGGGGCCAACAGAGTCAATGTTAAGAAGGTCCAGCCTAGCTGGGCATGGTGGTGCACACCTTTAATCCCAGCACTCAGGAGGCAGAGGCAGAGGCAGAGGATCTGTGTGAGTTCAAGGCCAGCCTGATCTACAGAGTGAGTTCCAGGGCAGCCAGGATTGTTACACAGAGAATCCCTGTCCAGAAAATAAAACAAAAGAAAAAGAAATTCTTGCCAGGCTTGGTGGCGCTTGCCTTTAATCCCAACAACTCATATTGTTTTCAAGGCAAGGTTAATCTAACAGCTAAGCAATAGGCTTGAGAGGCTGCTTGCTTCCCATCACCCAGACTCCCAATCTCAGCATCTCAAATAAACAAAACAAACAAACAAAAACCCTGCTTGCTAAAACCTGTATAAAGCAAAGTGATGCCAAGCCACTGATAAGACCGGGTACAGACTATGGCTTTTACACTTGTGAATATTTGAGAGAACCATAATTTCAATGATAACACTGTACATGAATTACTAGAACATAAAATGTCTCTGTCAAGGGCTGACGTGGTAAAGCAGCAGGTAAAGGTATTTGCCACCAAGCCTGACACTGACAACCTGAGTTCAATCCACAGAGATGCTGTGGGAAGGAGAGAATCAGTTCTTACAAGTTATCCTCTGATCTCCATTTTCACTTACCCCACGATTACATAAATGCATGTTCAAATGTTTGTTTTCAGATTCACAGAGACCTGTTTCTAAAAGCTTTGCACAGTGTCTGTAAGGACATTTTCTATACCGTGTATGTAGTTTGTGATTATGTGTGCATGTAGGCCAGAAGTGGACATAGGGCATCTCCCTCCTCGTTCTTTGAAGCAAGGTCTCTCACTGAACCCAGAACTCACATGTGCAGTAGACTGGCTGGCCAGCAAGCTCCTGGGACCTGCCTCTCAACACCCCTCAGCTCCAGCTTTGTCCACACGCACTGCACACCTGGCTTTTGATGTGGTCCTCTTGCTTGCATAGGAGACACCGTCTCACTGAGCCATCTCCCCAGTCCTCCATGCTTTAAAAGTCATCTATTTCTCTAAAACTTCTAAAGCATCAAGGCAGTGGGTAAGAACTTGGTGCTTGGTAACAGTAGCAGTTTGTGAATTCATGGAGCTCTATACTTACAATTTATAACATTGTCTGAGTGTCTTTGTTAAAGTTTCAAAAATAGGAAAAACTCTTCAGTGTCCTTGCCCTCAACATATTCACTTGGTAATCTGACAGAATATGAATGAACACAGTACATGAGAACTGGGACCCTCACCTTTAACAATCCTAGTTCTACCCACTTACATTAGACATTTTTTTTTTTTATTTTAGCAAAGTTCTTCTGACAAGAATGTTCTAAGGAAACAATGCACATATCTTGCAGAATTTGGGTATGCAGATAACATTATTTAAATTAAAGTTATTTTAATTCAATACTTCATCTCAGTGACTATTAAGTATCTACTATATCCACTGTGTTAGAGGGACTTCTCCAACTCTGCAAAGACTAGTGGAGGAAGACATCACACAGAACTCAAAATCAGCTATTGAAAAACTGACAGATCACAGGGATTCTTATTTCAGCAATTGGAAAAACAAACAAACACATTAGATGCCAGATTTTTAACATCTGAAAAAAATGTTCCTTAGAACACACATAGGTGTCACACGTGTGAATATAATGCATATGGGTAGCTAGAAGGGAGGGAGGAGCAGGTGTCTAAGGGACATGAACAAAGGTGTACTGGCAGGGGAGCCCATGGCATGCAGCAAGCACCTGAAAGCAAATACACAGGCTGTAGGAGTGTGCCTACTTCCAATCACAATGCCTTTCCCGAACCTCAGTTACCAAAGAAACAGGCAGTGTGAATTATCTCCCCTTCCTACACGTAGGTAAGGGATGTTGCAGCTCTGCCTGACTTTAAGTCTTGAAACAGGGCTCTTAAAACTGAAGTCTGGTACAGCCTTGATTAACGTGTACTGGTGTTCTGTCTGCATTTATGACTGAGTGAGGGTGTCAGATCCCCTGGAACTGTAGTTACAAACTGTTGTGAGCTGCCACGTGACTATTGAACCCGGGTCCTCTGGAAGAGCAGCCAGTGAGTGCCCTTAACTGCTAACCCATCTCTCCAGGTCTCCAGGCATGATTTTAATTTAGAAACATATCTAGTTAAAGTCACAGTTCCTTGTTTGCTTAGGATTTATCAAGTTTTATCTTATATAGAGAGGGTTTTTGCTTGTATGTATACACATGTACCACATGCATGCCTGGTGTCCATGTAGGCCAGACAGAGGCAGATCCCCGGGAATTAGAGTTACAGATGGTTGTGAGCCGCCATGAGTGTGCCGGGAACTGAACCCCGGCTGTCCCAAAAGCAGTAAGTGCTCTTCAGCATGGAGTCATCTTTCTAGCCTCACATTATCTTTATCCACACTAATGCTCATTGGCCAGTGGAAGCAATAATCACTACTGTTTTTCTTGCCAAAAGCAGGTGATATCTCAATATGAGGCAAGAAAATACCCTAGAGACACCTCTAGCACAATCCCCAGGGTCTGTAAATACAGATGTTGGCGAAAGGTGGGGGCCTTGGGAGAGGGAAATGTGCCCTGGGTTATCTATGCAGGCCCAGGTGCCTTTCAATCTGAGATTCAAGTGCAGAGAAGCTTGACCGGTTGCCCCTAACTGACTATGGAGGGGAGGGGACCAGAGTGAAGGAGTGCAGGTGGCCTCTAATGCTGGGTTTACATCCAGCAAGAAGAAAACCTCAGGGCAGTGACTTCAGCCAAAGCCAGGAATGAGCCCTGAAATGATTCTTCCCTAAGCCCCGTAGAAAGGAAAACAGTTCTGCCCAATATCTTAACTTTGCCTGGCGGCACCTAAGCCAGACTCCTGACCTATAGTACAGAAGGGTAATAGATTTGTATCGGTTATATTGCTAGATTTGAAGCAATAGAACAATTGAGAGAGTTAATACAGACTTAGGCAATTTTATTCCAGAATCAGCAAATTTTATCACCTTGGCCTTGGACTGATCACAAGAGAGAGCAGCTATTACTCGGAGGACTGGGAGGTGAGAGCAGGATAAGATGTCCTAGGAGAGGACCGATGCTGTCTTCACAGTCTCCTTAAATAGATTTTTCACTACCATCACATTACATAAAACATAGGAGAACTGGCTTGGAGCTAGAGAACCTAGGATCGCCCTCAGCAGGAAAAGAACAACAACAAAAAACAACTTAGAAGTCAGGCAAGGATTTAGTTTAGCATCTTAAAAAGGCAAACAGTACAAAAAAGCAAATATTCAAGAGTCTGCCAATAGCCCAGCAAAGGCCTTTATTAAAGACATGCACCACCACAACACGGCTAAGGCCTTTGTCTTGTTTGTTTGTTTGTTTTGTTTATTTGCTTGATGTTTCACAACAGGTTTGCTTTGTTTTGTTTTGTTGCCCTGATTGTCCTGGAACTTGGTCTATAGACCAGGCTGGCCTAGAACTCACAGAGATCCACCTGCCTCTCCCTCCCAAGTGCAGGGGTTAAAGGTGCCACCACTGCCTGGCTTTGTTTTCATTTCTTAATTTAAAATGTATACCTGTGGGTGTTTTTGCATGCACATATGTTGTGCCCCCTGTTTGTGATGGCCCAAGGAGGCCAGAAGAATGTTGGACCCTCTAGAACTGGAGTTAGGGACAGTTGTGAGCCACCATGTCTTATCCTTCTCAAGGGATAAGGCCCAGAGATAGTTCCCGACACCCTGTCATTGGGTACCATTCTCATTACAGCCCTAAGAACAGACCTAGGGGTGATAGAAAATGCAGATTCCTAGACCCCAAAGATTCTCTTAGAAGTTTTAAGTCAGGGCCCAGGAATCTGAGCAGGAACAAAATCTGGAAATTCTGAATTATGTCTTCTAATAAATGGCTGGAAATGCTGAGGCGCTCCTATATATTCTCCCCCAATCACCCAAGACCTCAGCTCCTTGCAGCAAGACTCAAAAAGCAGCTCTGGTTAAAGATCACCCCGGAAGCTAACCCCTCCAAGAGCAAACTAACCGGTTCACTGCATAGCTCTGACATGAGCAGATATGATTCCGCTCTGACCATTTAATGTGCTTTGGGCAATTCACACTATTTTCTGTGCCTCCGTTTTCTCCTTATGCCTCATTTGCATAAGGAAGGGAAAACCTCCCAACCAGCAGTGTTGCTATGGCAGCTTTAGCGTAGTCTAGAGGCTATGATTACCAACACACTGCTCTTCTACTTTTAGATGAAATCTGAGCAAAATAAGCATTCTGAGATCGTTGGTGCTTTTATTCCTATAACCGAATCTAGAAAGATGAAATATTTAGTGGAAACAAACATTAGCTTCCATCCTGAACAACACAGAATCAGGTGTTTCCTGAGGTGTGTTTGAAGGGGTGAAATGAGCCATCTTCTTTGAGAGGTGGCAAAATTGTATTCCAAAACTCTAAAATTGTTGACTGAAACAAAAAGCTATTTTCCTCAATCACATGTATCTAGAAAATCTGCCTCTTATTTCTGACCTTTGGATCTTAAGTGCCAAGCTCATGAATTGCCGAGAGCCTTCCAGGACAGGTTATTTTATTAGCTAAGTGGGTGGACCTCCATTCTGATTGGAAGGTGGTTGAAAGGGAACTGAATGACTTACAGTTACAAAGCAAGTTACATAATCTCGCCTGCCAGGTACATATGAAGCACACATATAATCAAGTCACTAAACGTACCCAATCATTAACACTAAAGTGAACAGGTTTGAGAGCAAACAATACAGCAGACACTGAGACACTAACAGCTTTGTGGTTAAATGACATGTAGCTGAGGTCACAACTAGAAAAACTACTTTTTAATTCATTTAATTAATTTTATTAATTTAATTAATAAAATCAACAAGTGATGAACTTGTGGTGAATAATGAAGTAGGAGATGATGTCATAAATGCTAGGTCCAAAGCAGCCTTCCAAAATGGCAGTGCTGGTGACAATGTTCTACACAATGTTGTGGTGAGATAAAATAGAAGCTTTATTGCTGGGCTAAACTGAGGCCTAAAGTCAGGTTCCTGCTAACCAGGAAGCTCCCTTAATCCATCCGTAAAAGTCAACTACCTTGGACAAGGACATTCAGTTCCTGGTCAATCTAAACAGCTTGTATCAGCTCAAAGACCCTTCACAATGCTTGGCCACCATATAAAATCCTGCTTTCCCACCATTTTAGTCCTCTCTGCCCCTGAGAAACAGCCTTGTTAGTCTGATCCCCACAGAACCTTTCTTCCTACGCATGGAGTGCTCCAGTTCAGCGGTTTTACTGTGCCCACATTTACAACAGACAGTTCCTTCTGTTACCCTGTATCATTTGCATTATCTCCTTGCTTATGTTCATTGCCATGTTGGATAATTTTATGTCAGCTGTGTCAACAAGCTAAGTCATCTGAGAGACGGGAACCTCAATTAAGAAAACGCCTCTGGGCAAGCCTCTGGAGCAGTGGTTCTCAACCTGTGAGTCAAGACCCCTTTGGGGGTCAAATGACCCTTTCACAGGGGTCACCTAAGACCATCAGAAAAGCACAGATATTTACATTACAATTCATAACAGTAGCAAAATTGCAATTATTAAGTAGCAATGAAAATAATGTTGTGGTGGAGGTCACTATGAGGGACTATATGAAATGGTCACAGCATTTTGAGAAACACTGCTCTAGGGCATTTTCTTAATTAATGATTGATGGAGTCAGCCTCTTGTGGGTAACACTATCTCTGGGCTGGTGGTCCTGGGTTCTATAAGAAAGCAGGCTGAGTAAGCCAGAGGGAGCAGGCCAGCATACAGCGCCCCTCTATGGCCTCTGCATCAGCTCCTGCCTCCAGGTTCTTGCCCACTTTGAGTTCTTGTCCTGACTTCCTCCTCTGATGAACAGTCATGTGGGAGCATAAGCCAATTAAACCCTTTTCCTCCCCAAGTTGTTTGGTCATGGTGTTATATCACATAAATAGTAACCCTAACGAAGACAATTACTCCATCAATTTTTTTTCTCTCCTTTCTTCTTTATAGAAAAAGACAGAAACATCCAAAGATAAGAAACTTGAGTAGGCGGAACTGTCAGCGTTTTGTTGGTTGAGGCAGGGCCTCACTGTGCAGCCCCAGCTGACCTGGGACTCCGTGGGTAACCCTCAGGGTGCTGATCCTCCTTTTCACCCTCTTCAGTGCTAGATGACAGGCAGGTGGCACCATGCCAGGCTCAGGAAAACATAGTTAAGGAAAAGTATCACTGAAGCACCTGAAGAGAATTAGTTCAGAGCATTCATGTTAAAAAAAAAAAAAAAAAAACATACTGTGAGCTTAGCTCAGTGTTAGGTTTATTTTCAGAAATGGCAGCCAACAGATAGACTTGCACAGTCTTAAACTGCATGTGTATGGATCTATATAATAGCTACTTTTCTCATTTTTGAACAAAAGTAACAAGCAGGGAGAGCTTATTTAGGCCCAGTGTGAGGGTACATTCCATCATGACAGGGACAACACGGTAGCAGGGACAGAAGGTGACTGATTACATCATACATACGGACAGGAATCAGAGAAAGATAAATGTGCTCAGCTAACTTTCTCCACTTTATTCAGCTCCAGACCTCACCCTCTGGGGTGACATCACCCAGACAAATATTTCCTCAGCTAATTGTTAAATCACATGAATTAGTATAAAACAGAGAGCCTGGCACATAAGGGTACCAAATATAAAGTTATCTAATTAGTTCGGTTGTCAGGACTGTCACCCGAAGGACTGGAATGTGAAAGATGTAAACTTGATTGACATTCCTTGGAAAATGTAGCCATGTCTGGAAATGAAAAGCAAATTGCTAAATCAATCAACCACGGACACATTGGGAACTTCATTAGTTTGTGGCAAAACTCACTTGTAATTGATTAGCAGGTTATTATCACTAACTATTTCAGCTCACGTTTCCGTCTTCAGGAGACTTGCAGCCAGAGTTACTCGCTCACAGTCTGACACGATGAGGTAGTGGTCCAGGCAAAGCTGGCTAACTTCTCCTTTGTCAGCAGTCAAGAGGTGAGCAGCCAACTAGAGGGACTGACATCCCTACACCATAACACAGGGAGATGCTATCCCAGTGTCCAGTAAGATAAGGACTCTCCTAAGTCCATCCAGTTTTGTTCTAGATAAACTTGCCGAGCCTGGGGGGGGGGGTGAAAACCTCAGGTCCACTACTGCCAAGCAGTGTATCTCAGGCCATATAGCTCAACCTCTCAGAGCCTCAGATTCCTCCCCTTTCACAAGGCATTGGTGCAGAGTTCTAGAGTTAACATAAGTTGGCTGCTCTCTTCCAGAGTGCTGGGAAATGAATGTGTCTAAAAGTTAATCAACTGAGTTCATGACTTGACACATGCAAGACAACACTCAAAACAAGAGAAAATGTGCCTTTGCCTCGACACTAGATTCCCCAACCATTGTCTCAAAGATAAATTCTGGGGTGGTGGTAGTGTGGCACGCCTTTAATGCCAGCACTCAGGGGGCAGAGGCACACAGATCTCTGTGAGTTCAAATCCAGCCTGGTCTACAAAGCAAGTCAAGTACAACAGGGCTGTTACACAGAGAAACCGTGTCTCAAAAACCAAACAAACAAAGCAAAAACAACAACAACAACAAAAAAATAAATAAATTCTGTGGCCTACTTTGGTTCTCTTCCAACAGAGTCAAGCCCTCGCTAAGAATACACCTGGAGGCCAGTGTCTGTTCATCTTTCAGAAGCAACTGCAGTTTTCAAAGGTTTGAAAATTTTCTGGGAACCCTATTTTACTGATTACTATTTCTGATTATATATTTTTAAAGTCTATGTGAGTCACTCTAATACTAAAAAACCAATGCTACCACAGCTTATTTTAACAAACACACATACACACTCTCTCACACACACATTCTTTAAAAGGACCTTGGGGACACATCCCCCATGGAGGGATACCCCCTTAACCTAGAGACAGGAGAGAAGTCCTAGTCCCTACTTCAAATGACTTGTCAGATTTACATGACCCCACCTAGATAGCATAGCCCTACATGTGGAATGGGGATGGGGGATGGGAGGGGAGGGTGGTCAGGGTGCAAGTGAGGGGGGAAAGAGGATAAGTGGGAGGGAGGGAGTGGGAACTGGGATCGACATGTAAAATTTTAAATTATATTATTAATAAAAAAAAAAAGAATTTTAAGCACAAGCATTAAAAAAAGTAAAAAAAAAAAAAAAACCCATAGAGGAGCATCCTACAACTTAAGAGCACTCTTCCTCAAAATTCTCAAGATCATCAAAATACAAGGAGAATACGAGAAGAGAGACAACCAAAGAGAGCCTAAGGGCTCAGCACTGACTAGAGAATGGGGTCTTGGAACAAAAGGCTGATAGGTAAAACAAGGAAATATAATGTGCATTTTAGGTACAATATGAGCTCATTAGTCATAATATAGCATGCGGTATAAGGGCATTGTGCCAGTGAAGGGACACAAGGAATACTCTGCACACAGAAATGTTTCTAAAAGATAAAGTCTATTAATGATTTTTTAACATTACTACAATGAAATACCATCTCACACCTGCCATAGTAGTCAGAATTAAGGACAGAGATAAACACTGCTGAGTATGTATTATGTGGAGAAATGCAAACCTTCTCACACTGCTACTAGATATAGCACCCTTGGGAAAGTTTGGCAGGTCCTTGAAATGCAATTTCCATGTGACTCAGCAGTTCCACTTCTGGACACTACAAATACCCACAGGAAATAAAAGCAGGGTCTGCAGAGATAACCTAGCAAGTAAGAGCAGAGGCTGCTCTTAGTGGACCCAGTGTCATATCTTAGTATTCACATGGTGGCTCACAACTGTCCCTAACTCCAGTTCCAGAGGGTCCAACACTCTTCTGACCTCCTTGGGCCATCACAAACAGGGGGCACAGACATATGTGCAGGCAAAAACACCCACAGGTGTACATTTTAAATTAAGAAATGAAAACAAAGCCAGGTAGTGGTGGTGCACACCTTTAATCCCTGCACTCGGGGAGGCAGAGGAAGGTGGATCTCTGTGAGTTCTAGGTCAGCCTGGTCTACAGACCCAAGTTCCAGGGCAGCCAAGAATACACAGAGAAACCCTATTTCAAAATATCAGAAAAAGGAAGGGATGGAGGGAGAGAGGGAGAGAGAAAGGGAGGAAGGAAGAAAGGAAGGAAGGGAGAGAGGGAGGGAGGGAGGAAGGAAGGAAGGAAGGAAAGAAGGAAACACAAGTAGCCAAAGGCACCCTTCACATGTGTCCAGAATATGGCTTCACTGACACTTAATATTCACTTGCAAAAATGGGTATAGTATATGTCCCTTTGAATGCTGCTTCAAAACGCAGTCATTCCCTCTTAATTACTAGAAAATTGAACCAGTGGGTAAATATGTTGCTGCAAGCCTGACAACCAGAGTTCAATTCCCGGGACCTGCATGGCAGAAGGAGAACACTGACTTCTATTGTCATGAAACACCAATATGTACACGCCAATGGCACAAACACATGCACATACAAACACACAAAGAAGTATAATGCATAATAACTAAAACAAGAAAAATCATATTATTTTCCATTCTCCCCTTTTCAAGCATTCTAATCACATTGGCAATATTAACCTTGTAAAAATATTTCAATTAAAGCTCTGTCTCCTACAGCACAATACATTTATTTACACAAGAAAATAAACTCTTGGTCCTCCATTCACTTTCAGCAGGAAAATGAATTGTAGCAAACTACTCTATTAATAAACATTTCTTTAAGCATTGCTGTAAGTTATTCTCCCTGTCACTTTCATTTTGGTTTCTCTCAGCACAACAATAAACATATTTAAATGATGTGTTCATTTATTTTAAAGGTGAAATCAGTTTCACATTCAAGCACTATCTCCTACATGTCAACTACTGTTACTACATATTAGTTTATTCATATTTAGAGTTGGTTTAGAATAAATAAAAATTGCGGTAATTCCTACTATTGTGAATTCAAGTTATTTAATTCACTCTAGGGAAATGTTGAAGTACCTCTCAGGATTTCCTGTCAATAAAGCCCAGATGTGGGCTTAATAGACTAATTGTTCCCCTTATCATGGAAGATATGTTCAAAGACCCAATGGACACCAAAAACAGTGAGTAGCACTGAACCACCAAATCTATTATGATTTTCCTATGGAACTTTTGCTGAAAGTTTAATTTATGAAGTAGGTACAATGAGAACAGCATAGGCTCACATACTTGAATCCTTGGTCACCAGGGAGAGGCACTATTTCAGAAGGAGGAGGTGTGGCCTTGTTGGAGAAGTGTGTCACTAGGGATGGGCTTAGAGGTTTCAAAAGCCCATGCCAGGTCCAGTCTCGCCAACCCCTGCCTACAGATCAGAATACAGAACTCTCAGCTACTTCTCCAGAATCATGTCAGCTTGCATGCAGCCAGCCATGCTCCCTATCATGATGATAATGAACTAAATCTCTGAAACTGTAAGCCAGCAGCAGTTAAATGTTTTATAAGAGTTGCAGTGATCACAGTGTCTCTTCACAGCAATAGAATAGAAACTATGACTAAGGCCCACAATAAGAAATTAACAACAATGACCAACAAAGTCAAGCAAACATACTGTAATATAAATCATATCAGTGTTCATGATGGTACACACCTGTAATCCTAACACTGGGAAGCTGGAGGAAAAGGGCCTCAGGAGTTCATTTCAACCTTAAAGCCTCTACAGCAAGTTCAAGGACAACCTGAGCTGTGGGAAACTACCAACATGTCTCACTTCACACCCCATTGCCTGATGTAGGCTTCTCATAAATTGATGAATGGGAGGAAAAGTGAATTAATAATTGGCTGAATATATGTCTCCTCTTCTCCCACCCTACTCACATGATGTGGTGGTTTAATTAGGAATGGCACCCACAGGCTGATAGATTTGAATGTTTGGTCATTAGGGAGAGGTGCTGCTTGACAGGGATTAGGAGGTGTGGCCTTGTTGGAGTAGGTGTGGCCTTGCTGGAGGAAGTGTGTCACTGGGGGTGGGCTGTGGGGTTTCAAATGCTCTCTCTCTCCTCCTGCTGCCTGCTGATCCAGATGTAGCACTCTCAACCACCTTTCCAGCACCATGTGTGCCACCATGCTCCCTGCCACGATGATAATAGGCTTAACATCTGAACCTGCAAGCCAGCCCTAATTAAATGCTTTCTTTTATAAGAGTTGCCGTGGTCATGGTGTCTCTTCACAGCAATAGAACACTGAGATACATGCCTAATAGTTTATTGCGTCTTCCACATAAGAATAAGGTCTTTAGCACCTGTTTTTGTACTATGGTTGTCTCATCTTATTTGTAATTTTGCTTTCTATGATTTGGTTATCCATGCCAACTGCAAGCCAAAAACAGGAAATGGAAAATTGCAGAAATAAGTCATAAATTTAAACTAAATACCATTCAGAAGATTACATGAACACAGTACTGAAATACTACAACAATCTAACAGCCAAGGTGACTACTCAGTGGTAAAGGGTGGGTAGTATTCAGAGCGGGGGTGTTCTGAACAAAAGACTCATATTGTAGGATGGAATTCAATCTCACAAAGTTTTCGTGCTGATTCTTGAATAGTTTCTTGGGTATCAGCAGGGGTCAGTAGTAGCCTAAGGCTGCATCATAATGCTGAGGCCATTCACCTTAAGCGCCAGAGGATGCACTTAGGCTCTGGCTGGCACATGACAGAAACAGGAAAGAAGACAAGGAGAGTTAGGATACAGAAAAGCAGATAACGTGTTAGTACCCTGAAACTTTCCCCTCTTTACTTTCTATTTAAAACCAAATCAAATCAATATATTCTGTTATTTAATATGTAAACTGTATGTTATATGCTACTCATAAAGTAAGGTTTCAAAATGTAGACCGACAACAGAGATACAGGGACCTGTACCTGACTACATGGAGGGTGGGGTTTCTGGAGAGGAAAAGTATGTTACCTCATTAAAGGAATACTTACTCTTCTGCTCAGAAGGCTGCCTGCCTTAGGGTGGTCTCTTGGCCAGGTGATAGACAGGTCCTGCTGGATTAACTCTGCCAGCCTGGAATTTAGTATGTCAACCAGGCTGGCCTCAAACTCAGATTCACCTTGCCTCTGTGCCCTGAGTGGTGGGATTAAAAGATGCACAGCCTGGGTTAAGGCTTACGAGAAGAGGTAAATTTGATGTTCTAATTTTTGGAGCAGATCAGAATGTCATGGCTCCACCCAGAACCCAAAGTGGATTCCTTTGAAAAGGGGCTCAACAGCCTATAAGGCTCCTTGAACAACTCCTCTTCTGAACGGGTACCCTAAAAACATTAGATGTGCTAAAGTTAGAGAATAAATACACCCCATTTCCACCATGAAAATGCAGAGATCTAGTTCCAGAGTTGTTCACTGTTAGGTCTCAAACCTGAGACAAATGGTGAAGGTGCCTAGTTAACATATCAAAGTGGACCTGGATGCCAAGTTCCCCCAGCATCCCTCAGTTCTGTTACAGGGTTTGGCTGGTATAACCCACCCCCTACCCTAACCTTCAGCAGCCCATGAGCTTCCCTCCCACAGCTGCTCTTCCCTGTGTAACCCACCCATTTAGGTTACCTGCCCTTTTGTGTACCCTTTACCCTCCTGGCCTCTTGGCCTGGCTCTGCCTTCTCCCCCGCCGGTATCCTCACGTGACCCAGTTCAGTCTGGTCATGTCCACTCTGAACTCTCCCTTTTATCTACAATAAACCTTCCCCTCTACCGCACCTAGGAACAGCCATGTTCTTTCCTTTTGCTTCTTTTATCATTCATTCACAGTATGAGATTAATATCTGGACTGGAATCTGAATCACACACTCAGGTACTATAGCTTCAAAGTAAAGGAGCCCATTTAGGAGGAGGAATAACAAGGAACGAGGAACCAATCTTCAGGCATTCCCAGCGCTCGGCAAGGATATTCCCACGGCTTTCCCGGTTCTTGCCCTGTTTCCTAGCCAGTTTCTCTCCTGGTTACACTTCTCCAGGTTACCTCCACTTCAAAGCTTTCCTAACCTCCTGGCCAGAGTTGCCTGTTCTCCATCAGAGTTCCCTTCCTCCTAGTGCACAATCACACCACAGGTAATGGGCCCTCTGTGGTCTGAATGTTTGGGGAGGATTAAGAGGTGTGGCCTTTGGCAGTGTCGGAGGAGGTATGCTACCAGGGGTGAGATCTGAGGTCCCAAAAGCCCACACCAGGCCCAGTTTCTCTCTCCGCCTCCTGCCTGTGGGTTAGGATACAGACTCTCAGCAAGTACTCTAGCACTATGCCTACCTGCCTGCTTGCTACCACGCTCCCCGATCATAGACTCACCCTCTGACACTGTAAGCAAGCCCGCAATTAAACACTTCCTTGGTCATGGTGTCTCTTCACAGCAATAGAATAGTAGATACAGTCCCCGTGTCTACTCCCTCCATTGAACAATCGCAAGTGTAAGCCCCATGTCCCACACCCACACACCTAGCCCTCTCTATCTTCTTTAAGAAGCCTGTGACTAATAAGAAGGCCAGTGAGATGCAACCAACTCGTCTCCATATTAGAAATCAATACACATCATTGTTAAGGAAGATTAGGAACTAAGGAGGTAGGTTTTTTTGTTTGTTTGGGGTTTTTTGGTTTGTTTTGGTTTTTGGTTTTTCGAGACAGGGTTTCTCTGTGTTGCTTTGGAGCCTGTCCTGGAACTGGCTCTGTAGACCAGGCTGGCCTCGAACTCACAGAAACCCGCCTGCCTCTGCCTCCTGAGTGCTGGGATCAAAGGTGTGCACCACCAATACCGGCTAAGGAGGTGGTTATTGAAGAGCAATTGCTTAAGGTGCTCACAGCTAAGGCTAACCACAGAACACATTCTAGAATTCTGTAAATGTCAAATATAAATTTCATAGAGAAATTATCAGAAAGGGACATGGAGTAACTGGAAAAGCACTAACTCAAGGGCATGAGACGGAAGTTTCTAGACAGAGTCCCCTCCACCCCCCCACCCCCCCTATATACACTTGGCTATCACCATGATCCCTGTATTAACCCCCCATATTGTTTTCAAATGTAAAATTAAAAAACACAGTATGAGTTTGATCTCTGCCATTTCCAACTTGAGTAACAGCAGGTAAGCAGGTTATTCTCAAAATACTAGCCACTTACCAATGAAAGGCAGCAAATTCACACATATAAATTATAGCAATCAATAAAAGCTTTTCCCTCATATCTCCAGTTTCAGCTTCACATTCACTATTACTTACTGAAGGTTTCCCTTCTCCTGGGGTCAGAAACAACCACAGACTTTGACCTCCCTTGTACAGACCAACTGATTTCTCAGATTCAAAGTCCGAACTACCCCAAAGGCTCTTCTTGATGGACCATTAAACAGTGAAAGATTTTTCAGGCTTTCCCCGCTGATAATTATCTTGGGTTTAAATGGCTGCTTAAGAATAAGATAAGGATGTCTGTGTGGAAAGATGGCTCAGCAGGCAAAGGTACCTCTTGCCAAGGCTGAAGATGGAGTTTGACCACCCCAGGCCCCACATGGTAGATAGAGAGAACACAACCTCTACTCACACCCTGTGGCACATAAATGCATACATACACACAAAATGAATAATAAAACATAGGCTTGTTCCAATGATACACACATATAAAAATGCCATATTAAAATACTTTAAAAAGAAGGAAAGGGGTAGGGGTGTAGTGGCTCTCCGAACTAGGTCTCAACTAGAAGGAACCAGCCCAAGCCACACAACGCTCTGCTCTAAAGGCTGCGGCCGAAGGATGGCTGAATGGTCAGGGATTCAAGGCCAGCCTCAGGTACACAGAAAGTTCAAGGCCAGTCTGAACTATATGACATCCTATCTTTAACAAAACAACACACACATACACACAAAGGGGGGGGTGAAGAAAAGTGCCATTACTGTTTTCTTTCTGAAATTAATTCACTTGTATGACAACCACCGCTAAAACACATCACTGACATTTGTGAGCTGCTTTTCACGGCTGGCACCTCAGTGACTTGAAAATAAAACTCTGTAAGAACTGGGTCACTCTTTAAAAATACGCCCTGTACCAAATGGGTGCCACAGTAAACCAAACTTAAGGAAAGAGGTAGGAAACCCGGCCTTTGCAAGATTAAAAAAAAAAAAAAAATCTGAGTGAACGCTGGAGTGGAAGAGGGCCAGAACCTGAGAATTTCTGGTTTGATCACAAAGGTTATAAACACTAACTTGGTATCATGCTACGGGTTCAATTATATACTAACTTGATACTGCCTTTCTACCGAATTATTGATGAGCAGCATTAAGACACTCAGCAGACTCATTCAGACCTCAAAACTCTAGTTTGCATTGATTTTCATCTATAAACAGTACACAGTAAGTATATATTTATCATCAAGAACAAAAAAAATGGAGAAGAAAATGAATCAATAGAACTATAAAAGACAGCATTTAAGGAGGCAAAGGGAGCTAATAGAAAGAGCCTACTCATGCTATTGGGCATCCACCATCAGCGATCAGTTCTGGACCTGCCTTTCTTTCACTTGAACACTTCAATCTTTCCATCTATGGGAACAGTGTGTGAACACTGCCTATACCTTCCAGGGTATTCAAACTGCCTGATTAGCGTTGCTTTTAGGCCACCCACTGCAATGCCTCCACTCTGGCCCTGTGAGCTTTGACTTACTGTGCAGTATAGGGGGACTGAAAGCACATTAAGCAGAGAGGCAGGGTCTGATGAGAACATATTGGTACAAAAAAACCCCATAATGATGTCTGAAACCTAATCCAAACTCTATATTGGCAATATTCCTAAACCCTTTACCTCTTGGTTCCAAAAAACTGAAGGGACTTTTGTACTGTCCCTTACTGTTTTTTGCAACAAGGTCTCATGTAGTAGCTCAGGCTAGCGTCTTTGAATAGATGTGCTGTATAGCCAAGGACAACCCTGAAGTTGTAATTCTTTAGCCCCTGTCTCCTCTGTGCCGGATTTCAAGCCAGCACCACTACACTCAGTTTATAATAAATGAGGACAAATCCAGGGCTCTGTGAATGCAAAACAAGTACTCTGTCAACTGAGCTATATCCCCAGGCTCTATCATTGTTGGTTTAAAAAAAAAAAAAAAAAAAAAAAAAAAAAGTTATTTCCTAGATCTGTATCTTTCAATTCAATAATTTAAGATTCCCTTAACAACACAATAAAACTGGTTTCCTCTACTGTTTTAAACACACCTCCAAACCCACCCTCGACTATGGTTCCTCATGTTTAATTTATGATTAGATTGGCTCTCTTTCCCCCTCCCTCTCTCCCTCCCTCTCTACCTCTCTCCCTCCCTCCCTATCTCTCTTCTCTCTTGTGGATGCATGTGTGTAGGTTAGAGGCCAACTTTCAGGAGTCAGTTCTCTCCTTCTATCTAGTGGGTTCTGAGGATTTGAACTCAGGTAGTGAGGCTTAACAGAGCAAACACCTTTACCTAATAATAAGCCACCTCGATGACCCCAGACTGGATCTTGTAAAGAAAACGTGCCTACATAATGAGTTGTCATCCAAATATTGTTGTGGTTTTTCTGGCAACTGAGTTACTTATATTTATTACTTATAAAGCTGGGGTTTAACTCAATGGTAGAAATTTACATAGAAACATAGAAAGCACAAGGCACTGGGTTTGGATCCAGCACTGGGCAAAAAAAAAAAAAAAAAAAAAAAATCAGTTTATCGCTTTATTATAAAAGATAAAATCTTCTTCATAACTGGACCTTATGAACAAAGCTATCTAGATCTCTCCAAAAATATTTTCTAATAAAATGAATGTTTTAAGAGGAAAAACACCCTGCCAATCTAACTCTTCATTATCTCTGTGCCCACAGTATTATTAAGACACAATTTGCCAAAGAAAACAATAAAATAGAAAATAATAAAGAACAATTTGCTTTTTCAGAAGCCATGCACACACCAAACAGGCTTTTCCAGACACAGGAATAGTGAACAGAAATAGGATGATTAAAGTTGACACAGACTCATATCTCCTGAGACCTTATACAGTAGCAAAGTTCCCAGCAACCGACATTATATAATCATTTTATAACCAATAAACATGGGTGTAGTACAAAGACGACCTCTTTCTGTTTCCCCAATTTTCATCATCACCCACAGTAAAATGTTAATTCCAAACCATATGACATGATGAGCCTTTGGATGTTAAAACAGGTGGAGATCAGAAGCCACCTTCGAGGCCTTCTCCAGACCCAGATTAAATGCCTGGGAAAATTAAATGCTAGGGAATTTCAATCTGCCTTCCATTTCAAGATTCTTAGGAGAGGACTGGAGGGGGAAAAACATATTTTCTCACAGGCAACTCAGTAGATCACCTTTGGTCAAAGCTTGGGCCTCACAACAGGGACTATAAATTACCTTTCCCTGAACACTGACACCCCACCCCACCTCCTGACTCAGCACACTCTCCAATCTTCTCCCTCTGTATGGGATGGGGGTTGCCTACATGTACATCTGGTCTGTGTACCACTTGAGTTGCATGCCTGATGGCAGAGGAGGACAGAAGAAGGCATCAGATCTCCTGGAACTGGAGTTACAGACAGTTGTGAGCTGCCATGTGCATTCTGGGAATGGAACCAGGGTCCTCTGGGAGAGCAGTCAGTGCTCTTAACCTCCGAGCCATTTCTCCAGACCTTCAAACTTGGGGATGCACAGAGACCCTCTTGTGTAAGGAATTTCCCTAGACATTTATGAACACAATCCTTAGGCCTGAAACTAAGACCCACACGTAATTCAGAAGCCTCAAGAAAAGGATTGTGGGAAAAGAAAAATCCTTACAAACCTTCGTCACCCAGAGTTGCTATGTTCTCACACAGTGCATGTCTTATCTGCCACTCCAGGGGCACGGTATGGATCACTACCCTCACCCTGCACTACCCAAAAGAAAGCCACAGCCATTCAAAAAAGAAACTCTTTCAATGTTCCCTGCAGAAAAAAAGACTGCTGTCTCCTGTCTCTAAGAATGCTTCAAAGCAAAAGTGATGAAAGGCTAAGTGGGACAACAATAAAAATCAGAACGATCCATTACTATTGTTTGCTTTCTCAAACTGAAGTTTTACTCATGGACTATTGAAAGTCATGGCCTTTGGCCACTCTAAGCACCGGTTAGAGTAGCCACAGATAAAGAATTTGATTGTTTGAGCTCTCAGGTTTGAAGTCAGGCTGTACTGGGGTCAAATCTCAGCTCAGTCACATGCTGACAGTGTGGCCTCACACAGATAATTTTTAACAATCTAAGTTTCAGTTTTCTCATATGTAAAATGAGGGTAATAACTGCATTTACCTCAAAGGATGCTTTGTAAAAAGTTGAATGTTGTCTGGTGTTTAGAAAACACAATAAAACTAAATACTAATAAAGTATTATGATGACTTTGAAAAAGCTATATATAATACAGTCATCTTACATCTTAAATTCTAACTTACCATGTAAAATTATATTTACTATTTGGACACGGTTAAATACATGGAACACCAATTCAAACATACTGAATGATTTTTTGTTTTGTTTTGTTTCTGAGTCAGAGTTTTTCTCTGTGTAGTCCTGGCTGATGCAGAACTCACTCAGTAGACCAGGCTGGCCTCGAACTGAGAGATCTGCGTGCCTCTGCCTCCCGAGTGCTGGGACGAAAAGCATGTGCCATCATGGCTCAACTCTAATATGGTTTCTTTAAAAATTAAAAAGCTTCTTAGCCGAGCGACAGTGGCAAACACCGTTAATCCCAGCACTTAGGAGGTAGAGGCAGGTGGACCTCAATGAGTTCAAGGCTAGCCTGTTCTACAAATCCAGATCCCGGACAGCCAGGGCTGTTACACAGAGAAATCCTGTCTGGAGAAAAGAAAAAAAATGTAAGTTTCTCCTCCCTATCTCCAGTAGGGTTTCTGACCTCTGCTTCGTGCGTGCTGGGATTGCAGGCTACAGCACCACACCCAGTTTATGGAGTGACGGGATCCAACCCTAAATGTGGTGCACACTAGGTGAATGCTCTGCCGACTGGCCCACCTCCTCAGCCTGATAACCTCCGCTGACCAGGCCAACCCTTCATTTACCTGCTGCTAACCACCAAACGCGCTTCTGGCCTGTCCCTCAACAGTTGTCTCTCTCTTTGCCATTTTTATGAGAACCGATCTCACTGCCTGTTAAAAATGAAAGTGACGAATCATACCATGAATGTCAAGGGCAAGGATGTGCCTTCCAACAGTTTCCTCAGTGTTGTAAGTAGCTCAACAGAAAGATTGTGTTTTGATTTGCAAAATAGCCATTTGCAACATCTGTCCCAAGGCAACAAGCACATTCCAAACACTTCTTCAACTAGAATTTAGGTTTATTTAGGATTTATTTTCCTCGGGAGAGTCTGGTGACACTTTTGTCATGTTCCCTCTCACCCTGCCCCATATTGCTGGGTCAAAAGGACCACTCCAGGATGCCTCTCTCTGGGATCACGGTTCTTGCACAGTGGAGTATCCTAAGAGTAGAACACCACACTGTCCAAAGACTCTGGGCTAACCTGCTTTTCTTTCACCCTAAGTAAGCTAAGCTAGCAAATGCCTTTCTAGACTGCTTTCAACTTCCACAAATCAAAGTCCAAGGTTCCCAGCCTCACCCAACACCCCCACCCCAACTCACAATCCATACATCTGAATATAAATTGGCCACTGATTCTGTATCTCTCATTTCTTCCACAGACACAAGGAGTTCCTCCTTTATACAATAAGGTCATAGGCTAGACAAAGTATTATGTAGCTTATAGTCCTAACTACCCCATCTTCCTCATGTCAAAACACAATTCATTTACCCATGCAATAACTGTTGAGTATCTGATGCAAAGCAGTGTCATCATTGTAAAGGTGGAGTGTAATATGATTGTCCCTCAAAAAGTTCATCTTCTGGAATGAGAAGACACAGAAAAGCAGTGTTTCAATCGTAAGTGCTTGCAAGATTTCAAAAGATATTATAAACCCACTACCGACACCCCAATCCTAAGAGAGGAATTTTCAATACCTCTCCCTTCTCTCCATCTAATTTTTTACCACATTTTTATTTTACATAATTTCTTTCTTTTTTTTTGTTATTGTTATATTTGTTTGTTTTGAAACTCACTGTGTAGACCAGATAGACCTCAAACTGGCAGAGATCTTTTCTGCCTCCATCTACTGAGTCCTGGGTACTGGGATTACAGGTGGACATCACATGTGGCCTTTATATCATTTTTTAAAAAGTATTTATTTTATGTGTATGAGTGTTTCAACTGCATTTATGTCTGTGTACCAGGTACATGCTGGGTGCCAGAGGAGGTCAAAAGAAGCCATTGGATACTTTAGAATTGGAGTTACAGATGTTTTTGAGCTGATACATGGATTCTGGGAATCAAACTAAGGTTCTCTGGAAGAGCAGCCAGAGCTCTTAACCACTGAGCCTTTTCTCCAGTCCTGCCATTTCCTAAATCTGTGTTCTCCACTCTGCATTTGTGGTTACTCCAACTCCCAGAGTACACTGTCTTCACTTGGCTCCCGCGCTCCCAACCAGTTTGTGGTTTCTGGGTTCATAAATCACTCCAACTTGCTATTCGTCTTGACTGATCTCTTGCACTGTTCTAAGGTGACCTCTCTGCTATCGAAGAATATCCAGGCCAAATCCTTTCAAGTGCCCCTCCCTACTAAACAGCAGCTGGAAAGAGTCTGAACTTAGTACTGGGTGGGATCTTTAATTATAATCTTTCTGGAGCTTACACACCCAACAACTTTCTGGCCAGAAAACAGGAACATGTTCTAAAATACAATTCAAGAAGCTGTATCCAAAGAGGAGAACCGAAGCACAGACAGAAGTCATAAAATAGAACTGGTCTGGGAAGGAGAGAGCTAGTCCTGGCTGCTGCTATCAAAGGAAACTACCAAGAAGAGGCTATGCCTAAGCGATGAATTCAAACAGAGGGTTGCAAACAAGCAACGAAAGGGCCCAGGGTTTGGTTTCCAAGACCAGCAAACCAGAAGTGAAGTTGGAGAGGTGAGTCTTTGTGAAGGAGTGCATGAGGAACCAGCAAAGTAGAAACAACTTCCTGCCTCAATCAGATTGCACGGGAAAAGATGGAAGAGAAAGCAAGCTCAATCATCTAACCAACACCCAGGACAGGATCAGAGAGGCCACGTAAAAAGATCCCTGCAATCAGAAGACAAGGTTCCCAGGCCCAGCTTTGCCCAGAGGGGCTTGCGCGGGCATAGCGAGTCACCTAACCTCCCTGGTCTCAGCTTTCTCATTTGTAAACTGAAGCAGTTGAACTGGCTGACCTCGAAGGCCCCTCCGTACCAAACTAAACCAACTGTATATTATTCCTCCGTTAAAACATTCATCGCGGCAGGAAAATGAGGGGAGAGGGAGTTCCCTGCAGTCTCTTTCTACAGTTTTTTCTTCCTCAACTTCAAGTTGTTTCCTAAACTTATTACAATTATGTGCCTCGCACATCACAAATTTAACACTTTCCTATAGACTTTCACTAATGAATTAAGTTTAAAGAGGAGTTGATTACAAGAGGTGGGAGTGTAATTAAACGCCCTTGCTTCACCTTTGTGGGACCAAAACACGGGTCTCTGTATTCATCTTAAAATTCTAGTTATGATTTTACAGTCCTCCAAGAAACGTGCCCATTCAGTGTTGGCCCGATACATACACAACTTTAAGGGTAAAACAGATGTCCCTATATGCCATGAAAAGGTAAATAAACAGGAAGGGTTATTTTCTTTTCAATATTACCCACTAAAGCTTGGGTTTTTGTGTTTTCTTTTGTTTTAACTTGTAAAGTCTGTACTTTACATTGCAGCTTGCTGAACCGCACAAAATTCTTGGCACTGACTTTCACTGAAGACTGACATTTTCTTATGCTGCATCCAGAGGCCCCAGAGCTCCAGGAAAGGCATCAAATCCAGCAAACAGGGATGCAATTTCATTCTGTCCCTATTTGAGCCCATGCACCAGAAACAGGCAGGGCAGCCACACAACTTAAGAGAAACACAATGGTTCAGAAAGCTTCGTTAAACAACCACGCAAAGTTTAAAACTGAAAACTTGGTACCCTCCCTTCCTAGATGCAGGGTATCACGATGTGCTTCCAGGGCAATGGTATAAAGCAGCTACGCTCGGGACTTCACACCTGAGTGCCAGACTCCCCCCCCCCCGCAGGGCAGGAGACGCCTGGGGCGAGGAATTGAGTGAGTCCCACGCCGAGCACAGCTAAGCCAAGCCAGGCTTTCCTGCACAGCCTCCCTGTCCCGAACCTCGCCCGCGCGCGCGTCCCAGCACCCGGTACCTGCGGCGACCGTCCGGCAGCTCCCGCCCGCGATGCCCGCGCCCGCTTGTCCGCTCCGCCGCAGCTACCTCTCGCCCGCCTCTTAGCCGCGGCGCTCCCGCCACTGCGCATGCTCGTCTCGCATCCCCCGCCCGCACGCCTGGAATCCACTTGCCAGGTTTTAGTTGCTGCACCCAGGGGAAAGGTAGCCGGACCTTTGGGTTCAGGTGAAAGGAGGCTTGCAGGAGCTGGGAAGGATTGGAGGTGGACAAGCCCTGCAGAGCGTCATCCCCGCTGCCCACACTTTACCCAGCCCAATTACAAGGATCTGCACCCCTGCAATGAGTTTAGCACGGTGATTCTCTAAAAAGGGGGCATAGGGATCACCTGGAGGCTTACTCAAACCCAGAGTTTCATGTCTGTCTGTGCATTTCTAATGTGTTATCAGGAAGCTGGTGCCTACCACTTTTGGAAACTGCATCTTGGAAGACAAGATATGCATTAAAGTAAAGCAATTTCTCTCTTCCTTCTCCCCTTAGGAGAATTCAGATAGTCCTTCCTCTCCATTTAAGGACCACACCTATTTAAAATAAATAACCAAAGCCCACACTCAAACAAAGGTGGGGTCTTGTTCTAGAACATGTGAGTGGAGCAAATGGAATGCAGCTTCAAGAGTTCTTGTTTACTTTCCTGGGAGCATAATCCATAGCTGTGCAGGGTACCATACCACCCCTTTGCTGCCCTTTGACCTAAGGTCCTACGTGTCCCTTAGGATCTAGTCTAGAGCTGATATAAAATAAGGTAACAATCAGACCCGTAGGAATACGGCTTGAGAAGGTGTCTGAAATTGTTTAATGTCCAAAAGAACAGGATGAGTAAATAAATATGGTAGTGGACCAAAGAGGAGTGAGAAAAGATTTCTCCCTGCCTAGAAAACCTTATAATCAAAAGTCTCATAAATTTAACGTTTTCGTCTGAGCTCGGATCTACAAGAGGAATTGTGTTCTCAAAAATATTTACTTAAACTAAACATGTGTGTACAACTTGACCCAGACACCCAGCCTTTTCATTCTTAGCTATTATCCAAGAGAATTTAAAATATACAATCACACAAAGATTTAAATACTAATGCAGCAGCCTTTTTTTTTTTTTTTTTCTTTTCTTTCCACCAAAGTCTGGAAGGAATTGACTGTCAATAGGTAAATGAAAAGCAAATTGTGCTATATCAGTACAATGGAATACTACTTGGTACTAAAAAAGAATGAGCTACTCAAATGCTTCATAGATTGCCATGTCCTCCTGTACGGGGGGTTGGGGGGAGGGATGAAGAAAAGGCAAAACCCAGAGACACATGGACAGAAAAATGCTGAGATTGTATGGTTTGGGCTCCAAAGTGCAGAAGCCATTGCATCCTGGAAGCTAAGTGTCTCTGTTATGTGCAGGGGGACGGGGCGAAGGAGGCAGGAGGTGGGCTTAGGGAGTCTCAGTAGAACAGTCTCTGTGAGCAGCAAACATGAGGGAGGGGATAGAAAGGTGTGGTGACATCTTCAACACACACTATCAACACTGGAAATGGTTCACAGGAAGGCTTTGCTTTCCCTTTGAGTCTGACCTGGGGAAGGCTTTGCCACCTCCACAGGGCTGAGGCATCCGGATCCTTGACATAGCCAACCCCTTGTCAAAAAATACACATTCATTCGGGACTTCATTTGCTCCCTACAATAGATAAACCTCAAAATCATAATGCTGAACTAAAGAAACTAGAAAGAAAATATATAGTATAGGACTTTATTTCTGTGACGTCAAGCCTATAATGACAAAAAACAAGTCAGTAATTGGCTGGGCCAGAGATGGAGAATGAACTGCAACAGGACAATGAAAATCTTTTGGGGGTCATCGAAACATTCCTTTTGTTTGTTTGTTTTGCTTTTTTGTTTTTGTTTTTCCAGATAGAGTTTCGATGATGGGAGATGCTATTCTGTAAATATGTTTCTCATACTTGTTAATTAATAAAGCCCTGTGGCCAATAGGAAACAAGATAGGTAGGGCTAGGAGACTAGGAGGAGGAAAGAGGAAGTAGAAGGAGGGGTCAAGATGTAGCCTGGGGAGGAAGGAAGATGCTGGCCGCTGCTCCCGGATAAGATGAGCCACGTGGAAATACTTAGATAAGTAGAAATGGGTTAATAATTAAGACAGAGCTAGCCCATAAACAATAATGGTAACTGGCCAACAGGATTGTATCAAATACAGAGTCTCTGAGTGTTACTTTGGGGCCGGCACGCCAGACCTAGACTAGTGGCAGGCTGGCGGAAACATACATACTACGTTTCTCTGTGGCTTTGGAGGCTGTCCTGGAACTAACTCTTGTAGGCCAGGCTGGTCTCAAACTCAGAGATCTGCCTGCCTCTGCCTCCTGAGTGCTAGGACTAAAGGCGTGTGCCACCACCACCCGGCGAAACATTCTTTTTATTGATAATAATGATGGTTTTCCTTTTCTTTTTTAATTAATTAATTTTATTTTATGTTCATTGGTATTTTACCTGCATGTGTATCTGTGTAAAGTGTCAAAACTCCTGGAATTGGAGTTACAGACAGTTGTAAGTTGCCATGTGGGTTCTGGGGATTGAACTCAGGACCTCTGGAAGAGCAACCAGTGCTCTTAAGTACTGAGCCATCTCTCCAGCACCAATAATGATGGTTTTCATGGACATATGCAAATTCTAAAGCTAAGGGGCTACTTTAAATACATAAAATTTCAGTTTCTATAAATTATTGCCTAATAGGGTTGGAAAGAAAATCATACACTTATATCCTATATATGTAGTAAAAATATTGACTAAGGTAAGTCCATGAAAAAAATGCAGAACCCAAATATGACATCACTTGATTTGGAGAGAAGGCAAAAGAAACTCATTTCCTCTAAAGGAAGGTAAAATACCACTTTTTAAACATTTGTAGAAGAAATTATCCCCAAGATGCAAATTGTTGATGATAAAAACCCAAGTATTCCCCAGAAGGTTCTCACAAATCTAAAATGCACATGATTATAAATAAAATTGTAAGTGAGCCTGGTGATGTAGGCCTATAATCCTAGCTACTTGAAAAGCTAAGGCAGAAGGATTAAAAGTGGAAGACCAGCCTGGGCATCGTAAGGTTTCACAAGAACATGGGCTGCAAGAAAGAAAGGGAGAGAGGAAGGGAGAAAACGACTGTGTAGTTAACTGACCGTATTCACCACCAATGAAACATAAAATTTTCAGACTCAGGGAGCAAGTTGGGCATGATGAAGCAGACATGGGTAGATCTCTGTGAGGTCAAGGCTAGCCTAATCTACACAGCCTGATCTAGGATAGCCACAACTACATAGAGAGACCCTGTCTCAAACAAATAAATAAACAAACAAACAAACAACAAATAAATACATCATTGAGATTAAAAAAAAAAAAAAACAAAATAAGCAAGAAAGTTCCAGGTCAAAGCTCTCAGCTCAGATCATATTTGATAAAAATGACTATATTGAGAATTTAAAGATCAATCATTTAAAAGTAGAGTCGTGCCTGTAATCCCAGTACTTGGGAGGTAAGGCAAGATCAAGTGTTGTAGGCCAATCTCTGCTACATAGCAAGTTCAAGGCCTGCACAGGCTACATGATACCCCATCTCAAGTAAACACATAAAATGGGGGCAGGGGAGGAGGGAAGAGACTAAAGGAATAGTCTCAGTAGCAAGAATTCACAGGAAAGACGTGCTGTACTTGGGTAAGAACAAGAGTACTGTGCTTATAGTAACCATAAACTGGAGAGATAACTCAGTGGTTAAGAGCACTTGTTGCCCTTGCAGAGGACCCGGATCTGATTCCCAACACCCACATGATAGTTCACAATCATCTGTAACTCCAATTTCAGGGGATCTGATGCCTTCTTCTACCCTCCTCAGGCACCTACCATACACGTTGGTGCATAGACATACATGCAGGTAAAACACTCACCCACAAAGTAAAATGAGTAAATCTAATTTAAAATGCTTTAAAATAAAGATCAGTAGTAAATATATGTCAAATTTAACCAGGGTTCCGTAGAGGAGCAGAACCAATAGAATATATATATTACAAAGGGGATTGACTTGCACAGCACCTGCTGGGTAGTTTGGGTAGGTAGCAAAGGTTGTCTATATGCTGGAGAGGTGGTGAGCTCTGTCCTTGAGGCTGAAAGCCTCAGCTGTGGCAATCTGTCGCTGGATTCCTGGAGAGGTGCTGTTCTTTAGTCCACATTGGGAAGGTGAAGGAGCTGAGCTCTGATGTCAATAGAGAACAGTAGCACTGTAGCAGCAACAGCAAGCTGCAAAGTCAGGCATGAGAGAAGCAACTTTTTGCTAGGGCCTCCTTATATCTGCATGCCACTCACTGAGGGGGCGTGCCTTAGGGGAGGCTTTCCCATCTAGGTTAATCCTTCCAGGAAATACAGATCTTTACAGTTGATTCCAGCCACATCCAATCAAAATGACAACCAAGATTAACTACCACACCATATGCTCCAGTTTTTCTAGATAATTCCCAATTTTTGAATATTTGCTACCAAACGAATTGGGTTGAAGCATGTATCCCAGGTGTTGCTTAAAAAAGAAATATTATCAACTAAAATCAAAGTGGGAACACTTTCCATATCTTCTATTGCTTCTATTGTTAAATAATAACAATAGCTAAGTTACTGGACTTCTACTTAATATAAGTCACCATTTTCAGCTCTTCAAAGTATTGGAGTTTTTTTTATAGAATATCCATAACTGCCCTAAAAATTTATTTATAGGTGCATTTTTTAATGTAATTTTGGGGGACTGGAGAGATGAGTCAGTGGGCAGAGTATTTGTTGTTGAAGCCTTGAGGACTGAAGTTCAGATGCTTAACAGGGTGTGACAGCCACCAGTAATCCCAGCCAGGGGGAGGTGGGGATAGAGGCTCTCTGAAGGAAGGAAGCTGGCTAACCAAACTAGCTGAATTGGAAAGCTCTGTGTCCATGTGAGAGAATGTGCCTCTATATATAAGGTGGACAGCAATCAAGAAAGACACCCAATGTCAGAGTTGAGCTATGACACATGACACACACACACACACACACACACACACACAGACACACACATTTTTTCATAACACAACTGGATAACTAAAGGCAACTAAATTGTCATTCATATAAAGACCATCTTTTCTGATTCCACACTTTGCAAAGATGCATATGAATTATGAGTTTATTTTACTAGGTTCTTTGATAAGTGAAGGACCACAAAGAGAAAACTCTAGTGTTCACTACCATCACTGCTAATGTTCAGCCATTTTCTTTTTTTGTACTAACTACTACACAGACTCACAAGCACAAAATTCTAGGATTCTAACTCAAAATTCAATTCCAAGGTTGAGCTATTACCACAATACTAGTCCTTGAAAAGACATGTCTCTGTAGACATCCTGGACCCCTGTGTTTTAACTAGTATTTCCTCCCCAAAGCTCAAGGTTTCAAAAATAAACACAACCAGTGGCTGCCACAGGAACCAGTTTCACTTTGAATTTCAGAAAAACTAGATCCATTAAAAACAGTTTAGCAGGCTGGAGAAATGGCTCAGTGGTCAACAGCACTGCCTGCTCTTTCAGAAGCCCTGCGCTCAATTCCCAGTAACCACGTGGTAGGTCACAATTATCTATACATGGATTTGATACCCTCTTCTGGCATGCAGGGATATGCATAAACAAAATTTATTTTAAGAGTTTAGCATATAATTATTGCACAAAACAGTGTATTTTATTGCAACCTTTCCATTCGTGTGCATAATATGCTTCGATCATATTTCAACCATCCCCATTACCCTCTCTTGTCTCCTTGTCACATTTCTCTTCCCAAATACGTCTCTATTTTCAAGTTAGTGTTGCTTTTAATCTACATGAGAGAAGATGTGATATTTATCTTTTCTGAGTCTGTTTTGTTTGGTTTAGCAAAATGATCTCCAGCTCCACCCATCTTCCTGCAGATGTCATTATTTCATTCATCTTTGTAACTGAATAACACTTCACTGTGTATATAAACCATACCCATTCATCTTTTGGTGAGCACTCAATCGAACCATGATGCATTTTGAATGAAACCAGGAAGTATACTGCAAACATATTGAGTTTATGTAACTAATTTTTAAGAATAAAGTAGAGAAGAAATATGTACAAGTGAAAAGGGCAATATTCAGTTTAACATTCAGTTCAACTCTAGATTTGTGTTGATTTTCTTTATAAGAACATCATTTAGAGAAGAAAAGAATAATCTAAGAAATAAGGCAGAGATAAAAACAAATCTGTCCCTTCTATTGATTCTTTCCTTCTCCTGTAGCCATGACATAAGTTAAAAAAAATTATCTAAACCTTTGGGGATTTGAAACTGTAACTAAAATGAAAAACTAAAGGGACAGTCTAGCTTTTGAAATATTCACACACACAAGTGGAAATCAAACCAAACAATTATCCTAAAGTGAAGTGAGCATTAGAAGCAGAATTGGGGAAAACAAAACCACATATGTTAACTGAAATGTGGCAAATTACCAAAGGAAACCAGATGCGGAGCATCGCAGAGACTATATGTAGTCCACACACACCTTTTCACCTTTTACATATGAAATTATACATACGTGAAAATGACAGCATTTCAAAATTCTGGACAGTCAGTAACATATGAACACATGTGCATGATTTACCTTACTCTCTCACATTGTCTTCCTGGAAACCCCAAACTAGTATTTTCCACATTTACCTCTAACTTAAAAAAGAAAAAAATTATGTAAAATTTGAGATTCCTTTCTGACTTATCTATGCTCGACATCACTGGGCATGTTTCTAGGAGTCCATTTTCAGGCTCTCTCCGGGTTCTTGCAATGCATGCTTAAATCCCAGAGCTTTTTGTGCTTTACAGCTTGAAGGGCTACCTGGTAGATGAAAGCAACTAATTATTCCAGTCATTACTATTATATTTCATACACTGGAGGGCCATATCTGAGGCCTTTGTAATGCCAATAATATTAATTTGTTACCTATACAGAGGCTTCCGCATGTGTGAAGTAGTCTGTGTCCTTTATGTATTGCTTCCAAATTCAGTTACGTGTGTGTGTGTGTGTGTGTGTGTGTGTGTGTGTGTGTGTGTGTGTGTAACTGTTACAGAGGTGGAAAGACAATTGGCTTTACTGAGTGACTTATAAACTAAGTAGATTTGGGTCTGGGTTGTAATTAGGTGCTTTTAATGTTTCTACTAAGTTAAAACAGGTGCCTTGGTGCCGTTTGGCTATAAGGAATCATTTCTTTTCCTTCATAAGGATTCATAATGGTAGTTTGCAGTTATATTGTTCATCACTTGAGACTTTACCCAGCATACATATTCTCCCTTATAACTTTAACACATGTATGACAATAGCCAATACATAACCACTATACTGAAGAAGGGAATGGATTAATCAGATTCTGAGTTTTGAAAAGGTTGTACTTTACTGTGTAGAACAATCCAGTTATCACCTGCATTACACAAGCACTTATTTAAAACGTCAACGACAGAGGACTAGTGATATAGCTTGGTATCAGAGCTTACTGAGTATTCATGAGGTCTCATGTTCTATTGCCAGCATCACAAATATAAAAAAGACACAAATCACAGACTCTGTCAAACAAAAACGTTGGAAACTACTTACATTATACAATGGAATCCTAAAATATAGGAATGCCAGCAATGTGTTTTGATGGGACTTGCCTAACTAGCTGGCAGTTCCTATCACCTCTAGTCAGCAAGTCACAAAGGTCTCGATGGGATTGTAGTGCCATCTACTGGTCATTTTCATAGAACTTTATCACTAATAGGGACACTTCTATAAAAATGGCTAATGAAGATTTTCAGGTTTGTTGGTGTCCCTTTGATCACACACCTTAGGGCAACAAAGCTTAGCAAATACTAGGGACATGGGATATACCCACACAAAACTTTCTGCTTCTGAAGCTTTGCCTTCCCAACACATCATCTCCCCAAATGATAAGAGACAAGCATATACCAGGCCCTAGGTTCTGTCCTCAGCAGGTTCTGTCTCAGCAGGACAAAAAAGAAAAGACACACATTAGTAAGTTTGTATACTAAGACAGTGTCCATTTAAGAAAGTAACTTCTAGAACTATTTACATTGTTTATCTCATTTAAGGTTTATATTTTGCAATTTATATTATGTATATTAGAATATAAACGATAAATAAAAACTGTGCATAAACACATATATTTCCCAGACATAGTAGCACACAACTGTAATTCCCACATTCAGGAAACAGGCATGAGTTGCAGACCAGCCATTGGCAGTACATACCAAGACCCTGTCTCAAACAAAACAAACAAAAAAATAAGACAGATATTTAAATTTAAAATTTATTTTTTCAACAATACTAGCCTAAAAGAAGTATGGAGACCCCAGCATGAGGAATGGGTTGGAGAAGAAACAAACAAGCTAGACAAGGTCTCATATGCTCAGACTAGCCTTAAACTCCTGCTCCTCCTGCCTCCACCTCCCAAAGCCTGGGATTACAGACTTGCACTAACACACCCTAGAATGCTTCTGAAGAGATGTAGCCAAGACAGGATGAGTTTCTGAGAGCAGACTGTGGTAATGAGATCCAACAGGTTTGACATTTGGGAAGTAGAATTTTAGAAATGCAAACGAAAGTGATTACAGATAAACTGATTTGATGTCTGGGATTTTATTTAAGATTATCCAGCTAGGGGAAGGGGCCATAGGAGGGGTGATTATAAATGTAACAAAGACTGATGAAGGCTGCGGGTGCAGTTCAGGAGTAGAATCCTTGCACAAGGATCCTGGTCAGATGCCCAACTGGGGGCAGTGGAGACACAGAATTGATCAAAGGAAAGAACTGTTGATTAAGTGGTAGACATAAGGAAAGTCTGGATTTTCTCTACTTTTGCTTATATTTAAAACTTCTCATGAAAAAAAGCAAAACAAGACTAAAGTGCCCGAGAGCATTCAAGGTAGGAAAAACCTGGTAAGGAGATAGGCAGATGAAATATAAACTCTGCAGAGGAAGTAGGGGGTAAGTAGTGAGTTCTAGAATGATCAACTGATGGAAAGTTCCCAAAGTCTTCAGAAGGAATAAGTTACCCAACAACAACAACAACAACAATAATAATAAAGCAATGAAGATGGGTACACCTGTAGTAGACATCTTGCTCAGCCCATGATGCCGTGGGGTAGGGAAGAGGAAGAAAGGAGAGAGACCCAAGGGAGGCTCCTAAGGGTACCAAAAGTCAAGGGAAACTGCAAAGGATATACTGCTAAAACACAGGGAATAACCAAGGAAAGTGTTCCAGGGAGGCAGTGATCTAGATTGTCAAACCGTGGAAGAAGAAAGAAAAAGAGTGACCAATGGCCTTTGGGCTTAGCCAAATGAAGGCCACTAGAGAAGAGGAGGACTCAGGAGAAAGACTTTATTAAGCGGGTCATTAACTCCACAGGCAGTAGCTGCCCACCACACAAAGCCAAGGCAGGTGTCCGTTCTTAAAAGTTTCTAAGGGAGGGTGTGATCCTTGCATACTGAGGAAGTAGGTTTAGTTAATATATGACCTGTGCTGCAAGGCATGCATGACAGGAGTCAAGGAGACACTGGGTAGGGGAATGGGGCTGGTTAATGTGTGACTTTACTCAAGCTGCCTTGGACCCCGGGAAGCAGTGGGATAGTGAAGTGAGGATTTGGCTTTTCATGAGTGCTGTGAGGAGAGAAGGATACAGGTCTGTGAGGCTACTGACAGCAGCTAAGTGTAGCTGTCAGTTCCTTCCAGCAGCTGGGAGGGCAGAGAAAGATTATAGGTGAGTGTGTGGCTGCTCCCACACTACAAGGTCTGTCCAGGTGTCTGTCTAGCATGAATGGAGGCATGAGTTTTAGTTACCGTCCTATTGCTGGGAAGAGACACCATAATGAAGGCAACTTAGAGAATAAGAAATCTATCAGGGGCTTGCTTACAGTTTCAGAGGGTTAGAATCCATGACCGCCACAGCAGAGACCATGACCATAAGCAGGCAGGCAGCCATGGTACTGGAACAGTAGTGAGTGCTTAATTCTAGATCCACAAGTACACGGGCAGGGGGTGGGAGGGGTGGGGGGTGGGGAAGCTAACTCAGTGTGGCATGGGCTTTTGAAACTTCAAAGCCCAACCCCAGCGGCACTCCTCCTCCAACAATCTTTCCCAAACAGTTCCACCAACTCAGAGGGGGCAGCATTCAAATATAGGAGCCTATGGGGGACATTCTTGCTCAAGCCTACACACCATAGGTTCAAATAAACTGAATGTAGTGCTACAAGCCTGTTTTCCCAGAAGGCAGAAGCAGAAGGATCAGCAGTTCAAGGTCAAGCTTAGCTACAAAATGAGTTCAAGGCCTGCCTGGGCTATGGAAGACCCAATCTCAATAAGCAACAACAACAATAGCAACAACAGAGAAAGAACCTATTGGTGATTCTGGTGAGAATTAAGGTAGAAAGGAGAGGGGCATGAAAAATTCTTCCATAGAGTTTGGCAGAGAAATACAGAATACTTGGAGGGAAGACATTTGAACACTCACCTTGAGATCAGTTGCCCATTCATTGATGTATTGCTAAAGCTGTTGATATATAAGTGACTGCCAGCTTCCTTTCCTTCCAACTCATACCTTCTGCCAAATTCAAATGGACCTTTGACTAGTTTTGCCGTTGTTTGAAATGGAGCCTCACTACATAGCCTAAGCCAGCTCAAACTGGGAATCCTCCTGCCCCCTCCTCTAAAGTGCTGGAATTATGGGCATATACTACCATAGCCACCTTATTGTCACTCTATGTAAAAACTATTAGTGCCTTTCCACAACTTGCTCAAGTAGTCCCTATGACACTGAGATATGTCATTTACAGATGTGTTGGGCCACATTCAAAGATAGCCTGCCAATGATGGCCTGCCAGTGGTGGGCTACAGGTTAGAGATGCCTTTCTAAATGGTCCCTAAATGCCAGCTAAGCTGTATCATTCAAACCTTCCGTATCCTTCAGTTTATACTGTTGCATTTTGTTAGAGTATTTCTCTTCTCCAGTCTTTGCTTCTTCCAATCCTACTGGGCCTTCAGGTTCTGTCTTAGCTATAGTAACACTTCCTTAAGCCCCTTCCTGAGCCAACTCCTCTGTCCCCTGCAGTGCTTCCTCCTCCTGCTGTCTAATGCATGCTGACTCTCTCACTTTGTCTATGACATTTTGCTTTGAATTTGAGGTTCTTGTATTCCTGAATATTACTTGAAACTGGCTTTATCTTCCTCATCTTTCTGTCACAAAAATGCCTACCACGAACAGTATCTTACACACACACACACACACACACACACACACACACACACACACACACACAGCAACACAGGAGAGGTGTAGAATAAGGGGAAGGCCCCCTGAGCACCCCTCCCCGACCCCTTTCCTCTGGAGGGGCAGGGGCAGGGCTGCCAGTGAAATACCACTGTTCTTTCTTCTGGCACCAATCACTGCTGCAGGCGGGTGCAACCCACTCTGGGGACAGTGCCAGGTGGGGAGTTTGATTGGGGCCTCCTGAGCCTTCTGACCTTTGGGGTTTTAAGCAGGAGGTGTCAGAAAAGTTATCACAGGGATAACTAGCTTGTGGTGGCCAAGCGTTCATAGCAACATAGCTTTTTGATCCATTGATGTTGGCTCTTCCTATCATTGTGAAGCAGAATTCGTCAAGCGTTGGATTGCTCACCCACTAATAGGGAGTGTGAGTTGTTTTTGTTGGACAGACTCTTTCATATATGGCTTAGTTAGGTTTCTATTGTTATGATAGAACAGCACGATAAAAATGACTTGGGGAGGAAAGGAGAAAAGGGTTTATTTCAGCTTCTAGCTCCATGTCACACCCCATCACGGAAAGAAGTCACGCAGGAACTCAAGGCAGGAACCTACAGGCAGGAGCTGATGCAGAGGCCGTGGAGGAGTGCTGCTTACTAGCTTGCTCTTCATGGCTTTTTTTTTTTTTTTTTAAATAGAATCCAGGGCCACCAGGCCCAGGCAGCATCATCCACAGTGAGCTGGAGCCTCCCACATCAATCATCAAACCATGAAAGTACCATAGACTTCCCCACAGGCCAATCTGGTTGGGGCATTCTCTCAATTGAGGTTCCGTCCTCCCAGTAGACTCCATCTTGTGTCAAGTTGACATAAAAGTAGTCAGCACAAGGGCTTATAGTTTAAGCTTTTGGAAGTATAATCATGCCATCCGTAGTGGCACACACATGTAATTCCAGCATTTCAAGGTTGGGGAATGGGATTCTTAAAAGGGCCAGCCAGGGAGCCATAGTGAGATTTGATTTAAAAACAAAGGGAGGGAGAAGAGAAAAGAAAAAGTGAGGAAAGTAGTAACAGAAATAAATGACATTCTATTGTCTGGCTCTGTTACCTCTTAACCATTACTGTACTCTTGGGAGATGAGAAAAAATGGAAACAAAAAGAAATCAAGTATTTTCCTGAGGCCATATAGCTTTCTAGCAAGTGTAATGATAACCCCCCCCCCAGGGTTCATAACTCCTAATCCTGTTTCTTCTAACTTTCAATAATGCATTAAAAATCTTTACTAAACATGAACTATGTCCAGGCACTGTTTCAGTTCATGGGGTGCCAGCAACAGGCAAAATAAATAAAGACCTTGCTTTCAAGACCTTATATTCTAAGACACAGCCAATATCGTTAGGTTCTAAAGTACTATGAAGAAAAAGAAAACAAGAGGGGGGAAAGAGTGAGTTTATGTTGCCTGCAGAGGGAAGAGTGGTCAAGGTACAGCAAATTCAAATCCTGCAGTCTGGAGCACACCCGGCGGCCACTCCACCACTTTTTAATTTTATTTTTGGAGGCTGTGATCAATGACTATCTTTATGTGCCAGACAACAAATGTAAGCAGTACATAATTCTGACGTAGTGAAATGTGTAACTTTAATTGTGGCAAAGTCAGGTCCCTCTCAGGTTCCCTGACCATCCAGGTTTGAGCATCTCCAACGCCAATAGTACCCACAGAAGGTCACGCACTCCTGGGGGCGGGAAATAGAGCGGGCACGTCCGCTGCCGGCTCCGCCCCTGCCTCCCCGGGATTTCCCCCGGGTCCTAACGGGAACGGAAACAGGCGCCTGCAGGTCGCAGCGGGCAGCGGCTTCCGGAAGCAGTTTTGGGCCGCGCGGGCTCCCGTCGGCGCTCGGCTTTCTCCGGAGGCGGCCGTGGAGAAGCACAGCCCTGGCGGCGGCTGTTTTGAGAGCCGCACGCCGTCAGCATGGGCGACCACGGGCTGGAGCTGGCGTCCATGATCCCCGCCCTGCGGGAGCTGGGCAGGTAGGGCCGCGCGTGGTCGCCAGCCTCGCGACGCCGGGTCTCCTCAGCCGGCGGCGCGGCCTGCGGGCGCTTTCTCCCCTCAGTGGCAGTTGGGAGCGCGGTGGCGACGAGCGTGCCGGGCGCCCGCGCGAGTTTCTGCTTGGCGTGAAGGGTCTCTTGTGGTCTTTTTAGCACAGCGGCTGGCTTCTGGAAAGCCTTCCCTCGGTCCCGTTCCCTCTGATCGCTGCAGGGGGAGCCCACTGGCTCGGGTTTTGTCTCAGAATCACGGCCCCGCTCCCCAGCGAGGGCAATCAGTGGCCCAAAGGGCTCTTCTCGGAGACAGGCCGTGCTTCGGCCAGCCTAAAGATGTGACACCCGACCCCCGACCCCGTCCCCGTCCCCTGACCGCGGTTATTTTAGTCAGAAACCCGAGGGGCTGGGCCCAGGTCCACAGAGTGACGTGCACAGCGTTCCCCAAACCCAGGGTATTCCATCTGTAAACCCCTCTTTCCGGCTTGCCAAGCCGGAGCTTCGCACGCCTTTAACCCCAGAACGCGGGGAGCAGAGGCAGGCGAACCACGAGGCCAGCCAGGTCAAAAAGGCAAAGGGACAGAAACAAAACAAAACAAAAACCAAACTCAAAACAAATGCCTTGTTTCTGTCTGCCCCTAGAGGCTAAAGGAAGCCAGGTTCCAATCTGAAGAGCTAGTGCTTGCCACGCCCCTCATCGCTTCCCTCTATCCCCAGACCATTGCTGCAGAGTTACCCATTCAAATCGCTTTTCGATTTCTTACACTAGAAACTTGGCACGTAAAGTCGGTCCTAACCTTAAGTCTGTGGGATATCTGCTTCCCTTTTGCACCGTAGCGGTGTTCATTTCTTCCTGCTGCCCGTACCCAAAATCCAAATTGGAGGATAAATAAGAAGACCGATTTTGTTTGTCCTAACTGTATCATCACTGTGATATTTTTCACTTTGCATAATTGTGGAAAATATACTTTATGGGAGTATCTAGTAATTTCTGTCTTTCTAGAAGGTAGTGATTTTGGGGAAACTGATAATACAAATTTTGTTGTTTCACTAAGATGACCTCAACACATGCACCCTAGCAGGAGCATCTGTACTTACATGAACACGTACATACATACATCATACACACTTACATACTCAAAAAATAATTAAAATTTTAAGAGTTAATAGCTGTTACTATACTAAAAACATAACTTGGCAATTTAAATAATACTCATAATTTCCAGGTGCTGGTGGCACATGTCTTTAATCCCAGCACTCGGGAGGCAGAGGCAGGTGAATCTCTAAGTTCGAGGACAGCTTGGTCTACAGAGCTAGTTCCAGGACAGGCTCCAAAGCAATACAGAGAAACCCTGTTTCGAAAAACAAACAAACAAAACAAAAACAAAACAAAAAAAAACCCTCATAATTTGATGAAAAAGTGGGTAAGGAAATTGAACACATTTATTTCCAAAGAGGTTATAAAAATGGCTAACAAGCAAATGAAAAGATAGGTGTTCAAAATGATACAAATCAAAATTTTAACGAAGTTGATGTGATAGGTTGGGAGGTCAAGGCAAGGGACTCACTGAATTTGAGGACAGCTTGGACTACCAAGGAGTTAAAAGGAGCTATGTGATGAGACATTGTCTTAACTCCCCCTCAAAAATAAAAACAAAACAAGGAGATACCATTTCTAGACCATTACAATAACTATTGTATATGTAAAAATAACTTTTTTGTAAACAATGTTTGGTAAATTTATGGGTAAAATGATACAACTTAACCACTGGGGAAAATGGAATGAGTATACTATAAAGGAGGGGAATAAATACAGAGTTAACCTATAACCCAGCAATTTTTTTTAGTATATACACAAAAGAATTTAAAGCAGAGATTTGAACAGATATTTTTACACTATTGCTTATAGCAGCGTTATTCACACAATACTAAATGGTGGAAGCAAATGTTCACCAACAGATATGCCTCCCAAATGTGGCATAAATATAGAGAATATTATTCAGTGTGAAAAGGAAAGAAATTCTAACATGCTACAATATAAATTTTTATACTAAACCAGTGGTTCTCAACCTGTGGTTCTTGGCTCCTTTGGCAAACCTATCTCCACAATTATGTTTCATAACTAGCAAAATTACAGTTATGAAGTAGCAATGAAAATAATTTTATGTTTGAGAGTCACCACACCATAAGGAACTGTATTAAAGGGTTGTAGCATTAGGAAGGTTGAGGACTGAATGAAGTAAGTCACAAATAGTAAATATGATATGCAACGAATGTAAGATACCTGGAGTAGTCATGTTCATGGTGATAAAATAGTGGAGTGAATATTGGCTAGGAAGTAGAATGGGGGAACTGGTAATATATTGCTGATAAGGTGTACAGTATGGAAAGCTAAATAGTTCCAGACATGGGTAGTGGGAATGTGATGAACTTAATGCTATATATGTAAGTATATACTTCAAAATCATAAAACTGTATAATTTATATTTTATCAAAGTAAACCCAAAGATTTTTCTAAAATTGATCTGATCCTATTCATTGCTTTCTTTGTGAAATTCCAACCTTGGCATTTAGAATCAATCTCAGATTTCTGTCTGGCCTTTCTGTGTCTCCTTATGGCTCTTCAAATTTTAGCTTAGGTGTTTCTCTGGTTTTGTTATAAATTACAATTGCATTTGTATCCCAGGCTTTCCCTATTAGGAGCTGTGTGACCTTAAGGTGATTTACCTTCCAGAACTATCAGCTTCCTCAGATCCAAATTAGGTTTAGTATCCTATCTTGTTACTTATGAATTGGAATAGCATTGACAATACTGTTTAGTCTTACTTCGTACATATTGACTGACTATATCTCCATGCATTTTTGTTTGTTTTTGTTTTCTAGACAGTGTTTCTCTGTGTAGTTTTGGAGCCTGCCTTGGAGTTAGCTCTGTAGACTAGGCTAGCCTCAAACTCACAGAGATCTGCCTGCCTCTGCCTCTGTAGTGCTGGGATTAAAGGCGTGCACCACCACTGCTCAGCTCCACACATCTTAAGATCTAGAAGTACCCATGTGCTTCAAAGAATATTTCATCTGGTTTTACTTTTCTCTCAGTTCTGTGCTTCTTATGTTGACTGACAGCCTCACAGCCCACCCTAACTTGTCAAGTCTGTACTAAGCTACTTTTGCTTTCTCAACATTAGCTTTTTGGTTATTGCCTGATAGGTGCTCAGCAAATGGGTTGTAGTAATTTTCATTTTCTGTTTTGTGGTGATTTATATAAAGCCACAAATCTCAAGCTGAATTCATTCAGGATTTTAGGGAACAATTCTGTTGAATTTTTTTCTTAATTTTTCCCCCAGTGCTGATTGAATCCATGGTCTCCCATGTGGCAGGCAAATGCTCTGCCACTTTGTATTTCTCTTTAATTCTTTTTCTTGATGAGCTCTAAGAATAAATAAATATATTTCTTTCTTAGCATTTTTGTTACTTTTTAATATGAAAATTTTTAAATACAACAAAAGAAGAAACAAAATTATATATTGATTTCCTCCTTCATAGCCTTCTTTCTCTCTGTACATATTATTCTGCACTAAATCCCAGACATTATTTCATCCATGTCAGTAATTACCAGTAAAGGATAGAGACTTCTTTTTATAGATTTATGTTCTTTATTTTATGTGTGTAAGTATTTTGGTTGCACTTATGTGTACCCTTCAAGGACAGAAGAGGTGGTTGGATCCCCTGGAACTGGATTTATGGATCATTGTGAGTTACAGTGTGGGGGTTGGGAACCAAACGATCCTCTGCATGAGCAGAGAGAGAGAGAGAGAGTGTGCGTGTGTGTGTGATTTTTTTCTTATTTTACATATCTGTCAAGTCATTTGGAGTAGGGTCTAGGCCTTCCCTCCTATCACTAGGTTAAGGGAGTATCCCTCCATGGGAACATTCTCCCAGAGTCCTTTCGTGCACCAGGGATACATCCTGGTTCCACTGTCAGAGGTCCCTTAGACTGCCCAGGCCTTCTAATTGAGACCCATGTTCAGAGTAGGTCCAAAGCTGGTTTCTCAGCTATCAGTCTAGGGGTCCATAATCTCCCCCTTGTTCAGGTCAGCTGTCTCTGTAGTTTTCTCCAGCTTGGTCTCTCTCTGCAACTGGATTCCTTCCTTTCTTTTTTAAGAATTTGTTTCTTAAAGAAGCTCTGCTACAGATTTCTGAAGATCTAGATCAGTACTGTTTATGGAACTATAGTAGAAGCTACATATGTAATTATTTAAAATTTTCTAGTAAACACATTTTAAAAAGAAGTAAAATTAAGTTATAATATGTTTTATAGACTGTATATTAACTCATTATATCCAAATAATACCATGTTCATATGTAACTGGTATAAGCTGACTAATGCAATGTTAACTTTTTTGTGCAAGTACTAGTACTCCAATATATATCTTTTTTTTTTGTTTGTTTGTTTGTTTGTTTTGGTTTTTCGAGACAGGTTTTCTGTGTGGCTTTGGATACTGTCCTGGAACTAGCTCTGTAGACCAGATTGGCCTTGAACTCACAGAGATTCACCTGCCTCTGCCTCAGTGCTGGGATTAAAGGTGTGCACCACCAATGCCTGGCTCCAATATATATCTTATTTTGGAGTAACCTTAATTCAAGTTCTAAATAGTCATATGTAGCTAATGGTTACCATTTTGAGTGCACATTTCTAAAATTTGCAAGTCAGATTTCTGCGCTTCACTTAAGATCCCCCCCAAATTAGTAATGTCTTTAGATTTTCATTTTTAAGCAGTAGAATACTGTCTGTTTTAATACTTTAACTAATCACATTTGGCAAGTTCAACTTTAGAGAGTTTTCTTACAAATGTAAAGGTGAGTCCTTTTAAAGATTAAAAGCTTTTTGTTGGTTTAGCTTATGAGAAAGACTCTAAGTAGCATATGCTGGCCTAGAATAGTCTCCTGCCTCAGTTTCCAAATGATAGGTATGTGCCACCATGCCTCTCATAAAAACTTTTTTGCATTAATTTATCAGGATGGAGAGTTACACACAGCACAGTGCATGTGGATGTCAGAAGATAACTTCTGAGGGTTGGTGATCTCCTTCTACCACGTTGGTCCTAGGGATGGAACTCAGATCTGGCCTGGCAGCATATGCCTTTACATGCTAAGCCATCTTGCAAGCTCCCCCTCTGCCTCTTTTAACAAGCTTTTTTTTTGTATTTTTAGTGCTACTCCAGAGGAATATAATACTGTTGTACAGAAACCAAGACAAATTCTCTGCCAGTTCATTGACCGAATACTTACAGATGTAAATGTTGGTAAGAAGGAACTATTTCTTACATGAACTTCAGGAGTTAGATGGTTTTCCTTGTAACGTTATACAACCATTTTTTTTCCCTCTAGGCAGTTTTAATTACAGAGTTATATTTGTTAGAGATACTAATTTCAAGCAAATTGTTCCTCAGTGTTGCTTGTTACTTTAAACATAATTTAGACCTTAAAACCAAGTTTTTGTTTCTGTCAATAACCGTGATTTTTTACTGGCTCCCTAAAGTTCTTTGATGTGCTAGCTGTAAAACATTTGATCAAATCCAAACATACGGACTTTTTTTTTATTGACAACTTGTGCCAATGGTAGACGTACAACAAATGCCACCCAAAAGACAAAAATAAAAACCCTGCCATAGCAAACGTATGGTAGTTGGTAGAGTGGAACTTGTTACCACTTTGTGGTAACAAATCATTTGTTATGATTTATCATAATCATTTAAATTTTCTTCTTTTCAACCCACAAATTTATAGGTTGCAAAAGCAAAACAAACACACACACACACACACACACACAGGTTGCAAAAACAAAACAAAACACACACACACAGGTTGCAAAAACAACACACACACATACACACACAAAACCGACAGAGGACAACCAACACTTACAAGATGTGGTTTCATATGGTGTGCTCTCTGTTTTGACCACTTGCCTTTTTCTTTGTCTTCTGCCAACTCCTTATCTAGGGATTCCTTCACAATATTTTTCCAGAATTGTTTCCTCTTATCCTGAGTTACCATGTTGCACTAGTATTTTTAAATTTTTTTCATTCCTTTACCAGATTACTGTTTTTATCTTCAGATTTTAGCATGGTACCTGGCATCTTGTAGACTTGTAGTGTATTTGTTTGCAGAATGGGATGTATGATTAATTATTGTATGTGATTATTATAAAATTAGGTGGCTGGCTGGAGAGATGACTCAGACATTGAGCTGACTGCATAAGAATAAGGGCCAGCCTTTAAATCCCTAGCACAATTTTAAGAAAACAAGCTGCAGTGATGCACACCTGTAATCTCACAGCATATCTATAGAGCTTCTAGCCAGTCTAGCTAAATTGCTGAAGTTAGATTCAGAGAGAGAACTTGTCTCAAGTGATTGACCTCTGACCTCCATATACACATTCACACACACACCCATGAACATGTAAATAAACTTATACTACACACATACAAAAAGAATATTAGATAAGATCATAGTATTTCTTCACATTTAATATCAGCATGAATATCTACTCTTTAAATTTTTGATTACCAAAGTTTTGATTACCAAAGTCTAGTTTCCTAACAAAAACTCTGTTGTTTAGTTTGTTGTGACTTGTTAAAAGGAATCTTTTATCTCTTAGTTGCTCTAGAACTTGTAAAGAAAACTGATGCTCAACCGACCTCTGTGATGTTACTTGATTTCATCCAGCACATCATGAAGTCTTCTCCACTTATGTTTGTAAATGTGAATGGAAGCCAGGGACAAAATGAGGCCAAAGACAGTTGCATTGGTAAGTATTATTATTTTATGTAAATCATCAGTTAGTTTTATGAACTGTCATCTTTTTCTGCTTTTCTGAATATCACACATACTTGACTATATACTCCTAAAAGTCATATTTGGTGTATATTGAGGGGAAATGTGGTAGTGGTTTTGTTTTTTTGTTTTTATTTGTGAATTAGGATCACAATGTAACTGGCTGGCCTAGAATTCACTTTGTAGACCAGGCTGGCCTGGAACTCTGATCTGCCTGACATGTACCACATGTACCACCGCTCTCCAGCTTTAGCTACTTTTTTTTTTTTAAGTTTTACTGAAACATCCTCTCTAGTTACTACAAAGCCTATTTAGGCATTCTATTTAAAAATACTTAATGCTGGATGTGGTGGCGCATACCTATAATCTCATATTTCAGGAGGCAGAGGCAGGTGGATCTCTTGAATTCAAGGCCAGCCTTGCCAACAGAGCAAGTTCTAGGATAGTCAGTGCTACACAGAGAAACTGTGTCTTTAAAAAACCAAACCAAAACAGCAACAAAAACTTACTATATTGCCTTTTAAGAAAAAATGTCTTTCTATGTATTGAAGCTGTTTTCTAAGCTTTTATATTATTGCTACTACCCCATTGATTTTTTTTTTTAAGTTCTTTCATAAAAGCATGCAAAGTAAACTTTTTCCTATATAATGAAATAGTTTAGAATTTTGGTAGTATTACAAATAATCTGCTTTGGTGGTATATTCTTTCAAAGGTATTGTCTGACTCCTCCTGGCCACCTAGGCCTGCCTTGGTTGCTGCTGCTTTATATGTTCTTATTACTGATATTCTGTATTTCTTTTGTCATAAGTTCTTAAATTATATTGCAATTATGTTGTCCGTCTTAGCTATGTTTTCTAAAGTATGGACTGTAACCTACAAGTGGGTTATGAAATAACTTGAGAACTAGTAACATTTAAAACAAGATGAACTGGGCGGATGCCTTTAATTCCAGCACTTGGGAGGCAGAGGTAGGCAGATCTCTTGAGTTCAAGGCCAGCCTGGTCTGCACAGTGAGTTCCAGAACATCCAGGGCTATGTAGAGAGATTCTGTCTCAAACAAAAAATATACGTACGTACGTACGTACGTACATACATACATACATACATACATACATACATACATAAATATATGTAGACAGATTCTGCCTCAAATAAGTAAATGACACGTGCATATGCATAGGGAATTGAATCTAGCACCTTACTTGTAGTAGATAGGTAATCTATCACTGAGCCACATGTCCAACTCTACATTCAGTAACTTTGCACTGATGGAAGCTGTGTGTTATGTCTTATGCATCTAATCCCTAGCACTTGAGAGGGAGGTGAGAGCAGGAGAATCACCAGGAGTTTAAGGTCATTCTTGGCCAATAGCAAGTTTAGGCCAGTCTGGGCTACATGAGACCTCATCTTAAAAAAGAAAAATAGGATTTTGTTGATGGAGTAATAATAGCTACTATTTGTTGAATATTTATTATGCTTTGGAAACTATGCTATTTCACATAGATTACATTACTTGATCCTCACAATAAGCACTAACATAGCTACCGTTATGCATCTTCAGAGAGGTGAAGTGGACATAACTTAATAAATGTAAGCTAGAACCTTTTTTGTGTAACTCAGAAATTGACATTTTACAGTGTAACCTTTCCATTACGTGGGAAATCTAGACTGTTCTCTTAGTAAGATTTATACTTTAAAAACCAATCCTCAAGCATTTAGCAAATTCAGAATTTATGATATACTTACTTATTTAATGTATTTTCTGTTTGTTTTGAAGAATTCAGTCACTGGATCATTACAAGACTTTTACGGATTGTAGCAACTCCATCCTGCCATATGTTACACAAGAAAATATGTGAAGTTATCTGCTCATTATTATTTCTTTTTAAAAGCAAGAATCCTGCTATTTTTGGGATGCTCACAAGGGAATTACTCTATCTTTTTGAAGACTTAATTTACCTCCACAAAAGAAATGCAGTGGGTAACGCTATGGAATGGCCAGTGGTTGTGAGTCGATTTTCAAGCCGATTGAATGAATGCATGGGATGTTTACAGCCAGCTCCTTTGCAATTCATGAACATGCAAAATGTAGAATTTATTGAAGTCACTTTACTAATGATTCTTATTCATATTGTTCCAACTGTGTTTTTTAGACGACAAGAATTGTTACTGTGGCAGATAGGCTGTGCTCTGCTAGAACATGGCAGTCCCAAAATCAGATCTTTAGCAATTAGCCTTTTAACTGAACTCTTTGAGCTTGGAGGATTACCATCACAGCCAGCCAGCACATTTTTCAGCTTATTTTTGGAATTGCTACAACACCTTGTAGGAATGGATGCTGACCAATTGAAACTGTATGAAGAGCCATTGTCAAAACTGGTAAAGACACTATTCCCCTTTGAAGCAGAGGCTTATAGAAATATTGAACCTGTCTACTTAAACGTGCTGCTGGAAAAACTCTGTGTCATGTTTGAAGATCGCGTGCTTGTGCGGCTCAAGTCTGATTTGCTGAAAGCAGCTTTGTGTCATTTACTGCAGTATTTCCTTAAATTTGTGCCAGCTGGGTATGAATCGGCTTTACAGGTCAGAAAGATATATGTGACAAATATTTGTAGAGCACTTGTAGATGTTCTTGGAGTTCAAAAACATATTGGGGTAAGTATTAAGATACACACGTGTTTTGTTCATTTAAATCTATCGGATGTATTAACCAAAAAAAGAATATCTTGCACAATAATGCATGTCGAGGGCATGATAATTTGCATAGTTTAGTCTCCATGTCATAAACTTTTTACTTCCATATCAGAAAAATTTGTTCATTATGTTAGTGAACTGCCAATGGAATAGATTGTTTTAAGTAGAATTTATAAAGTATGTGTTTATAACAGCATTACTTGAAAGAGGGCTAGTTATCTTACTGGAGAAAATGACTTAATCATTGAGATTTTTATCTGTGAATGATTTTAGTGATATCAGATTATATCATTTTTCCTGTTCTGACTGTGGGGAAAGACAGGCAATAAAATACTCAGATATGCAGTAACTTGATTTAGTATTTTAGACATTAAATATTTTAGCCTATAGGTCTTGCTAGATTTATGTTATGAAAAAGTCAGTGATTGCCTTATAAGAATTTCTGCATAGCATTTTGAGAAAGGGGAAAGATTATAGTGTATTTGTGTTATAGACATTTTTAAAGCTATAAAACTATTGTTAATTGATAGAATGTAAAATAATATTGATTAATGTGGATATTTGATTTGCTTTATAAGGCTCAGAAACAGTTTATCTTCATAGAAAACATGTAACTAACACCTCATGCATTTTTCTGTTTATAAATAGTGTAAACATATCTCTTAAGAGGTAGTATTTGAAATTATTTTTGTTTTCTCAGTACTTGTTGGGACCATTTTATGCAGCCTTGAAAATGGAAACTATAGAAATTGTCGAGGGAATTCAGTGCCAAACTCAACAGGAAAATCTCAGCGATAATGATGAGGTGTCACCAAAGAGGCGTAGACTCAGCTCCTCTCTCAACTCTTCCAAAAGGTCGTCCAGACAGTCTGAAGAGTATGACCTCACCTGATTTTATTTTAGACAGTTCATAATTATTTACCTTAGAAAATATTTTTTGTTAAATATTCTGGTTTAAGAACAACTTTCTAAACATAGGCAATAGGAAAGCTTAAAATATTGTGATTTACTGGTCATTGTGATTTACTCTAGTATGACACGATATGTATAAAATAGTTACTGTGAATATTTTTTCATGCCTGTTTAATTTACCTTTTTAATATTTGAAAAGTATCAGCCTGTGTTTCTATTGTATTTCAAATCTTAACAAATACACTATTTTTTGTATGTAGCCAAAGAATTGCCATAGTTCAGCCACATTGAACATTATTTTAAGTCTATCCTAATGTAGATAAAAGTTGGTAATACACTGCAATTTTTGTTTTATTATTATAATTACTGGCATGTGTGTGTGTGTATGTCTGTCTTGTCTACATGTGTACCACAACGACTGTAGAGACCAGTGGGAATGGGTTCTCCATCATATGGGTCCTCACAGATCAAACTCAGATTCTTAGCCTTGGTAATAAGTGCCTTTATCTGTTGGGCCATCTTTTTTATTTTTATTTATTTATTTTTTCTTTAAGACAGGGTTTTTCTGTGTCTTTGGAGGCTGTCTTGTAGACCAGGCTTGCCTTGAACTCACAGAGATCTGCCTGCCTCTACCTCCTGAGTGCTGGGATTAAAGGTGTATGCCATCACCACCTGGCCTGCTGAGACATCTTGCTGGCTCTTTTGTTTTAAATATAGATGTTTAGTTATTAATTTTGTGCTGGAGTGTAAGCCTAGGGCCTGATGTATACTAAGTAAGCACGCTATTCCTGAGCTGTACCCCTACCCCACATTTTGTTTTAAATAAGTTTGTATTATATAGTAACGCCTTCTACTGTGATTATAATTGTTTATAGAATTACTCGTGTGGATATGGACAAAAAGAGCATATTATGGAATGTGCTGAAGCAGAAAGCTGAATCCCTTCAGGCTTCCCTTGAATGTGGTACTCTAAGGAACCCTGTTGCTGAGAAGTTAGAAGGAATCACTATTGTATTACAGCTGACTGCTCTCTGCACTGTTCACTGTTTTCATCAAGACATGGATGGGTAAAAAAAAACCAAAAAACCAGAAACATTAAAAGATTTTTTTTAATGTTTTTATTATGCATGTGTGTGGGTACATGCATACTATGCAATGCATGTGGAGGCCAAGGGACAACTTTGTGGAATCAGTTCAGCTTTTACATAGGTTCCAGGGAATGAAAGTCAGGTCATCAGGCTTTTGGGATAAGTGTTTTACCCCTGAATCATCTCACTGGCCCATAAACAACTTTTAACAGTTTCTGTGCGGGCTTCCCTTAATGAATTTGTATTTACCATTTTAAGAAACTTCTTTACTCACTTCATTTCTGTGACCTTAGGACACAAACTTTGTAGGGAAGTAGGTAAGAAATTTTCTGTTCAATGTCTGCCAAAGGCTAGGTCCTGTGCTAAATGTTACTTTCATTTTAATCTTTATGTCAGTCCTAGAGGTAAATACTGTTACACCTTCCTTACTGATTAGAGAGTAGAATGCAGAAAAAGTAGACTTTTTCCCCCTTAAGCCTAAAATAACTTTTCCAAGGGCACATGATATGAAGATAGCAGAACATACTTATGTACAATTCAGAAACTTATCTTCTTTTGACTATATTTCTTGAAATAGAGAAGAAGTTTAGAATGCAAAAGAGGCAGGTTTTCTGTTTAACATCCTTAAATAGATTTTCTATCAAAAGAAACAAGTATGACCTTTTGAAGACTTACTTTTACTGCCACAATTTAAGACAGTTTGTGATAAATTGTACTTTCTGACTGATTTGTAACTAACCAACACAGAGCTGTACAAGAAGAGTTTGTGTTGTTTTTAAACACTGATCAGGAGGTCAACCAGCCTGCTGTCTGTCTGTTTTTCTTTCTTTTTTAAAAGAATTTATTTTTGTTTCATGTGCATTGGTGTTTTTGCTTGTATGTATGCCTGTGTGAAGGTGTTGGATTCCCTGGAACTGGAGTTACAGACCATTGTGAGCTGTCATCTGGGTGTTGTGAATTAAACCTGGGTCCTCTTGAAGAACAGCCAGTGCTTTTAACCACTGAATCATCTCTCCAGCTCCAAAAGAAGAGATTTTAGGAAAATTATATTAATTCAAATGCTACTAAACTTAGAATTTGAGATAAATTGGAAGAATAGATTATTAGATTCTTGATCTTTTCTAAAGAGTGTTTGCCACATCACTTACTAATCATACAGGCATGGCTTCTATCATTATTTCAGCCTGGTAATGCCAGCATTCAAAGATCCTAGATCAGTCCCCACATCACAAGACTAATTAAGAGATTAAGACAGAAGAATTACCACTAGGCTAGCCTAAGCCACAAAGTTAGACTCAGTGTGTCTATATGTCTCCTGCACCTCCCCACACATACTACAAACAACAGAAAAACAGTGACTTAAACCAACGTTAAGAGAATACACTTAAACATAAAGTTGGTTTGCATGCTAATTTAAATTGGCTTAAGGGTATAGGTTAGTTCTGTACTTAATTTTGGCTTTATTAAAATATGTTAGACTATAATAGAATTCCTAATTCTAAATTCTTTTTAAAAATGTACTCATTCCAGCCAGAATTTCAAGGACTGTCAACAAAAATATAAGAAGAAACCTCCAGTAGCGATAACTTGGATGTCTTTGGATTTTTATACAAAAGTGCTTAAGAGCTGTAGGAGTTTGTTAGGCACTGTTCAGAAACTTGAACTGGAATCAGTCATTGATAACATGGTGAGAATTTATGATGCTTTGATGTATATGCAAGGTGAGTACAAATAAGTGATAGATTAACCTTAGTCATTCTAGAAATGGGTATTCTGTTTCTACCTGAAGTTTAAATGAAAAAGTATTCACAATATTCAGAATATTTCAAAATTTCTGTTAATTGAATTTATGGTAGTTTGTGAGTTTCATATTTATTTGTGTAATATTTTGATTGATTTAGCCAGTAGATATTTATTTGGAATGTTTAAATGTTTCAGTTTAAGAATGTGAAGACTAATATGATCCATATAGACTGTGCATAGATGTATATGTTTTGTTGTTGTTTTTTGAGACAGGGTTCCTCTGTGTAGCCCTGGCTGCCCTGAAACTCACTCTGTAGATCAGACTGACCTCAAACTCACAGAGATCTGCCTGCCTCTGCCTCCCAAATACTGGGATTGAAGGCATGAATTACTACTGCCCAGTGGTTTTTTAAAATCTGTTTATTTACTTCATGTGTATTAGTGTTTTGCCTGCATATATATCTGTGTGAGGGTGTTGGATCCACTGGTACTGGAGTTACAAACAGTTGTGAGCTGCCATGTGGGTGCTGAGAATTGAACCCGGGTCCTCTGGAAGAGCAGACACTAACCTCTGAGGCATCTCTCCAGTCCCAAATAGTATGTTTTTAATCATATCTGGTTTTCTTAGCCTCACAGACTTCAGCATGGGCCTAGAAGTATAGCTCAGTGGTATAGTACATGTTTAGCATGTGTAAAGCTCTGAGTTTGCCACAGACCATCCCCAATTAAAACAGAGGATTGTTTATGAACCTTTGTTTTAAGAAAAAAAGAGAAGAATTTCAGCCAGCAAGTGGTCGTGTACGCCTTTACTCCTAGCACTCAGGAGACAGAGGCATTCGAATCTCTGTGAGTTCAAGGACATCCTGGTCTACAGAGTGAGTTTCTGGATAGTCAAGGCTACACAGAGAAATCCTGTCTCAACTCCACCACCCCCCTCTACCCCCTGAAAAAAAAAATCCTTGTTCATTGAATGTTGGTTATAATTCCACTTGGTGTTTTGGATGTTTACATTCTTGAAAAAAAATATGATGGAGTAGGTATAATCTATTTCCTATTTTTTGTCTCTGTAGTAAAAAGTTCATTTGAGGATCATATTCTGGAAGAGTTATGTGGAATGCTCTCACTTCCATGGATTTATTCCCATTCTGATAATAACTCTTTAAAGTTGACCACATTTGCTACTAATCTTCTGCCATTAAGCCAGAGAGTTTGTGATAGTTATTGTAAGTAATCACAACATTGTCTGATGTATGTAGTTTATTTTGTTGTATGTAATTGATGTCAGTGTTGTAGAATTTATAATACTTTTTAAATTTTATTTATTGGTTTTTTTTTTTCTTTTCTTTTTTTTTTTTTTTTTGAGGCTGTCCTGGAACTAGCTCTTGTAGACCAGGCTGGCCTCAAACTCACAGAGATCTGCCTGCCTCTGCCTCCTGAATGCTGAGATTAAAGTCATGCACACACACACCAGCGAATTTATAATACTATTATCACACATTTCAAAGTATTGAAAGAATACTCTGAAGAGCACAGAAAGGAGTTTGGGATACTTGCCCAACACCTATATCCTTTTTATCTGTATAGAATTTGAAATGTATCCTTAAGTATCTTCATCTTGAACTGGGTGTGGTAGCTCATCCCTGCCATCTCAGCACCGAGGAGACTGAGACAGGAGGATTGCCATGAATTTTAGACCAGCCTGTGCTATAGAGTGAGTTCCTGTCTTCAAAACAAATCAAAAATTACAAAAATCTTTATTTAAGAAATCTATGAGATATTTTAGGACTATATATAAAAAGAGTAAAGAATAATATTCTAAACACTCATATCAACTTTCTACTTCAATAAATAAAAATGTTGGTACTGGGAGTATCCCTATTCAATAGGTAGAGCTATGACCTAGTAGACTAGAGGCTCCGGTTTGGTTCCCAGTGCCTGCCAAAACTGGAGTGGTGGAGCCCTATAGGCCTGTAATGTCTCAGAACAAGAAAGAAAAAATGTTAAGGATTTGGTGAGACTCTTTTGAGGTGATGCACTTGGGAGGCCAAGGCAGGAGAATTGAATTACAAGTCAAGGTCAGCCTGGGCTACATAGTGAGACCCTGACTCAAAATATGAACGATAAATAATAAACTAACCCTTTGATTGTTCTTTGCCAGTTTATTACTCTCCTTTTCCTAGAGATAACTACCGTTCTTGCTTTATTATCTTTATTATGCATTTCTTACATAACAGAAGGAATTATTTTCATTTTCACAACTTGCATTTTTGTTAGTCAGTACTGTCTTTATTATATAGATAGGCTTTTAGGTAGAACAGGCTAGCCCCAACCTTGACTATGTAGCTGAGGCTGGCCGTGAACTTCTGATCTCCTAAGTACTGTTATTACAGTCATGAGCCCCAGTGACTGACTCACTGCATATTATTTATGGGATTTATTCATGATGACTCATGTAATCTCTCATATTTTATTTATTAATAAGCAACAATAAGATAAACAGTATCAGGGCTGGAGAGATTGTCTAGTGGTTAAGAGCATGAGCTGTTTGCTTTTGTAGAACATCTGAGTTTGTTCTCAGCACCATATCAAGCAGCCTACACCATCTGTAACTCCATCTCTAGGAGGGTCCGATGTTCCTAGCCTTCTTAGACACCTGGATTTGCATGCACAATCCTGCTCCCCCACCTCAATTCATAATTTAAAACAGTACAACTAAATCTTTAAAAAGATAAACATTATCATGGCATTTATTTAGTTGCTTCTGGTTGTTGACAATTTTAAGTCTGTGAATATTTTTTAGTAACCATGATCTTTGAAGTACTATTCATAGACCAGTAGTGCAAGCTTGCGGGAACTTCTTAGAAATAGAGTATCTTCTGCCTGTAACTCCTGTTCCAGGGGATCTGATACTCTCTTGTGATCTCTACAGAGACCAGACACATACATGGCAAACAGACATACATGCAAGGCAAACCTTTCATACAGTAAAAGTTTAGATACAAGATTTAAAAACAGAAGAAATAGAGTATATTATGTTCTGCTGGAACATACTGATTGAGAATCTGAATTCTCAAAAAGATCAGGATATTCATATGTATACTAGTTAAAGCACTATTTGAAGACAACTACCTAGGAGTAGAATTACTTGGCTGTAGGACTTTGACATCTTGTATTCTGTTCTGTTGCATTGCTCTCCAAAGATGCACCAGTTTACATTCTTGCTAGTAGAGTATGAGATTTGTGTTCAGTGCTTGACATCACCAGATTTAAAATATCTTGCTACTAAGAACAATAAAAATTCAAGGAGATAACTATCTTAATGTTTTCCAATCTGATACATGTGATTTTCAATTTGTATTTCCCTAATTACATAACAAAATTGTAAGTGAACATTTTTCTGTGTTCTTGCTTTATTTTCTGAGATTTAATTACATGAGATAGTGTATGTACTTTAAATGCTAATTTCACAACATATACACAAGCATGTATACACTTGAGTACATACCTACACATATGTAAAATTAACTTCTTAGAAACTTTGCTTAATGGTTGACAAGGTGGCTCAGTGGATAAAGGCTTCCGCACTCTGAACATGATGTCCTGAATTTGATCCCTGGGACCTGTATGTAGAAGGGAAGAACTGACTCCCACAAGCTGTCCTCTGACTTTCATACGAGAGTTTTGGTACATTTGCCTATCTCCCCAAATAATAAGCAAAAGTTTTAAAAGAAATCTTGTTTAATAAAGTTTATTCTTTTTAGCTCCACAGGCACAGTCACAATGTGTGTTTCTTCTGACTCTGTTTCCAAGAAGAATATTCCTTGAATGGAGAACAGCAGTTTATAATTGGGCCCTGATGAGCTCCCATGAAGTAATCCGTGCTAGTTGTGTTAAAGGATTTTTTATCTTATTGCAGCAGCAGAATTCTTGTAACCAAATTCCCAAGATGCTTATGTATGTATTAAGACTTTAATTTAGATATATGGCTTGATTGTGTCTCTCTAAGTTATTATTGTAGAATATATAAAGTAAATAATGCTTTTTTTGCTTGAAAATTATATTTTTTCCCTTCTAAGTTTTACCTTTTGTTTCCCTTTGTCTTAAAGAAATCTAATCCAAAATATCTACTAGGAAAATTTAGTACTTTTTCTTTTTTCCACAGAGATAGAGTCAAAGATGATTCTGATATTGTCAAAAAAGAATTTGCTTCTATCCTTGGTCAACTTGTCTGTACTCTTCATGGCATGTTTTATTTGACCAGTTCCTCAATAGAGCCTCTCTTTGAACATGTGGACCTGTTCTGTATGAACCTGAAAGCCACTCCTCAGCTCGAATGCTCAGCTTCTCAAGTACGAGCTTCTGTCTGCAAGCCATTCCTTTTCTTGCTGGCAGAAAGAACACCTAGTCCAGTAAAACTTGGTGAGCAGTCACTTAGTTCAAACACTTTCCAGTGAAATTGGGCATGAGTTTGTTGGAGGGTTGAGATTTCCATACACACTTGTAAGATCCATGTGTCTAGTAGTAACTTGCAATTCATTCATAAGCTTTCATATAGTTGCTAAGTGGTTCTTAGGAACCCCCTAAATTCTGTGAAATTGATAGTAAGTCTAAGATCCCTCTTAGTTTAATTTTTAATTAAAGTTTATTTTAAATCTAAGGGACAATGATCTATAAAACCTAAAATGACCATTTGATAACTTAGATTCTAGAATTTAAATTTAAATCATTTGTTACTTTTATTGAGTATAAGGTAATTTAAATTGGTAAATTTACTAGTTGTAGTGGCATGTGCCTTTTTAATCCCAGCACTTGGGAGGCAGAGGCAGGTGGATCTCTGTGAGTTCAAGGCCAACATGGTCTACAGGCTGAGTTTCAGGCAAGCCAGCCAGGTTTCCCAGTGAGAGCAGTCTCAAAACAAACAACAAAAACTAAACATAAATAAATTAATAAGTTCTAATCTCCTTAAATTGTATATGCTATGTATGCCTAGATAGTAATATATGAGGCAACATGGTATTGTTTTTGAATCCTATTTGCTGACAGCATTTTTAAGTACAACTGTGATATATCATGTGTCAAATTATAAAATATATATTGTTTCACTTTAGCTTTCATAGACAATCTGCATCACCTTTGTAAGCATCTTGATTTTCAAGAAGATGAAACAGAGGTTAAAGCAGTTCTTGGGACTTTATTAAATTTAATGGAGGATCCAGACAAGGATGTTAGAATTGCTTTTAGTGGAAATATTAAGTATATATTGGAATCTTTGAACTCTGAAGATGGATTCATAAAAGAGGTTGGAATTTTTAAATTTTAAATTAAAACATATATTTTTATAAATCTAGCTTTTCTGACCAATGAATTTGCTTTTCTAGCTTTTTGTTTTAAGAATGAAGGAAGCGTATACACACGCCCAAATATCAAGAAATAGCGAGCTGAAGGATACCTTGATTCTTACAACAGGGGATATTGGAAGGTGTGTTTGACAGGGTTTGAAATGAAACGTACTCATTTTGTCACTGTCTTATTTGCCTAGCATTAGAGACAGTGAGGATTGGAGATGTAGTTCAGTGCTAGAATACTTGCCTGTTGTACACAAAGGCCTGGATTCATTTCTCAGCACTGGGGAAAAAAGAGTAAATGGTGATATGAGATGTAAATTATAGAAAACTATGATTCAGCATATGTTTATTTGTGGATCTGCATTAGTTTCTGAAACATTAACCTTATGTATACCTGTGTTTGTTTTTATTTTCAGGGCAGCAAAAGGAGATTTGATACCTTTTGCGCTCTTGCACTTACTACATTGTTTGTTGTCTAAGTCAGCGTCTGTCTCTGGAGCGGCGTACACAGAGATTCGAGCCCTAGTTGCAGCTAAAAGTGTTAAACTGCAAAATTTTTTCAGCCAATATAAGAAACCCATCTGTCAGGTGAAAGCCAGCATTCCCCCTTTCAGTGGACAATAGCAACATTTTACAGGAGTATAAAAAGAAATAGAAACCAGGCAAAGTAGTATGTGTGTTGGTAATCTCTGTTATTTTACTTGGAAGCTTGAGGTGGTGTGGTCTCTTAGGTCCAGGATTTCAAAACCCGGTTGGGCTTAAGAAAAACAACGTGTGCAAGTCTTATTTTACCTGTTTTAAAGAATTATTTTTAAAATTATATTTATTTAGAACTGAATTGTTACCATTTATATTTAAGTATATTGGTCTGAAAACATGAGTTATAAATAAAAAGGAATGTCATCTATAATAATTTATTAAATTATTATATTCTTGATAAGCTTTCAGGAGTCATCAGTTTTTATATGTTGACATAAACATGATACTAAGTCTGATTGCATTTCTGTAAAATGGAGATTGTGACAAAATTCATCTCATTAAGGTGATTACAAGAATTGAATGAGTCTAACTCTGGCAGTATAGAAATTGATACTACCCTTTATGCTAGTTTAAAAAGTATTAGTTGGTGGACAGGGAGGCGGGGTTAGTTAGACTTTCTTCCTTGTTTGAAAACTAAGAAAAATGTTTCTGCTTTAGTTTTTGGTAGAATCTCTCCACTCCAGTCAGATGACAGCACTCCCAGGTACTCCTTGTCAGACTGCTGAGATGCGAAAACAAGATGTTGCTCACCACAGAGAAATGGCTTTAAATACTTTGTCAGAAATTGCTAATGTTTTTGACTTTCCTGATCTTAATCGTTTCCTAACTGTAAGTTGCAGTATGTGTGTGTATGTAGTTGACTTATTTGAAATTTTCAATTAAATATTTTATTTGTTTGTTTGTTTTTAAAGAAAACCCTACAAGTTCATTTAGGACCATATGCTTTGTGTATGTGAATGTGTGCATGCATTTGCGTGTGCGTGCATGTGGGAGGGGGTGGGGGGGCTGTCTATCAGTTTTATGGAAGTGAATGTGGAGGACAGGGTCTGTCACAGTGCCCCAGAGTTTGCCAGGTAAACGTGAATGGCTGAGCAGCAAGCCTTTGGCATCTTCCTGTTTCTGCTCCATAGCCCTGGGATTATAAGCATGTGTCACCATGTCCACTGTTTTGCAGGGCATTGAACTCAGGTCATCACGCTTATGCAGCATGCTCTTTACCACCTAAACAATCTCCCTAACCCCCAAATTATTTATTTTTACTTTGATGAGATTATTGCTTATATGGTAAAACTTAAATTTATATATATCTTTATTTACTGTTCTATGTATCATATTCAGTAATACCATATTTAGGTTAACTATTTGAGTCTATTTGTTTTTAGTACCATCTTGGGTAACATTGGTTATTGAAAAGCTAATATTTACCCTTAAGAAGTTGAATTACAAAATATAGAATTAGTGGTATTATCTGCTATGAAATCAGATGTCAGACTTTGTAGCATGTGATGGCTTGGAAACCTGTGAAGTTCATTATGGCTAAGATTTAAAGGATGATGGAGTATATTATCTTCTTATTTTTATTTTAATAAATTTAAATTGCTTATAAATTAGTTACATATACAAAGAAATTGCAATGGTATAGTATAGGAACAACAAAGGTATTCATACCTTATTACTCATTAGTTCCATCAGAAGCTACACATGTTTCTTACAACATTGCCCATTGGCAAAATAAAACTAAATATCTAAATTTAAGCCATTTTATGTAACCATCTTAGCCTAAGTGTAATTATGTTAAAAGAAATAACATAAGATATGTCTATGAAGACAAACTTATTCGTTGTTTTGTTTGTTTTCTTTCTTTTTTGGACACTATTCTATAGCACAGGCTGTCCTCAAATATGCTGTCCTCCTGTCTCAGTCTCTTGAGTAACAGGATGTCATATCCATCAGGCAAGGGCTGAATCTTGTTCATTGTCATATCCCATGTAGTAGTATTCTTTGGGTACATGTAGAATAAATAAAATCATAGCTATTTAATCTTTGGATTTTGTGTGAATTTAATGAATTAGATCTCTAATAGACCAAAGATGAAAGAAGATTTGTTGCAGTATTGGATGCTAGTTGAATTTAACTGTTTTCTGTAATGTTGCAGCATCAATTCTATAATCTAAAACATTCTTTAGGTTTCCATTTATGGCTGTTCTCTACATGCTTATTCTTTAAATGCAGAAAAAGATACATCAGCTTTAAGGCTTACTTTAGATTGTGCATATGTTTTAACACATATTAATGAGAAATTTGCTTCTTTTGAGTTAGCATACAGTGTGATAGGAATGAAGAATGAATCCAGCCTTCATTACTTTTACATTTCCTTATTGTTCCCTGACTTTTATAGCATATGATAGAAGCTCTATGCCATTGGTATCTGGCCTGTTTTGTTCATTGCTGTATATATATAGGGCCCTAATCAAAGTTTATACCAGTGTATTATAGTCAAGTGAGTAAATGGCAAAGCTGAATGAATACAAGTATAAATTCATACATGATTTCATGTGGCATTAAAGGATGCTTTTGCAGACAGCTTATTTGAACAGTTTATCAGCCAGACAAATGTACTTTGTGATAATAATGATTGTGCTGTTTTTCAGAGGACATTACAAGTTCTACTGCCTGATCTTGCTGCCAAAGCAAGCCCTGCAGCATCTGCTCTCATTCGAACTTTAGGAAAACAATTAAATGTCAATCGTCGAGAGATTTTAATAAATAACTTCAAATATATTTTTTCTCATTTGGTTTGTTCTTGTACCAAGGATGAATTAGAACGTGCCCTTCATTATCTGAAGGTATTTGAATATTTGTATGTGTTTTATTCTTTTATTTAAGTTAACATTATTAGAAAAACTATTATAACATTGTAATGTAGAAGTAGAGAGTAATTTATAGCTTATACTATAAGAATATGTACAAATATTATTATATTAAATAATCATTGTCTTGGGGAGATTCTAAATAGAATTTTTCTTTTGATATTTTCTCTGATCTTTTACCATATGGACTAGAATAGTCAAATTTTCATGGATAAGGTTCTTACATAATTTTATTTTAGTAATTTTGTGCTGATTACAGTTATAAAATAGCTGATAATGTATAAGTAATTATAGGAAGAGACAACTACATTTAACTGTATGCCTGTGTTTGGTTTAGTTACTACTCTGATTATAATTCTTCTGACTTTTTAAATTATTAATAATTTAATGAGTCTGAAGAGATAGTCAGTGATTAACAGCACTTGTTTAAATAGAAGACCTGGGTTCAGTTCTTAACACCAGATAATATCTTCTGTAACTCCAGGTCCTGTGTCTAATGCCCTCTTCTGACCTTTGTGGCATCAAGCACTCATGTGCACATATATACCTATAGGTAAAACACTATAAGCATCAAAAGAAAATAAATCTTAATGTGTGTATGTGTGTGTGTGAGAGAGAGAGAGAGAGAGACAGTGCATGGGTGCTTATGTGCCATTGTGCATGTATAGGTCAGAGAACAACTTTTGGGACTTTATTCTCTCATTTCTTTATGGATTTAGGCTGTTATGTTTGCATGTCTTGCTAGTTTTTAAGTTGAAAATTATAGGTTGGGCTTCTTTTTGATTTTATATTAACAACAGCGTCTTTGAGAAATATAAAACTATGGGAATAGAAAACCTTAATTTTATTTTTCTCTACAGCGTCTTTGAGAAATATAAAACTATGGGAATAGAAAACCTTAATTTTATTTTTCTCTAAGAGGACAGCAGATCTCTTTTCACTTGTGAACCAGCAACAATTAATGATTTTTATTAACTGTGTGCTATAGGGACAGAATGATAATATTTATGTAGTAGACACTATATGTCAGAAACTTCTCTGTCCACATACAATGTCATTTCAGTTATTTGACAAGATACAGCTTATCTCCTGTATAAAATGCTTGAGACTAAATTTCAGATTTTTCTTTCTTCCTTTTTTTTTTTTGCATTTTGAAATATTTGCATATACATAATGAGATATCTTGAGGATGAAACCAAAGTCTAAACACAGAATTCATTCATGTTTCACACACATCTTAAATGTATAGCCCAGCTGGGTGTGGTGGAACACGCCTTTAAACCCAGTACTTGGGAAGCAAAGGCAGGTGGATGTCTATGAGATTGAGGCCAGCCTGGTTTACAAAGTGAGTTCCAGGACAGCCAAGACTGTTACACAAAGAAATCCTGTCTTGAAAATCAATAATAGTAACTATTATTATTATTATATAATATTTTCCAATGTGCCTGCATTTCGACTGCAACCTATCATTTAAAAGTATGAAATTTTCTGCTTCTGGTATAGTGACAGTGTTCAAAAGAATTGATAGTTGGGCTTTAATTAGGAATGTTCAACCAGTGTTTTGTTTTACAGATGATGGAACTAAGGCAGTGAGAAGTTAGATTAGGTATGAATCACAGAACAACCTAAAAATGACAGCTGGGATTCAAACTCCAGCATTCTGACCAAAAACCTGCTGTGTAGCACTGTCCTTGCTCCCATTGTCTATGCATCTGTAAATACTGTGTTGCTGGTGTAAAAAGATTTTAGCTAAACATAAGATTTTTTTCACATTTTATTTCAATATTAAGTCTGATCACTTTTCTTCATTGCATACAGCGTATGGAATACCTATCAGGAGAGAACAAGATTAGAATTCTTTGCCATTGTCTTTTCTTAATTCTATTACTAAGCAATGCCATTTGACTCAGAGCTCTTGATTTACTAATAACATGTTAAAAATCAGTGTACTTATTTTTAGATGCTAATATGAGGAAAATATTTTTTTTTAAATATCTTTAGAATGAAACAGAAATTGAGCTGGGGAGTCTGTTAAGACAGGATTTTCAGGGATTGCATAATGAATTATTGCTACGTATTGGAGAACATTATCAACAAGTTTTCAATGGTTTGTCAATACTTGCCTCATTTGCATCTAGTGATGATCCATATCAGGGCCCACGAGATATCGCATCACCTGAACTGATGGTAAGGCACGTGATATTTGATTTGTTTTCCTCCTTTTTTTTTTTTTTTTTTGTAGCTTATTTAAGAAGCTAAGGAGACCCCTCACCCCATTTTCCAAATATAGGTATTTCTTTAAAATTTTAATTGGGATTTTTCTTTTAGAAAAGGCTAAAATTGTATGGTCACAGAAGATTTCCAGGTGATTCTTGGGGTTTTTTTTTTTTTTTTTTGGACCCTGCCTCTGTTGTTTTAAGAGAAGGTCTCACTATATAGCTCAGCTCTGGCTGACCTAGCGTTCACTTTGTTGGGATTAAAGGCATGCTACAGCACACCTGGAATGATTTATTTTTTCACTAAGTAAACAACAAGGTTTATTTGCTTTCTGTAATTGCCAAATATGCCTTAGAAAATATTTACAGCTTTCTCCTCATTTTGTTTCTTCTTACAACTAATCCTTGACAAAGCAAGCAAAATTAAATCCGTTGTTGGAGTAAAGGAAAAATGTGTTTTCATTTCTACGTTTTCTTCTTTTGTTATTGTTTGCTTGCTTGTTAGTTCCAAGTTCTCTTAAAATCTAGGCTTGCCTCAAATTCCCTATGTAGTTGAGAATGGCCTTGAACAACCCTTATCTTTTTGCCTCTGATTCCTAAGTTCTGGGATTACAGACCTATGCCAGCATATTCAGCTTTCTCTTTTCTCTTTGTTTTTCTCTTTCTTTTCATGTTGGAGTGATTTTAAATAGTGAAATTGGCTTTGTCCTGCCTTTGTGATCTCATTTTGATCCATTGCTTCGATGGGATGATTTTGATAATTGTTCCATTGTTTATGTTCCAATTCAGACTTTTAGATTGTGAACTTTGGAGTTCATGTAGGTTAGATCATAGGAGGAAATACATGGCATGCACACAAATGTTTATCTGAAAATACATTCAGTGAATAGTGCTTGTTCTAAAAGAGAATTTTTAAGGAACCCAGTTTGCAGTGCTGGGGATCAAACCTAGAGCTTTGCACATGTGTCTTAGGGTTACTACTGCTTGATGAAACAAAGAAACTTGGGGAGGAAAGGGCATAGTTGACTCATGCTTCCACATCACAGTTCATCATCATAGGAAATCAGGGCAGGAACTCAAGCAGGACAGGGACTGGAGGCAGGAGCTGATGCAGAGGCCATGGAGGAGTGCTGCTTACTTACTTGCTCCCCATAGCTTGCTCAGCCTGCCTTTTCATAGAACCCAGGGTTGGCTCCACTCACAGTGGGGTGGATCCTCCCCCATCAATCAATCTCTAATTAAGAAAATGCCCTACCTGCTTGCTTGCATCCCAGTCTGATGGAAATACTTAACTTGAGATTCCTCCTCAGATGACTGTAGCCTGTGTTGGGTTGTCATTCAGCACAACAACTGCCTTACATTGAGTTATATGTAACCTCAGATCTCAAAGATATCTTTATTATTATTCTCCGACTTGTTTCCCCTAATCTTCCCTACTTTGGGCAATGGTATTTTGTACCATTATCTACCCATTTGCTTCAACCAAAACCTGAAAATAATGTATAAGCTCTTCAAATTAAATCTGGAAGACCATATTCAACAATGTGCCCTTCCACTCTCCTTTCGTTTTTGTTAAACTCTTTCTTTCACTGCTTTAGCTCTATTTGCTTTTTTTTTTTTAATGGCAAATTTCCAGATTTGTAGCTGTTGGCTTTAGATGGTCTCTGTACTTACAATAATAATTTCCTGGGTGCTCTTCAAAGTTTCCTTATTACCCCAACTAAATTCATTTTTCTAGTTTCTTTCACATGCTCATGTTTATTTTCTTATAGCACTTATCACAACCATTTTTATGTGTGGACTTATTTAGTGTCTCCTGCTCATTTGCCATTTTATGCACATGTACCTAGCATGATACTATAGAAACACATGTATTTGGTGAAAATGGCAGATAGTCATAATAAAGTACTATTTGTCTGGATGCCAAAAACTTTAAAATTAGAGTAGCTGTAGATTTGAGTGCCACCTATACCTACATTTTATTTAAGAACATAGGATAGGGAAATTGTTTTATTGTACCAAAGTTTAATTTCACTTCAAATCAGAAGTTTACAAAATACATATTATAGAGATGCTGTGATTAAACCCAATACTTTGCTAATCTAAAAAAAAAAAAAATTAATGATGATTAACAAACCAAAGGTAAATTTGGTCTCAGAAAACAAGCCCCAGTTTCTTTTCTTGGTAAGAGTTTCTATACTAGAGAGACATGTAGGGTAGATACCTAACCCTCTTCACAGCCTACAATTACAGAGTTGTCCTCTTCTGCACTTAGCTGTGAATGTACCCTAGTGTAACATGAATCAGATGTGTCACTCAGCATTAAGCCATGCTACCTTGGAACATATTTTAGTGACCACTCATCACTAGCTCTTTTTCTTCTCATTTTTCCTGCCTGATATAGTTCAATGGTAGAAAGCTGCCCACTAGGAGTTCTGTAAATCTAGTTCAGAGGGAAAGAAGAAAGACACTTTATATATAAAACATGATATATTTTCTTTAAATCCATAGGCTGATTATTTGCAACCAAAATTGTTGGGCATTCTGGCCTTCTTTAATATGCAGTTACTGAGCTCCAGTGTTGGCATTGAAGATAAGAAAATGGTAAGTAGTATTTGAATTCCAAGGGGCCAGAATAAAATTCATATTAATACTTACGGTATATGAGTTGTGCTTCTTGTTACAAACGTTCAGCTGTAAAAAATCTATGAACAAACTGGGTGTGGTAGCTCACATCTGTAATTTCAGCATGTGGGAGACTGAGGCTGAAAGGACAGCTGAGAGTTTGATACCAGCCTGGTCTGCATAGTGAGCTCCGAGCAAGCTTTTGCTGAGTATGAGACTGTCAAAAAAGACAAGCAGCCAAACACTTAACACTTATTACTGAGTATCATATATTTGCTCTTTAGACATTGTAAAAATTGAAATTTTACCGCTTGCAGCTTTTTCTCTAATGACAAATAGGAAATCCAACTCAAGCTGGCCTAAAGAATTTGTTGGCTCTATCACTGAATATGCAAAGAAATTGTAACTTGATTCTAGATTCAGAGAACATTTCGGAATCAGTATCTTTGGTCAGGTTCACCCAGGTTAGCTTTATTCTTTTGTTGTTATAGGGTGCCTTTGAACTTAGGGTAGTCTTCCATCTCAGCCTTCTGTGTGCTGGGATTATGACAGCCTTCTTGCTCAGCTAGTTTTGTACTTGTTAGGTAATAATACTAATGGTTGCAGGCCCATAATATTCAGCCCAGTGGAAGACATAAAACAGCAGTAACTGAGAGCTTGAGCATCAGTTGTATTATTGAATTTTATGGTTCATCTGGGTCTGATGTTGGTATTTCTGTTTTTAGTGTGGATGTGTGTTATCATGAGTGCAACAGTGCTCATGCGGAGGTCAGAGGACAATGTGCAGGCTTCCTTCCACTTTATGTCAGGCTTGGCAGCAAATGTTTGCCTTGAGAGTCATCTTGTTGGTCCAGTAGCAGCTTTTATTTTAGTACGCATTTCCCTTCTGATAACTTTAAGAATCCATGTAAAACATACAGAAAAATTTAACTACAAATTCTAAGTCAATGCCTATTATTTCAGTGTTAACTAGTAAAGTTTCAATAACTTTTATTCCATCTTCATAGCTCCTGAAATATTTATGCCAAGTGAGAGAATGAATGACTTTAAGCTTAAGGGAAGTGAAATTTATGTTACAAGCCCTAAAGAGCTTCCATGTTTTGGTATATGTATTGGCTAGTTTTATGTCAACTTGACCCAGAGTAGAGTTATTGGAGAGGAAAGAGCCTCAATTTAAAAAACAGCTCCAAAAGATAGGGCTGTAGATGAGCCTGTAGGGCATTTTCTTAATTCCTGATCCACAAGGGAAGGCCCAGCCCATTGAAGATGGGGCCACTCCTTGGATTGTGTGGTCCTGGGTTCTATAAGACAGCAGGCTTAGCAAGCCATGAGGAGCAAATCAGTAAGCAGCAACCCTCCATGGCCTCTGCATCAGTTCCTGCCCTTTTTGAGTTACTGCCCTGACTTCCTTCAATGGAACAGTGGTGTGGAAGCATAAGTCAGATACATTTTTTCCTCCCAAAGTTTCTTTTGACCTTGGCAGGAATAGTAATTTCTAAGTACATGCATAAGATTAACCAGAGACTTCATTCATTAGAACCTATAACTGTTGATGCAGATCTTTCTGTTTCTGTTCTAAATACATCCAGCAGTTGTTTGTTCTGTTAAATTTAGAACATCTTGAATTTATTATCATTAGAACCATTATTGTCTATTATTAGGCTTTCTGTTTAAATTATTTTATATGTAACTTTAAGTTCAATCTGTATTTGAATTTATGTTAGTGGTGTGAGACATGTTTGAAGAAAATTAAAATGTATCACCAATATTTATTGTTTTAGAGAACCACTTGCAGTGGCAACAAAAATAAGAATGCAACTTGTGTTTTTCAGATTCTTAGTTCCCATGTAAGCTGACAGAAACAAATAAAACTGGCCAGCATTAATTAGATCTTTTGTGTTGTATACATTGATATCATGATACTTATTTTCTACTGCTTGTCTGCTTCTGACATCTTGTTTATAAGTTCTATTTTTAACCACTAATTTTTTTAGGCTTTGAATAGTTTGATGTCTTTGATGAAGTTAATGGGACCTAAACATGTTAGTTCTGTGAGAGTAAAAATGATGACCACGCTGAGAACTGGCCTTCGATTCAAGGATGATTTTCCTGAGTTATGTTGCAGGTAAATTTCTGTCATAGTTGATGTTTTCTAGGAAACACTAACATGAGTTCTTACCACAGGCTGATCTGATGGGAACAATTTTTTTTTTTTTCAGTTGAAGTGCTTTCTTCCCAAATAACTATAGTTTGCTGTGCATCAAATTGACATTAAACTAGCCATTACAGTTGACCCTTTGTCAACTTGACACAGAAACACATCACTTGTTAAGTCATAACCTTTTTCTTGTCCATCCACAAGATGCTGTGGTTAATGTCACATATAAAACAGTCTAACTTTTAAATGTTCCAGTCTTTAAAATTTCAATTTTAAAGTTCAATTCCTAGCTGGGCAGTGCTTCTAATCCCAGCACTCAGGAGGCAGAGGTAGTAGGCCTCTCTGTGAGTTCGAGGCCAGCCTAGTCTACAGAGTGAATTCCAGGACTGGATAACTACTGGGAAACCCTGCCTCTGGAAAAAAAAGTTCAATTCCTTTAAAACACTAAAGTCTCTTAACTGTGGGCTCCTATAAAATAAAAAATAAGTTAATACTTTCTTACTCCAAGAAGAACTAGAGTACATTTACAATCTGAGCAAATCAAAGCCAAATTCCCAACAGTGTAAATAATTCAGTGTCCAGTGTCTAGGCTTAACTCAGGCACTTCTATGCTCCAAAGGCTTTGGATGGTCTTTCTCCTCTGGCTCTGTCATTCATAGCACTTGCACCTTGTCATCTGGGATCAGGTTGGCTCTACTTCACCCATAACAGTCATCAATCAAGAAAATGTCCCATGGGCTTTTCTCCACGGGCTGATGTCTTGGGAACATTTTCACAATTGTGATTCCCTCTTCCAAAATAACTTTAGCTTGTATCAAGTTGACATAAAACTAGCATACTTCTCCATTTACCTCTTTTATCTGTCATCGTTCTTGGCTAGTCTGGAACTTTCTGTGGGGGCAGAGCTGGAATTATAAATGTGTGCCACCATATCTTTTTTTGTTTCCTTGTGGCTATACTGTTACCCCAGGCTCCTGATTTCTGGAATTACAGCTCTGTACCAGTATACCTGCCATTTACTTGTTGGTTTATTTTAAGCAGGGTAGCATGTAACCCAGGGTGGCCTCAAATTCAACTTGTTATGTAGATAGTGATGACCTCTCAAGTAGGATGACAGGCATTCACCACCAGGCCCAGTTAGCCCTCTCTTTTAAAAGCGTAGCTAGTTCTTCATTTGGAGGAGCGTGGAGAGATTGTGACATCTTGATAAACACATTGTAAGTTGAAAATATCACAAATTGGAGCATTTTATTTTGTGTTTTTGAGATGTCTTGCTATGTAGCCCAAGCTGTCTCAGAACTCAAAAGTCCTCCTACCACAGCCTCCCCAAGTATTGAAATTATAGGGACACACCATCATGCTGGGACTGAAAATATATTCTTAATGTACCTAAACTCCCATACACTATAGCCTAATGTAGCCTGGCTTAAGTGAGCTCAGAACACTTACAGTAGTTTCAATTGTCCAGAATCATTTAACACAAAGACTCTTTATAATGAAGTGTTGAATATCTCATGTAGTCTCTCGAACACAGTAGTATGCTGCTAAGTACAATTCAATCATCCCCATGGTTATATAAAACCTATGACTAGAAACTATGGCTTGCTGTTGCTGCCCACAGGAGGAATTTGTGCTATGTTATTACTCATGAGAGTCTTACATAGCCAGGCTGCCCTTGATCTCTGTGATGTTATTCTGTAAGTGCTGAGAGTAGAGATGTGCGTCTTCACTTCCAATCTTCAAATACAATTCTTCCTAAATGTATGTATAGCATGATAAAGTTAAAAAAAAATCTTTTTAAGTTGTACTGTCCTTATAGATGATCTATGTAAACAAATGTATAAATACATAACATTCAAGTTTTCTTTTGTATTGATCTTTTCCCAAGATACTCTTTTCACCTTGGTTATTGTTTTATTTGTTCATTTGGTTGGTTAGTTGGTGTTTTTAAGTTTTGTTTGCCTTAATATAACTTAGAGATCACGTTGTGTTTTTGTGTGTACATTGATCTTTATATCAAAAGCTACTTTAATCTCTTGTATGTATGTATCATTATTCAGCTAAAAACTAATTGATGCTACTTTACAAATATAAAAATACTTTGAGTTAATTTTTGTTTTTCATTTAGAGCATGGGACTGCTTTGTTCGTTGCCTGGATCATGCTTACCTGGGCCCCCTGCTCAGTCATGTCATAGTAGCTTTGTTACCTCTCATACACATGCAGCCAAAAGAAACTGCTGCTATCTTTCACTACCTCATCATTGAAAACAGGTAATGTACCCGAAATTAAGCATAAAATAGTTATGTGTGTGTGTATGTGTGTGCATGCACTCTCAGAAACCATAGGTTGATGTTGGGTATCTTCCTCAATCATTCTCCACCTTAGTTTTGTGGTGGTTGTTGTAGTTATTTGATTGTTTGAAGTAGGGTCTCACTGTGTAGCTCTGGCTTTCCTGGAGCTTACTATATAGACCAGGATAGCCTTGAACTGGGATTAACTGGCACCACCTTATTTTTTGAGACAAGGTCTTTTTAAAACCTGACTGATTCCTCTAGTCTACCGAGCCAGCAAAGCCCCAAGGATCTTTCTATCTTTGTTTTTTTGGTACTAGGATTATAGGAGCATACTTTGCTGTGTAACTTGGGGATCCAACTCAGGTCCTCCTCATGCTTCGTGCTTACACAGCAAGTGCTTTACCAATGAGCAATCTCTCCAGCCCTAAAATATTCTAAAATGGATTTTTGTGTCTCAAAGTATTGGTATTACTTTGATAATGTGGAGTTATCTTTTAAAATGTAGAGTCCTTGAATAAATTAAAATTATTGGTATGTAACTACTTATTTTGTAGATAGATTTTCAGTGGGTGTTGTTTTCATTATATTTAAACTCATCAGGTAATAAATCAGCAGTTAAATTTTTTTCACTAATTTTCAGTTGGTAAAGATAATTTTACCTTTCTTCTTCTCATTTAAATCAGGTACCCTGATGAAGGTTAGGAGAGATATTTATCACTCTCTGCACCATACCTTAGTTACTTGGAATTCCTTACTGTTTCATCACATTAACCTTTGAACGAGCCTCCCTTACTTTAGACTTTTATGGCATTTCTGTTACTTAAAAAAAAAAAAATCTCTTTAACAAGGGAAGCTTGTGGACCCCAGACTTATAGCTGGGAAACCAGTATAGGACTGACCCAGACCTCCTGAACATGGATTGCAGTTAGGAGGCCTGGGCAGTCTCTGGGACCTCTGACAGTGGAACCGGGATGTATCCCTGGTGCACGATCGTTCTTTGGGAGTCCATTCCCCATGAAGGGATATTCCCTTAGCCTAGAGACATAGGGGAGGGCCTAGGCCCTACCCCAAATGACTTGACAGATTTTGATGATCCCTCATGGATGGCCTCACCCTCCATGGGGAGTGGATAGTGGAAGGGATAGGGGATCAGTGGGGGGCATAGGAGGATGAGAGGGATTGATATGTAAAATAAGAAGAAAATATTAAGTAAAAATAAAAAAGAATATAGCAGAAAAAAATATCTTTAAATGTATTATTTCAACATAGAGAAATGTTCTCTGTCTATTTTCTAACTATTGAGTTGAAAACTGGTTAGGTTGACTTTTAAAGCTAGACACATCTTATTTCTTGAAATTTTTTCCTACTGATTTTCCAGTCCCACTGATTATTGTAACAGGAGGCTGTAGCAACAAGGACTAGCGATAGAACAGACCACACTTTATCCCCACTTAAATTTGTACTCAGGCTGCTTCTTACCCTAAAGTATCTTCCAACACATTTGCAAGCTTTTTTCCCTGTTACTAACTTCTGTATATTATAATTTCTCTGAAAAGTTAGGATTTAAGTACTACACACCTGCCCATCCATATGCTGTTGCCATTCTTTGAAGTTATTCCAGTAAACATCCCAGAAAACTCAAAAGGGAAGATTAATATCTTTTTATATATCAAAAATATTTTTAGATTTTATTGTTTTCTACATTCTAGAACAGTAAAATCACTGACATCACTTTTCACATCTCTTATCAGTTGTTATACAAATATTCACATGCTCATTGTTATAGATGGTAGAATGACTTTTTCATGTCATAAGGAAAAATTTCTTATGCGAGGTGCTAGGAAGGCCCTCACCCTCCTCAATGAATGAATTTGTTTTGGGTTTGTCTATTGTTTTTTTTTTTTTTTTTTGATTGTTTTATCCCATGTCTAGCACAGGACTTAGCATCTAACAGTATACATGCTAGGTATTTCTCATTTTTTATTGTTAATAAAGACTAGAATTTAAAAAGTTTTAAATCTAGAAATACTGTATTATGATTTAAGCAACTAAAATGTAGCGTAAAGATTATTTTCGTATTTTTCTCTAAAAATTCTTTATGAAAATTTGCATTTGGGGATTTATTTTCACTACTTTCTGCTATTACAGATTACTCCCAATGTGGTGCCTTAGAAATAGTGAACTCCTTTATTTGCTCATGACTTTGTAGTTTAGGCTGAGTTCAGATTGTTATTTCTTCTATTGGTATCATTAGAAATCATTGGTATGGCCACATTTGGCTAGAACATAGACTCAAGTGGACTCCTCCGTGTCCATGTAATGTCAGGGCCCTTCTCTCTTCTCTGTATGTCTTGTCCATGTTGGTAGCCAGATTTCTTGCATGATGACTCAGTATTTTCCTGAGCACAAAAATGGAACTGTCAGACCTAAGCCCTTTCCTATCTTCTCCCACTGTAGTGATATTTTGTTTGTGAGCTAACAAATAAAGCTGAGCTAAGCTACTAGTTAGCTACACACTTAGTTAAGGTGTAAGCCATTAGTTAGCCATACACACACTAAACCACTAGTCACACACCTAAGCCAATAGTTAGCCATAGAGGACAGGTGTAATGGCCACGCTTTAATCCCAATACTCAGGACACAGAGGCAGATGGATCTCTGTGAATTCAAGGCCACCCTGGACTATATGAGACTGTAACAGAGCTCACACCTTTGATCCCAGCACTTGGGATGGCATGGCTTTAATCACAGCACTAGAGAAGAATATAAGGCAGGAGCTCAGGGCAGTCTGAGGTTTAGTGGTCAGCATTGCAGTCTGCAGTCACTCTGAGGACAGGATCACCCCTATCCCTTTGGTCTGAGCTTTGGTAGAGGAAGGACTCTACAGGTTTGGCTGCTTTGCTTTTCTGATTTTCAGCTTGAACCTCAATGTCTGTCTCTGGCTTTTATTAATCGTGCTACATCCCATATGTATTTAGCAATAAAGTAATTCTTGTAGCTGTTCTGTGTTAAAGAATAATGGGATATATATATGTATGAGTACCAAATCATACCAAGAAGCATGATTTATTGTGAGTCACTGATGTGACAGACTATCAAGGATGATTTTTTTTTTTAAAGTCTGGTTGTTTGCCATTTTTAAATGTTCTAATTTATTTGTTTACCTTATTTAGTTTGTAATATTATCAATTGAGCCCAGGCATCCTGCATGCTAAGCAATCACTCTGCCACTGACTTATTCCTAGCAATAACTAATTGCTAATTAGTTGTAATTGCTAAATTGTTAATTTAGCTGGGATCCTAGACATGGCCAGAAAGATTATTTTGCATGTGAATAATCATAAAGGGCTTTTAAGTATGAATTTTATTAGCTTTTGACCTTCTACTTTTGCTTTACATTCATAGTCTTGCAAATCTTTTTATTAGGGATGCTGTGCAAGATTTTCTTCATGAAATATATTTTTTGCCTGATCATCCAGAATTAAAAAAGATAAAAGCAGTTCTCCAGGAATATAGAAAGGTATTTCATTTCTTTACTTATGGTATGGAAGATCTTAAATACAGAATTGCTCCTAAATTCCAATAAAGTTAAAAATAATCCTTTACAATCAAAGCTGAGTATGGTAGCTCGTGCCTTTAATCCCAGTACTTGGGAGGCAGAAGCAGGCAGATCTCTGAGTTCAAGGCCAGCCTGGTCTGTAGTGTAAGTTCCAGGGCTACACAGAGAAACTCTGTCTCAGAGAGGGGGGGGGAGAGAAAAGAAAAGAAATATACAACTATGGCAATTAGATGGTAGATCTGTGAACCCATGACATTGGGAGGGAGAGAAGTTTTATCATTTTTTTTTTTTTTTTTTTTTTTTGCTTTGTTTTGGGACAGTCTCTTACAGCTAAGGCTGTCTTCATATACACTATGTAGCTGAGGCTGGTCTTGAATACTTTATCTACCTGCCTAGCATTCCAAATGCTGGAATTATAGTTATGCACCACCACCATATCCTATTTAGGTGAGAGGAGCATTAGCATTAAATAAAAGCCTCTACATTCCTGAGGGGAAAGTATGGGATGATCCTAGTTATATCATGCTACAAATTATAGTATAACCATGACAGATCTAAATTATTGTTGATCATCTTGAAATCTTACAAACTTTATGAAAATACTGTGATTCCATATAATTTCAGGGCAGAAACTAGAATATTTTGAGCAGTTTAAGGATTGAGCATAATTATCTACAAACTTCACAGACCTGGTTCAAGGTCTTTATGTGGCCTCCATAAATTAAAAATAATTTCCCCCCAAAACTATTGATGACATAGATTTTGCAAAGGAAGGGACAGAAAAACTTTTAGTTGGGTTATAGTTTATCTATTTTAATAGTAACTTGTTATATACAAAACACAGGCCTTTCAGAGGTTATTATGATAGTTAATAAGGTATGTCTTTCTGTTCTTTGTCTAGGAGACATCTGAGAGTACTGACCTTCAAACCACTCTCCAGCTGTCCATGAAAGCAATTCAACATGAAAATGTAGATGTTCGTATTCATGCTCTTACCAGCTTGAAGGACATCTTACATAAAAATCAGGTATGCAAACTGGGTGGTAGTGGTGCTCCCACCTTTAATCCCAGCTCTTGGGAGGCAGAGTCAGGCAGTTCTCTGTGAGTTTGAGGTCAACCTGGTCTACAGAGTGAGTTCCAGGACAGCTAGGACTGTTTCATAGAAAAACCCTGTTTCAAAAAAAAAAAAAAAAATCAAATATAATAAAGTGATGTTTTTCTAATTATAAGAAAAAGAAAAAATATTGGGAACTTAAGTTTAAAGAAAAGATAATAGATTGGCATTTTTGTTTTGAGTATTCTAAAAACTGAGTGGACTTAGTCATATTTATTTAGATTATCAGTTCTGACTGAAGAATGAATAATCTATGAGATAGATACCCATTAGTTTCAGTCTTAAAAATGTGCAGAATATTCTGTTGTTTTGTTCTGATTTCAGAGTTGTATTTTAGATTACTGCACCTCTTTGAATTTTTAAAACTTGTTTTTATTGTTGGTGTGGTATTTATGTGGTATAAGTATGTGGTGTATTCTCACGTGTGCAGGTGTCTTCCTCTGTCAGTTTTTGCCTTTAAGATGGTCTTTCACTGAATTGGAAGCTCACTGTCGAGGCTAGGTTGACCGAGTCCTGAGCTTCTGGTATCCCCCTGTCTCTGCCTCCCAATTCTGGGTTTCCAGCCACGTACAACCATGTCCCACTTTATACAATGAGTGCTAGATGTTTGAACTCAGGTCCTCCTGCTTGCATAGCAAGCACTGTTAAGCCCCTGGGCCATCCCCTCAGCCTCGATGACTTCATCATCTTAAGTAAGAATTTGAGTGTTTGTATATCAGCATTTTTTGTGAATCTTCTGATGTAACTACACTATTGATATGTCAGATAAAATATCAATGACTTTGTTATTCTATAATCAGACTGAGCTAACTTTATTACTTTTTATTTGATTTTACGTAGTACAAGCTAGCCTCAAACATTAGTCAAAAATGGCCTTGAACTCATTATTTTCTTTCCTCCGCTTCTTGAGAGATAGAATTACAGGCTTATACCACCATGTAAACATTTCTCTTTCTTTGCATTTTTCCTGCTCCTACCTTCCCTCTGCTCCTTTCTTCTACACTTCTAGTTGTGCTATTTATATTAAAGGGGTCTTCTGGGGGGGGGAACAAATTCCAGAAGGATACGAAAATTGTAAGAAGCTCAAATTAATTTTCATGGGATGCAAAGAGGGGGGGGTAAACTGGGTATATAAGCTTAATAGAAAATAAGCACTAAAATGATACTATCTAAAAGTTAATTCTTGCGAGAGAGAGATGGCTTAGCAGCTAAGAGCACATATTACTGCTGAAAAACATCTTGTGAGCTATTTTATATAAAGTCATCAAAAACTAATTGTCTAGATTGAAGATACAGGAATTTAATTTTTGTTGTATTCATATTTTTAAGCTGTAGTTTAGAAAAACATAAACTTTTTACTTTTACTTTAGGAAAAACTGATAAAATATGCAACTGATAGTGAAACCGTGGAGCCTGTTATCTCACAGCTGGTGACAGTAATTTTGAAAGGCTGCCAAGATGCAAACTCTCAAGCTCGCTTACTGTGTGGGGAATGTTTAGGAGAATTGGGGGCAATAGATCCAGGACGATTAGATTTCTCAACAACAGAAACTCAAGGAAAAGATTTTACATTTGTGGTAAGTAGTGGTAATTTTAAGTGTTAATATTTCTCTAAGTTATTTTTGTTTCAGTTCGTTTGAATTTTTTGTCTTGTGTATGAGGGTTTTCCCTGAATGTATGTCTTTGTACCACATGCATGTCTAGTGTCCACAAAGTCTAGAAGAGGTGTTGGATCCCCTGAAACTAAAATTGCAGACAGTTGTGAAAACCCATGTCCTTAGCAAGAGCATCCAGTGCTCATAACTGCTGAGCAGTCTCTCTTGAGCTTCAACTGAGGTTTATATATCCTACTTATGCAGTCAGAAATTTTAAGTAGTTTTTAAATACTATCATGGAGCTCTTTAGCCAATAGTTTGAGCCTAATAGTTAATCTAATGTGTTCTGTTCTTGAAAACAAAGCTTACTAATCTAATTATGAAAATAATTAAGGTCTAATAAGTTATCTAAAGGTTAACATTTAAACATAATTGCTAATGCTGCCATAGAAAACTAGTTTTTTAGGGTATTTTAGTAATGTGTACTGTGTATAACAATCAGTTTTTACTTTTTGCTGGTTTTTGTTTGTTTGCTTATATGTATCTGTTTTTGTTGTTGTTTTTTCAGTGGTAGAGCTTGGACTTAAGGGCCTTGCTATTAGGCAAGTGTTTTCTCACTGAGATAGATCACCAATGAAAATGAAAATTTGAATGTGTTATGGTACTTGGTGAATCTGAGTAGAAAGAATGTTGAAATTATATTGGAGTAACTACATTCTGTAAAACAACTTTCAGGCTTTGTGTGTGTGTGTGTGTGTGTGTGTGTGTGTGTGTGTGTGTGTGTGTGTGAGAGAGAGAGAGAGAGAGAGAGAGAGAGAGAGAGAGAGAGAGATGAGAGAGAAAGAGATGGGTGGATGTGTGTGTATGGACACATGCTATTGCTCACAGGTAGTAGTCAGAATAACTTTGAGAAGTTAATTTACTTCTACCTGTAGATGGGATCTGAGGATTGATCTTTGAGGTCACCAGTTATACACCACAAGCACCTTTCCCCACTGAGCTATCTTGGTGGCCCTAAAGTTTGTTTTCTGCCTGTTAAACACAAACATTGCAAACTGACCTAACTATTCAAAGTTGAATGATTTTGGTAAAGTTTCCTAACATCCTAAGAAGATGTAGTATTTGACTTCTTAGCTATGGATTATATTTCAGCCATGGTAACAGCTTTGAGCTTCACTCTCTTTTCCATTTCTAAGTAACACAGTAACTAACACCTGAAGAAAATTTATGTATCAGTTATTGAGGTTTTTTGTTGTTTGTTTGTTTTTTCCTTATTAAGTCTGGAGTAGAAGATTTAAGCTTTGCCTATGGATTGCTGATGGAGTTAACAAGAGCTTACCTTGCGTATGCAGATAATAGCCGAGCACAGGATTCAGCTGCTTATGCTATTCAGGTAAGCATACTTGTATGTAATGGCCATTAACTGACTTTACAGTATTGAATACTAGTAAGAAAGCTATAAATTTGTAAAATCCTTAACCATTACGGTTACCATCTAAGTGATGCAGACTCAAAATAAATATTTTAGAGAACATAGAAATCTATTTTCTTGAATGAATAAGAACAAAGTATAATGACATATACATATGAAAATGCCTTAATGACTCTGTTACAGATTCACAAAGATGCCAAAGATAGTGACTTCTAGTTACACTAATCATTATTGTACCATTTTCAAAGAGGGGACAAAATTTACTTTGTGCTACCGGGACCTTCTTTATTAAAAATGTTACTAAAAATAAATTTTTTTTATTTTTATTTTACATATTGATCCCAGTTCCCCCTCCCTCCCTCTCTCTTTCCTTCTTTCCCATCCTCTCATGCCCCCCAGCCACCCTCCCCTCTCATACACCCTCCCACTCCACATGTAGGGTGACTCCAGGAGGGGTCATCCACATCTGTCAAGTCATTTGGAGTAGGGACTAGGACTTCTCTCCTGTCTCTAGGTTAAGGGAGTATCCCTCTGTGGGGGCTGTGCCTCCAAAGTCCTTTTGTGCACCAGGAATACATCCTGGTTCCACTGTCTGGAACTGGAAGGCTCAGGCCTTCTAGCTGAGACCCAACCTAGAGAAAAAAATTTTTTTAAAAGAAGAAAATGCCTTAATGAAATCTGTTACATTGTTGCAAACATTAAAAAATAATTTTTAAGAAGTACATTGTGGTGATATATTGTTTATGATTTATTAAAGTCAGTGGAGATTAAAATAGCAAAACAGCTCATACTAGTTAGCCATAGAAGCCAGGCACACACATGAGTCCCAGGACTCATGAGAGGTATTTAAGAACAGGGTTTCAAAGCTGGCATTCATTCTCCAACTACACTGAGGATAAGAAGGCATTCAATCTCAGGATTCTCTAGCCACGATGAATAGAGCATAGCAGTTTGGAATTATAGTCTGAGGTTTGGTGGGGCCAGGATCACTTTTTAGTCTGAGTTAGAGGTAAGAGCTAGGGGTCAGTAGCTTTTACTTTTCTGATCTTTAGCTTGAAGCTTGAACCCCGATATCTGTCTCTGGATCTTTTATTTATCGTGCTACAGTACATATTACTTTTAAAAAGTATTTAACATACTATAATTACTTAAAAATGTTAATATCTGTACAAATACAAAATGTTTTTTATGATAGATGTGAAATATTATTTATGGTCAATTTTATTTTCTTGTGTTTAATGGCCTATCTTGGATAATCTTCTGTGTCTGTAACATATATCTAGTTCATTCTTTGTAGTAACTGGATAATACTCAATATTAATGTACTACAGTGTATTTAAGAATTTGCTTGAAACATCTAGGTTGTTCTACTGCCTTTATAAAGTGTAACTCATGACCTAGGAGCCAGGAATGTTGGTGCACACTTGTAATTGAGCACCTGAGAGACTGAAGCAGGAGAATCACCACAAATCCGAGATTAGCCTAGTTACAGATCAACCTCGTTTACATAGTGAGGCCTTGTCTCTGAATAGCTCACAAATATTAAATTTTTAAATAAATGCTTTTAATCCCAGTATCCAGGAGGTAGAGGCAGGCAGATCTTTATAAGTACAAGACTAGCTTGATCTATCTGGAGAGTTCCTGGCCAGCCAAAGATACATAGTGAGACCTCAAAAATAAATAAAAAAGATTCACAGAACATGTATTTTATACATACGTTACTATATTAGTTGTATAAATAACTGGCATTAAAACCAGTCTTAGACCAAGTATATAGTTTATATTGACAGATTTTATTTTTATAAATTTACGAACTTGACAGCCCTACCTTTTGTAAGAATTTTTTGGAGGGGAAGGTGTTAGTTGTTTTGTTAGACATTTAGATCTGAAATCACACTGAAATGTCTAGGTTATAGATATACATTTGAATGTTTTCATTATGGATTTGGCATTTTAAAATGTTGCATCTTGCTGGGCAGTGGTGGCATATGCCTTCAATCACAGCATTTGGGAGGCGGATTCTATAAGTCAGTGGTGGTACTTGCTTGTGATCCCAGCTGCTCAGGATGCATAGGAAGGTTGCTTTAGCTAAGGTGTTTGAGGCCAACTTATCAAGACTGTTGCAGAAAAGTAGAGGGGGTATTCCAGTCTTTGGTCCTGGGACGAGATGTTAATAAAGATACAACAAACAAGCAAGCAGACAAAACAGAGCTGCCAGTGAATGTGTTGTTCTAGAAGATGAAAGTTTGGAGACATCTTCTTCTCTTTGTTATCTGTATTAAGTGCTGATTACAGCTATAGTAGTTTAAAAACTGAAAACAGCCCACTCCCTACAAAGAAACAGAGGCAATTGTTGACCTTGACATGGTCAGTTTCAAACATTTGTCAAGAATATAAGAAGAGAGAAATTATGTGGGGAGAGGGACCCAGTTCTTGAAGAATTTTACTATCAAGCACAAGAGAAGAATGGGAGAGGAGCTGGAGCATAAAGAACAGTAAAGCTAAGGAAAAAAAAAATATCAGTATTTCTATACTGCTTGGGAACAGGTCAGCAGAAAGGAGACAGTGGTACTGATGAAGTGTTTTGTTTTTTTTTTTAATGTTGGATGTTAATGCTTAGTATGCAGTCTACCACTGAGCTAGGTATACCCTAGTCTTGATGCAGTATTTTAAGCAGGTAAAGAGACATGGAATGCAGTGCAGAAGTAGAATGGTTAACACAGAGTGAGGTTGTATCTGTTGGCAGAGTGCTTGATCATAATGCATAAAGCCTGTTGTGAATCTACAACATACCTTGGCATGCTAGCTCATATCTGTGGAGATAAAGCCAAGATGATAAGAAGTTCAAGGCCATCCTCACATAGTATTTTTGAGGTCAGCCTGAGATACATGAAACCCTGTCTCAAAAGAACAACAGCAACAAAGCCCCTATTAGGGCTAAAGAAATGACCCAGTTTAAAAGCACTGGCTCCTCTTCCTAAGGACTAAGTTTGATTCTCTGCATTCACATGACTGCTCACAACTGTCTGAAATTCCAGTTCCAGAGGATCCAGTGTCTTTTTCTGGTCCGCATAAATGTTAGACATGTATATCTAACATACATGCAGACAAAAACCTATACATGTAAAATAAAATAATGAAATTTAACAAAAAAGAAAGAACAATTAATTGTAATAACAATAAATAAAGTAGTCAAAGATGCATAAGTAGTTGGTGTTACCAGGCTCACATAGACTCTAGGAAGGGAAGTTTGGGGAGGGTGGAGGGGGTCACCTAACTACTTCTATTTTCTCTATGATATTTGAAACAATGTCTGTACATATAAACATATTACTGGTTTGTTGTTTTTTGTTTATTTTGAGTTAAGGAAGTCACTGTGATGCCCTGGCTAGCCTGTGACTTACTATGTAGACTGGGCTATACTCAAAGAGATATGCCTATCTCTGCCTCCCAAGTGGTGGGATTAAAGTTGTATACCACCCCACCTAGCCCCATATTGATGTTTTTAACAGTGTAGGTAAGAGTCCTGAAAGGAACATCAGTGATCTAATACATCCTGCTAATAGAAGATGCATTCTTTATTTCCTCTCATATCAGTCTTTGTGTGTGTGCACACATGTAAGCACTTCCCATCTGGAGGTCAGAAAACAACTTGAGAGAGTCAGTACTCTCCTTCCACCATGTGTGGTTATGGGGTTCTAACTCATTGGATGGCTTGGTGGTGAGGTCCTTTGCTTGCTAAGCCATCTTACCAGTGTCATGAGAGATTCTTTTAAAGAGTCTTTGCCAAACTAGAAAAGGCTAGATTAAAACAATTTAAATAACATTTCAAGGCTAAATGAAAAATAAAATTTAAGTACCTTTTTGAGTTTTTTAAATACTGTCTTAGTTTTTAATTTAAAAAACTAAATATACAAGATAAATATGAGATAATGGTTTGCTTGATAATTGCTTATTTTTTAAAAATACCAGAAAAACATGTATCTGTTTCACGTGATTATTTTCAGAAGAACGGGAAAGAAAGAATACTGTGTACTATAAAGTATAATACCTTAAATTGTTTGCCTTGTTTTAAAGATGACTATTAGTGACAGGGAGTTTATGTCATAAAATCCTTCCCCACACCTTGTTTAAAAACATCAAAACCAATCTCTCTTCCTCTTTTCTCTTCCCCCTCCCTTCCTTCCTAGCTCCCATTCATTCTCAGCTTTTTCACACAGGCTCTAATTATACATGTCAACCTTGCCTCCAATTCTAAATCTCATTTCAACCTCCTGAGTGCTGGGATTATAGGCATGTACCATAATGCTCAGCTACGTTTGTTTTGTTTTTTATGGGAACAAATACAGGATCATTTAGTCTCTGGACTTGAAAAATAAAATGGTGGGTTGGGCTTTTTTAATTGTTTGTGTTTGTTTGTTTCAAGACCATACCTTATGACGTAGACCAGCCTGGCTTGGAATTCACTTTGTAGTCCATTGTCTCAAGACCATGGCCTGTAATTTATAGAGAGCCTTGTGTCTCACTGTCCCTAATGCTGGGATTATAGGTGTGTTCTACCATACCTAGATATAAATTAGTCTTTAACATTTGCATCCTGTTTGGGAGATTTTTAAGCGCAGTTGTTTGTTTTCCTGAGACAGGATTTCTCTGTGTAGCCCGGGCTATCTTAGAACTCTATGTAGATCAGGCTGGCCTCTGAAGTGCTGGGATTAAAGGTGTGTGTCACTACCACACAGGCTTAAACTCAGTATTTTATATCTAGAAGTTAAGGTATCTTGAATATATGCACTGTTTTGGATTTCTAGCTACTTTCATTATAAACGCCAAAGAAATGAGATTCTCAGGGTCAGGGCCTGGGTGTGTATCTCAGTTGCAGAGTGCTAATTTAGCAGTCCTTAGCCCCTGAAGAAACATCCTAAGAACTGTAATTTTGTGAATATAGGACGTTCTTTTTGTCTCAAAATAGTTCTTAATTTTATGTTTTAAAGGCTATTTTATGTGAACTGTGTTGCACAAATTCTAATTGGTCTTAATAATAAAAACTCTGAGTCAGCTATCAGGTGACTATCAGGTGAAAGGTCAGAGAAGCAGAGCAGCCAGCCACTAGAGAGTTCTTACCTCTACCAATGTTCAGACCAAAGGGTGATCCTATGCTCAGACTGCTTCAGATTGCCGCCTCAGATTGACAACTGCTCTGATTGCATTGAGCTCCTGTCTCCTTCCACCTTATATTCCACTCTCCGCAGAGCCATATCACTCCTGTCTCCACCTCCCTAGTGCTGAGATTAAAGGCCTGTGATCCCAAGTGCTAGTATCACCTTTGTGTTAGCTCTCTTTCTTTTTTAGACTAGACCAATTTTGTGTATCCCTGGGTAGCCTTGAACTAACAGAGATCCATCTACCTCTGTCTCCTGAGTGCTGGGATTAAAGGTGTGTGCCATCACTGCCTGAACTCTATTGTTAACTAGTGTGACTAGCTCTGAACTCTGATCTTCAGGCAAGCTTTATTTGTTATAGCATAAACATCATATCACCACAGAACTGACTTCATAATTAAGTATTATCATAGTTTTGTGACACCATTGAAATAAATGCCCTAAGAAAGTTCAGAATCTTAAAAGTTTTCATTTACTGTGGACTTATTATTGTAAAATGTATTTGTAGGAATTACTTTCTATTTATGACTGTAGAGAGATACAGAGCAATGGCCCAGGTCACCAACTGTGGAAGAGATTTCCTGAGCATATCCGGGAAATATTAGAACCTCATCTCAATACTAGGTATGTCTATTCATTGAAATTATTTTCACAAAACTTTTTTTTTAACTTTGTAAAATTTAATATTACCTTCTTAGAGTTTTTAACATCAAAAGTATTTTTAGAGGCTGGGGGTCTCAGTAAAGCACCTGCTATGTAAGCATGAGGATTGGAGTTTAGGATCCCTAAACCCATGGCAAAAGCCAAACCTGTGGATGCTAGCTTCGGGTGAGGTGGCAGAATTAGATCCCCTATATGAGTATTGAACAACTATTATATTTATCAATTTCTGAACTTACATGATGATTCTAAAAGAATCCTTTCAGAAAATCCTACAGCTGTGTCGTTAGTTGTGAGATGAGAGCTGTTTGAACATGGTTAACAAAATGTAATTCCAAGGACAAAGAAGAAAGTTATGTTCAACTAATGGGAGAGAATGGGAGAATTTCTCTCATTTTATTATGGAAAGCTAAAGACACTAGCTGGGTTTACAGATCAGATTTTGAGAAATAGTGGTGGTTTTCTTTTCCTTTGTGAAGTTGGGGGGTATAAGAAATGAGGTCACTGGCCAAAAGTGGCAGTAGACATGATACAGATAATTTGAGGAGCCCTTATAATTTGAGTGGAGAAAATTCTTTAGAAGCCTAGCATTCAATTAAGTGGTCCAGCCACACATTGAAGTCAGTTGTGATTACAAAACTTGAGGGAGAGAGCATACAGCAGTGCACTGAAATTGTCAACTAATGTGGTAATCAGTGAGTTTGGTGGGTGCACAGAATGAAGAGCAATGGAGAATAATGTAACTGAGCAGCTTGAACTTGACTGGATGTTAGAAGGCTCTGAGGGAAAGACATACTCAGACCCCCTACTCCACCCTTAAGATAGATAGTAGTAGGAAAATACTGTCTTTCACCAGAATTTAGCAAATATAATAGAGTACAGTTCTCAGTGAAGAGTTGCATGTAACTTCTTATGGTTTCTTTACAGTATTTCTAAATGTATATTTGTAAATAAATCTTCAAAATTACAGATATAAGAGTTCCCAGAAGTCAACAGATTGGTCTGGAGTAAAGAAGCCAATTTACTTAAGTAAATTAGGTAATAACTTTGCAGAATGGTCATCATCTTGGGCAGGTTATCTTATAACAAAGGTAAGACAACCTAGTTTAGAATTTATTAACTGATCAGAAATTCTGAAGGGATATAGAACATACAAGAGAATATGCAGGCTGACAGAACTAAAAAATAATATTTTTATGTTTATATATTTTATTTAAATAAGATGTATTAGCATTTAGTGATATTTTTGAAAAAGCATATCATTTATACTTTTATCCAAAATAAAGGTATTTTTAATGAAATTTCTTGGAAAACTAAAGGTATATTGTAAAATTTCCCTAAGTTGAAATTTGTATGGGCCTAACTAACAAAATTATACTGCGCATTCTAAGAAAATGCTTAAGGCATGTTTAAATACAACTCTTGCTTTAAATTTATATTTCTATAGTTAGTTAATTAGTATTTTTAAATATCTTAAGTAGTAAATGGCAATTTTAAACCATTTTCTTTTACTTTTTTTAAGAACATAAAATAGTGTGAAATGTTTAATATTATTAAAGTAACTATTTCTAACTCCAAATATTTTGTTTAGTCCTTTTTCTTTTTAAGTCAAAATTTAGTATTCAAGTTAAAAAACCTTTAAAACATCTTCTAACAGTTCCGTAATCATAAGTTGAAGATTAGATATTGCATCTGACTTTTAGTTGAAATCTGAAAAATGTGTTGATTTAAACTATGTTTTGAACTTTTTATGCCCAACTAAGTTTTCTGTTTCTTTTATTTTTTATCTTGTAGGTTGTTGTTGCACACTGCTTAAAGTACCAGCCACATACTTAATGTGCTGATTCAGCATGCTTTCTTTTGTTTTTTGTTTCTTCACTTAGGGCATTAGCACACTAAATTTAATAATAGCTAAATATGACATAATTAGGAATGATAATCTATAATAAAATGTAACACATTGAAAAAGAGCTGTAGAAGAGGTGAGACTGTGTATACTAATGTAAGATAGCAGCTAGCTCTACATTGCCTGTAGGGGCTCTTAGGAGTTCTGGCATTTGGGATCAGTTAGAGAGATGATCTGAAGTTTTCCTTACTTTAACATACATTTTTCACTGCATGGAGAATACTAATCAGTCATGAGTTATTTCATATGCTACATTTTAACATTCAATTAGTAGAATAAAATGTGTAAAACTACTAATCTTTCTTGAACCATTTGAATTTACAGGTTCGGCATGATCTTGCCAGTAAAATCTTTACATGCTGTAGCATAATGATGAAGCATGATTTCAAGGTCACCATCTATCTTCTTCCACATATTCTAGTGTACGTCTTGTTGGGTTGTAATCAAGAAGACCAGCAAGAGGTGAGAGTTCTATTTGTTCAGGCATGTGACATAAGTTCTGAACACATGAAACTTAATTTCTCTTAGTATTAGAAGTTACAGAGTAGGTGCCAGCAAGATGGCTCAGTGGATAAAATGCTTGCTACACAAGAGTGATGACCTGAGTTCAATGTACAATTCTACGGTGGAAAGAGAACTGAGCCCTAAAAGTTGTGCCCTGACTGTCACATACATACTGTGAAACACTGTACCCACATACTCTCTCACTCACATATACAAATAATAAATTCCAGCATTTGAGAGGCAGAATAGCAGGAGCATCAGGAGTTAGAGGTCATCCTCAGCTGCATAGCCAGTACAGCTTGGACAACTTGTATTACACAAGATCCATCTCAAAACCAAAAAACAAAATCTTCTCTTACTAACTTTAAAAAAATATATTTACTACCAAAAATGAATATCATCAGTATATTTAGCTACTTACTCTGAAATTCATTATAATCACTCTTCTTAAGATTTTTTTTCTTTTTCCAGATAGGGTTTCTTTGTGTAATAGTCCTTTCTGTGAGCTGGAACTCACTTTGTAGACCTTGAACTCACAGAGATCTTCCTGCCTCTGCCTCCCAAGTGCTGTCATTAGAGGTGTGCCCCACCACCACCTAGCAAGATTTTTATTTATGTGTGGGCTTCACATATATTTGCAGGTGCCCAGGGAGACCAGAAAAATGTGTCAGAATCTCTGGAGCTGAAGTTGTAAGCAATGTGAGCTGCCATGTGTGTCTTCTGAACTCCCATCCTCTGAGTGAGCAGCAAGCACTTTTAACCACTGAACCATCACACTAGCTCATTTTAGTCACTCTTTTTCGTGTATGGTGGTTTATCTGCATGTATGCCTGTGCACCATATGTATGCCTGGTTTCCACAGAGGCCAGAAGAGGGTATTTGATCCCCTAAAACTAGAGTTATAGGTGGTTGTGGGTCAACATGTGGATGCTGGGAATTGAACCCAGGTCCTCTGCAAGGACAGCAAATACTCTTAACCACCAAGTCATCTTTCCAGACTGCTGTTTAGTCACTCTTAATCAGTTTTTCTTTCTCACTGATTTAGCTATAGATAAGAAAGATTATTACCAATCTACTGTTTCTTTTCGTTATTACTGGAATGTTTAGTCTTATTTATCAGATATTAGTAAAATGTTACTATATAGATTTTATTATTAACTGTAAATTATTTAGGTTTATGCAGAAATTATGGCAGTGCTAAAGCATGATGATCAGCATGCCATCAGTACCCAAGACAGTGCATCTGATCTGTGCCAATTGAGTACACAAACCGTGTTCTCTATGCTTGACCATCTCACCCAATGGGCAAGGCACAAATTTCAGGCATTAAATGCTGAGAAACTTCCGCAAAACAAACTAAAAGGAGGTAAGGTCAACTCAATGTATGAATATTTTCTTGTAATATCCACTAATTAATTTGTCTTTGTGTTAATTCTGTAATTTAAGCATTAGTGGTTTGTTTAAGATGATGTCTCAATATGTAGCCCCAGCTGGCCTAAATCTCAGTATGTAGATCAGGCTGGTCTCAAACTCAGAAGTCTGCTTTCTTCTGCCTCCTCAGTGCTCGGATTAATGGTGTGCTCTATCATGATAGCTAAGCATTAGTTTTTAAAAGTTTGATTTTAAGCATTTGTTTGTTTACGCACTATTGGAGATAGAACCCAAGGGCTTGTACATAGAGGGCAAGCATTCTGCTACTGAGACACACCTCTAGTGAATTTTTTTTTTTCTTTTTGGTGTTGTAAGACAGGGTTTCTCTATGTAGCTTTAGAGCCTGTTATGAAACTATAGACCAGACTAGCCTCAGATTCACAGAGATCCACCTGCCTCTGCCTCCTGAGTGCTGGGATTAAAGGTATGTACCACCACTGCCCAGCTTCCATATGTATTTTTAAATTGTAATGATACACACTTTTCACTGAGAAAAAGCAATTAATGTATATGACCTCACTTTAGGGTTAGAATGTAGCTCAGATATAGGATGCTTATCTAATATGTTAGAGAATGAAGATTTTTTGCATCCAGAACTGCAAAAATGTAAACAAAAACCAAGAAGCTGTTCTTTTAAGATCTTACTCTTAAACCCATGGACAAAATACATACCTAATTTTTCTTTATATAAATAGGGCTTCTCCCTTAGGAGATTTTGTGAGGATTTGATGAGATGATATATATGAGTGTAAATTATGACCTGTGAAGTAGATGATATAGTGATACTGTGATTTTGCTATTCCTTACTGTTAATTCATTTGTTTCCTATACTTCAGTGTATTGTGTTTGTGTGTGTTATTATTTTCACATTTTTAAGTTTTAAATGTTTAAGAAGATTTTTATTTCATTTGGTTTATTTTCCTATGTTCAAGTAGTGTCTGTTACCCATCAGAATCTACAAACATCCTGGGCAGACTATTGTGCTACACAGTGTTAGAGCTACTAGTCTGTAATTTTGTTTTTGTGGTATTGCAGCTTTCACTAACAAGATTAAAGAATTATTTAGAGTTAAATGAATCTCATTAGAGTTACCCTAGCAATTGGCCCCTGTGATAAAATCATTTGGTTACAAGAATTATATTGATCACACAGTAATGAATATTTTTCATGGTTTTGTACCACTTTTTTTTCTGCTCTTGCAGTTCATAGATGGTTATAATCCCATTACTATTGTTATCTCTCAGCCATTCTCATAGCTGTCACATTTTTCTTGCTAGGTTATAGAATTAGTTTTAAAAATTAACAATGTGATAATTACTAAACAGATTTTCACTTACAAAATTGTCAGTTTTGTACGGCACTCCTCTTTTATCCATATGCCTGTTAAGGACAGTAGGTTATTATTTTACAAATTTTTCTATATTTGCAGATCATTATCTGTTTGTAGGAATGTTTTCTATGGAGTATGATGAATTAGCAGTTAAAGTGTTTGTTCTTAGTTCTGTTTGTGAAAATCTTAACTGTTAAAAGCAAGCACTAACTTGGCTATTATTTTCATTAACATTGCAATTAAAATTCTGTCTTTTAAGACTAACACTTGCAGGAAAGAAATGCAAATAGCTCTGAGTTATTTTTTGCCTCACATGAACAAAAGCCAGGACTTGACCCTCAGTACTTGAGAAAGGGGAAAAAAGCTTCTAAGCCTTAAAATTAAACATCTTTTTACATAATTCTGAATTTTCCTTACTGAATAATTATATCTTATCAGTACTTTGTAGTCATGAGTAATTAATAATTTTATTTCTTTTATTTTGTTTTTGTTTTTTAAACATTCCATCACAGTTTTGAATTTTTCCATGAAATAAGGCAAAACAAATATTAATATTTCCCTTTAAGAGGGGAGAAATGGGTTCAGTGAGTTGATTAATATCCATAGTTAATATTAATGGTAGAACTAGAACAAGATCCTCTGAGCAGTCATCTTGTTCCTCTTTAAGGCCAAAATATTCATCCTTAATGCATTTATATTATTTAAGAAAAAAATTAAAGTGAAATAGTTCGTCTTCTAAAGTTTTATCTTATCAGTCTTTAATTACTCAATTTTCTTTTTATCCAGTATCAAATGTGAATTTTGAAGACTACCAGAGTGTAACTCGTTTTCTAGACCTCATACCTCAGGATACTCTGGCTGTAGCTTCTTTTCGCTCCAAAGCATACACACGAGCCGTAATGCACTTTGAATCATTTATTACAGAAAAGAAGCAAAATATTCAAAAGCACCTTGGATTTCTACAGGTTTGAAATTAATATAGTTGGTTTAATAATAAAAGTAACATCAGCAGTCATTTACAGTGACATTGTTGATTTTACTCATTTACACACTGTGCTAGGTACTAAATACTTGTAATATTTTAGATTGTTACTGATAGTGCGAAGAGATTGAAACAAATTTGGTATACTAAGTATGTTGATGAATTTCTCCTGAAGAAGGATATTGCATTGTCCTTAAGAGTAGGGGAATGAGGGATCCAGGAATAACTTCATGTCGATGATGTCTGATATAATCATAGTTATTAGAGCTAGCTCCATGGAGTTAGGAAAGAGCATCATGTATGCAAGCGTTAAAATGTCATCTTTAGAATGACATTTGGAGATGATAAAGGAAAGATCCTATGTCTTCAATTGACTTCAGTTTGGGATAAGATAATAAGGCGATGTGAGACTGCTGATGAAACAAAGGTTTAGAAGATAATTTGCTATGTGAGGAAGTACGTGGGACTAAGACAGCATACCCATTTGTCTCCATACTATTCTTGCTAAAAAGATTAGTGGCCTTCATATTACCAAGTTCAGTCCTTGTATTCTTAAACTCACAGTATGCTTTGATGAACCTTTCTTTTCTCAGCAAGACTTTTGATTTTAGCAGATTTGATGGTACACAGTGTTAAACCCAACACTTGGGCGATAGAGGCAAGAGGATCAGGAGTTCAAGTTCATCAAGGCTTTCTTGGGCTTCCTACAACAGTGTTTTGTTGTTGTTTTCTCCTTTAATCAGGATGGCATTTGCTTTTCTTCATGGCTACAGGAATATTTTCTTCCTCCGGATTCTGTTTTGTCTTGTTTCTCTTGCCAGTGTAATCCTCCAACCCCACCCCCGAAAACTACTTCTTTGAGTCATAGTTGGTGCACAAAGAGTTTTAAATGAGCAACAGTTAGTTGTTTGTAGATAATACACCCATACAGTCACCATAATTAATACTAGGAACATTGTTACTTCCAAAAATTTCCCCCATACTCTGATTGATTGTGTTAAAAGCATTTAACATAAGAACATTTATTGAACTCTAAACATGCAACAATATGCTATTAACTACAGTCAGTGTGGCTTACTCATCTTGTATAATGTTGTAACTTTGTATAAATAATTCCCCAGTCTCCACATCTCCAGCCCCTGACAAGCACCATTTCTCCTCTATACTTATATGAAGAACCTAAAGTAGTGATCATATGTATCTGTCCTCTGTGTCTGTCTTATTTGCCCTACAGTTCTTGAAGAAACAGAACTGAAAACTTAAGTGCTTTTTCCTTCATGTAGTGTATTTTTCATTTCATTTTGCTTTTAAAAGTTTTTATTACAAAGATAATTCAAGCAATATATATTTTCACAGTTGTACAGTTAGCACACACATATTCAACATCCGAATTCCACAGTTAACATTTTTTGGTATTGCTTTGCCATGTCTATCCATCTAACCATGCTTCCACCTTCAGTTTGCTTTTGCTTTTTGTAATGTTTCACAGTAGGTTGCTGGCATTTGTGTATTAGGTTTGCTTTATTCCTAATTTTCCCCTTCCCACATAATAATCCCTGAACCCAGATCAAATATCTTAAAAGTAGTTAGAGGCATTTATCAATCTTTTCTACACTTCAGATACAAATGAACAGCTGCAAGGACAGAGCAGCAAGACCTCTAGCACTTTCCAGTGGTCATGTTTGCTCAGTTACCTGAATTCTACAGTAGTGAGCTATCCATTTGTGGCATCTTTTGTTTTTTCACAATTGGTTGTTGGCAGCATGGTGGTCAAGATCAAACATCTTTCCAGATGTTACAGCTATAGAAGTGGGCTCATTCTTGACTCTACTTTTTCTTAGTTCTATTTCAAACTTATTCACATATCCTGCCAGTTCTGCCTGGTTTCATATTTACCTCTCACAGATCATCCTTAACATAATAAACAAAATTTCTTTCATTTATAAACTGTTCAATTTTTTTGCTCAAACAGTAGGTGGGTAACAATTTCATTGAGATAAAAGCCAAAAGTTCAAGATCTGTCATCTGGGAAATATATATGATAATTATAGTAAGATAGTTCTTCACATCCATTAGAATGGCATTCTGGAAACCCCCACAGCATGTGCAGTTGTCATTGGATGACAACTGCCCTTCGTTGCTTCAGAGGGGAAGTCCTGTCCTTGCAATTCGTTTCAGCAGCACCAGTGCCACTCTTTGTGCACACAGGTAGCAACTCCAGCATCTGTCTTTAGCTTCCTTTTTTTCTGTTTATTTCTAGCATTATTTTCTCTGCCTTTGAAGAATGTCTTGTGTTAACTGTTTCCCAGATTTTTATCTTTAAACCTTAATAACTCCTTTAAACCAGGGTGTTTTGTTTGGTTTGGTAGCCATTTGAGGTATTTTCTTTTTTAGTTTGTTTATTGTGGGTTTTGTTTGTTTGCTTTCTTGCTTTTGACAGGGTCTCATATGGCCCAGACTGATTTTGAATTCAATATGTAGTCTATTATTCCTTATGTTCCTACCTCTGCTTTACAAATACTGGGATTCAGGTGTGTACCACCATATCTAGCTATGCCCAAATTATGAATTACTTGGGTTTGTTGAAGTTTTCTCAATATCATTATGATAAAATGTTTATTTAAAATTTAAATACCTTTGAAATATAATAAAACACTTATAAATTATATTCTACAGAAACTATTTTCATTTGGACTAAAAAATTCAGCACATGAGGTTCTTTGAAGTCCTCAGGATCAATAATAGTTACTAATGATAAATGTGTATTTAAGTAGAATAAAAGTGTCACGGTAACAGGATACCTGAAAATTGTAATTTTACTGTAATTCTGTTTGTAAATTAATATAAATAGCAATAAACAAGTAAGACAAAAGTCTTTTATAGTAAAATTTCTCCTGTGCTGTTTATGTAATGATTTTGGCTTTATTTTTTGTTATTTTTTTCCTTCTTTTTGATTTTTAATGGATCAACAAAGAAATTGTATGCTGCTATGCATGAGCCAGATGGAGTGGCTGGAGTAAGTGCAATTCGAAAAGCAGAACCATCCCTTAAGGAACAGATCCTTGAACATGAAAGTATTGGCTTGCTGAGGGATGCCACTGCCTGTTATGACAGGGCTATTCAGCTAGAACCAGACCAGGTAAGATGATCATTTAAACGCTGCTAGAGGAATGGTATCTGGGAAATGTTTAACACTAATTTCCAGATCAGTAAAGTTAGAGACTTGTGCTTTATGGTTTCAGAAATTTTTTTCAATTCCAAGTTCTTATGACTTAGAAATCATTCAAATTAGGGCTGTGGAAATAGCTCAGTCAGCAAAGTGATTGTCATAAATGAAGACCTGAGTTCAATACCTAGAATCCACGTAAAAACATAAGGTGTGGTGTCATGCAGTTGTAATACTAGCATGGGGAGGCTGAGATAGGCAAGTCTGTCAGACTTAAGAGAGCTACAGGGCATGAGGAGCTGGTCTCAAAAGTGTAATTTATTACTTCATGGTTTGTTTTTTGTTTTGTCTTTTGTTTTTGTTTTGTTTTGTTTTGTTTTTTTGAGGAAGGGTGTCATGTAGCAGTTCAGTCTGGCCTCAAACTGTCTTGCAGTGATGTTTGGTATTAATTATCATCTCGACAGAACCTAGGATCTCCTGGGATATGAGACTTTAGGCATGCCTATGGGGGATTATTTGATTGCTTTTGCTGATGGATAGACCCATCTCGACTGTGGGTAGGACTATTCCTAGAGGGGCTCTTGAATGGAATAAGGTGAAGAATATGAGCTGAGCAAGTGCCAGTGAAGGTTTGTTGTCTCCTTGGTGGTTCTAGAGCCTATCAACCAAATCTATATTAGTCACATTGTAACTGTTGACTTATGACACATAATCTTGAAGCAAGATGTCAAGATACTGAGCACTTTTACAGTCTTTTTTTTCTGTAACTTTCAGTATAATAGGACATTGGTAGTAGGTGCTGCTACATAGCCAAGCCACATGTTTTGCCAAACTAGGAATGGAACACACAAACAGAAATGAGGAAATTAAGCTGTTTTTATTCTTTCAGATATATTTGTAATGAAATTACTGTCATAAATTTTTTTTTCTAGATTATTCATTATCATGGTGTAGTGAAGTCCATGTTAGGTCTTGGTCAGCTGTCTACTGTAATCACTCAGGTGAATGGAGTACATGCTAACAGGTAATGTTTTATCAATGAATAGTTTTCTTTCATTATTCTGGATAGGGACTTTTTGATTTGTCAATTCCATGGATTTAGGTTCACTCAAGTAATGACTTCAAAACTCATCCAAGTTCTGACTGTCGTATTAATACCAGTTGTTTTATGTGCTGTAAGTAGAGGAACAGGAGGAAACTTTTGAGTGATTTTTTGAGATACCACTAATAGATTTTTATTTTATTTAAAAGATCCATAATTATGAAAGCAATCTTCCTAAAGAAAATGGATTTTTTTTTTTGTAGTAAATTGTACATCCCTGAACAACAAGAAAAAAGGCTGCTCATGGTGAAAATGAAGGAAGGTTAACACTTCTTTCAGTCAAACACTTTTTCCAGTTGAAATATTAACTGAGGAAGTTATCTCTGCTCTTGAAGAGCCAAAAATCCCCATTTTGTTATACATCCTACACTCCTGCTATTCTTGGTAGGCAGATTTGATCCACAAGGAATGGATCTCACTTAAGCAGAGAATACAGATAGTGTTTGTAGTTAGACAGACACTTTGAAAAAGTTTATCTTTAATTTCTTTAAGTTAAAATGTGTGATTGATAAAAGTGTAGAGGGAAAGGGTCAGCCAAATAAACCCACCCTAACTCTGAAACCAGAGCCAAAGAGGCATACTTTGGCCCTGGAACCAGAGCCAGTGAAAGAAATATGCCCTGGACTCAAAACGAGAGCCTCAAAGCTAAAATGGTCCAGAGAGAAATCACAGTTTGGCCCTGACACCAGTGCCAACTCTGCCCCTGACCAACTGAAACACAAAACCAACCAATCCCTGAGCACAAAAATCTAACACCCTGACCCTGAACCCAGAGCCAGTGACAGAAACACACCCTGGATCTAAAACCTGAGTCAGTGAAAGAAACACTTTATAGCCCTGAACTCAGAACCAAAGAAAAACACCCTGACTATGAAAACCAGAGCCAAAGAAACACACTTTGGCCCTAGAGCCAGAACCAGTGAAAGAAATACACCTTAGCCCTGAAAATAAAGCCAAAAAAAAAAGGAGAGGGGGAAGCAGTGAAAGAAACACAGCCCTGAAAATAGAGCCAGTTCTGCCCCTGACCAACTAAACCAACCAATTCCTTGGGAAAATTACCCCTAAGAAGCCCTATTAAAGTCCCCTGCCAGTTCAGTTTTGAGCTGTCCTTTCCCACCCTGGCTGAGGCAGCCACTCTCCTGAACTCCTCCCTCCTAAATACAATTGGATGAAGATCTTTCCCTGGTGCAGACCAGAAGAACCTTTGCTGAGATGTTCCCTTAGAGGGGCTGAGCAGAAAAAGCAAAGAACCTTTGCTGAGATGTTCCCTTAAGGGGGCTGAGCAGGAAAAAAAAAAAACCCAAAAAACAAAAACAAACAAACAAACAAAAAAAAAAAAAAACAAAGGAAACAGAACAAAGGCCCCATTCTACTTTGTCCTAGACAAATACACTCACTTTAGTTTGATAGTTACCACTGTGGAACTCATGAAGCCATGGGGGAAGTTGTGCAGATGTGGGGAGATTGCTAGACACTGTAGTTGTGTTTCTGCAAATTGAGACACCTCATGAATAAGAGATTACTGGAGTTTGACAGGGCACTTTGTCATGGTACAAATTGATGTGTCGAGTTCTTTAAAACATTCAGTGTACAATTAGACTCCTCTTGCTTTCTGCCCAGGACCTAATATACCTCAGTATCATACTGTATCTCAGTATCATACTGTATCATAATAAAACAAAATGGTCAGCAAGGTCACATGTTTTCATTGGAGAGGATCTGTGTTTGCATTTAAATAGTTCTCTTTGTGTGCTTAACCTACACATAATTCCTTTTAATTTAGTTATTTAAATTAATACATTCTCATACCTTCATCTCATCATTTGGTACTTTTGGTATTAGGCTTGTGATGATACATCTCTGATACTTTAATAATAATTATATTTTTATTCTGAAAATTTTGAAACTTTAGCATCTGATTCTAAGCTTTTAAAATTGTTTTTAGTTAAACTTTTAAGTTTTAAATGCTTATTACCTTGCTCCTAACTTTGTTATACATTGGCTTTGGTAACATTAATATTTAGAAATTGAAGTATAGTTGGTATACTGCAAATTTTAGACTTGGGGATTGAGTGTTTTTCCACAGGTCTCATGTAACTCCATCTGGTCTCAAGTTCACTATGTAGCTACAGGTGACCTGAACTTTGCGCCTCCTGCCTTCACTTCTCAAGTTCTGGGATTATGGCTGTGAACCCAGGATCTTGTGCTTGTAGGCAAGCACTCTACCAGTCGAACTAAATCCTAGCCCTATCTGTAGACCTTTAAAACTAAAAATTATTAGGTTATTTGTCATATTTTCTTCTTTTGCAGCAGAAAGACCAATAAGGATAATGGTCCCGTTGTTGTTGTTTAATAATATGGGTATATATATGTACTTTTATGTGATATTATTAGATAAGGAATCTTTTTTTTTTTTTAAATTAATTTTTGGTTTTGGTTTTTTGAGACAGGGTTTCTATGTGTAACAGTCATAGCTGTCCTGTGTAGGCCAGGCTGACCTTGAACTCACAGAAATCTAAGAGATCTACCTGCCTCTGCCTCCCAAGTGCTGGGATTAAAAGTGTATGCCATCTCTGCCCAGCTTATTTTCTTAATTATATACTTTGAATATTGGCTATAGTTGAGATTCTTTACATAGATTTATAAAGAATCTAACTTATAACCAGTATTCAAATTATGTAATATAAACAATTAAAAGAGTAGGTGCTCCTTTGCAGTCATAACCCAAAATATCACCATTCATTCCTAGTGTCACCTAAGTAGAATTCTCAGAAGAATATAGCCCATTAATTGGGTATGGGTAGCTATTCTAGTTTCATTTACTTCTCAATTACTGTGGTAAGACACTGGCCAAAACCAATTTGGGGAGGAGAGGGTTTTTATTTTGGCTTACAAGTTCCAGTCCATCACCATAGGAAGCCAAGGCAGAAACTTAAGGCAGGTGGAGGAACATTGTGTACTACCTTTACTCCCAGTCTCACATTCAGCTCCCTTTCTTATGCTGACCAGGCCCACCTGCCCAGGGATGGCACCACCTATAGTGGGCTGGACCATCCCTACATCAACTATCAGTCAAGGAAATGCTCCATAACATGGCCACAAGCCTGTCTGACAGGAGCAATTTCTCAGTTGAGATTCTCTGTTCTCAGGTATGTCAAATTGACAAGTAAAGAAACAGGGACAGTGGCACGTGTGTGTTACAGTTCCTCAAGAGATTGAGACAAAAGGATGGCATAATAACCCCAGGAGTTGGGGGCCAACTTTGCTAATATAATAAAGCCACCTTTTAAAAGACAGAATTATTACTGATTTTTTGCATATCAAAAATTTCTAACTAACTGAAAGTAGATTAAGAAAACACATATAGATAGCTGATTTACTTATTTATTGATTGATTGTACATGTTGTAAGTAGCTTTCTTAAATCATTTCATTGGGTATCCTATGCAGGACCCAACTGTCCATGACCCACACCAAAAATCCCAGGTATTTTTAAGAGTTTTAAATCTGTCTTGAATTACTCTTTTTTTCTATGATGTTAAGTTAAACACTCAGATAATTTGATTAAGAACCGTGTCTTTATGGAGGAATTAACTCTCCTAATACATGCCACAATTCATTTTTTCCCAAAATGTCATTTTTAAACATACCTATCAGAAATAATTAGTGGAGGGTCAGCAAAATGCTCACTGAGGTAAAGCACCTGCTGCTATATCTGACTTAGCTGGGTTCAGTCTCAATGACTTACAAGGTAGAAGGAGAGAGCAGCCTCCAAGGAGTTTTTTTTAAACCTTCATGGGTACTCTGTGACACACATATATATCCATATAATTACAAAATAAATACTTTTGGGGGGTTGTTTGTTTGTTTGGTATTTTGAGATAGTCACACTATGTATTCCTGACTGGCCTCGAACCCACAGAGATATACTTGACCCTGCTTCCCTGAGATTAAAGTTGTATACCATCATGCCTGGCTCAATAAAAATTAGTGAAAATGTTTTTCAGCAACAAGTGACTTAAGGTTTTCTCAGTTGTTTGGGGTAATTATTTTGTATCAAACTGAAATAAAATATAAATACAATTGATAAGTAAATAAGAAAAATATGTAATACATAAAATATAAATACCACTTTAAATGTAAATAGATTAAAATGTAGTTAATATGCATTTCTCTTAATAGGTCTGAATGGACAGATGAATTAAACACATACAGAGTAGAAGCAGCTTGGAAACTGTCACAGTGGGATTTGGTGGAAAACTATTTGGCAGGAGGTAAAGTTACTTCCTAAACTATTAGCAGCTTTAATTTGCTATAAATATTCCAATTAGGTAGTTTAGCAACATTCACAATGAATCTGACACATTTTGTGATTGCCTGTTTAGCTGTTTGAAGTAAAACAAAACCATCTGTTTAGTATTTCTGCTGTCCATCTTATAAAATGCAGCAAAACTGGCTCTTGGACCCACTCATCACAGCGTATCTTGACTTGTATTTCAGATGGGAAATCTACAACGTGGAGTGTCAGACTGGGACAGCTACTGTTATCAGCTAAAAAAAGAGACACTGCAGCTTTCTATGACACATTGAAACTAGTGAGAGCAGAACAAATTGTACCTCTTTCAGCTGCAAGCTTTGAAAGAGGCTCCTACCAACGAGGATATGAATTTATTGTGAGGTACTTTGGGGATACCACTTTTATAGTCCTCATTTATGTCACCTGCTACAATTTTTTATGCATAAATAATTCTGATAATATTATTGGTATATTGCTTAACAACACAAATTGGCTCTTACATTTGTTTTTAAATATCCTAACATAATCTCCTTTAAGTCTACTCATTCACCTGAGGAAAAAAATGGTACAAAAAAAATAAATAAATGCTTTAATTGAAGTATTATAAGTTTAAAAACTACATACAGGTTTTTTGTTGTTGTTAGAATTTGCTATATTTTGTGTGGTCGTCTAATATCTTAGGGAAACTAGATATTGGATCACTGAATTTAATTTCAGTCTAGAGCTACTAAGCTATATTTTAGTGCCTTCAACACTGAGTCACAGACACTGATTACTATAACAGTGCAAGAGATAGTAGGACTATATTATGACTTCTATCACCTAGGGAAAAAATTAACTATCACTTTACAGATTTATTTTTACTGTATTTACTATATCACACCCTCTTCTATTAGTACCAGTATTCTATAAATGTTTTGTATTCATAATGAATCCTTATTTTTATTTTCATGAAGACAGTAAAGTTTGATTCTCATTCATTTGAATTTAGTTTTTATATATCCTTCATTTTAATTCACATGAATTCTGGGGTGATATCAAGGCACTAAATGTTTTAATGAGAATAAATTGGTGTTTACACTTAATTTTAAATCATATAAATGTTGCTGTTTATATAGCAAGAAAATATGTTAAAAATTTGGATTTTCATAGCAGATCTCAAGTGCATACTTAATATGTGAGATTAGTAAGACTAAATGTGGCAATATTTTAACATGCTCTGTCTTTTCAGATTGCACATGTTGTGTGAGTTGGAGCATAGCATCAAACCACTTTTTCACAAATCTCCAGCTGACACTTGTAATGAAGACTCTCTAAATTGGGCAGCTCGGCTAGAAATGACCCAGAATTCCTATAGAGCCAAGGAACCTATCCTGGCCCTCCGGAGAGCTTTATTAAGCCTCAACAAAAGGTGGTTCTTAGTACTTTAAAAAAAAAAAGTCACTTGTCTTGAATCTAGTATCATGCTTATACTTTCTTGAGTTGTATTTTTCTTTCTACATCTACATTTCCTATTTTCAGTTCTCATGAATTCATTACATAGTTGAAACAAACCTATACCACAGTAATCAATTTTACCAAGGGCTGGCTCAGTGGGTAAAAGCACTTGCTGCTCTTGCAGAAGAACAAGATTAGGTTCTAGGCACCCACATGGTAGCTCACAACCATCTGTAACACCAGTTCTAGGGGACCCAATCTCTCTTCTAGCCACTGTAGGCACCAGGCACACATGTACTACATAAGCATAACACTTATACACATAAAAGTAAATACATTTTAAGATAAACTGAATTCTTAAAATGTTTAAAGAAAATGTTAAAGACTCAATTTTATAGCCAAGCATGATGTTGCATGACTATAATCTTAGTATTCAAGCAGCCAGTACAGGAGGGGTCTTCTTAGATGTCAGTGACCCTTCATAAGTACCGTGTGTGTGTGTGTGTGTGTGTGTGTGTGTGTGTGTGTGTGTGTGTGTGTATCTTTTAATTTTCTTAATGTAACTAATGTATCTTGGAAAATAAATGCCAATACAAGTCTAGAATAAAGTTTTATGTTGGCATATAATTAAGTAGTAGAGTATGTGCCTATCAAGTATTAGACTTTTGGTTTGAGTCTCAAATACAAAGAAAACAAAAATCATCAACAAAAAAGAATAAACTGTAGATGGACTTATAAGATAGAAATGAAACAGTATAAAAACACAGTTCAGACTAGTATTTGCTTTTTGTTGCTTACAAAGTAAGCATTGAAATAGTATACTCTGTGTTGACAAGAGCTGCTCACAAATGTTCTTTTTCTCATATTTTTGCTACATTTTTTTCTTAGGCCAGATTACAACGAAATGGTCGGAGAATGCTGGCTGCAGAGTGCCAGAGTTGCTAGAAAGGCTGGGCACCATCAGACAGCCTACAATGCTCTCCTTAATGCAGGGGAATCGCGACTTGCCGAACTGTATGTGGAAAGGGCAAAATGGCTGTGGTCCAAGGTACTGGCCAAGGGGACCTCATCAGAAAATGTTCTGTTGGAATTAGATACTTCCACCAACATCCAGCTGGGAAAACCCTGAGTCCAAATTCAGAACTTCCTTTTTCTGTCCTTTTCTTCATTATCTACTGTAGTCTAGGTAGGAAGATTACTTCTATTCTGCAGTCCTCAAATACCTTCCTATTTTAAATCTTACGGTAAAGTTCTCTCAGTTTTCATCTGTCCTACATATTTCTGAGGAAAGTACCAGTTTTTACCTTATTTTACTTTCTGTGAATGTGGTAGGTCCTCAGTATGTACCTCATAAATGATTGTAACACTTTCTTACTTAATGACATTGGGAAATACTTTTGTGTGGACTTGCAAGTGTTATTATCAAGATGTCTTCTGTCATCCCCTGTCAGGAAGGACTTAGCTTCAGAACAGACACTCCCAGCAGCCCCCAGATTCCAGCAATAAAAATAGGAACTTTTTAAGTGTGTGGACTACTTAATGAATTTTATGCCCCATATTTGAATGATAGTCCCTCGTTTATAATTAATGGTAGACGTAGCAGTTTTGCAGTTGACATTTTGTAGCTATAGGTGATGCCATATGTGACTGTAGAAACTTGGTGGTGACTAAGAGAGGACAGGGGAGACATTTGCTAGACCAATGGGGAAAGTGGTAATTGAGCCTATGTTAGAGCACACCAGGTTATTTTATGAGCTAGTGTTATTCTTTATATTTCTTAAACTCAATATACTTGAAATGCAATACCTACTTATGTTGCTTATTTTTTTGAATAAGCCTTACCCTCCATCCTTTTTTCTAAAACAAATCTGGGCTCTGTCCACATTCAACACTGCATCCAGTTAATTGAACTTTTTATGCCAGAGATTTTAATTTATGAGTCATTGTTATTCTAGATTTTACAAGTACAGTTCCTTGTATTTTAATTTTAAAATGAATGAGTAAACAGATGAATGATTAAAGAGTTCTACATGAAATGAGTCAGTGCTTCCTTAGAACTTTAATTAGGAGGGAGAGATAAACATTAATTTACAAATGAATTTGTTGAGGCAAGATTTCTTTGTATAGTCTTGGTGGCCTTGAACTCAGAGATTCACCTGTGTCTGCCACCCAAGTGCTGAGATTAAAGGCATGTGCCACCACTGTCTGGCTAAGAATATATTCTTAAATTAAAAACGTGTTAATTGCCTCTTTTCTTTTAGGGTGATGTTCACCAGGCACTTATTGTACTTCAAAAGGGTGTTGAATTATGTTTTCCTGAAAATAAATCCCCAACTGAGAGTAAGCACATGCTAATTCATGGACGAGCTACACTGCTAGTTGGCCGGTTTATGGAAGAAACAGCTAATTTTGAAAGTAATGCAATTATGAAGAAATATAAGGTAAATATATATATATATGTATATATATATTTATATGTAATGTAAACTATTTGGTTTTTAATGGATGAATAAGTCTAATTGAAGTATATATGTAAATAGTACTCAATAAAACTGACTTAATAATGATCATAAGTATATGGAATTATCACACACACACACACACACACACATGCACAAAAAAAAGGAAAAAAACGCATGCATGAAACTACTACCCCAGGTTAGAAATTGTTGCAGTGAATCTACTCTTTAAACCAACTACCCTAGCATGAAGTAGTATAATTAGCACGCTATAACCCCCTCCTTTCACCACAATAATATTCTTATCTTCCTATACAAAGTTAATCATATCTGAGCCCAAATGTTTTTTAGGTAGGTCTCATGCAAAGCTTGCTATGTAGTTAAAGCTAGGAATTCTGATCTTCCTGCCACCCTTCTTAGTCTTAGGGTTAGAGTGTGTATCACCACACCTACTTTAATCTACAACCTATAATATATTCAGGGTACATGATGTATCTGAAAATTATGCCTCAAAGAAGTATATGAGAGGTTTGGGAGGGGAAATGATATAATTATAATCTCACTTTAAAAAGAAAAGTCCTCTACAGTAAAAATAAATTCCAAAACATTATTGAGTGAGTTTTTCCTTTTATTTATTTATTTCTTTATATGTGTATGGGTCTTTTACCTGAATGGATATCTGTGTACCATTCTATTTTTAGAAATTTTACCTCTTTTGTCAATAATGTTTAGAATCCAATCTAGGATCCTATATAGTATTAGCTGTCATATAACCTTAATATGTTCTAACATATTCAAAATACTTTTACAGTGTTGTATGAGGTTGAATGCAAGCAAAAAAAAAAATGACAAATTAAGAGATAAAGGAGATTCAACAGAGAGGATGATGAATCATTACTACTTCTACATCAGAAGGAACAAGATGGGAGAACAATTACTAGATTGAAACACTATTACTGTAGGAAGGAGTCATTGGACCACACTGTGAATTTAGGAGCAGAAACAGAGCTACACTTCAGCAGGAAGAAAACCAGAGGTTTTAACAACCTTGACTCACTCCTGCTCTCTAATCTCCTAGACCTGATTAGAAGCTAGGGAGTAAACAGGCTCAGTTTTAGAAATCACCAATGCATCTTTTGCATCCTCAGGCAGGGTAGAAAAGTGATAGCTTAGCAACTATATCTGTTGGCGAAACCAGAGACTAACCAGCACACATACAAGTCAAGACCTATAAAGGTTTTATAATTAAAATGCTATATTCATATACAGTTAGATAAACAGAACAATTTTATAACCAAACAGGTTACACATTATCATAGGGTACTAAAAAATAAGTCTCAAGACATGGTGCTGTGTCAATTAGATGTTTTACAGGGAGGAAATCTTCACATCATAAACAAATCAGCTGATAGTCTAAGCTAGGACTTCTTTTTAGAGGTTCGATGGGTAGTTGAAATTATTTCTTGCCTTGTACCTCTGACTCACCTGATAATAAGTGCAGCTTATACTAGCTTCAAACAGTTTTGCCTCAGCAACCTCAGTGCAACATGGTGAGACATGTTTATAAACAAACCGGTAACCATTGGAAAAACTGTAATTTCATAAGAGGTTCATATGAATATAATCTGACCTAGCATACCTACATAGGTTATGTGCAAGAATGTTTGGTTTGAGATGGTATTTGGTTTTTTATTATTGGTGGGGAAGGGGGTTTGGATTTGTGTATGTTGTTTTGAGACTGGACTGTATTCCAAATTGGTCTGGAACTCACTGTGTATATGTGTCCCAGGTTTGTCTCAAATTTACTGAAATCCTGCTTCCTCAGCTTTCTAAGTGCTAGTATTACAGATGTTGTCTATCACATGGCAACAGTACTTATTAACACCATACATTTGAGGTTATTGTTTTGATGGAATACTAGGTATCAAACCAGAGTTACACACAACGATTTGAATTTGCTGTGTGTTGTGTATTTATGATATTTAACCACCTATTAGTACTTTATGCCCCAGCCTAGTAAGAGATTTGCTTAGATATGTATCCTATATCTTTTTCGCAGGATGTGACCTTGTTTCTGCCAGAGTGGGAAGATGGGCATTTCTACCTTGCCAAGTACTATGACAAACTGATGCCCATGGTAACAGACAACAAAATGGAAAAGCAAGGTGATCTCATTCGGTATATAGTCCTACATTTCGGAAGGTAAGTATGAGCACTATGAGATTAAATATGGATGAATTTTATCACATACTATAGCATATTCAGGGCATTTTCTGTATTATTGTGCATGGATTCATTCTACCAACTTAATTGAGAGAGAATATTTTTTCTTTTTTCTAATCTTAATTTAGCTTTATTTTTCATGTGAGTGTTTGCTTGGTTGTCTGCATCTAAGTATGTTTACATGTGCATGTGCAGTACTCTTGGAAGCCAGAAGAAAGCACCAGATCCCCTGAACTGGAGTTACGGATTATTGTGAAATACCTTGTGGGTGCTGGGAACTGAATCTGGATCTTCTGTGAGAACAACCACAGCTGAACACCCCCCCCGTGTGTGTGTGTGTGTGTGTGTGTGTGTGTGTGTGTGTAGAAAAAGTATGCAGATACATTTTTAGAAAATCAACAGTACTGGGCTGCAGATATAATTTAATACTAGAGCACTTGCATAGCATGTTTAACAACAACAACAAAAAAAATTGATCTGCCATTTGCTGGACATGGTGGCCAATACTCATAAGGCTGTGACAGCCACCCCTCAAATCACTGTATATAACAGAAGGCCTTAGACATAAACAGAAAACATAAACTCAATATGTTTAATTGTTACATTTAATGGTAATTGAGAATTTTCTCCTAGTCAAATCCTGTAAAAAGTTAACAAATTGGGACATTATTTTGAAGACTAAGCAAGAGCTTGTTTCTTTCTTAGTTACCTTTTAAATTTTAGAGATAGAGTCTTGTTCTATAGCTCAGGCCATTCTTGAATTCATATTCCTCTGTCTCAGGGTCCTCAGTCCTAGGATTACAGGAGTGTACCACCATGCTTGTGAGGAATCTATTTTTTAACTAGGCAGAGGATGAAATACAACTTTTTATTTTGTGAGGTAGAGTATTATGTAGACCAAGTTAACCTAAAACTCACTATGTAGCTAAGACTGGGCTGAATTTCCTGATTCTCCTGCTGTGGTTGGCATATAACTTTTAATTTCAGATGCCCATACATACATACATACATACATACATACATAGTCATGCTTAATATTTAAAATGTGCAAATTATTAATTTGAGTAATGACATTTCATAATTCTTGTATTCATGTGTTGTTATTTCCTACTGAAGGATTCTGACTTAACAGCAATAAACTTACTAAAATTCCTTATTTTCATGTTTTATCAAGTCCCATTTAAATTTTTTTTCAGTATTTAAAGCAATACTTATCTACTCCAAATTAGAATAACAACACTTAGCCAAATTTGTTTTTTCTAAAGAAACTTCAATTTTGTGAGATCTAAACTAAATTCATTAATTTGTTTCCATAGTTATGATTACTAATAATTATAAATATTATTGATTTTCTTAGGGGCTGTATTATTAAAGACTTTCTGACTTATTGATATTTTGAAATGGAACAAGAAACAAGACAATTATTAATTGAATTTTCTTTTCTAGAATAAATGATTTTAAAACTTTTTTTCTTTACTCTTAGTTATATATCAGGCCCTTAGTATATAGAACATTCCCATTACATTTCTTAAATCATACTTCAATGAAGGAAAGCTAAAACATTTATTTCTTTTATTGTATTGGCTATTTCTGTTTGTTGTTGTTGGTGATTTTATTTGTTTGTAGTGGGGTCTTGCCTGTATAGCCTAAACTGACCTCTCAGTCTGTTTGTCTTAGTCTCTTGAATGCTGGGATTATCAAATGTTTTACAACACGTTTTGCTTCTACTGCGTACTTATAACTGCAATACTGAAAATTTTGATATTTTTATACTGGTATTTAAAGCTTTTTTTTTAAAGTTAGATTTTCTTGTTTTATTTTATGTGTGTTTTGCCTGCATATATATATGTATGTACCATGTATGTCCTTGGTGCCTATAAAGGTCAGAAGAGGGCATCAGACCCTCTGGAAACTGGAGTTATGAATGATAATAAACCACTATGTTGGTGCTGGACATTAATCCCAGATCCTGGGTCTGTTGCAAGAGCAAAAGTGGTCTTAGCCACTGCACCACCTCTCCAGCCCCTATATTTACATTTTTAAAGGAGTAAAATTAGCTATTATGATATATTCACTTGAGTATTTGAATGTACCTTAAACAATGATGCTATTACTGCTTTAGTGTAAATGTTCTAAAAAACAGTTTAATTAGGGAATGAAATCTCAAATATAATAAAATATGTAGGTATGTAATAGAATTTGTGTGCAGATATAAAAATGAACAATAGAAATATTAAAAATTTGCCTGGCAAGAGAGGTATCATAATTATAAATAACATGAGTATCAGGAAGATGATTTTCCTAAGATGTGTTTAGCCACTATACTCTAGATATGCTGACCCTCATAATTTCTCCAAATGCAGGGAAACTCTACATAATTTGTGTAGTGGGCGTTTGTGTTTATTCTTTTCTTTGGGAATGGATAGAGATATATATGCAGCATACCAGAAATAAAGCAGACAGGTCTAAAAGTTATATACATAGGGCAAGTCTGTGGTTAAAAACTCAAGCTACTAGCTTCATGATTATGAATATATATCTCTTTCATCATCGGCTATAAAGGGAAAAAATGCCACAAAAAATGCAGAAATATAATTTCCCAGAAATAGAATGATTAGGCCTGATCAAAGCTTATTGCCATGGGATACATGTGAAAATACAGATTGTAAGGACCATTTGAAGGAAGTATTAAAAGTCTTTGACTAATCATCAAAACATCTATAATTTTTAATGCTAACTGAATGCTTAAACAAAAAAAGATGAATGGGGGGTTGATCTACTAGGAAGAATATCAGTACCATTGTTTCAGGGGCTAGGGGGTGTACCTCAGTAGGTAGGATGTTTGCTTAGCATGCATAAGCCCCAGGTTTGATATATGGCATCAGATAAATGCCCATATCTGTAGTCTCTGACTTAGGAGATAGAAGCAGAAGCAAAGGATTTAGGGTCTCCTCCTCTCCTACATAACTGAGTTCAAGACCAGAGAGATGGATAGGTGGGTGATACCAGTTTTTGTTAAAGGCTGTACATAACTGAAGTGGTAATTTAAGATTTTAAATTCTAATTCATATAATCTAAAAAAAGAACTTTGTGCTAATTATATTTCTTGTTTATATAATTGCAGATCCCTTCAGTATGGAAATCAGTTCATATATCAGTCAATGCCACGAATGTTATCACTATGGCTTGATTTTGGTGCTAAGGCATACGAATGGGAAAAAGGTATAATTCTTTTTTGTTTTTTTGTTTTGTTTTGTTTTTTTGGGTTTTTGTGTATTTGTTTGTTTTTTGAGACAGAGTTTCTCTGTATTGCTTTGGAGCTGTCCTGGACCAGGCTGACCTCAAACTCACAGAGATCTGCCTGCCTCTGCCTCCTGAGTGCTGGGATTAAAGGCGTATGTCACAATCACCTGAAAAACTGCACCATTTTTTTTTTGGTTGTTTTTGAAACAGGTTTTCTCTGTGTAGCTTTGTAGACCAGCCTTGCCTTGAACTCACAAATATCTGCCTGCCTCTGTCTCCTGAATTCTGGGATTAAAGGGGTGCACCACCACCGCCCAAAGGTATAATTCTTTATGGAGAAACTTTAAGTCACTAGGAAGAATTGAAACTTTGGTATAAAATAATATTTAGCATCACACTCTCTCTTACTAAAAATTGGTAATTGATTTGATAATTAAAATGTTATAATGTTAAAAAAAGAAATAGAGTAATAAAAGCCACATAAAGATGGACAATATATAGAGGAAAAAAATATTATGTTGTAAGAAATTAAGTGTGGGGCCTAGAGAGATGGTGCAGCAATTAGGTGCATATACAGCTCTTTTAGAAGACCTGACTTTAATTCCAGCACCCAAAGCTTCTGTCCTCCACAGGTACCTGCACTCACATGCACATGTGCATGTTAGACATGTGCACATGATTGAAAAATAATAGGACTAACTCTTATGAAAAGAAAGGGAAAAATAGACTTTTAAAGCAGTTGTAATTCAGGAATGAAAAGTAATACTTTTCATTTCTTGATAACTTTGAAAGATGTCAGCTTAAGCATGTAATTTATCCTCAATTTACAACGGATGATAAAACAAACGCCTCTTAGACCTAAATGCTTTTCCTCTTTACACAAACTGTCTTTTGACAGTAAACTAACTGTGGGCATGCAGATAATGTATTTTAAAAGCAGTTTTAATCATATTTTTTTTTCTGTGAAATAATTGATACACTGATGTTATTGTTTTGTGTTTTTTGACTTTTTTCTTAATTCATGGTTCCCCCCAGGTGGCCGTTCTGATCGTGTGCAAATGAGAAGTGATTTGGCCAAAATAAATAGTGTTCTCACAGAGCACACAAATCGGTTAGCTCCGTATCAGTTTTTGACTGCTTTTTCACAGTTGATTTCTCGAATTTGTCATTCTCACGATGAAGTTTTTGTTGTCTTGATGGAAATAATAGCCAAGGTGTTTCTGGCCTATCCTCAGCAAGCAATGTGGATGATGACAGCTGTGTCAAAGGTAATAAATATGTTAGTTAGTTACCACAGTGTCTCCTAACACTTACTATGGATAGATTTTTAAAGCAAATATATAAATACGATTCCAGGGTTCTAACCTATATTAAGATTGTAACTTTTAAATACTTTCTAACAGAGAAAAATTCTACCTTGTTTAAATGTTTTGAGATATTTATCATATGAAAATAAGTCACCAGTGTTGAACATGTGCTTTCCTCATGAAGTTTTTAGCAAATAGTTAAGATAACCAGTTTTTTTAAAGATTTATTTTATGTGTATGAGTATTTTGCTTGTATATATGTCTGTCCACCACTTGCATGCCTGGTAACCACAGAGGTCAAAGGAAGGTGTTAGAGCCACTGGAATTGGAGTCATAAGAAGTTGGAAGTTGTAAGGTGTGAGCTGGGAATTAAACCTAGAGAAAACAAGTGATCTTAATCACTGAGCCATCTCTCCAGCCCTGTGATAGATTTCTTTCCCTGAGTACTTTAATTCAAAATACTTAGTCCAATACTAAAACAAGGACATTATTAGTGGGTATGTATACATTAATTAGTATATTTAATAGGTACATATTATAGAAAAATAGGTATACAGATAAAAAGAAAATTAAAATCCAGACTATTCATTAGTATTTTCTTGTAACTTATGTATATTTTCTAATCCTATTTTAACAGTAATTTTAAATTGATAGTTTCATATTTTCACTTAAACATTAAATAATTAACTTTAACAGTAAATTGTATTAATGTTCTTTGAAAATATATTTTAGTAATTGGATAAAATTGTAAAACAGCTTTAACTATTCATTAAACCATTAAGTTTTTTGTTTGTTTTATTTTCCTTTTTTCTATTTTGCTACATCTCAAAATATCAATTGTTTCTTCAGTATAGATCCCATCAAGGAATTCACAATTATTGACTTAAAATTTCTTTATAGCTCTTGATGTTGCCAAGTTGATTTCCTATGTTTATCATTATAAAATCACATCATGAATATTCTTTTTAAGTTCATTCTTGCCAATCAGGTTTCATATATAATTGTATTTACTCTTTTATTAATTGACAGTCGTCTTATCCCATGCGTGTGAACAGATGCAAGGAAATTCTCACCAAAGCTATCCATATGAAAAAGTCTTTAGAAAAGTTCGTTGGAGATGCAACTCGCCTAACTGACAAGCTACTAGAATTGTGCAACAAATCGGTACTGTCAGAGATCTTAGTACTTATCAACCAATGTTAAATAATGTTATACAAAAATTTATATGTGATTTGAGCTGATTTTTTTCATTAAATTAAAATTTTTAAGTATATCAGTATATACTATCAAAATGTATCAAATGGTATATTTTAATGAATCTTTTTCTATCCCTCTCCTATCCCCCATTCTTCGTAGTACTAGAGATTGAATCAAAAACCTGGTCTTGCTAATCAAGGGCTTTACCACTGAGCTATACCTCTACCTCTATATAATTTATTTTAATAAATCTGTTTCTTAAACTTGTTAACATATGTCCATCTTTCAGATGTCCTCTACATTTCTGAATTTTTCTGAAAATATATCTTAATAGTTATCAGTAGTTTTAAGTATCTCTGATTGTGTCCTGCATATGACAGGAAAGGGAATGGGGGGTTTTGTTTGTTAGTTGGTTGCCTTTTGTAGTCTTGGATTATCGAACCCAAGGCCTTATGAATAGTAGGCAAGCACTTTACACATGAGCTTTATTGCAAGCCCTTCATTTTTGTTTTTTCAGTATATATTTCAGTGCACAGGCACTGTGCTGAGGGAGCAAAGATGACTAATAGAAACCTACCTTGAATTGCTGATAGATTTGTAGGAACATGAGCAGATGGTTATCATTTGGAATAGTATGTATTACTTTCAGTATACTTGTGACTGAAGTAGGAAGGTGGTTAAAGGAGTGGATCACTATTCTATGTGAGAAATTAGGGAGAATACAAAAGAACATAGGAGAGAGAAAAGTGTGTTGGTGATTATTAAAGGGACAGGTTCTTTATCAGGTAAATAGCTAGTGTCACTTGACAATCAAAATCCATTAACCATTTCTAGGTAAAAAGATACAGGTGGCCCTATTTTTCTTCCTCTCTCATGAATGAACTATTCTCAAAAGGATAGTCTTTTATTATTTCTTCTACTTTTATTACTTCTACAAGTATTATTACTTCTACTTGACCTCTTATGTACTTGACACTAGAAAAAAACGGTTATTTTTTGGTTTACTGGCCTTGTAAGTGCTTTTTATGTCAAGTGCTTAGTTCTTCATCTGAAACCTTCATGGCAAAGTACACTTAGGAATTTAGTTCTTTTTTTGACTTTAAAGGTACTCATACTTTATACTGGATATTGTAACTGATGATAATCTGTTGGAATAGCCCATATTGCGTTGAACTTTACACTAAGAAATTCAGGTATCATTTTGTTGCCAAATGAAATTTGATAACCAAAAAAAGTTATTTACAGATTTTCTCATGTCTAATAATAGATCACTGGTTTCTATTAATCTCCTTTAGTCATTAGACACTTCTATGATAGAGGAATTGTTATTTATGAGGTAAAAGGTTAAATGAGATGGTTAAAAATATTTTGAACATTGCACACTGCTGAGCAATTGAGATTGTAAATATGAAATGTTTACTTAAAGTTCTCTAAGTGAAGGTAAACTCAGAAAAATAGAAATATTTTGTTTGGTTTTTTTTTTTCTTTTTTCTTTTCAGGTTGATGGAAGCAATTCCACATTAAGCATGAGCACTCACTTTAAAATGCTTAAAAAGCTGGTAGAAGATCCAACATTTAGTGAAATCCTCATTCCTTTACAGTCAGTCATGATCCCTACTCTTCCGTCAATTTTGGGTGCCCATGCTAATCATGACCCATTTCCTGGGCATTGGGCCTATCTTGCAGGCTTCGATGATGTGGTAAACTTCAGTTTTATATCACTATAACTTTTAAATGTAGCTAAGCTAACAACTTCAAATTAAGCTAAAAGTCTTAAGTTTATTTGTAAAGAAATGGAGAGAAAGGGAACTGTTTTGTACTGTGGTACAAAGTGAAGTGATAACGATTCATAACCACCCTTCACATGCTCATATTTCACTATGTTTTCACATAGTCACAATTTTATTTTCCTATAGTTTCTTTTGTCTTAAAAAGTGGAGAGCAGATGAAAGAAAATAAGTTTGATTTGCTTCTTATGAGGAAACAAAATTTTTTATTGTTCATGTATGAGTTAATGTGAGCATGTGCCACAGGCCACAGATGATCCGAGGATAACCTCAAGTGTCTTCACCTTCTACTTTGTTTCAGACAGTTTCAAGCTAGCTGGCCCATGAGTTTCCCATAATTCTGGTTCTGCTCCCATCACACCATAAAGCACTGGATTATAGGCATGCTCCAAACTCTGGTCTTCACAGTTGGGTAGCAAGTACTCCACTTACTGAACATTACCTCAGCCCATCCCTTTTTTTAAATACACTGCAGGAAATGAGCCTGTGGCTTCTCTCCTGCTAAACATAGCCTTTTCTTCTGTTACACATGCTCAACCATCAAATATGGCTGTAAATGTATGTTTATTTTAAAGAAATAATGCTGGAGTACTTCTAGGGGGAAGCTTTTGACAACTCCATATTTATTCCAAATTTTCTATGGCTTAGGACATTTTAAAACTGTTTTTAGCCAGGTGGTGATGGCACTTACCTTTAATCCTAGCACTTGGGAGACAGAGGCAGGTAGATCTCTAGAAGTTCAAGGCCAGCCTTGTCTACACAGTGAGTATCAGGACAGCCTGGTCTATACACAGAAACCCTATCTTGGGAAAAAAAAAAAAAAAGCAACTGTTTTTAGAATTATTTACATTATACACTATAATAATCATGTTTTGTTTTTACTTTAAGCAGTAATTTTTAGTTTACTCATGAGAAGATGAAGTAGGCTTTATTTTGAAGTTTTTTTTTCAAAAGCAAATTACTTTCAATTTATAAACTTATTCTTTGAACATTTATATAATGTATTTTGATAATGCCTTTCCACCATTATGATAAACATTTTTTGTTATGTAAAATTTTGTATCTGCTTTGAAAGGACTACCTGAATATGCATGTGTAAGTACCTGCTTTGCTAACAAAGGTTTTTGGTTTTGGGGGGATTTTCTTTTTTGTTGTTTTGTTTTGTTTTGTTTTATTTTTTATTTCATATCCATTCCTAATATTTAAGAAAGTATGTCCCTGTTCTTAGACAACCTTTTTTTTTTAAACTTCTAGCTACTAAGGTAAAAGGAAATTTTGAAATACTAATTTAGTACATATACCCACTTATTCTAATTTATTATGATGTATAACTCATATTTATAATATTGAAATTTAACAAAGAATGTCAGCCTTGACCTAAATATAACACTTATTTTTTAGGTAGAAATTCTTTCTTCTCTTCAGAAACCAAAGAAAATCTCCTTAAAGGGCTCAGATGGAAAGTTCTACATCATGATGTGTAAACCGAAAGATGACTTGAGGAAAGACTGTAGACTAATGGAATTCAATTCTTTGATTAACAAGGTTGGAAATAGTTTGCTTTTTTAAAGATTTTAAAAATTATTTTCAATGTGTGTATGTATGCATCCACATTTATGTGAATATGAGTGCAGGTGTCTGCTAAGGCCAGAGGCATGAGATTTCCCTGTAGCGGGAGTTACCAATGGCTTTGAGCCACCTGAGAAGGTTACGGAGAACCAATTGGGTCCTCAAGAAGAGCAGCAAGTGCTCTTACTTGCTATGTTATCTGTCCAGCCCCATTGATTTATTTTAGAATTAGAAAAATAATTGTCATAGTAATGTGGACTTCTCACAAGGCAGTTAGATCACTCTTAAAATAAATGTTTTTATTTCTTAATTTTTTTTATTTTATGTACATTGGTGTTTTGCCTGCATGTATGTCTGTGTGAGGGTGCCTGATTCCGTAACTATAGTTATGAGAGTGCTGGGTGCTGGGAATTGAACCCTGGTACTCTGGAAGAGCAGCCAGTGCTCTTAACTGCTGAGCCATCTCTCTCTAGACCTCATGTTCTCCTTTTTTGTGATAAAATGTACATAATATCATTTAATCAAGTATATATTTCAATGCCATTGAATGTATTCACATTGTTGTGCAACCATCCTCACCACACCTTTCAAAGATTTTTCATTAATATTCAAAATTGAAACTATTAAACCGTAACTCTCCATTTTGTCTTCCATCCAGTCTTTAACACTGCAGTTCTACTTTCTACCTCCATTAATGTCACCATTTTGGGTACCTCACCTAAATGCTCGTTTCACTCAGCAGAATATTTCAAGATTCAGAATTTCTTTCCATTGAAGAATATTGTAATTAAGGAAAATCCTGCATCTTCTTTATCTATTTATCCATTATGAATGCTTGAGTTTCTCCCATGTGATATTTTGAATTATACCAGTCTCTGTTCAGGTCCTTCACCAGTTTATTGGTTATATAAATAGATTTAAATTGTCTATTTCAGTTAACTTTTTAACAATTATGATTTTGTTTATAGAGACGAATATAAGACATTAATGACAGAAAATATTCTCTGTTTAATGGTTTTCCACTTATCTAGACTTATTTAGGCATTCTTTTTTCAGTGCTAGAAAAAAAAATTCAGTTTGTGTGACTTCACTGTTCAAAAGTAATCATTAACCTTTTTTTTTTTTTTTTTTGGTTCTGTTGATAAGTGTTGTTATCTGTCTCAAACAATCTGGGAAATCTGGTTCAAGACTTATTATTAGCCATGAGTGGTGGTGGTAGCACCATTTAGGAGTATGAAGCAGCAAGGTTTCAAGCATAGATAGGCCACAAAGACTCTTGACTTAAATGTAGCACTCACTGTCTTTAGGTTTCTGTTCAGAGACCAAACATCCCTGTTTTTTTGTTTTTTGTTTTTTTTTTAAAAAGTCAAATACACTGTGATATGTAAGGCAAACGTGACTTGAGGATTATAAACTAATGGAATTCAATTTTTTATTTTAATTTTATAAACAAGACCGAATCTCAAAATAAAAAGTCAATTGTATAGTCTTGTCTATTTTTAATTATTCTTCAGCCAGACATAGCTACATAGCATAAACAGTTATGGGCTAGGATTGTAGGAAAGAATGCTGAGGTCTGGGCTGAAGCTTCGCCTGCCCCTCCTCCCAAAAGACAATATAGACTATGCTTGCTTTAATCAAATGTAATATAAAAGTTAATATATAGTCATTTTAAAGGCAATATGGTGAGAATTTTCACTTAAAATGTTGGATAAATGTTTCTTCATAGATGATTAAATCATTAATTCCAGAGCACCTTCAATGTTTTTCTGACTTAAGTGTCAGTTGAGCTGGCTTTACTTTGTTAACTCGGTTATAGTAAGTTTTAAAACTACTTTACAAGAAGTTAAAGCTTCTTGTTAGCATGGTCAAAGAAGAAAATGTGAAAAGTTTCTAACCATGTTTGTTATAGAGGTTAGACACTGATTTGTACATGAGATTCTGTGCTATAGTTTCCTACCATTGGTGACTACTACCTCCCCCTCCCCTTTTGGTTTTTTGAGACAGTTTCTCCTTAGCTTTGGAGCCTGTTCTGGAACTCGCTCTAAGACCAGGCTGGCCTTGAACTCACAGAGAGCTGCCTATCTCTGCCTCCCAAATGCCACCACCTGGCTGACAACTACTTGTTCTTAAAAGATTGGTTTTGTTTGTTGTGTGGGAGTAATGGGTGCCTGTTTTGTTTTTGTTCTTGTTTCTTGTCTGTTTTTTTAGTTTGAGATCCCAGATTGTCTGTGAAATGGCTATGTAGCCCAGTGTGACCTTGTAGTCTTAATCGCCCTGCCTCTACCTCTCAGTGCTGGGATTTCAGTTAGATACTACTAGGCTTGGCTTAAATGATAGTGTTTTTTTGTTTGTTTGGTTTTGGTCAGTTAATAATGATTCTGAAAGGAACAGGTCAATTGTTAGAGAAATGTGCTATGTTTCCTTCAAAAAGTTTGAGAATTAAACATTCTACAGTTTGTCCATACCTGGTACATCAGGATTCATCAAATCAGACATAAAACATTCTTCTACCAGATGATAACTTTGAAATAAAACTATTACAATTAAATATAAGAACATGAGAGAAATTTTCATATCATACAACTCTTGCTTTTTTCTTACATTTTATATAAATATTTTTTGATATATTCCATAATTTTCCATCAGCTCAGACAAGATAACTTAAATTATATATATATTTATACAGACTTACATGCACTATAGGGTTTTCTGTTAACTGTTTTAAAAATGTATTCTTCTCTCATGTAGTGCATACTGACTGCAGTGTCCTCTCCCTTCTCCACTCCCAGTACCTCTCCCCCAGACCTACTCCTCTTTTCTCTTCAGAAATGTGTAGGCCTCCTAAGGATAGCAACCAATCATGGCTTGTCAAATAATAATAAAACTATGTACTCCCCCTCATTAAGGCCGAACAAGACAAGCCAGTGGGAGGAAAAGGGTCCCAAAAGGAGGCAAAAGATTCAAAGACAGTCCCTGCTTCCACTGTTAGGAGCCCCACAGGAACACCAAGCTACACAACCATAACATATATGCAGAGGGCATAGGTCAGACCCATGCAAACTCCCTGATTGTTGGTTGAACCACTGTAAACCCGAATTAGCCCTGGTTAGTTGATTCTATTTGCCATTTTCTTGTGGTGTCTTGACCCTTCTGGCTCCTACAATCCTTCCTTGCCCTCTTCTGCCAGGTTCCCCAAGCTCTGCCTAATATTTGGCTGTGGGTCTCTGCCTCTGCTCCCATCAGTTGCTGAATGGGATGAAGCTTTGATGATAGTGATTATACTGGGCTTTTTTGTTTTAAGTAGATAGTATGATTCCTTATGACTTTTTCATAGAGGAAGGTAAAATAATGGTAAGTATTTCTTACTTAGTTTTTAAATAAAATTAAGAATCAGTCTCTATGTATAAATACTTAATATTAATGATATTTGTAATGCAGTGGAAAACAAAATAATTGTATTTTGTGATGTTACAAATACTGTTTTTCAAATATGATATTCTGTTACATTCATAGTGAAGAATTAAAAAGAAGGGTTTCCACAAGGCATTTTAAAGTTTAGAAGTAGAATAGGAATATGACCTTATAGCTTCCTTCTCTAACTTTCAGAATTACTCATTAAAGGCCTTTATCATCACTTTTCCTAGAAAGTGAACAATGTTTAGATACAATACTTAGATTTGGCATATCAGGAATTTGAATTCCATTTTTTTTTTTTTTTTACCTTTTTTGTTTTTCATAGAGCTTAAGAAAAGATGCAGAATCACGTCGAAGAGAACTTCATATCCGAACATATGCAGTTATTCCACTGAATGATGAGTGTGGGATTATTGAATGGGTGAACAACACTGCTGGCTTGAGACCTATTCTTACCAAAATATATAAGGAAAAGGGTATTATATTCATTTTACAGTAGAAATGTATACTATGAGTTAGCTACAAATGTGAGATAGGAATATAATAGTTTTTATCATATTAATACACATATTTTACCTAAGCCTAGTGAGCTTTATTTTATATTCTATATCCAGAAGCATGTAAGGTATTCTTTCTTCCCTTTCTTCCTTTGAACTCTTTCTTTATTCAGTGGGAAAAACTTTTGAGGTAGTTTACAAAAACAACTTGAACTGAACATCTTGAACTGAAAAAAAAAAAAACAATCAAATGTTAAGGATCCATCTTATGAAAATATTAGAACTATACAAAAAATGAGGCAAAAAGTCTCAAACCATAAGCTTGTCCCTAAGACTTTTGTATCCAGATAATTTTCAGTCTAAGGTTTATCTTACGAATTAGTAACATCAGCTGTATTGGCATATGCTTTTATTTCTAGCACTAGGTAGGCATAGACAGGTGGATATCTTGTGAATTCGAGGTTATCATGATCTACATAGTGAGTTCTAGAACAGCCAGGGCTACATAGTGAGGTCCTTTCTCCAAACACACAAACAAAATTAGTAATATGCCAGACATGGTTGGACTCCTTTAATCCTAGCACTCAGGAGGTAGAGGCAGGCAGGTATCTTTGCGTTTAAGGTCATCTTGGTCTACATAGTGGGTTCCAGGCTATCTAGAGCAACATAAGACCCTGTCTTAAAAAAGAAAACAGAGTCAATAATATTTGGTGTAGTGACACAAACCTGTACTATCAGCATCAGGATGCAGAAGGAAGATATCCAAAAGACTGCCTGGCTTACAAAATAAATAAATTCCTAAGTTCCAGGCTAGCCCTAGCTACAGTGTGAGACCTAGATTTAGATAACACTTGCAATGGTAACTGTCTTGGTTAGGGTTTCTATTGCTGTGAAGAGACACCTTGACCACAGCAACACTTATCAATGAAAGCATTTGATAGGAGTGGACTGCTTACAGTTTCAGAGGTTCAATCCATTATCATCATGGCAGGGAGCATGGCAGTGTGCAGGCAGACATGGTGCTGGCTACATCTTGATCAGAAGGCAACAGGAAGTAGAGTGAGACACTGCAAAGCTTGAGCGAAAGAGACCTCAAGCCTCCCCCACAGTAAACACACATTCTCCAAAAAGGCCATAAGTATTCAACAGGCCAGTACCTCCTAATAGTGCCACTCCCTTTGGGGCCATTTTCTTTTCAGCCACCACAGTAACCCATGGATTTCATAGACTAGCCTTAAATTACTCAGAATACCAGTGTTTCCTTTTAACTAGTGGTTCACATACCTCAGTATGACATCCTGATCAAAAGAGGTTACTGTAATTTTAATAAGGGTAGCAGCATTTTCACAGTCCAGTATGATTACTCACAGTTGAATTTTTCTGAATCTTATATCCTGGAATTATTTGATCATAAATTGTTTTTGTTTACATTAATTTTCATTAATGAGAGGCTATACTTTTGGTAAGTATTAAGGAAAAACAATTTATTATTTTGTTATGCTGTCAAGTCATAACCATTTACTTGCATAACTGATATTTTTACATTCTTTTCAGTTGGAGCAAAAGTTGATGCTTCCTGTCATATTTTAACAAGAATTATTTTTGCTTCTTTTCTCTTTGGCTGTGTGACTAATTAAAAACCATTCTGCTTTATAGGAGTGTATATGACAGGAAAGGAACTTCGCCAGTGTATGCTACCAAAATCAGCAGCTTTATCTGAAAAACTCAAAGTATTCCAAGATATACTTCTGCCCAGGCACCCTCCTGTTTTTCATGAGTGGTTTCTGAGAACATTCCCTGATCCTACATCATGGCAAGTTACCAAGAATATAATGCATTGTTATAATTGAATGTTTTTCTTTTAATTAAAACATATATATGTGTGTGTGTGTGTGTATGCATATATATATATGTGTGTGTGTATATATATATATATATATATAATTTTTTATAACTAAACCTGGCACAAAGTATTTGACAAGCATTGTATTTCTTTAGGTATAGTAGTAGATCTGCATACTGTCGTTCTACTGCAGTCATGTCAATGGTTGGCTATATCCTGGGGCTTGGAGATCGGCATGGTGAAAATATTCTTTTTGATTCTTTCACTGGTGAATGTGTACATGTAGACTTCAACTGTCTTTTTAATAAGGTATGATATGACTTCAGCTAATTGAATATATTCCCTTGAGTTTTCTCTCCCTAACCACCGCTCTCCCTAGCTATACCTATTAGTTACACCTGCATAACTCTGGGTATCTCTTGACTGGTTTTCATTTGAAAACTAGTTAGGAAACAAAGAACTTGGAAGAATGATGTATGAAAGTTAGCATGAATTTAAGTTCTGATTTAGTTACTAGTTATATAAATATGGGCAGATCGGTTCTTTTTTTTTTTAAGATTTATTTATTATGTATATAGTGTTTTATATGCATGTTTGCCTGCACTCCAGAAGAGGACATCAGATCCTGTTATAGATGGTTGTGAACCACCATGTGGTTGCTGAAAATTGAACTCAGGCCCTCTGGAAGAGTAGCAGTCAGCACTTTTAATCTCTGAGCCATCTCTTCAGCCCAGATCAGTTACATTTTACAGACAGTTCCATAATGTTGTTTCATGTTTCCAAATCTGACATATGAGAATAATCCTGGTTAAACAAAAAGTGTGAGGCTGGGATAGTTTAGTAGAGCACTTACCTACTATGTGTTAGGTCTTGAATTCAAACCCTAGCAATTAAATAATAACAACTACAACAAATAGTACCAGGTGGGTCCTTGAACGTGAATTAAGGCTCTTTGATACATCTCTAAGAACTTCTGTAATTTTCTACAGTTGCAATTCTGGAGGAAGATTAGAAGCTCATCTCAGTTTCTTTTGGTTGCCTGTCTTTTTTGGGTTGCCATTAGCTATTACAGGAAGATGAAAATGTTCATAGACTCGGCTGAAAAGAGATCTAAGATAGTAAGTGGTATAGATCAAACAAAAGGACAATTTAGGATAACTAGAAGAATAAAAAATATATGGGAGAGACATGATCAATAATATCAGGAAATGAACAGCTGTACTAAGTTGTTTCCATATCTGAGGGAAAAATATGTGGCTATTTTCTACTTTAAAGCGATAGTAATAAAAAGAAAATAAGAAAGAAAGACAATTGTGAGAATAATTGAATGTTATTATTGTGACTGAGTATTGAATGCATAAATATTCTTTATAGCAATATTCAGTATGCTAAATTGAAGCAAGTGAATCCATTCATCTTCTTGATTTTATCTAAGATCAAACCATGGTTTCAAATTGCCAAAAACAAAGGTGGAGTTATATGGCTCTTTTCAAAAGATGCCTCTAATATAATTATGCAAATATTTGGAGGATATTTTTTCTATGTTTCCTAAAGGAGTCTAGACATGAAGTTCCAAACCCTTTGAGCAAGTGTTTTATAAGTTTATTATTACAATATAATAAAATCATGTGTTTTTAAGGGAGAAACTTTTGAAGTACCAGAAATTGTACCATTTCGCCTGACTCATAATATGGTTAATGGAATGGGTCCTATGGGAACAGAGGGTCTGTTTCGAAGAGCATGTGAAGTTACCCTGAGGCTGATGAGGGATCAGAGAGAACCTTTAATGAGGTAATCATCTATGCTTTGTAAATAATCTACTAGTGACCTTGAATGTAAATGTTGGTCCCTTAATACATTTTCTTCATATAGAGACCACTTTGTGTTAGCTAAAGTATATTTTTAAAAATAGTAACCTCAGTCTTGGCTTGATGGTCCACATTTGTCATCCCACTCAAAGAGACAGAGGACGGAGAATCATTCAAGTTCTAAACCATCCTTGTCTACATACTGAGTTCCAGGCCAGGCAGTGCTACACAGTAAGGTCTGCCCTCCACCCTCTAAAAAGCCCCTGATTTTTAGTGGGTTTTGGTATAGTCTATAATTATTAATTCATCAGTATTCTCTAATTTTAAGATTTTTTTTTAACACCGGACACAAAACACTTCCTATACTTTTTTTGGTTGTGAGCCTAGTATTTAACAGTGAAGCCATCTTTCCCGCCCCACAAGGCCCTTCAGGAGGTATTAACAATCATTCTCAATGTCTTTCTCCTTTGTACTTCTACTAATCACTCCTATCTCTGGATTTCCTACAGTTGACATTAATGTCAGTTCGATTATATAATTTGTGTCCTTTTGTGTCTATCTTTTTTCCTGTAACATAGTGGTTTTAAGGTTCATCATGTGTAAGTACTTCATTCTTTTTAATTACCAAGTCGTAGTCTATTATGAATGATAGAGTTGTTTTATTTATTCAACCATTTTTGTATTGGTCCCACCTTCCGGCTATTATGAATAGCATGGCTCTGAATTTTGTGCTAAAGCTCTATGTAGATGAATATTATCAGTTCTTTTGTGTATGCCTGGGAGTGGAACTGTTGAGTCATGGTACTTTGAATAACCATCACACTGTTTTCCAAAGCAGCTATAGAAACTATAATTCCATTAGTAATGTGTATGGGATTCCATTTCTACACAACTTTACCAACACTGAAGATATCATTATTATTTTAATCATCATACTGAGGACGAAATAGCATCCTGTTGTAGTTTTAGTTTTCATTTTCTAAATGAACATGAATGTTCAGCATTGGTTTTTTTTTTATCCCTTTATTATCATTTGTATACTTTTTATAAGTACATATTCAAATCATTAGTATATTATTTTGTTTTGGGTGTGTCTTGTTGTGTTAGCCTAATCTGTCCTTAAACTTCTGGACTCAGTCTATCCTTGCTCAGCATCTCTAGTAGCTAGAACTATAGATGCATACCACTTTGCATGTCTCCTTTACCTGTTTTTCAATTGGGTTGTCTAGACTTGTAAGAATTCTTTACTTATCCTGGGTACAAGAACCTTGTGACATATATATGATCCACAAATATTTTCTCTTATTTTTAAACTTTTTATTTTATGTGTAGTGGTGTTTGAATGAATGTATGTCTGTGCACCACATGTGTGTGTGTGTGTGGTGCCTGTGAAGGCCAAAAGAGGGTGTTGTTCCCTTTGAACTGGAGTGCCAGTGCCCTTAACCTCTTTGAAAAGTTGCTTTCCTGAGGGTAGAGCAATGGCTCAGTGGTTAAGAACACATGCTGCTCTTGTAGAGGACCCCAGTTAAATTCCAGTCTCCTATGTCAGGCAACTGACAACTGCCTGGAACTCTAGCTCCAGGGGAACAGGGAGATCCGGTGCCTCTGGCCTCTTTAGACATCTGCACAGTTTTTTCCAAAGTTTCATCCCTTAGTTGGGAGATAGTTCAATACATAAAGCACTTGCCTCACAAATGTGAGGATCTGAGTTCAGATATCCAGAATCCATGTAAAAAGCTAGATGTTGTGGCAAGCACCTATAATTCCATCAATGGTAAGATGGGAAGTGGAGACAGGCAGATAACTGGAGCTTGCTAGGTAGATGGTCTGGCCTACATGGCAAAGTCTGCCAGTGAAAGACTCTTTGGTCTCAGACAAAAGATAGAAGGCATCTTAGAGCCAACCTCTGAGGCTGTGCTCTGCCTGCCACGATTTTTTCTGTCAGTTTTATTTCTGGTGCTTATTGCTAGTTTACAGAAGTACAGCTGCTCTTGTCTTGAAGCCTATAGGACTTCGTTTGCTTTAAGTAATTACTCTGGATATCTAAAGGTTTTCCCTCTACAGCAGCAGCTCAGCTACAGATAATGTTTTTTTCTTTTTATTGTCTAATTGCCAGATTTAATCAATATGGAGCAAAGGGAATTTTGCTGATCTTAGAAATAAGGCAGTCAGTCATTTTTAATTTAGTGTTGTGCATGTGGAGGCCAAAGGTCAGCATCAGCTGTCTTCATTAATCACTTTGCACTTACTTTTTGAGATAGGGCCTCTCACTGAACATAGAGTTCACTTATCTGGCTAGACTCGCTGGCCACTAAGCTCTAGTCACCGCTGTCTCCACCTCTTCAGTGGCTACATTATAGACATATACTGCTCCTCCTAGCCTTTTACGTGGGTGCTAGAGATCTGAATTCAGGTCTTGAGGTTTGTATAGCAAGCATCTTATTGATTGAGTCACCTTCCACGATCAGAAAAATGTATTTTTAAAGAACTTAGACATTATGGGATAATACTCTGTTAATCATGGGCAAAGGAATACTTCACTCAGAGGAAGTCATGTTGTGAGTCAAGAGAGCCTACACACAACACACTTTTCTAGTAAAGTAAAGAAATACCTTTTGAAGTGGCTGAAATCTTAGTTAACCAGGCACAGGAGAAAAGTGTTAGCGAGTTTTAAGAAGGAAATTCTTTGAAAGAAGTAGAGGAAGAGGAAATGAAGGCATGCATTCTGCACTGCAGAAAAATCAGCATTCCAGACTGTAACTGAGTGGTGCAGCAGCAGGAGAGATGGGGTAAGTAGGGAGATTCTGTATTGGGCTAGGATGTAAAACTGCATGACAGATAAACAGGAGTTAAGGATGATAGCTTATGTTTCATTCAGGGCAAGACTGCAAATGATGTTCGTTACTGCTGTGGGGATACAGAAAGAACTAGGAAAAAGACAGTGACTTTTGTTTTGAAGATAATTTAATATATCTGCAATACATCTAGACAAGTTTCCCATAAATAGTTGGAGTTGATGTCTAGAGCACAAAAGGAAGGTGTGGGCTTGATCTGTATGGTAACTGAAGATATTGTATATTCCTTGAACATGGTAGAAGACAAGTTAATAAACACCCATTTAGTAGGTAACAGTATAGATCTTGAGATGTCACACAGAATTCATCTTACTCCCCCCGCAAAAAAAACCTGACTCTCCCTTACCTCTTTAGCTTCCCTTACCCCTGCCTCCTCAACACCCCCAAAATAATTTCACATAAACTATCTTAAAATGTAGTACAGTCCTAGAACTTACAATATTACCTTATCTTTCTATTCCTCCTTTATTCTACTTTTAAATATTGATTTAAAATTATTTACAAAGGTAAATAATTTATCACTATTTTATCTGTTTCAATTTTAGTGTCTTAAAGACTTTTCTACATGATCCTCTCGTGGAATGGAGTAAACCAGTGAAAGGACATTCCAAAGCACCACTGAACGAAACTGGGGAAGTTGTCAATGAGAAGGTTAGTAAAAGCTGCAGTGTGGCATGAGCTAAAATTTCTCTCACTTTAAATGAGATCTGATTCCAAATATTATTGCTGGCAACTTAAGTATTGATTGTAAATGGACGTGTCCTGTCCTGATTGCCTTATCCCAAATAACCAACTCAGAGGCTGAATATGATTTATAAATGCTCAGACAATAGCTCAGGCTTGTTACTGTCCACGTCTTACATTTAAATTAATCCATATTCCTTATTTACTCTCTGCCACATGGTGGCTCCTTTATTAGCCTGGCACATTCATCTCCTGCATCCTCTGATCTGCCTGGCAACTCCTCTGACTTTGCCCTCCTTCATCCCATCATTCTCAATTTCGCTTTCCCAGCTAACTGTATCCCGTTCAGTCAGCTAACTGTATCCCGTTCAGTTAGTGGCTAATCAGCTTGTTTACTAAACCAATTACAGTGACAAATCTTCACAGTGTAAAAAAGGATTTTCTCCAGCAATGGATTACTCTGAAATCTAAAATTAGTTACAACCTCAGAGTTGACAAAAATACATTGTGGAGTCTTTTTCTCCTCCACCCCCATTTTGATGCTGGATTCAGCCCAAGGCTTTGTGTATGCTAAGTACATACCCTAATTAATTTCAACACCACCAGGCTTCATCCTCATCCTGAAAATTATTTTTCTAATAACATCATTCTCAGTTTTGCTTCTGGTGTGCTTTTTTTAAAAGAAGCTATAAAAAAAATTTAAGTCGTTTATTTCAAATTCCGTTTGTGTGCACTAATGTAAATTTATTAGCCATTAAAACATTGCCACCATCATTAGAATCTTCACTCAAATATTTAAGAACTAACATTTTAAAGTAGGTTGCTTTTTGTTTTCCTTATTTTGTTTCTGATAGTAGAAAGGAATAGAATTCATGGTCTCTTGTCTACTAAACAAACATTCATTCCACCACTGAGGTATCCCCTAGCCCTCAAAACATATTTTAAATTATTATCTTTCTGGAATTGGGATATGCAAAGTTACCTGGTGATTTTTATAGTACAGAAACATGTCCCATCAATACATGTTAGTCATTGTAAACATCAAAATCAGCATCTCAAGGTAACTGGATTTGTTTCATTGCTGCAAATGGGATAGTTTAGTAAAACAGTGCTAACATTAATATAGTAGTAAGAAAAGTAGAAACTCCAAATTACCAAAATTACCTGTTATTGGGCCTGTGACCTTAATGACTTTTTTATCATTTTAGGCCAAGACCCATGTCCTTGATATTGAACAACGACTACAAGGTGTGATCAAGACCCGGAATAGAGTAACAGGGTTGCCATTATCTATTGAAGGACATGTGCATTACCTCATACAAGAAGCTACTGATGAAAACTTACTATGTCAGATGTACCTTGGTTGGACCCCATATATGTAAAATAAAATTATTTCAAAGACTATATTAGTAATCTAAAATTCATGTGTTAATTAATCATTGGTGTGTCTTTAAGTCTAAAGTACAACATATGTTTACTTAATGTTCTCTGAGAAACTAGCATTTCTCTTTGATTGTATTTAAACTAATGATTCATTCAAATCTGTTTTTTTTTGTTTGTTTGTTTTGTTTTTTTTTGAGGTAGGGTTTCTTTGTGTAGCCCTTTCTGCTTGGGAATCAGTTTGTAGACCAGCTGGCCTTTAACTCACAGAGAAATGCATTCAATTCTTAAACACTGCTTTCTTAGTGCATAACAAATAGCTAGAATATTGTATTCTAACGACAAAAAAATCCCCAAGGAACCAGCCAACCTAATTCCATCTTGTAGATTTTATCAATTTCCTTTTCAAAGTGTTAGCATAAGGTTTCATTTGAACAGCAACAAAGTTATATTGACTTTATGTTGTGGGCAAGAACTAGACTGGATCTGTACACAGAGCTACCTCTTCTGCCCTTAGGGAATGATAGCACATCATTAAATTCACTTCATAAAGCTCTGTAATATACATGAAAATGTGATCATGGGAGAGAAACTCAAGAAACATGAGTATGAATTATGTAGTCATTCATTTATTTATTTTGGTGATACAGAAGATTGAACCATGCTAGGTAGATGTGCTACCATTGAGCCACAGCTCAACCATAACATTCTGTAATTTTAAAGACACTACCATGCTGTTGGTGTGCCACAATACACAGTACAGTGGTCATGGATAACACAACACATAACATTTTGTAAGATTTTAAAATCTAAACTTTTAATGTATTTGGATTTTTTGTACATTTTCTTATAGTTTAAAATGAAAAGAACTGCAAAATAATACATTTATTACAGATAAGTGGAAAACTGCTAAATAGAACTCTGCCTTTCCCCCCTATGAGTAAAAGTATAATGAGGTAAAACATAGTAAGCCAGAAGGCATGAATGTGAAAACTGAACATACAATTTACTACTCAGAACTTGATGCTAACAGTTAAGGACAGGATAATTAGGCAATCTTGTTTTCAATACTCTGAGGGGGGGCATATGTGTACTTTTTATCCATTTTAATCTGATTTTGGTAGTTTGTTCATATAGACATGTTTAAACTAATTAGGTAATTTGCACTGATGTATGTTAGTTATAAATAGTACATAAGGGTCATTTCGTCCAAATACATAATATACATTGAAAACTTCCTCCCATTCTTGCCGCTGGTCCCTGCCTCAATCCATTTTATTCCCTTCAACTGTGTTGTTTCTGCTTTCATGACACATATACATACATGATTTTTAGTAGCTATATAAAATCTAGGAACCATAAGTGAAAGAAAATTTGTCTTTCTGAGAATGACTTAATTATCTCCATTTGTAGGGATTCAGGCATTACACTGGCCTGCCCCAGTCACCTGGCAGAAAGCACTCAGGCAGTACTCTGGTCAGCCCAGGGTTCCATGAGTGCTAGTCTGCAGGCAGGTGTAAAGAACCCCTTTAAAGTCAGACCCCGCCCACTTACGATCTCTTTTTTGCTCTTTGCTTTCTTTGCTCTTGCTCTTCCCCTCACCTCTCTCTCTCTCTCTCTCTTCTGTTCCTGGTGTCTCTATGTCTCTTTACCCTTCCCCTCATTCCCCTTTCTAAATAAACTTCTCATTTAAGCTCTATCTGCCTGTCGTGTTTTTTCCTCCGCCTTGGTCACCCTCTCGTGCTCTGGAACCTGGTATGCTCGCCCATGTGGTGGTCCCTTATCTTGGGACACCCACTCGGGACACCTCGCCCCTTCTCCAGCTTTATCATCTAACTGTAACAAAAGAAAAACACCACTTCATCTTCTTAACAAATGATATATAACTGCATTCCTTTTTAAGAATCATTTTCTAAATACAATGACAATCTAATCTCTTAGAAGGTAAAAGTCAATGTTTTGTGCTTTAAATTTAAATAATTAAAACATTTTCGTTTTCTAAAGCAAAATAACATATTTGTGTATATTATTATTATTGCTGTTGTTATTGTTATTATTTTACAAATCTAACTACTACTACTACTACTACTACTACTACTACTACTACTACTACTATTATTATTATTATTATTATTATTATTATTATTATTATTATACAAATCTAACGTAGTAAGAACCATGAGTTTGGAAGCATTTTGAAACAAACTGGATGTAGTGGTGCACACCTTTGATCTCAGCAATTGGGTGTTATAGGTGGATCTCTTGAGTTTGAGACTAATCTGGTCTACATATTGAGGACTGCCAGGACTACATAGACTCAACAAAGGAATAAAACAATTCTGTTGTGTGAGTTTGTAGACATTAAGATGAGAAAGTGCATGAGAATGAGTCTTCTCTATACAGCCCTTGCATGGAGACTGAAGTCACATAAATGGAAGGTTCTCTTGACTAAAGATGGATGCTGTCCAAATCCTAATCATGGAAGACAGGCAGTACCAAAAGGAAGAATTCAGTAACTTCAGAAGTATTTACTGTAATTAATCACATAATGATAGAGACCAGTAGAGAGATATTTATGGTAGCTTTTGTCCTGTTTGGTTGATGCAATTTCTCATGTAGGACAGACTAGTCTGGAAATTGTCATGTAGATGAAGACCTTGAACTCCTAATCTTGCCTCCATCCTTGAAGTGCTAAGATTAAGATTTGCATGCCACACCAGACTTTTTGAGGTTTTGGTATGAGATAGGGTTTCATATTGCCCAAGATCTCCCTGAACTTGCTGTATACCCTGAGGATGGCCTTAACAGATCCTCCTGTGCCTTCTAAATGCTAGAATTTATAGGTGTGCTAGGCCAAGCCAGGTTTTTTGGGGTTTTATTGGTTTGTTTTGAAATGTATCAAAAATTGGGGGTGAGGGGAGTAACCCACGGTCTTGAAATGCTAGAAAACTACTCTTTAAAAGAAATTCTAATGTAGATTTACATTACTCAGAAAACAACTCCCCGCACAAACGAACCAGACCTCTTCCAGTCCGTGTTGAAAAATAGTTTAGCGATTCCAGGAGGGCAAGCCCGCAGTACAAAATCCACAAAAATCTTACTTAAGGTTTCTACTGCTGTGATAAACATCCATGGCCAAAAGCAAAATGAAAGGCTTTATCTGGCTTACACTTTCACATCACATCATCAAAGTAACTTGCGGCAGAATCAAGCCACGAAGGAACGCTGCTTTCTGGCTTGTTCACTCAGTCGGCTTTCTCATATACCCCAGGACCACCTGCCCAGAGGTGGCACCAGCCCACAATGAGCAGGTCCCACCTCATCGATCATTAATCAAAATATTCCCAAAGGCCAATCTGAAGGCAGCATCTCTCTCAGCTGAGGTTCCTCTTCCCAATGATTCCGCCATGCGTCAAGTTGACATAAAACTAACCAATCCATTCTCCCAACTGCCCTTTAACTTTTTTCAATACATCTGCAAGTCACACTTCTACCAATTGGCATATTCAAAACTAAGCTTACAATAGCCATCCCGCTTCTTGTGCCTCCACCAACGAGTACGGAAAAACAGCGAGGTAGACAGGACGCCCCGCCCACCGGCACCGTCCTGCCCCTCTAGGCCCGCAGCTTGCTCTATGGTCTGGCGGACCTTGTGTTGTCATCCTCCGAGCGACGGCCGGAGGTGGTGGCGTAGGCCCGGGCGGGGCGTTTGGTTTCGTTTCTGCACCGACTGGAATTAGTGTCGACGGTCAAGATGGGAGTCCCCAAGTTTTACCGATGGATCTCGGAGCGGTATCCCTGCCTCAGCGAAGTGGTGAAGGAGCATCAGGTGGGTGAGCACAGGCCGCGGCGCAAAAGGCGGGCCCGCGGCCCTGTGCGCTGTGGGTCCCCGGCCTTCCAGCTGCCTGCGGTGCTGGTCAGCAGCCGGGCAGGACGAGGATGGGGAGGACAGAGGGTTGGCGGCCTCTCGGCGAACCGCACCCGGTAGAGGCAGGTACGTTCGGTGTGGCCGCGCCAGGTGCTTTCGGCAGATGTGAGCTACCCCTGGGAGAGCCTTCCGCGACTTCCAAAGGAGCCCTTACTTAGTGAGGATGCTTTTAGTGAGCCCCCTGACCTCCGGGGAGCTGCAACTGGCTTCGCCTTGGGCTGCAAGGCTGAGTGGGATGCCTTCCCGGGTCTCTTGCCCCACGCAAAACAACAGACTGTGTACAGCACTAACAGACGTCCCCGCGATTGAATCGCCTAGTATTCCAGCTGCAAAGAGCTGGATCTAACCCACACGCCTGAACCGATTGATGTAGCCAGTGACTTGTATTTGTGATACCTTTCGATACTCTTGTTAGCTCCCTAACAGTACCCACCCACCCTCCTTTTGTCTAAACAAACAAAACGTTTAGATAAATCGCAGGGATGGGGAGGGGGGTGGATGGTGCTTAGAGGCTTTGATGTGGCAGAAAAAGCCCGAAACATTATTACTAATAGTTGTTGTATAACGACCCCACAGCAGCGTTTGTGTGAGTTCTAAAAGTGTGTATTTGTGTATCTATGTATTGGAATATATTTGCATGTTTAAGTAACAGAGAAGAGAAACCAAATGTTCTAATAGGTAAACTAGATTTAGAATGATAATTTGCTATGTCACATCGAATGACTTTGATAACGACTTTGTCTGGTTTACAGAAAAAAAAGAACTCGTTTTTGAAATTTGTATAGCTAATTGAATTATTTGTGATAAGTAGAACCGTATTAATACTGGGAGCTGTCAATTATATGGGGTTTTGTTTTGGTTTTTTTTTTTTGTGAAGGTACTTGGAAGGATAACTTGGAGTCCAGTCTCTGGAAATGATTCTTTTGATGTTAAGTTCTAGCGAATCTTGGCATATGTAGTGATATATTATTTATGATTTATAAAAGCTTGACTTAGAATTTAAAAAAGCAAGGTCAGCTTCAAGCTATAGAGATCAGGCAGTGGTGATACACACCTTTAATCCCAATAGCCAGAAGCTAGCTCCTAGATAGTGGTGGTATACACCTTTAGTCCTAGGATTGAGGATTAAGAGGTAGACAGATCTCTGTGAGTCCAAGGCCACCCAGATCTACACAAGAGTGAATTAAACACTAGAGGGGTATAAAAGATAAGATCAAGGATTCAGTGTGAGGCATGGTGAGAACTCCTGGAGAGAGGATTAGCCCTGTCAGTCTGAGGAAAGAAGCTAGTGGCCAGCTGCTTTGCTTTTTTGATATTCAGTGTGAAGTTTGAACCCCAATATCAGTCTCTGGGTCATTTGTTTTTTCTGTTACAGGCATATGAAAAAAAAAAGGCTTATAAAAAGTTTCAAAGTGCTAACTTGTCATTCATTTATTTGAAACATAGGTTGAGTAAGATTTAGATAGAGGGCATTTATATCAAGGGAGAAGAGTGAAAAAGGAGACAATTAAGTTGTTTTTCTTTTTCTGGGTCTTTGATCAATAAATACTTGATAGCATTTAATGTGTTCAATAACGTTTATATTCTGTATTCTTTGGCCACAATAATTTATTTGGTTAAAGTATCTTGGATTCTCTATCTTGAGGAATTTTGTTGCAAAAACAATCATTAAAAGCAACATCATGCCGGTGGTGGTGGCACATGCCTTTAATCCCAGCACTCAGGAGGCAGAGGCTTGCAGACCTCTGAATTTGAGGCCAACCAGAGTTATATAGTGAGATCCTAACTCAAAATAAATAAATAAGGGACTGAGAGATGGCTCAATAATTAAGAGCCTTGGTTAAGAGGACCTTGGTTTGATTTTGGTACCCACAACTGTTTGGAACTCCAGTTCCAGAGCCTGATGCACAGACATACATGTAGGCAAAACACCCATACACATACAAATAAATAAATAAACAAACAAACAGATAGTGTCTTGGTGTATCAAGGTGATGCCTTTTACAAATACTTTATTAAAAAGAGATTAAAAAGGGGGGGACTAAGAAAGAAGGACCAAAGTTGGAATCCCCAGCATCCACTAAAAGTTGGGAGTGACATAGGGTACCAGTAACACCAGCACTGGACAGATGGATCCTGAGGGCTCACTGGCTAGCTAGTCCAACTGAATTAGTGAGCTCTGGGTTCACTGAGAGATCCCATCTCAAAAAATAAAGGGAAGAAGCAATTAAGGAAAACCCCAGCATTGACTCTAGCCTGCTGTGTGGGTGGCAGGGTGAGCAGGAGATCCTGGAGGGACAGGGTGGGGGGGGGGAATAGGAGACCAGAGGAGGATTGGTATCAGCACAGTTTTTGAATCCTAGAATGAAAATAAAAAGGGAAAATACATAACAAAGTTTAAAGTCCATAAAACAATTATAACAAGTTGTGTGATACAGTAACCCCATGTTACTGTTTCAAAATTCTACTGGATGGTGGCAAATGACCAATAGACTCTAGACAGGGTTAGAAGAGGAAAGAGGAAGAAATATCTGATGAACTTGCCAACAGAACTCCAGAAACTTACCCTGTTAGTTTCGAAAAAGACTATGCCGGCCAATTAGATAACAGTCTTTAAAACTGGGGAGTGGGGGTATTCTTTTTAAGGCTGAGTGAAGGGTCATCAGAAGGACAAGCAGTAACCCACCTGTGCACTCAAAGCTGATCTACCAAGTGACATTCATGGAATACAGTATATCCTAAGGAGAAACAGCTGAGAGTAACGTGCATGTTGTCACAGAATAAAGTAAATGTTATCATGGAAGGGACATTGGAAGATGGTCAGATTAAAATCAGGAAGAATTAGAGCCAAGGAATCTTTCAGAACAAGCTACCATGTTTTAAAACTTACAAAAGAACTGCTAAAGAAAGCTAAATTAAAGCTTAACTGAATCCCTACTCATTCTAAGCTCAAGAAAATTCAGTTCATATAAAGAATAAACAACAGTAGCCAGGCATTGATGGTGCATGCATTTAATTCCAGCACTCGGGAGGCAGAGGCAGCCGTATCTCTGTGAGTTCAAGACCACCCTGGTCTACAGAGCTAGTTCCAGGATAGGCTCCAAAATAATACAGAGAAACCCTGTCTCCAAAAACATAATAATAATAATAATAATAACCATCAGAAAAGGATTGAGGCCAAATGGCACACATTTTATTTATTTATTTATTTATTTAGTTAGTTAGTTAGTTAGTTAGTTAGTTAGTTTTTGGGGGCGGGGTGTCTCTGTACTGCTTTGGAGCCTATCCTGGTACTCAATCTATAGACCAGGCTGGACTCACAGAGATTCGACTGTCTCTGCCTCTCAAGTGCTGGGATTAAAGGTGTGCCACCACCACCTGGCCACATTTCATTTCATTTCATTTCATTTCATTTATTTATTCCATTAGATAGTTTTTTTTTTCTTTTTTGTGTATGAGTGTGTTGCCTATGTGTATGTCCCTCATGCATGCCTGGTGCCCTTAGAGATCAGAAAAGGGCGGTACGTAGATACTGGAGGTGTATAGATGGTGTGAGCCACCATGTAACTTCTGGGAACCAAAGCTAGGTACTCTGTAACAAGTGTTCTTAACCATTGAGCAAGCCATCCCTGTAGCTATGAATGCAAAGTTTTTGTTTACTTCCCTGCTCCCAGCACTGGGGCAGCTGAGGCAGGTAGATGGACATTTGAAGGCTAGCACAAACTGCAAAGTAAGACACTATCTCAAAAAGAAAAGCGAAGACTGAATGTCATGTCATGTGTGTCACCCCCACCCCAATACCTAGACCTGAAACCCCAGCTACTCAAGAGACTGGGTTACAAAATGAGTTCAAGAACAGTTTGGGTAACTTAGTGAGACCATCTCAAAGTAAAAACTTTTGAAAACAGCATTGGAGGTATACATTGGAGGTATAGTTAGTTCAGTGCTGGGACACTTGTCTAACCTATATGAAGCTCAGAGGTTTAATCTCCCAGAGCCACAGAAAGGGAAGAGAGGAGCAGAGGCTGAGCGTGTGGCTCAGTGATACAGCCTTGCGTAGCATGAAGGTCCAGAGTTTAATGTTCCAAGACTGCAGAGGAAAAAATCTTTTTATTGGTGTGTGTTTGTTATGAATGAGACATGTGTGTGAGTGTGGTATGTCATGGCATATTGTAGACATGAGACAACACTCAGGAGTCAGTCTTTCTCCTACTGTGGGTCCCAGGAATCTAACTTGGGTTGTCAGGCATAAGTTTTGAATCTTTGTCTACCTTCCTCCTCCTCCTATTTTTTTATATTTTATGTATTTATTTTTGCCAGCAATTATTAATTTTTACCTGACTTCAGTGGAAAGTTGATTGCACTTGGCTTGGAAATTCTCTGGAAGGCAGCACTACCCTTCCTCAAATGAGGCACTTGGACACAGTCCTGAACTCTGCCCAATTTATGTCCTCCCTTGCATACTGAAGATTTGGGTACTTTTTTTTTCTTACATACCCATAGTAGATTAGAGAAATGACCCTAAAGTCACTCAAGCAATTAAATATGGGTTCTAGGCTCCAAGGAGGTAAAGAGGTTATGTCTCATGAATTTTTCTTGACAATTCGTGAACCCAGAGGTTCACTCGACAGTCACCTGCTTTTCTCCTCTACTGTCCAGGCCTTGGACCTTTACTCTCAAATGATCCATTTCACAGAATTCATATTATTGCCCATGCACTTAAGCAGAACACTGTGACAGTTGGGAGTGTGTGGAAGAAGAGAGCATTTCAGAAGTGTCAGTACATTATGGTAGATAACAACAGAGAAAAAAGTCAAATAAATTGTAATGGGACAAAAAAAAAAAAGCACAAAAATTTCCCTACATACATTTAAAACTTGTAAATGTATGCACTGAGACAATTAAATAAACCATGAAAGAACTGTACTTAAGAGCTATGAAAACAGAACCTAAAGATTATTAAAATTAAATGAAAAATCATTCAATAAAATATGTGTAAGATAGAAAAAAGGCAAGAACAGATAATGCTATGAGAATTTTTTTAAAAGAATTGGAGAGACTATAGAGAGATGGCTCAGTGGTCATGAGCACTTGTTACTATTGCAAAAGACTTTGGTTTGATCCCCAGCACCAACACAGTAACTCAAAACCATCTGCAATTACGCTTCCAAAGATCTAGTACCCACTTCTGACCTTGGCGTGTGGACATAATACATATATGCAGAAACTCAGGGAAAAAAGAGGTACATGATGGCTAATCTTAGTTGTCAACTTGACCACATCTGGAACAAAAAACCAAGTAGCCTGGCACACCTGTGAGAGATATTTCTTGATTGGATCATTTGAGGTAGGAAGACCTTCTGTAGATCTAGGACACTTTTCTGGTGGCAGACTATATAAAGGACATAAAAGAAGGCAGGTTTTGCCTTTTGCCTGCCTAACTTCATTCCAGCAGGCAGGGTCATCTATCCTGCTGCTGAGGCATTCCTTCTCTGGGATTAGAACCTACTCCAGGATTCCAGTGTAGTTGAAGACCAGCTCAGACACCCAGCTTTGTGGACTTTCTGCCAGGAGACAACCAATGTTGAACTACCTGGGCCACAGCCTATAAGCCACTCTAATAAGTCCCCTCGTAATATCAGAGAGATTCTTTCTATCAATTCTGTTCCTCTAGAGAACTCTAGTTAATGCAAGGTGGGAAGAAGAAATTTTAAAACTTAGAAGGAGTTAAAAGGACTTGAGGGGGGTGGGGGATGCAGCTCAGCTGTAAAACATTTGCCTGTCATGCCAGAGGCCTTGGTTTGATCCCCAGCACCAGAGAACACAAGAAGAAGCAAATAGGAAAAAGCAACAAATAGAAGAGATACGGTAACATAAGTGCTAACAAAGTAAATGACAAATATTCCTGAAAAAGAAAAGGCAGCAAAGCAAATTCTAAAAACTTTCTATATGTAAAAAAGTTAGAAATACATATTAAAAAATATATACCTGAGAATATTTTTTCAGTTGACCAATGCCAAACACAGTCTAGTTAAAATTACCAGCCTTCATAGAAAAGAAAGGTAGGTAGCTTTAGCTTGAGATTCCCTAAATGGGAAATAACAGATCTGTTCCCTTTGACAGTAGAAGGACAGAAGGAGACAAATGAAAGTAGATTTGTAAATTAAAAAGAACAGCCATGTGGTGGTGGCACTTGGGAGGCAGAAGCAAGTGGGCCAGAAGCAAGTGGGTCTAGGCCATCCTGGTGTACAAAGTAAATTACAGGGCAACCAGAGCTGTCACACAGAGAAACCCTGTCTCGGGGAAAAAAAAAATTAGGAACAGTTTTCACCCATATTGTTCTGAGGCAGGGTAGTTACTTAGGAAATAAAGGGGATAAACAGAAGAATTCCCCTTAGGTTTTTTTTTTTTTTTTTTTTTTTCTAATTTATATCTTTTCTGTCTGACACTCAGGTTTTGACATAACTGACCAGACCATAAACAAATGCTGTATGTGGTGGTATAATCCTTTTGTACACTGTAAAAATGTGTCTCTGCCTAAGATGCCTTCTAATTGGGTTAATAAAGAGCTAAATGGCCATTAGCTAGGCAGCAGGGTTTCCAGAGAGAGAGAGAAAGAGGTGTGTGTGTGTGTGTGGTGGGGGGACTCTGGGGAAAAGAGAGATGGAGAGATGCCAGCAAAACAGCAAGCAAGTAGAATTACTATAATACTCTTTTTGTATACTGTAAAGATGAGTCACTCTGGTTGGTCTAATAAACCTGAATACCCAATGGACACTGGGAAGAAGAAAGGCAAAATCCACAGCAAGACACACATACAAACACTTTGAGAAGGAGAGGGAGAGGGATGGGGAGGGAGAGAGAGAGTACGAGAAAGATGCAGGAGAGATAAAAGCCATGAGTTACATTGTAACACATGGATAAATAGAAATGGGTTAATTTAAGTTAGAAGAGCTAGTGAGACAAGCCTAAGCTATAGACTAAGCTCTCATAATTAATAATAAGTTTCCATGTCATTTTTGATGAGCTGGCTGCCCAAAGAAAAATCTTTCTACATATGGCTCTCAACATGTGACCACATAAGGCCTGAAGTGGCATTAAAAAATAAGGTCAGAGCCAGGCATTGGTGGCACACACCTTTAATTCCAGGACTCGGGAGGCACAGGCAGGTGAATCTCTGTGAGTTCAAGGCCAGCCTGGTCTACAGAGCTAGTTAAGGACAGGCTTCAAAGCAATACAGAGAAACCCTGTCTTGAAGGAAAAAAAAGGAAGAAAGGCAGGAAAGAAAAAGAAAGAATGAATGAATGAAAGAAAGGGTAGGAACCTGGAGTCAGATGTGGCTGGCTTCCTGGTGACTGTGCTGGCTTCCTGGTGAGTGTGGTCTCTTGGGTAGGCTGGGCAGCATACAGAGGCGGGGCTACAAGCTGCTGCCAGTGGGCTGCAGGCAGCCTCCAGTACCATGTGCCAGTGCCATGCTCTAAGCTGAGCCATACAGAAGCTGACATAGCATTTAAGATTTGCCTCATGTGATCAGAGAACACAACAGATGCTCAGTAAGGACATGTTCAGACCAAAAAAAAAAAAAAAAAAAAAAATCTCTAAATAGGTATTTTGAAAATGTGCATAGGCTTTAAAAAAGAAAATGGGTATAGAGAGTCATAGAAAAAAATAGTTATAAAGTGTTTAAAGAGAGATAATATAAAAAGGATAAGCCACATAAAGATGGAAAATACAGTCTAGGTCTTATATGCTGTCTTTGCTGACTTTGAATTTTTTTTTATTCTAATGAATAAACAATAGATGCTGAGAGACATTGATTATGAAAACTGCTGAATCAAACCAACCTATTTAAAAAATATCTTAACTTCAAAATGGAAGCAAAAAAAATATGTTGCATTGGAGAAGAGGTTATGCTTTTGTTTCCACAGAAAGTGAAAGACTGTAGATTCATACAAGGTTGATATAGATCAGATTTGATCAAGGGAGACCCCTGAAAATCTTGGCTACAGAGATAAAGAAATAAACCTAAAAAAAAAAAAAAAAAAACTACAAGACCGGTGACATATTTTACCTGCTCAAACATAAAAGAAAAATTCATCTTTGGTTTATGTATGACTCACAGTGTTAATGCAGATACATACATACATACATACATACATACATCCAGAACAGCTTCAAGGCTGCTGGCTGAGATGTCCAGCGTCACAAACTATTCTAGCCAAGACTTTAGATAAGCTTTGCATTATCCTATCATGCCCTTGCCACCACTGGGACAGTATGCTGTCCAAACTGGACAAGCAGGACACAAAAGAGAGTGACTGCCATACTTTGCCAAGACAAGGTAGGATAGTCCTTCAAAATTCCTGCTTCACCTAAAAGTCTATCAGATATTCTTGGCCTGTAGGCCAAAGATGGAAGTGCCAGTGTTACAGAGGGATCTTGAGTGACTGTCCAGGCAACCAGTTGTCTCTGTCATTTATTAATTTTGGAAGATGTTTGCTCTGTACTTCCTGTTTACTCAAGTAATAGTTAATCCTTCTTGGATCTCGGATAGAGTTGAAGACAAGATGATTATAGTTAGTTTTCTTTGTTACCAAATTAAAAAAAAATTTAGAGAGGTGTAAAGTATATAAAGTTGAGAGACATAAAAACTTAATGTTGTTTATCTAAAAATGTGTTTTAAGGTCTAAAAAGATATTTTAGTTTGACAGTATGAGCTATAATAAAAAGTAAATCACAAGATAGGCTAGATAATACAGTACTTTATCTGAATTTGCCAAATACAAATGGATTGGATATTGTAAATGTAATGCTTACCTGATAATTGTTCTTTTATAATTAGTTTTACTGGGTTGAGTTAAAACCTTTACTTTTTATTTAGACAAAAAGGGAGACATGTTGTAGAATAATCTTTTTGTGCACTATGAAAATGTGTCACTGTGATTGGTTTAATAAAAAGCTGAATGGCCAATAGGTAGGCAGGATTTCTAGGCAGAGAGAATGCTGAGAAGAAAATCAGAAGCCACAGCCAGATGAAAATGAAGAGCAAAATGTAGGAGGAGAGGTAAGAGCCATGAGTCACATGACAACATGTAGGTGAATAGAAATGGGTTAATTTAAGGTAGAAGAATTAGAGGGACAGTCCTAAGCTATAGACTGAGCTTTCATAATTAGTAATAAGTCTCCACATCATTTTTTTTTTTTTTTTATGAGCTGGCGATCCAAAGAAAAATCATCTACACATACAGAATGGGAGAGAGGTAAAAGCCATTTGTTAGAATGTAGATTAATAGAAGCAGGTTAATTTAAGTTGTAAGAGCTAGATTGGAATTAGCCTAAGCTAAAGGACAAGCTTTCATAATTAATAATAAATCTTCATATCATTATTTGGAGCTGGCAGCCAAAAAGAAAGTCCAACTATAACTCTACTCCCCTTCCATCACTGTTGGAATGTTTAAAATCGTTAATGAACTATTCTGTAAATCCAGCTGCTGTGTGATCTTAATGGATAAATAAAGAATCATTTTATTCTTTATTTTATTTATGTTTTATCTCTGATTGTACTCACTTCACTTAGCATCCTGCACCGTATACTTAGAAAACATCTCTTCAAAGGCAGAATTCTACAAGGAAAAATATGCCATTACTCACTTTCTCTTAATATTTAAACTTAGTTTCAGAGTAAGTAGCTTTAAGCTCAAACCATATATATTGCTTGCTTCTACATATGCCCTACATACATTTTTCTCACAATACCCACACTTGACTCTCTTCAAGTACCTGTTATCTTTCTGATTGTTAAAGTAGTTTGCTAACTTTGCTTCAGTCTCACTCATTCTGAAATTCTTTCTGTGGTGGACTGCAAGGACCCAGATGTCTCCAAGATTCATAGAACTCCTCAAGTTGCACTGCTGACAGAGGCCACACTGCCGACCTGTCCTGCTGCTAGTAACATTTCATTTCATTGTAGATGGTCTGCTGCTGTGGCTTTAGAGTAGTAGCACCACCACCGAGAAGGGAGGAGATAACAATTGTAGTAAGGGTTAGTTCTATGGTACAGCACTTCACTGATATGCATGAAGCCCCTGGATATAGCCATTGTCTAAATGCAGGAAGCCTTCCTTTTCAAAAACCTATTAGTACAAGCCGATTCACTCCTTTCTAGAAAACTGCTTGTCTGAGGCTTCCCATAGGATGTTCAAAAAGGAAAGAAGAAAACACATATTCTTGACCTGTATTCTTTACAAGAAATCATACAACTAGCATCATAAATTCTTTGAGCTATACAGCTCTTTGATCTAGCACAATGCTATCAATACTAAAATATCTAAAAGCTTATGACTAGAGAGAAGATTCTGTAGTTAAAAATACTTGCTCTTCTTGTAGAGGACTGGCATTCAGTTCCAGCACCCAGGTCGTAGGGAAGCTCACAACACCTATAACTCCAGCTCCAGATGAGCTGACACCCTTTCTGGCTTCCATGAACACTGGCGTACACACACACACACACACACACACACACACACACACACACACACACACACACACACTTTGAGTTATTTTAAGTCTTAAAATTAATTATATATAAATATTTTAAGTAATAGCTAAATTTTAAGTACTTACTATGGACTAAAAAAAATTAGATCGGTTACCTGCATTCATTTATTTAGCATAGAAATCATGGTATTTGGGGGTTGGAGACATGGTCTCATGTAGTACAGACTGGCCTTGAAATTACCATATAGCCTTAACACTTTAAATCTTTTATTTTTCTCTCAAACATTACATTCTGACCAGTTTTCCCTCCTTCACTACTTCCTGTCCCTCCCCTACTTCCCTTCTCCTCAGATCCACTCCTCCTGTTTCCCTTTTTTAAAAAATAAAAAGATCAGGCCTCCTAGGGATAGACACTGAATATAGCTTAACACCATGCAATGAGACGGCATATACCCTCATCAAGGCCGGACTCAGTAGAAGGAAAAAGAGTCCCAAGTGCAGGCAAAAGAGTCAGAGATAACCCCCACTCCCGCTGTTGGGAGTCCACAGGAATGCCAAGCTGCACAGCTATAGGTATGTGCAGAGGACCTAGCTCAGGTTCACACTGTCCATGATTGTCTCCAGTCTCTGAGCCTCATGAGCCCTCATCATTTGATTCTATTGGCCCTGTTCTCATGGTGTCCTTAACCCCTCTGGCTCCTACTGTCAATTTCCCCTGCCTCTGCCCGACCTTAAGCTCTTAACCCTGCCTCCATCTCTCAGGTACTTCCCTTACTGGTATGCACCACCAGCTGCGCCACACCCCGCCTCATATTATCTACTTGGGGTTTTGTTTGTTTTGTTTTGTTGTAAGTGAAACCTGGGAGAATTGTGTCACAAACACATTGTCAGTCACAATTGTTACAGAACCAATGAAATAAGTGCTAGAACAGTTTCTGAAACAACTTTGCTTCTTGGTCCTTTTGTGTGAAACATTTTTTGGCATTTTCCCTACTGGACCTGCAGACCTTTTGCCTCTGCCTCCCAAATATTAGGATTATAGGCATGGGCTGCCATCCTCAGCCATCCTATAGACTTAATATATATTTGAAACAATGCATTTTTTTAACAAGTCTTAGTTAGTTAGTTAGTTAGTTAGTTAGTTAGTTAGTTAGTTAGTTAGTTATTTGTGTGTGTGTGTGTGTGTGTGTGTGTGTGTGTGTGTGTGTTGGTGGTGTTTGGCCTGGATGTATGTATGCATGTGTGAGGTTGTCAAGTCTCCTGGAACTGGAGTTAACAGACAGCTGTGAGCTGCCATGTGGGTACTGGGAATTGAAGCTGGGTTCTTTGGAAGAGCAGTCACTGCTCTTAATTGCTGAGCCATCTCTCCAGCCCCTGAAACAATGCATTTTTACATAGCCATTTTAGTATTTATTTGTTTATGATTGGGGTTTTCCTTGCCCTAGATCATCAAGATACTTACACACACACACACACACTTTTCTACCTTTGAATAGCTCAAGCTGACCTTGAACTATTGGGCTCAAGCAACTCTCCTGCTTCCATGTTCTGAGTAGTTAAGAAAACAAGACATGTACCACTATGCCTTTGGAGCTTTTGTTAGTCTTGTCTTGCTTTCTGATGGTTGGGCAAATATCCTCTACCCATATTTCAGTGGTTAGAAATATTTCTTCTATACTGAAATTTCAAATACACTTACACTGTTCCAACTGTTTGCTTTGATCTGTTACTTGAAGTCATTGAAGGCTTATTTCCCTTCATTACTCTGCCTTTAATACCATTCCTTCTGGTTAAAACACATTTATTCTCTTAAAGAAATGGAATCATTTTGTATAAATTATTTCACTCTCAAGAACTTATAGTGAGGTTTCAGTGGGGTTTTCTTTTTCTTTTTTTTTTTTTTGTTGGGATTTTCGAGACAGGGTTTCTCTGTATTGCTTTGGAGCCTGTCCTGGAACTAGCTCTGTAGACCAGGCGAACTCATAGACATCCACCTGCCTCTGCCTCCCCAGTGCTGGGATTAAAACTGTGTACCACCAACGCCCAGCAAACACAAAGTCTTGAATGCTCTTTAAAAGAAAATCTCACTATTGCTAATTTTTGTTAATGTATAAAGGAGACTAATAAAAATTCTTTGAGTACACTGGATAGTTGCAGCCATTTCAGTTCTGTTAGTGTACATCTATATCAATACTGTACTTCCTTAGACAAAACCAGAGTCATGAAGACCTTCTATAAAAGCCTATGGCCCACCTATCCCTACCAAGCCCCACAGTGACAGCCTAGAGTCTGACTCCCATTATATCAGCTCAGATGTTTTGCCTCCATTTTCAGACAAAATAAGCTTTTAAAAGCTAATGTAACAAGTAAGTGGCTCTGAGTGAACCAAATATAAAAGGTATTAAGTAACTAGTAAAACCTCTAATCTTTTATAAAACCTTTTTTGATGTATGGGCACTATTTTCCCATTTATAGAAAAAATTGAGACTTTGAGAGGCCAAGGAGGAAACTAATATTTTGAGTGCTATATCAACTAAGTGCTTCCTCTGGTGTTTTCCTATTTTGAATAAATTGTTTCCTCATAATAAGTTAGGTCAAGCTGCTTATTATGTAACTATATAATTTCTTTCTGCATTCCTAGTTGCTCTTGTTTGCTTTCCTTTGCTTACTTTATCCAACTGTGATTTTTTTATTCGCCATCAAAGAATTGGTTCTTAGAGATTTGTATGTTTATGGTATGTGTGCCTGCATGTTTGTACACATACATGTGGTGCCTGTGGAGGCCAGAAGAGTGCATTGGATTCCCTAAGACTAGAGGTACAGGTGCTTTGCGTGTGCATAGCTTGTGATCCAAACTTGGGCCCTTGAGTTTTTATAATCAGAATACATTAAATCCTGTTTGGGTTTTTTGTTTTGAACCATTGAAGAATCACTTTTGCCAGGCATTAAAATAGTCATTATAATTAATAATCTGGAGCTTTTTTTTTTTTGCCTTTTAGATTCCAGAATTTGATAACTTGTACCTGGATATGAATGGAATTATACATCAATGTTCCCATCCTAATGATGATGATGTTCACTTCAGAATTTCAGATGACAAAATCTTTACTGATATTTTTCACTACTTGGAGGTGTTGTTTCGAATTATTAAACCTAGGAAAGTGTTCTTTATGGCTGTTGATGGTGTGGCTCCTCGAGCAAAAATGAACCAGCAACGTGGGAGGCGTTTTAGGTAAATCATTTAAAGCAATTGACATAATACAGTGCATTTTCTGTTTAAAATACTCAAAGTAATTGGTATACTCCATACTAATTATCATATTTGACTAGTCAAGTAATAAACTAGTAATTCTAATGAATTATGTCTCAAAGCTTGTGTTGGGTTTCATATATAGTCACTCTGTGATCCACCCATGTTTAGTCACTGCAGAATGTACCAGGAAGTTATTCCACAGCCTTAATGAATGACTCGACCTTAGTCTACAGGCTGATTCTGAGTAAATATGAGACCTAATTGGGCACTAAGGCAAGTGAGATTAGTTGGTGACTGATGAGATATGGGAAGAGAGCTCAGTTAGAAACTTGGCATTATCAGCACCATTATGTAGATGTAAAGGGGTTAGAGATAAAAAAAAAAAAAAAGTCTTAAAATCAAAATTCTAGGTGTGTGCCTGTTTGGAGGTATCCTAAGTACAGTGTTTGATGAGGTGTTAGCGTAATGAAAGGCTCCTTTGTCATAATGGCAGGATAAAGAATGATGTTCATTCGTCAGATGTTGAAGTTGTCAAGAAAGTTGGGACAGTGTCTTAAAGAAACCTTCCAGTGAGACTAATGAAAGGATATCAAAGTGTTGATTTAACTATTAAAAATACTAGGATCCTTAAATGCAATGGCTTTAAAAAAAAAAAAAAAAGTAGATTTCTAAGGACTACCTAAAGACTTAATCAGAATCTCTACATATTGGAAAACTATTTATACTAGGTATCTACACGTGGTATTTATTAAACTAGTTTTAAGGAGCCACTAGCCTAAAAACTCATATTAAGATGCTGATGGTGCAGACCTTTATCACAGGATTTGTGAGCACAGACAGGGAGATCTCCCTGAGTGCAGGGAGCCTGGTTTCCATAGAGTTCAGCCACCAGAAGGTATCAGTGTACCTTAGCTCTGTCTACTAGATCTACATTAGACAAATAAATACCCTACTCCTTGCTTATTGATACCTAAACTGTTACTAAGTACTGGGGTCTCCTCTTGTCACTCCTCTATCTTACTATGCCTCTACTAATGACTTCCAAATTATCCAAATTATCCAAGTTCCTTTTCTATTGAAACACTTGTTGAATGTCTCCTTTTAGATAGCCTAGATACCAGAAGGCTTACTGTGTTAGAACTGAATTCACCCTCCCAAAGCAGCTTTTTTTCTCTTTCCTGTTTCCACCCAGTGTGATTAGCTGCCTCACTCAAAGACCAAGAGTAATTTGGACTCCTTCTCTGTCTTCATTCCTCACATCTACAACCTAGTTTTACTTCTTTTTGTCATCTTTTTAAAATCTAGTATCTCAGTATAGGCTGTGACTATCTTTACTTAGATTATTTTAATAGTCATTTCTATGTTGCAGGTAGATTAAACATGGCTACTCAATATTCCCTCCCCTGTACAATATAATCTTTAAAGCCTGAAATAATTTTTGGTTATATTTTATGTACTCATTATTGATAATTATTAAAATCATTAAATTATATAATTAAGTTTACCAAACACAATTAACATTTAAAAAGCCTTTGACCTTGTTTCTGGAATAAATTTACTATATATTTATGTTACATGTTTATAATGATTTGTGTGCTTTTTACTGTCTTGATATCTGGCTTCTATAATTTTTGTATTTTAAAAAAAACTCAATTCTGTAAATAAAAGCAAAGAATTCCTAAGCTTATTTATTTCCATTATGATTATTTTTAAAAATTGTATAGTTTTGAACCTTAAGATTGACAAATTGGTGTTTTATGTAAAAAATTTTCTAAAAGTTTTGTAAAAAAATGGTTATTTTCTAGAAATTTAAGGTATTTTTTCTCTTTGACTTTTAAGGTCAGCCAAGGAGGCAGAAGATAAAATTAAGAAAGCAATAGAAAAGGGAGAAACACTTCCTACAGAAGCCAGATTTGATTCTAATTGTATCACGCCAGGTAAAGTGACTGAGTGGCATTCTGAAAGACTTAATTAAGGTAGAAATTGAACATTTTTCTAATGTATTTTTGTTTGTAGACCCTATTTGTCCTTACCTTCATTAGCCATATTTTCCCATTTGTGTCTACTCATGAGTTGATCTCATGTTGGTTGTGAAGGTCCCTTTAAAGACCCACTGTAGTGTTTTCCAGTGTTGATGGGCAGATATGAAGAAGCCCTGTCCAGCTACATAGAGTTCTGGACTTGGAAGGAACTTACAGGGACTTTCATTTTTCCTGGTTAGTTACCGATATCAGATAGACAAGTTGCTATACCTACCTTGTGATTTCAGAATGAGAAACCCATTCTTTCAGTTAAGAGAATTTATTCCTACCTCCCAAAGCAATCTAGGATTTCTATGACTTTAAGAAAATAGAGCCAGTGAAATGGCTCAGCAGATAAAAGTAGTTGTTGCCCATCCTGATGACCTAAGTTCAATTCCCAGGACCTACATGCTGGAGGAGAGAACCAACTCCTGCAGGTTGTCCTCTGACCTACACACACACACACACACACACACACACACACACACACACACACAGAGAGAGAGAGAGAGAGAGAGAGAATGAGAATAAATACATAAATGTAAATGTAAAATAAATAGTAATTTATTAGTAATTTTTTAACTTTATATGTATATCACCCTACTTGATACACTTGAGGAGGTTGACTGGCGTCTTTATAGTCCTTTAGTTTGAACAAAAATCTTAAGTGCACCTTTTAAAGTTCCATTCAAACTAGTGACTTTGTTGTTGTTTTGAGATACACATTGCTCAACCAGTTTCTCCTGGTTATATATATTGCCTTTGACTGTTGATCATTCGAGATTTCCTATGGCATAATCATTGTATACTCACTTTCTAAATTAAAACAACTTTTCTTACGGCTCATTGGTTAAAAGCACTGGTTGCTCCTGCCGAGGACCTGGATTCAATTCCCAGCACCAAATGGTGGCTCACAACCTGTAACTCCAGTTCTAGAGGACCAGATACCCTCTTTTGGCCTCCAAGGGCACTGCATGCATAAGTGCAGGCAAAATACTACTTACATAAAATAAATATTTTAAAAGTTAAAGCAAAGCAGTTATTGGGGAGATGACTTAGCCAATAGTGTACTTAATCACATAAACTTAAGGACCTGAGTTTACTCCCCAGCACCCACATAAGAAGCTGGGTATGGTGGTGCACATTTGTAATCTTGGTGGGGAGATGAGATGGACGGATTCCTGGAGCTTACTGGTCAACCTGTTTTGCCTGCTTATTGAGTTCCAGATTTCAGTGAGAATCTGTGTCTCAAAAGACAAGGTGGCTAGGCATGATGGCATACACCTTTAATTCCAATGCTTGGGAGGCAGAGGTAGGATCAGTGTGAGTTTGAGACCAGCCTGATCTGTGTAGCAAATTCTAGGGCAGCCAGGGATACATAGAGACCCTGACCAAAAAAAAAAAAAAAAAAAAAAAGAAAGAAAACAAGGTGGATGTTATCTAAGGAAGAATCAACAAATCATAGGTTGTCCTTTGGGCTCCGTATAAACACATGCTTCTGCATGAACCTGTGTATACACGTACTAGTAGGTGCTGAAGTAGTAATATAGGTTTTTGTTTTGTTTTGTTTTGGTAGGGTCCATCCTTTGCATGCATGAGCTCCTAGATTCAGTCCCTAGCACAGCATAAATCAGGTGTAGTTGTGCATGCCTGCAATCCTAGGATTTGGGAAATAGAGGCAGAGGATCCATAGTTTAGGACTATTCATAGCTCATAGTGAGTTCAAGGCTAACCTGGACTACAGACCTTTTCTTAAAAATAAAGCAAATATAAATTAACAATAATAGTTATTATTGACAATCTAACTACATGTGTTATAAAAATACTTCAGGATCTAGAAAAATAATTCACTGGGTAAAAGCACTTTCCACACAAGTTGACTTGTGTTCAAAGTCCAGAACCCATGATTGAAGGATAGAATGGACTACAAAAACTGTCCTCTAACCTGCACATATATGTCATAGCATGCATATACTTACCCTCACACATTACACAGCATATACAATCATAATCATAATAATAAGTAAAATTAATATTATGCTTAGGAATCCAGCAAAAATGTAGAAAATTAGAGTTAGAGTTCAAACTGCTCTTAGGTAAAATCTTAAAGCACAATCTGTAGATGGTGTAAAATAGACGACCTTTGTGGCACTGACTTAATTTAAGATTGCTAGTGACATTTGAAGCATTGGAGATACTTGTTAGGGGACACATATTTATTTGCTTGCAAGATAAGCAAGACAGTTTCAAGTTTTCTTTGAGGGTACAGGTTATATGTTGTTACTGGTGACTTAACTGGTTTTGCTATTTTTATCTCTCTCAAATTAACATTTTTAAATCTTTTTATTTATAGGGACTGAATTCATGGCCAGGTTGCATGAACATCTGAAATATTTTGTAAATATGAAAATTTCCACTGACAAATCATGGCAAGGCGTTACCATCTACTTCTCAGGCCATGAGGTTATCATCTTTTCTTTAGTCTAAGGAATTTTTAAAAGTTGAAAATTTTTTAAAAGTTTGGAGCATAGCCTTTTACCACCTTCTTTTTTTTAACGTTTAGACTCCTGGAGAAGGAGAGCATAAAATCATGGAATTTATCAGATCCGAGAAAGCAAAGCCAGATCATGATCCAAACACCAGACATTGTCTTTATGGCCTAGATGCTGACTTGGTAGGTATAACCCTTATTGTCATTATAAGCTTGTATTATAGAGCTAAATACCTAAAAGATCGAGTTTTTAATGCATGAAGTTCACTGGCTGTAGCAGTGAATACAGAAGGCAATGATTGCTACATTTGCCATTATTTAAGTTCTAAAAGAATTGGGGAAATAAGTTTTGTTTGTTTGTCATAGATTATGAATGACTGATGTTAGTATAGTCTAGAGAAATGAGTATCACTAGTTCTCTGAGTATTGTGCTGAAAAGGAAATGCTGAAACCAAGGAAAGAGGACTGTTTTACCTAAGTCATGAAAACCTCCTAATTCACAGCTGCGTGCCTCAAATGCCTTTTATATGTACGAGCATTTTGCCTGCATGTATGTATGTGTACCAAGTGTGTGCCTGGTGCCTAAGGAGGGCATTGGATCCCCTGGAACTGGTGTTAGGGATAGCTATGAGCTACCCTGTAGGTACCTGGAACTGAACCCAGGTCCTCTGCAAGAGCAGTAAACTCTTTTTAACTGCTGAGAACCATCTCTCCAGGCTCCTATCAGAGAATTTTTCATACTAATTAAAACTAGCTAAGCAATTACGTTCCTTGTACCTCCACCACCACCTCCTCCTCCTCCTCCTCCTTCTTCTTTCTTGCTCTCTCTCTCTCTCTTTTTTTTCTGGAGACAGGGGTTCTCTGTCACAGCCCTGGCTGTCCTGGAACTTGCTCTGTAAACCAGGCTGGCCTCAGACTCAGAGATCTGCCTGCCACTGCCTCCCAAGTGCTGGAATTAAGGCATGTGCCACCACACCAGGCAAGTTTCCTTAAGTATTAATTTTTTTTTAATTTAATGTCTTCTGCCTCTTTTCTACCAGGATGGGTTATTGAAGCAAATTCCTTATACTGTTTTCACTTAATAAATACATATTTTCATAATGTTTCTATAAACAGGTTTTTAAGGTACTTAACCACAATGCCGTATCACACATACAATAATAATTACTTAACGTAAATAAGCACATCTCCTAATTGTTTCATAAATGTTTCATTTTGTTTTGTTGTTTGAATAAGAATTTAAGTAAGATAAGCAATTGCCATTTTATTCACATGTTCACTAGACTTTTAAGTTCACTTGAGGAAGTGGAACATACGAAAAAATTAAAGTGCTGTTTTCCATTTATCATCCTGAACTCTAAGCATCCTCTATATTTTTGTAGCATAGGAAAATTGCTGCTTCTAATCCTCATAAAAAGTAGAAATTTGTGAGAATCCAGAGAAAGTTTTATGATTTAGGGAGGAAAAATGGGGGATGTGGTGTCAGTTAGAAGGCTCGTGGGCTCCAAGGTGAACATAGTTCTAGACAAGTGTACTTACTTGATTCCATCCATGTTCTGTGATTGGTTATGATATCTGCATATTTGATTTTAATATTCACATTTTGACTTAAAATTGTTATCTGCATAGAAATTTTATTAAGTTGCTTTTGTAAACCTAATGTTATAAAGAAAAATAGAATAAAAATATTTCATAATTATTTTTCAACAGATCATGCTTGGATTAACAAGTCACGAGGCACATTTTTCTCTCTTAAGAGAAGAAGTTCGGTTTGGTGGGAAAAAAACACAAAGGTAAATCAGATGTTGGAACAAAAATTAAGCATGGCTAGTAATTAATCCTTTACAGATATTTTCTCTTAGTTCACAGATGCTTATTTTGGTGTAGTCCAGTTTATCTTTTTCTTTTATTGCCTATGCTTTTAATGTCTGTAGTATCCAAGAAAACATGGTCAAATCTAATGTCATAAAGGCTACTCCTATGTTTTATTCTAAAAGTTCTATAAAGGGTTTATTTTGTTCTTTGGGGCCTTGGTTATTTTGCAATGCTGAGCTTGAACTCAGTGGTAAGCACTCAGCTGTTGAGTTATGCTCCACTCTGAGATCTATAGTTTTAGCTTACATAGTCATTGATCCATTTTGAATTCGTATTTGTATATAGTATAAGGTAAAAATCCAATTCCATTCTTTGTATGTGGAAACTAAATTTTCCTTCCTATATCACTATTTGTTGAGTAAATTGTCCTTTCCCTATTGAAAGTTTAGGTTCCTTGTTGAAAATCATTTGCTCGTGTATGCAAAGTTTTATTTCTTTTGTTTAACTCTTTATTTCTTGGTCTAATATACCTGTCTTTATACCCTTACTGGTGTATTCATGTAGATTTTAATGTAGTTAACATTGAAATCAAGAAAAATGAAACCCAAATTTATTATTTTTCCAAGATTATTTTACATGTTTAGGGTCTCTTGAAAGCATGGTGGGTTTGTTTTCTTTTTGTTTTTTGAGGATAAATTTTTTTTCGTATTTTTGTGAAAAACATCACTGGGATTTTTGATAGGGATAACTTTACGAAAGATCTAAGAAATCTGTAGATCTTTTAAAAGATCTTGATGTTGAGCCTTTAAATCCGTGCGTACTCATTTTGTGTCTCCTTTTCATTTCTTTCAGCAAAATTTTGTAGTTTCCCTATTATACTCCTTGGTTAAGTTTATTCTAAGTATTTAACTCTTCTGGATGCCATTTGCATATGGAATCATGTTTTCAGATTTTTTTACTTTATTTTAGGTGCATGAATGTTTTGCTTGCACATATGTATATACACCACATGCATGTGTGGTACCCACCAAACCTAGAAAAGGATGTCAGATCCCATAACTAGAGTTACAGATGGTTGTGTAACACCATGTGGGTTCTGGGAACTGAACCCAAGTCCTCTTAACCTCTGAGCCATCTGTCCAGTCCCTGAAATAATTTTCTTAATTTCCCTTTGGTTTGTCCTTTGATGGTGTACAGAAATACTACCTATCTTGTTCCCTGTAGATGTGTTATTTGTTTACTAGCACTAATATGTTTTATGTATTCTATGGGGTTTTCTGTATGTAGAATCACACCATCTGAAAACAGATAAAATTGTACTTATCCCTTTCCAATTTTAATTCCATTTCTTTATCTTTCCTGCCTCATTGCCCTGGCTAGAAGTTAAAGAACAGTGTTGAATAGCTATGGTGTGTTGAATAGCTGTGGTAAAGTAGGTATCCTTGTCTTATTCCTGATCTTAGGGGTAATGTTTTCACCCTATAATGTTAATTATGTGATTTCATAAATGTCCTTTGTCATATTAAGGAAATTTATATAGCTCTTTTTCTTTTTTTCTTGAGAGTATATTTTACATTGTGTGTGTGTATGTGTGTGTGACAGAGAGAATGAATGTCTGTGTGTGTGTGCGCACGCACATGTGTAATGCCATGTATGGAGGTCAGAGGACAGCCTACCAGGCTCTGGAGATGAAACTCAAACCACCTGACCTAATGGCAAGTATCTTTGCCCAATGAGCCTCTTGCTAGCCCACTCTCTCTAATTTTAACACAGTTTCTTTCTGTAGGCCAAGCTAGCCAAAATTCCATGTAGACCAGGCTGGCCTCACACTCATTTTCCTTCAGCCTCTGCCTCCTGGGTACTTGCATTTCAGTATTATCACAGGAGAGTGTTTAGTGCTTTTTTCTGCAAAATGATCATGGAAAATTTTCTCCTTCACTCTATTCGTGTGCTATAAGATGTTGGTTTCCTTATGTTGAAGTGCCCTTGGATTATTCTCATAAATCTCGCTTATGTATTACCTATTTAGATATATTACTGTCCCCTGATATTATTTTTTAATTGCTAAACTTGGAGTATAAGCCAATATAGCGTCTTATCCAATGCAAGAGATAAACTATATTGCATAAATTTAAGTGTATGTCTATACACACCCTTCACTAATTTGTACATTTCCTACAGTGACCAGTAGTAAGTGGGCCAGATCACACTAGTTTCTTATATGTATTGGGTATTTAAACCTTATGAGTTCTTAAGAATCCTTCCACCAAAAGTATAATGTAAACCAATTATTTTGAACTTTATCATGTTTCACCCATTATGATGGTATTCTCATGTAATTGTATGTAAATTATTTACTTTAAATATAAGAATTATCTCTTAATGATAATTTTTACTTAGCCATTGCTACGTTTTTGAAGTTGGACCGCTCTGTTTTGATCACTTGACTAATTACAGGGTTTGTGCACCAGAAGAAACGACATTTCACCTCCTACACTTGTCTTTAATGAGAGAGTATATTGATTATGAATTTTCAGCATTAAAAGTAAGTATTAATATAGCCATGAACCACAGTTTTTTTGCATACAGAAATCTCTATGGGATTTCAATTTATTCTCCATTTTGCCTTAGGAAAAGATCACATTTAAGTACGATATTGAAAAAATTATAGATGATTGGATTTTGATGGGATTTCTTGTTGGCAATGATTTTATACCTCATCTACCTCATTTGCATATTAATCATGATGCACTGCCTCTTCTTTACGGAACATACATTGCCATCCTGCCAGAACTTGGAGGTAAGACCACAGGTTTTTGCTAATATAGTGCTAGCTAACCCTAGAGATTTGCCTTCGTTTATTAGATGATTGCATGCATGACCTAATTAGGAAATCATTATGGGTTTCTTTTAGTCAAAGTGGCAGGCACTGAGGTTGTCATTTTCAGTGGTCACTAAAACTAACTACAGGGCTAGGTGGTGGTGGCACATACCTGTAATCTCAGCACTTGCGAGGCAGAGGCAGGTGGATCTCTGAGTTCCAGGACAGCCAGGGCTACAGAGAGAAACCCTGTCTTGAAAAACCATAAATAAATAGATGGGTGCGTGGGTGGATGGATGGATGGACCTGACTACCAGTAAATAACCTCACTCATTAAAGAACAAATGTCACCTCTAATTCCTTAAGAAAACAAGCAAACCTCATTAGTTTCATTTATTCCATTCATATTTCATGTAGACATCCATTTGTTCTAAATGTACATAGAAGTATTTAATATGAGCCATTTTTTTCACTAAAAACAGGAATTTGGTAAGCAATTCCTGTAAATTGTAGAAAATTATTCCTTTCTTTTTCTTTTTGAAGCAAAGTCGTACTGTGTATTCCCAGGTTGGCCTCTAACTCAAAATCCTCCTGCCACAGCCTATCTAATCTAAATATGATAGGATACAGGTGTGTGTCTACACAGCCAGCTAGCTACACCTGTTTTTACATAACATGTCAAATTAAATGATCCAGATAGACTGTAATACATATGGAGTTGTTAGAAATATGGTTGAAAGTATGGAAGCATTATCATTATGTAACCTGGAATTTCTAATATTTTACTTCAGTGCCTAAAATATAGTAATATCAAGGTTATAGACAGCTAAAACAAGGTTTTCTTCATTAAAAGAATTATTCAACAGTTTGTGAAAGAATTTTATACAGCTAAAATAATGTCAGTTTATGCTACAAATTTAGATTTGGTTCATTTTAGGTTATATTAATGAAAGTGGACATCTCAACTTACCTCGATTTGAGAGGTACCTTGTGAAACTGTCAGATGTAAGTAACTACAAGGTTTTTTTTCCCCTTTTCTATAGCAGCTGTAAATTATCATGAATCATTTAGTTAATTCCGGAAAGAAAAAAACTGTTTTGTAGCTTTGTTCTGATTGCTCATTCTGTATAATTTACTTGAATTATTTTATTTTAGTTACTTATGTTTAATTTTCAGAGTTAATGATACTGTATGTGTGTGTGTGTGTGTGTGTGTGTGTGTGTGTGTGTGTGTGTGTGTATGTGTATGTATAAACAGTATCCATGTTAATGATATTTTGTGTGTGTGTGTTTGTATAAACATTCTCCTCTTTTCTATGCCCCAGAGATGGTTTCTGTTAGAAATGTAGTTTTTACTCTCCCACACGTGTTTAAGATGCCTTAAGATAGCATTATTTTTGTTCAGTTTGATCGCGAGCACTTCAGTGAAGTTTTTGTGGACCTCAAGTGGTTTGAAAGCAAAGTTGGTAACAAGTATCTCAATGAAGCAGCAGGCGTGGCCGCCGAAGAAGCCAAGAACTGTAAGGAAAAGAGAAAATCAAAGGTAACCAGTTTCTAGTGTTCCTGTTTTCTTTATCAACTGTAATGGTAAAAGCTACCTTTCCTTAGGTTTCAGGGGGTTGTTTCATTTTCATTTCTTCTCCATGAGCATCTAAAATTGTTTTGGTTTCTGTCACTCTGCATTTCTCTCATATCATAAATATGTATTTAAGGAAAAATGAGGTTTTTGTTTTTACCTCTAAGGAATAGCATTAGATTTCCTCTATCAAGAAGCCAATAAATAGGGCTAGAGAGAATGGCTCAGCAGTCAAGAGCACTTGCAGTGGACCCAAGTTTCAGGGGATCTCCCATCCTCTTCTGACCTCTGTGGATACCAGTCATACATTCAGACAAAGTGTGTGTGTGTGTGTGTGTGTGTGTGTGTGTGTGTGTGTGTGTGTGTGTTAAAGAAGTTTAAGAAGTCAGTAAGTTAACTTTTAAAATCAGTTATGTAAGTTGCGTTATTTGAAAACAGCAGACCACTGGATTAGTTTATATTTACTTGAGACATTTTTTTAAAATTATTTATTTGTTAGCTTGTTTATTTGAGATCAAGTGCCATGTATTTCAGGCTGGTCCTGATCTCCTGCCTCTGTCTAAGTGGTGAGATTTATAATAAGTATGTTACATGGTGGTCTTAAACTAGCTTGTTAAATGTGAATATTTATAGCATTTAATTTTGTGATGCTAAGTCAGCAGTAGACTGATTAAGAATAGTTAAATAAGGGAGCTGGAGAGACGGCTCAGTGGTTATAAGAGCATTGTCTGCTCTTCCAGAGGACCTGAGTTCGATTCCCAGCACCTACATGGCAGCTCATTCCAATGCACATGAAATAAAATAAATAAATTACTTTAAAAAAAAGAGAGAATAGTTAAATAAAACAATAACTACTGAGCTAGCAATATGGCTCAGTGGTTAAGAGGACTTGCTACTCTTGCAAAGGACCCAGGTTTTATTCCAGCATGAATGTGACAGCTTACAACCATCTGTAACTCAGTTCCAAGGTATCCATTACCCTCTGCTGGCCTCCACAGGTGTCAGGCATGCATGCAGTACACTCAGATACTTGAAACAGAACACTCAGATACACAAAATATAAATAAACAAATATTTTTAAAATGGTACAATATTTAGTAAATGTTTCTGATTAATAATGAATGATAGACTCCATTAGAATATTTTAGTATCTACAGAACATCTCTAATTGAATATTGTCTTGCTTGTGTTAGTTTGTATAAGAGATGTCAACTTTTCTTGAACCTCTCCATAATGATGGGATCCTGGCTCTATTTAGGCTCAAGACTAGTAAGTTTTCCCCTAGGAAATGTCAATATCCTGATTGTCCCTGGTGTAGGCGGCTGCCCACAGGACGCCATTACAAGATGGCGAACTTCCTCTTTCTTGTATACCCTATTCGGGCATACGCCAGCTTGGTGGCTGCACTCCAGCGCACCTGCTCGTTCCCTAGCCAATCCCGTGGCTCCAACACTGAGGCGAGGTCTTTTGAGCCAATGAGACCGTGACCCATTGCCTAGTAGGATATATAAGCAGCTGTCCCTTCCTGCCCGGGGCCCCTCACCTTCAGCTCTCCCTTCAACCAAGAGGCTCCAATAAAGTGTGATCTGAGAAGAATCCTCGTGTGGTTGCCGTCTTTCCTGCAGGTCGGGATTGGCGCGCCACACCCTGGCACAGTTTTTCTATTTCTTTTTAATTTGTTGCACATTTCTGTGTGTGGTGTTTGTGTATACTTATAGACATGTATAAAAAAAAAAGCTAATGGAAGTTGCTGCTGATGGCTAGGCTATCAGAAACATGAGAGGACGGGTTAAGATCATAAAAATAAAAACAGATGGGCAGGGCAGGAATGACACAGTAGGTCAGAAGAATCGTCTTAAGAAAGACAAGATTCTGAGATTCAGAAAGTGCTCATTGAACTCAAGCTTAAACAGATATATTATATTAGCAGCAGCTCAAAATTTGGTGTCTAACAATGTTCAGTTGATAAGCTGTAAAATTATTTTTGTTTTTGATTGTATTGTAATTGATAAATTTTTAGATATTCTTGGTTTTGGTATATATAATTAAATATGCTTTTATGTTAGTGATAATCATTTATCATATATCAGTTCTATCTAATAAAAATGTATAATTTTAGAAAACAATCGATAACCAAAAAAAAATTGTTTCAAGGTTTTTTTTAAATCTTATTTTTAAAGTGAGCTGCTACAGAGTAACTCTTAAAGATCATTTCAGTTGTATTTTTCTAGTTTCCTTTTTACATGTTTGACTTGGAAACATATCTTATTGTTCATCTTATCATTTTTATAGGGCCAGGAAAGTTCTTTAAGTTTGGCTGCTTTAGACAAAAGTGAAAGTGAAGGAGTGGTTTCTAAAGGTGAGAACATACTGTGTTTTATTGTTATTTCCTTGATACATAGTTTTATAGATTCCCCTTATTAAAACTAACCCAGCAGTATTGAATTGGGTAAATTCCTGTGATGGTTTATAAGTACCAATTTTGATATGCATTGATTGCAACATTAGGTAGAAAACAATATTCATATTTATCAGTTACATATTTCTGCTTTTTCTCATAGATAATTTTGAAGATGAGACTGAAGATGATGATCTGTTTGAAACTGAATTTAGACAATATAAAAGAACATACTATATGACGAAGATGGGGGTTGATGTAGTATCTGAGTATGTTTTTTCTGTTTGTTTTATTTTGCAGTAGAAAAAGATTTCACAATCTTTCAAAAAACAACATGATTTTAATGAATTAGTAGAGATTTATTGGTTTCTTAAATTTTGCATTTCATGATAGTAATCCTGGCATGTGTTCTATTTCTGTGATAACAATTGCTAACAAGATAAACTAGAGAGATGGCTTGATGGGTAGAGATGATATAGCGGCTAGCATTTTCCCCACCACCCTGAGGACCCAAGTTCTCAGCCCTAGCTAGCACCAGTGTAAATGCCAAAGTAGGTGTGGCATCCCACCTACGGTCCTAGAGCTCAGGAGGATGTGCTGAATGTAGAAGCAGGATGTCCCTGGCATCATCTGGCTAGCTAGAATAGCAAAATTGGTGACATCTGGGTTCAGCAAAAGACCCTTCCTCAATATATAAGGTGGAGAGCAATTGTGGAAAATACCCAACATTGATCTCTGGCCTCAACGAACAAGTACACATGTGCACAAGCACCCTCCTATACACATGTACACCCATACATGCAAGCATGCACACAACACATGCATAAAAATGACTTTAAAAGATTTAATTAGCAAATGAAATGTCCTTATACATATTACAAATTACTTAAAATACTAAAATATTAAAAGTACTATATGTTCAATAAATGGATTGAGGCTACAGTTCAGTGGAAGTGTGCTTGACTAGTCTCTGTGAATCCCCAAGGTTGTTTTCTAATATCAGGAAAAAAATAGTAATAAATGTCTAGGGTTCAACATAATAGCAAGTACCTGCAATCCCTTAGGAAGTACTCAGGAAGCAGAGGCAGTAGGAATGCTACAAATCTGAAATTGAGAAACCTAACATGAGCGAGTTCCAGGTTAATCATGGCTCCCTTCTAAGAGTCTGTCTCAGAAACAACCAAATACATTTTTTTTAAAGTCTAATAAGAAGCACCATCATAGACCCAGGACTTGTGACACTTGAGTGCAGTCAGGAGGCCAAAGCAGGAGGGTGAAAGTTGAAAGCCAGCTCAGCTCTGTAGAAAGATCTTCTTTTGAAAAAGGAAGTCTCAGTAACTGCTGGCTCATCGTTTCTCCTCCTCCTATCTCTAGAATCAGTGGTGGTTGCAAAAACTTCCCCACAACTCAGAAAGATGTTTATAATCTAAAAACAGGAAACACAGTCACTCATACTTGTAATACACACATTTATTGGTACTTTTTAAAAATTGGATGAATGAGAAAAACTAACACGGGTACATTGCCTGTCTGAGCTATTTGGGAAGCCAAGCCCACAGGATCACTGGATCCCAGAAATTCATTGGATAAGATAGCATGGCCCATCTCAGCAGTTACTGAAAAGCAGCAGACTGAAAATGAGTAATTGCTAGAAGATGATAAGAATGACTTTCTTCATTATCCAGATTTTTAGCAATCAGGAAATACTTGTTTAAAGTAAAAAGGTATTATATGTCTGTTTAAAAGCATACCTACAAAGAGAACCAACTCCTGAAAGTTGTCTCATTACCTCCACACAAGTACATGGCAAAACAGTTAATAATAAGACATTTTGAAGATATAAGCATACCTACCAGAAATACAGAGATAATATTTCTAAGTGATTATTTTGGCTTTAGACTATAGCTTGTTTTGTTGTGGTGATTTGAAGATTTGTTTTACCCAAATCTTAACAATTGCATTTGGCTTTTGAGAAACTTTTTAAAAGGTGTTGTAAATGCTATCACCAGGTTTCTAAGAACTCCTGGGTTTATTCTCAAGAGAGTGATAGTACCAATTTGAAGAAAGTTCATTAGATGAATCTTCCAACCTTAAGGCAAAAATATGACATACTGACAACTTAAGTACACATATCAGGTTTAACTATATTAATAGTTGGATTATGAAACTATAAAACATCCTTTCAAGTGACATAATGAAATTGTAAATATTTTGGAATTTTTCTGTTTATAATTCTTAGGTATTAAAAATACACTGAATACATTGGCCTTTCTTCAGAAAACAACGTTATAATGAAAATGCTCCTTTGTGTTTCAGTGAGTTTCTGGCTGATCAAGCTGCTTGTTATGTTCAGGCTATACAGTGGATCTTACACTATTACTATCATGGAGTCCAGTCCTGGAGCTGGTAAAGTCCTCTCATTTTATAATGGTTCCTGCTAGTAAAGTCTCATTTACACATCTCTTTTATATGACTTTCATATTAAATTAAATATAGTCTGTTTTTAAATGAAAATACTTTATAGACTTTTGACTAAGAAAGATATTTATAGACCTAGTCATTGTTGATCTAAAGTTGCAAAATACTTTGTCAGTCTGAATCAACATGGGCTTGAGGTATAACTTGGCAATAAAGCACTTGGATGAAACTCTAGCTTTGCTCTCCAGTACGAGAGAGAGAGAGAGAGAGAGAGAGAGAGAGAGAGAGAGAGAGAGAGAGAGAGAGAGAGAGAGAGAGAGAGAGAGAGGGAGGGAGGGAGAGAAAGAGGGAGGGAGGGAGAGAAAGAGGGAGGGAGGGAGAGAAAGAGAGAGAGAGAGAGAGAGAGAGAGAGAGAGAGAGAGAGAGAGAGAGAGAGAGAACAAGCCCAGATTGTAATAGCAGCATATATAAAGACTATAGTGATGACAGCTGTTTGATTTGTCTTTACAGCAGTGTGGTAGGCTTTCTTCAGAACATTGCCAAGAAACCCAAAACAATGCAGAATAATGTGGCTTTGGTTATTAATTCACTTATTAGCCAGCTCTGAAAAGTTTTTACATTCTTGGGCCTCTCTCAAGAATAATCTTATTTAAAGATCCTTATTTGTTACTTTCATGGACAGCTAAATGCCAGTAATTCTTGTTTAATTGCCAAGCTCTAAAATCATGCACTTCAAAACTGTATTTTCGTATACTTGGAGTAAATATTTTCTACTTGCTATGGATGAAATTTAAGCTCAGAAAACTTTAACTAATCAAGTCAAGCCTATCTGTTTAGAACATCAATATAGTTTACACTATTCCATATGCCATTCTGTCTTCTAAACTTTCCTACCTGTTAGAGCTGTATTCCGCAATTACAGAATGTGAGTCTCTCAGGCAAGCAAGTTGGCTAAGCAGGTAAAGAAAGGCACTTGCCACCAAGCCTGACAACCTGAGTTCAGGTCCTAGGACCCACATGGTAGAGCTGACTCCCACAAGTTTCTGACCTCCACATGCACATGCATCCCCATACACAAAGTAAAAAAAAAAAAAAAAAAAAAAAAAAAAAATGTCACTTAAAAAAATGTTTAGTCAGCCGGGCATTGATGATGCATGCCTTTAATCCCAGAACTCAGGAAGCCAGCCTGGTCTACAAAGCAAGTTGTAGGACAGGATGGAAAGTTACACAAAGAAACCCAGTCTAGAAAAACAAAAACATACAAAAAAAAAAAAAAAAAAAAAAAGAAGAAGAAGTTTAGTCTCCCTCTTTTCCTTTCTCTCTTTGGTTAAAAATAGGAAGATATTATAAACAAAATGTGTGGGGTTAATTTATGGTACACTAATTCAAAGATAAAGGTTCTTAGAGTTGACTGATATGGCTGCATGAGGACACCTACTGTCCTTCTTTAGAGGCTGATTACAGCTTTGGTGTCAGTATTTGCTGAATATTGAGTTCCTAGCCCTTTGCTTAGAGATCCCAGGTTCAAGTGACTAGACTGAAGTTTCTAACTACCTAATTACTGTCCAGTACATTGATTGAAAGATTTGTGGTCCACATTTGGGACTTAAAAAGAAACATCCCTAATGCTACCATGCACATTTAAGAAAATTGTGATTTTTGAAGCCAGTCCTGACTTCCTAGGTGAAACCATTTCTCTAGGTCCCCAGCTATCAAAATGTATATATGAAAAGATTATATTTATTGCTATCTTGTGAGCCAAAGTTTACAAAGGTGCTAATTTTTTATACTCAAGTGATAGAATTATGGAAGATATGTTTCTAATTATGCCTATAAATTATTAAATAAATATAGGAAAATTTTAATGTTGACCATTTCATATAAGTTTTCAGTTAAAAACTTATTTTCTTTCATAGGTATTATCCCTATCATTATGCACCCTTCCTGTCCGATATCCGCAACATCAGTACGCTTAAAATCCATTTTGAATTGGGGAAACCCTTCAAGCCATTCGAGCAGCTCCTTGCTGTCCTTCCATCGGCTAGCAAAAATTTGCTTCCTACATGCTACCAGGTAGGTTTTGGAATTGAATGATTTTTCTTAATATTCTTTTTTTTTTTAAGGATTTATTTTTTAAGTGTGGGTGTTTTGCTTGCATGTATGTATGTCTGTGTATATACCACATGCACCTCTGGTCCCCAAAGAAGAAAGATAAGGGCATTGGATTCCCTGGAACTGGAGTTATGTACAGTTGTAAGCTTGCTTGTAGATGCTGGGAAGACAGGGCTTTTAACCACTGAAGCACCTTGCCAATTCCTTAAATATCTTTTTGTATTTAACTCTTCATATAAACCTAGAAACACTGCTGCCCATATTGATTTAATAAGAAAAGGAAATATTTCTCCTAGACAATACTTATGTTCAGGTTTCTTTATTTTTCTTTTGTCCTTTTGAGACAGTGTTTCTGTGTGTAGTCCTGGCTGTCCTGGAACTCACACTGTAAGCCAGATTGGCCTTGATCACAGAGAGCTATCTGCCTGTGTCTGCCTCCCAAGTGCTGGGATCAGAGTTATGCATCATCACCACCTGTTTTATTTTGTGTTTGAGTTAAATGCAATGTAACATTTTTAGCAAATCTTTGACAAGTCATTTCTTTACTTTTGACTTTTTAAAAAATGCAAACACTATAAACTTTTCAGTATCTAGTTTCTTCGTATTCGTCACTTTAAGCATACCTTTATTTCTACACTGAAGAAGTTAACCTAAAACAGGAAAATCAAATGCCTTCTCCTTTCCTACATATTTGAAGATTAATTCCTGTTTTCTTTCATCCACTACTATTAGAATGAGAGCGGTTCTAAAGAGTTGTTATCTTAACACCAGTATCACCCCAGCATATATTTAGATTTTTAAGCATTCGTGTATTGTTTGTTTGTTTATTTTTCATTTTACATATCAACCCCAGTTCCCCCTTCCTCCCCTCCTCCTGCCCCCACCACCTCCCACCCTTCCCAACCCCTACCCTTCCCACCCCCTATTCACTCTATCAAATTGAAGGACGTTTCTCTTACTAATGTATTTCATATAATAAAATGAAGACAGGTTCCCAAAGTCATACTAAGCATACTAAACAGATTATAAATTTTCTAGGGTCTGTGTCTATACCTCTCATTCCATGACTTGGTGTAGATGCACACACATAACCCATTGTTCCTTTAACATTGTCATGTTCCCTTCTGCCTCTTCTGAGCCTAAACCTATATTTGATCCTGGCTTCACCCACTCTTTCTTAAATATCCCTGATGTCTTTTTTGTTTTTTTCCTTCAGCCACATTAAACTTTGATAGCCTACCACTGTTAGCCAGTAAGTGTATTCTAATCACATTTGTTTTATTTGTTTAGTGTTCATGCAATAACAATTAAATTTTAGATTGTCACTTTAGGAATATGTTTCCTCATTTTTTAATTTTATAATCTTCCCTTTTCATTTCCTAATGCTTTTTTGCATAAGATATTGGTATGCTTTCTTTGCCTACCTTTTTTTATAAACTGTAATAAAAACCTATGTTACCAGACTTTGTTATTAATGGTATTGTGAGTCTTGGATTTTCCTTTTTAGATTATCTTTGATGCTAGTAATCAACCAATTAGGGCATAGAAATAAATTATTAATTTGAGGTTGGAATGGAGAACTCTTGGAAATAGTGAAAGTAATTGAACTGAACTTGTAAGTAAAAAAACCAGAATTTAGGTAGTAGATATTATGGAGTAAAAAGACAATAGAAAAATAAAACTGGGGCTGGCAAGCAGCTCATCAAGTATAGGTACTTGCTGACTGCCTGGTGACTTCCATGCCCACTGTCTCTGTGTTATGAGGGGAATAGACTCCCACAGTGTGTCCTCTGACCTTCATATACACACCATGAGCATGTACATGATTATGCATGTGCACACACGCAAATACATAAATGTAGTAAAAGTTTCTAAGCAAATATACAGAATTAAAACTAATAGTAGCAGGGGTGTGGTGGTGCACACCTATAAATCCAGCATTCTTGAGGTCGAGGCAGGAGGCTCTTGAGTTCAAGGCCAGCCTGGACTACTTAAATTCAGTCCCAAGACAGGAATTGAGAAAGAAAGAGAAGGAATTCATAGTAAAAGTGATTTTGCTATATAACCAAGTTATAGAAACAGAGAAGAAATGTGTGGCAGTAAAATTGAAATTCTTAACACTGTGATGAACAAGCTGACATGAGCTTGTAATTTCAACACTGCGGAGGCTGAGACCAGGTGTTCTTAATTTCAAGACTAAGGAGACGCTGTCTTAGGAAAACAAAAATGTTTTATTTAGTTGGAAACTATAATGTACCAAATACAGTGTTACAACCTAGTAAGATAAGGAAACATTCCAAGTATGTTAATGAGCGTATTGATAGTGTCTTTAATATCTGTTTATATTTTCACAGCATTTAATGACCAGTGAAGATTCACCAATTATAGAATATTATCCACCTGACTTTAAAACTGATCTAAATGGGAAACAACAGGAATGGGAAGCGGTGGTATTAATACCCTTCATTGATGAGGTCAGTATATGAAATGAATACAGATAAATACATAGTCTTTTTATGTGTGCATTTGTGTATAGACCAAAGATAATCTTAGGTGTCATTCTGCAGACACCATCCACTGGTCTACTAGGAAATTTACTTGTTTCCATTTACCCAGCACTTAGATTGCAAGTGTACACCACCATGCCCAGCTTTTTACATGGGCAAGCTAGGAATCAAACCCAGATCTGGATGTTTTTATATCTAATCACTTTACCAACTGAGCTATCTTCCCAGTCCCTATCATTTGTTATTTTAATGATTGTCATTCTAATTGGGGTAAGATATAGTTTTTTTTAATTTGTATTTTCCTGATGGCAAAGAATGTTGAACATTTTTTCACTTATTAGCTTTTGTATTTATTCTTTCAAGAACTGTCTATTTGGTTCATTTGTCTGCTTATTCGTTAAATGATTTTCTTCTACTTAATTGTTGAGGGTCAATATAGGTTCTAGATGTTATTCCCCTATCAGAAGAATGGCTAGCAAAGATTTTCTTCCACTTTATAGGCTTTCTAGGCCGTCTTTTAACTTTGCAGATTATTTTCTTTACTGTTAGAAATTTCTTAATTTCACTCAATCTCCTTGAATTCTTGAGACTATATCATGTATTTCTTAGGATCCTTTCAGAAAGTTCTTGTCACCTACTGTTTTATATGCCTTATTCTTTTGTTTCTAAAACCTTGAGGTATATTATTTGATAATTTATTTGGGACTACCATTACCTGGCTCCTTTCCTACTTTTCTTTTGTCTGACCTCCACACATATGCTATGGCATCCGTACATCCACATACATACATACACACACACACACACACACACACACACACACACACACACACACACACTAGTTTAATTTCTGAAAACGAAAATGGGACTGGAGAGATGGTTTAGCAGTGAAGAGCACTAACTGCTCTTCCAAGAGACCTAGGTTTGGTTCCAGCACCTACGTGGCTGCTTGCAATCATCTGTAACTCAAGTTTTAGGGCATCTGATCCCTTCCTCTGACCTCCATAGGCACATGCATAGTGCATAAACTTACATATAAGCAGAACATCTTCCCACATAAAATAAGTAAGTTAAAAATAAATAAAATAAAAACAGTTATATGGTGAAGAGCAATAAAAGAAGACACACTCAATGTTAATCTCTCACACAGGCAAGCACACCTGCATGTGTGCACACCAGTCACACATCAGTGAGTAAGTAAAAATTAAATGTCCCTTATGTTTAGTCGTTCATTTCTTTCTCTAGAATTGGGAAATGCTCTGGTATAATTTCATAGAATAGCTGGTCTGTGCTTTTAGTTTTTACTTTTTTATCTCTTGGGTTCTTCATTTTGGTGCTTTGGTATCATGATGGCACCACATGGTGGTTATACTTCTTTTCAGTACATAGCCAGTCCCTCAAGTGTTCCTCTCTTTCAGTCTTTGGATTCTTAAGTCTGCTTCTTATACTGAATCTTCTCCTCTACACTGAGGCAGCTTCTAGATTACCTTTTTACTCCAAACTTTCATCTCTCTGGACCTTTTTTGTTGTTTTGTGTTTTAAGTCAGGCTGGTGTAGAACTTGCTATGTCCCTGAGAATGCACTGAATTCTTGTTTTGCTTTCATTCGTGACATGTTGCTCAGGTTAGTGGACAGCCTGAGAAAGTTGATTATCTCCCTCGATTGGGTGTGTTCCAGGGATTGAACTCAAGTCATCAGACAGCAACAAGTGCTCTTACCTGCTGGGCTACCCCATCAGCCCAAGATTTTATTTTTTAAGAGCCTGGTATTATACAAAGGGAAAAATACTTTTCTGTATGTTGAGATTACAGGATTTTTTTAAATATTCTTTTAATATTCTTTACATCAGAAGCGATTATTGGAAGCCATGGAAACATGTAATCACTCCCTCAAAAAGGAAGAAAGGAAAAGAAATCAACACAGTGAATGTCTAATGTGTTGGTATGATAAAGACACAGAGTTCACCTACTCCTCTCCATGGCCAGAAAAGTTCCCTGCTATAGAACGATGCTGTACAAGGTAATGTTATCCTGTAATTTTTCCCAATAAAAAAAAAGAACTCCCATATACACACAAAGGTTTGAATACCTGTGAAGAATTAATATTTTGTAATAATTATCCAGTATCCAGTAAGCTTCAGATAGTGGTTCAAGCATATAGTTCCAGCTACTTAGGAGACTAGGGTAGAAAAATCTTGTTTGATCCCAGGTTTCAAGACCAGCAACGTGACAAGTCCTTGTCCCAAAAACGAAATTATTAATTAGTGAGTGACGCCAGCTTGCTAAGCATCAAATTATCTCTCCCCGTGGATCATGTCAATGCCTACTTTGAGCAGGTGCTAATTATCTTTCCTTCTACTACAGTTTTGTAGGAGGTTTTTCTGTACTTTATGTCTAGACAATTTCTGTTTTAAATTTTTTGTGATTTTTGTTTTCAGTGTCCAAGTCTCTATTCCCAGCATTATTTGATAAACTATAACATAACCTCTTACTAGCCATCAACTAACTACCCAGCTAGGGTTGAGAGAGAGAGAGAGAGAGAGAGAGAGAGAGAGAGAGAGAGAGAGAGAGGGAGGGAGGGAGGGAGGGAGGGAGGGAGGGAGGGAGGGAGGGAGGGAGGGAGGGAGAGAGAAACCCTATTTTCCTACCTTGAATCTGATTTTGCATTCTCTTCTCAATATAATGCCATCCCTGTTTTTTTTTTTTCTCTTCTCTTGCCTTTCTGAAAATCATGTGTGTAAATGACAACTGAGTGAACAGTTCTCAGTTGCGTGCTTTCTTTTTGTAAAAATACAAAGAAAAATAACTGAAATGTTAATCTTTTCTTAGAACATGATATATAGATTTATATTATGCTTTATATTGCTTTATATTCCCCTTTATGTTTGTGTATGAATATAGACCACAGGTTGATGTCTCTCTTTCTTAGTTATTCTGTATTTTTTTTTTTTTGAGACTGGTTCTCTCACCAAATTGTCTAAACTGTCTGATCAGCAAGTGCAGGCGTCAAGAGTCCTCCTACCCCTGCCTCCCCAGCACTGGGCTTGCAGAGGCATGCTGCCACGACTACCTTTTCAGTGGATGCTGGGGATTTTTCATAAGTTCTTAAGAATTTACTACCTGAGCCATCTCCTTGTTTTGTTTGTTTGTTTAGAGACAGGATTCCTCTATGGAGCCTTGGCTGGCCTCGAGCTCACTTTGAACCAGGCTGCCCTCAAACTCAGAGATCCGCCTGCCTCTGCCTCCGGAGTGCTGGGATTAAAGGTGTGCACTATTAACAAGCCCCTCAATTTTTAAAAATTAAATTGTTTTAAATTAGTGGGATAAAAACTTTTACTTAGTAATCTACAGACCTAGCTGTACCTAGACTAGATAACTGCTCTGCCTTGTTTTGTTTTTTGTTTTGTTTGTTTGTCTTTTCTTTATTGTAGGGTTATTTTGTTTGATATATTTTAGAATTTTTGTTTTGATTTACCTTTGTGTGCCTGTGTCACCCTCCCTCCCCCTCCTTCTCCCTCTGCGCCCCCCCCCCCACACACACACACACAGAGGGAGAGAAGGAGGTTGGAGGGAGAGAACAGGTGTGTTTTGAGTATATGGAGATCAGAGGACAACTTTTGAGAGTCAATTCTTTCTTTTTATAATATAGGCTCTAAGAATTAAACTCAAGATATCAAACTTGGCAGCAAGTGCCTTCACCTTTGTGCTTTTGTCTTTCGCCCCTGATTTGGGTTTTGTTGTTTTGTTTGTTTGTTGTAGAAGACAGAAAGACCCTGTATTATAGAATATTAGTTGAAGATGTGTTACATTCTTCTATGCTGTGGAATATTTGGTTAATGATGCAAAGATGTGTTAACTCCGAAAAGCTGTGTTACTTTGCCTGTCTAAAAACCTGATTGGTCTAATAAAGAGATGAACAACCAATAGCTAAGCAGGAGAGAGAAATAAGTGGGGCTGCCAGGCAGAGAGAATAAAAAGGAGGAGAAAAAGAAGATCAAAGAATGAAAAGAAGGAGAAGGAAAGGAGGACATCAGGGGCCAGCCACACAACAAGCCACAGAGCAAAAAGGAAAAAAGATATATAGGACATAGAAAGGGAAAAGCCCAGAGACAAAAGGTCAATGAGATAATTTAATTTAGGAAAAGCTGGCTAGAAATAATGCAAGCTAAGGCTGGCATTCATAAGAAAGAAGACACTTCCGTGTGATTTATTTGGGAGCAGGATGGTGGGTCCCCCAAAGAGCCAAACAGTAATAAACATCAATCTGCAGCCTGTGCACACAAACACTAGATAAGCCAGGTAAGTTCAACACACAGCTTTCCACAATGAAAGGAGGTGCACAGCTACTCTTCTGGGATGCTGAGAATAATGAGACAGGCTCTGCCCATATCTCCCAGAATCTATATTTTTACTTATTAAAGACCTTTGCCCCTAAATCTTGAGGATTGCTTTTAGATCTTAAAGCCAGTCTTATGAGAGATGCACTTGTGCTTTACAGTTTATCTTCTAGCCTGATCGTCACTACTCACAAATCTAGTTAATTTTATCTGTTCCTTCCCCTCAAATACACAGCAACTGTTCAGGGACAAAAGTATTAAGAAATATTTCAAAAACAAAGTAACTTATGTTATCTTAGAACCAGACCAATCCTGACTCACACAGGCACGTTTTTTGCCTCAATCAATCTCCCTAGACCCTAAATCTTGGGGACTCTGTCTGAGTCAACAGTACCCATTCTTGTGAAAGAATCCAGATGTACTTTATAAAGAACCTCAGTATAAACATGTCTTAAATGTTTGTGCATTTGGGACTGAGTTCATTGTCATCTGAATACTCTTTTCCAAATAGTTCTGTAAAAATAAATAGTTCTGTTAAAGTAAAATTCTGTGGTCTAGCCCTGGTTACAGTCTGAGCCGAGTTTCATTTTTGTCTTTGAGAACCAATTTTCCTTGCCTGCTGTAAAGCCTGCAGGGGAATCACCACAGTTTTTTCCTGTGAGGCAGGATTTCATTCTATAGCCCAGGGTAGCTTTGAGCTCAGAGCAATGTTTCTGTTTCAGTATCTCTAGTTTGGGATTTTAGATATAAACCACTATTTCTTTCTTTTCTTTTCTTCTTTTTTCTTTTCTTTTCTCTTTTTTTCCCCCAATGTTTGTTTATTATGTATACAGTGTTTTGCCTGCATGTATGCCTGCAGGCCAGAAAAGTTTGCCAGATCTCATTACAGATGGGCGTCAAACACCATGTAGTTGCTGGGAATTGAACTCAGGACCTCTGAGCCATCTCTCCAGCCCATTCCTGGATTTCTTTAAAGAAATAATTCTCCTCTTCTGGCACGAGTGTGCATGGTTCTAGGTCTCACTATCTTGCTTAGGCTGAACTTACATTCTGCTTCTCCTCCTCAAGTGCTGTAATTACAGACATATGCCACTATACATATCCCCCTTTCTAAAGCAACCATGACTCTTGTGAAATAGGAGAAAGCTGAAAATTGTAATTGCTTTGTAATGTTTGAATTTTAAGTTAAATACCTTGATTTCTTTTCTAGGTATAAAATAATATCATTAGATGCTTGGCACGTAGACATAAACAAGAACAGAATAACCAGGGTTGACCAGAAGGCATTATATTTCTGTGGATTCCCTACTTTGAAACACATCCAACATAAAGTCAGTGGCTATTTAATTCAGATTTTTTTCACTTTATTAAAAGTGAAGTGATCATAAAGAATTAAACTAAATTCTTTGAATTCTTTTCAAGTTTTTTTTGAAGAAAAGTGGTGTTCAAGTATTCCAGCAGAGTAGTCGTGGTGAGAACATGATGTTGGAAATCTCAGTGAACACAGAACCAGATGAACTTGTAAGTACTTTGTTTGTTTGTGATGCATAAAACTACTTATACCTGCAAAGGTTTAACAAAGAAATTTAAAGTACCATAGCTCAGATTCAGCTTTGAAGATGAAGCACAGACACATGAATTAGGTGGCACTAGGAGCCTCTATAACTAGTGATATGAAAAGGAAATGAACTCTGCTGGACAGTGACCATGGACATGTGTAGATGAGCAGAGGCTTGAGCTAGGTGCTGAGAGGCATTAGGACAAGGAGAGAATATCAACTTCAAAATAAGTAGTTTGGATGCATTGTCTTTTTGGGTTTTTTGTTTGTTTGTTATTGTTTTGTTTTGTTTTGTTTTGTTTTTTGTCTGAGACCGGGTTTCTCTGTATTGATTTGGAGCCTGTCCTAGAATTTGCTCAATAGACCAGGCTGGCCTCCTTCTGCCTCCTTAGTGCTAGGATTAAAGGCATGCTCCACCAATGCCTGGAATTTTTTTTTTTTTTTTTTTGCCTTTGTTTTTGAAATATTTCTTAATACTTTTGTCCCTGAACAGTTGCTGTGTATTTGATGGGAAGGAACAGATAAAATTAACTAGAACAAGGGATTTGTGAGTAGTGACAGGTCAGGCAAGAAGATAAACTGAGGCAGATTATGGGGGATCTTGAGTACCAGCCAAAAGAGTTTGGATTTTTTTCCTCCTTTGACTGCCATTTTGAATTGATATCTTCATAAAGATTAATCTATCAGCAATATTCTAAACCAAATTGAAAAAAACAGTAAAACCAACAAGTTGAGAGTTTGTAGTCTTAAATGATTGGGATGTAAACAAAGTGGCAATAGATCTTCAAGGAAATAGTAACTAACTGAGCTGTGCAGGGAATGGGCTAATAATAGTAGTTTGATGGACAAGAAAAATTAAAATAGGAAAGTTGTTGGTTTGGAAAATTAATCATGATGAAATCGTAAGGTGGTTACTAAGATGTTTAACTAAAGCTGTCCCAGTAACCTTTCTTAACTAGTGGTTCAAGAGATAGAAACTCTAATACCTTCAGTTTTTCATTGTAAATGACAATTTGTATTGAATACAGTAAACGTACTGTGCATTTGGAATATTTAGTATGTACTAGCATTGTACTGTCTTAGGAAAACTGAGAAAATAGCTCAGTTATTACTTTATGTACTGTGGTTCAAGTAAAAAAACACCATTTAAAAAGCTGTTGGTAAGCTGGGTGTTGGTGGTACATGCCTTTAATCCTAGCACTTGGGAGGCAGAGGCAGGTGGATATGTGTAAGTTCAAGGCCAGCCTGGTCTACAAAAGAGTTCTGGTTGGTGGTTGGGGGGGGGGGTGCTATTATACAGTTAAATTCCTCAAGAGGTTGGAGAGAGATGTTGTTACTGTAAGTTCCCAGCAAGAACTGAAGGCTGAGGTCTTACTTCACTAAACAAAGTTACACTGAATGGTCATCATCTCAACATTAAGATTTCCACAATTAGAGCTGGAGATACGATTTGAATTGTCACTCTTGCAAGAAAGACCTAGATTTGGTTCCCAGCACCCAAGACAGTCTATTAGTCTAGTTCCAGGATATCTAATGTCATCTTCTAGCTTCTGTTGGTACCAGGCATGCTTGTGATGTACGTACGTACATACATACATACATACATACATACATACATACATACATGCATACATGTTAAAAAAAAAAACCTCATAGACATAAATAAATCTTTTCTTGAAAAACAAAAGGGGAATAAAAAAGAAATATCCACATATGAAGACTGCAAAAGGAGTCACTGAAGTGACATTGAGGACTCAGAAGTAAAACAGAATGATTCCCAAGTTAGTGTCACAACTTGTGATATCTAAGTGGTATCACAAAGACTTGAAGCAAAACTTTGAAGGAAAGTAAAAACCGAAACAAAGTCTGAATTTCATTCCAGTACATTGGTGAAGGCAGACGTTCAGTTCTTAACGACTAGCAATAGGAAGAGTAGGTGGGTAGGCAGTAAAGGAGGCAGGCATTGTTTTCTTGATTAAGAAAGCTGTGATGGGGACTGGCATAATGACCCCACAGTTAATGGTACTTGCTGTTCTTGTGGAGAACAAGTTCTGTTCCCAGCACCCATTTCAAACTGTTGTAACTCCAGCTCCTAGGGATCGGCACTCCCTTCTGGCCATCATGGGCACCCCACACAAATGTACTACACACATGTACACATGAAATAAAAATGGACTTTTTTTTTTTTTTTTTTTTTAGCTGCTACGTGTCTTTAATCCCAGCACTCGGGAGGCAGAGGCCAACCTGGTCTACAGAGCTAGTTCCAGGACAGGCTCCAAAGGAATACAGAGAAACCCTGTACCATAATAAAGGGAGCCATTATAGATTTAAGGAGAAATCTGGTACTAGGGAAATGCCCAGAGATCTGCAAGGATGAACCCAACTAATAATCTAAGCAGTAGTGGAGAGGCTACCTTTAATGCCCTTCCATGATAATGAGATTGGCGGCTGACTACCTTATAGCCATCCTAGAGCCTTCATCTAGTAGCCGATGGAAGCAGAAGCAGACACCCATGAGTTAAACACTGAGCCAAACTCCTGGAATCCAGTTACAGAGAGAGGGAGAAAAATGATGAGCAAAGGGGTCAAGACCAGGCTGGAGAAACCCATAGAATCAGCTGACCTGAACAAGGGAGAGTTAATGCACCCCAGTCTGATAGCTGGAAAACCAACATAGGACTGACCCTGACCACCTGAATGTGGTTGTTAGTTAGGAGGACTGGACAGTCTGTTGGGCCTCTAGTAATTGATTGGTATTTATCCCTCGCATACAAATTGATTTTGGGAGCCCATTCCCCATGGAGGGATGCTCTCTCAGCCTAGACACATGGAGGAGGACATAGGCCCTGCTCCAAATGATATGACAGACTTTGAAAACTCCTCATGGAAGTCCTTACCCTCTCTGGGGAGCAGAAAGGGGATGGTCTGGGGTTTGGTGGGGATGATAGGGTGGGAGGGTAAGGGAACTGTGATTGATATCTAAAACAACCTTTTTTCAAATTTAAATTTAAGAAAAGGGAAAAAATAGTCATCTCTTATCGCTCAAAATTTATGTATGTATGTATTAGACAGGATCTAATCTCAGGCTGGTCTCAGATTCCCTAAGTAAGTGAGGACAACTTTGAATTCCTGATCCTCTTGCCTCTGTTTCCCAAGTGCTAGGTTAGAGGGCATATGCCACTGTATCCTGTTAGGAAGTTTCTGGGGATTGAACTCATGGCTCAGTGAATGCTAAGAAAGCCATCCACCAGCTCAGCTGAAATGGAGCTCTACTAATAGAGTGCCTGACTAGTGTTCACAAAACCTGGGTTAGATCCCCAGAACCGTATTAAACTTGCATGGTTAGAGGGGCATATCCACAGCCTAACACTTGGTAAGTAGAAGCAGGAAGTTCAAGGTAATCCTTGGCTACATAGCAAGTTCCATGCCAGCCTAGGTGACGTAAAACCTTTCTTATCTCAAAACAAACAGCAAACAAAAAAAGGTTGAATGTAATTCAAAAGTTAAATAAGATTTATATTTACATGTCAGTAACTACTACAAAGTTGTTCTCTAACCTATATGTTTAAGTTGAAAAATACCTTCTTTTTAAAGCTAGGATTTTTTTTTTTTTTTTTTTACTTAAATACTGCCTTGTGCAGAATAGTGTATTATTTTACTTTATCCTCAGCATTGTATGGAAGACCAAACATAATTTGGTCAGATTCTGAAAGGGGTAAAATGAAAATTTGGAACTATGTCTGTCCCCTGGCTTTAAATGTAATATTCTTTTTTGCTAAAATTCCACAAGTGAAATGAAGTACTTCTTTATGAGATTTTCTTTCTTAGAAAATGAACTAAAGAGAGATCACTAGTGTTTTTATGAGAGAGGTAAGAAAGGTCAATATGCATCTACAGGAAAGCCAGAGATAGTGGAGGGAGCTGCGTGACACAACTGCTCCACCTCATTCACGTTACAAGTTAAAGCTTCAATGCAGTGGGAGAATTTTCCTCTGAAAAATGTTCTCTTGGGTCTAAACTGTGAATGAAATTTTCTGTTTTTGCTTTTAAGAGTATAGAAAACATAGCATCATCGTTGCTTGGAAAGTCGGTCTTTGTTAACTGGCCCCATCTGGAAGAAGCTAGAGTTGTGGCAGTATCAGATGGCGAAACTAAGTAAGATGTCATTTATGGTTTCTCTAAAAGATTTGCTTTGCTACTTGATAACTTTAATTTATTTTTGAGTAAAATTATTGTAAGAACATTTATACTCTATTCTCATTCTCACAACACTTGAAAGTCAACCACTGTTGACAGTTTAATATATACACCCCTGGGGATACTGTAGATACATTATATTGTGTTAGTTCTTTTTCTTCTTAATAGCTTCAAAGTTTTATCACCCAATTCTTTTCTAAGTGATAACCATTGTATTATGTAGCGAATATATTTTTCTTTCTGATAAGAATTAACAACATATAAAACCTTAACTTTTCCATAGTCTTCCCAGATTTTAATACCCTATTTAATGTGTGTGAGTGTGAGTGTGATGGATGAGTATGAGTGTGGACATGCTGTAGAAGTCAGAGGACACCGTTTAGAAGTCTGTTCTCCAGAAAAATCATTGAAATGTTGAGAGAGGGTTGTGTAAATGAGTTCCTTGCTATTCACTTCTACAGGAACAGATGCGTTCATAAGTGCAGTCTTAATAAACCAGGGAAGACCTAGGCATAGCTTGTCAAACACATTGGATCCCGGGATATTAGATGTAGTTATGTCTCCTTTACCTGCAAAAGAACAGCATGTTGTTAAAATGTGCACACTGATTCTATATATTATTAGTAACCTTCATAAGAAGAACACTGGGTACTTTTTGGGGGTTAGTTTTAGAAAACTGTTATTGTTAGAGCAAGAGTCTTACTGAACTTGTATTTCCTTGAGTTAGTATTTAAAGTTTTAACATTTATTTAATAATTACCTTTATTTATTAAACCATTTTTAATTAGGTTAGGAAAAAAGTCTATTCTCTCCTTCTACCATAGATTTTAAGGATTGTCAGGCTTCTACCTTCTAAAATAGATAGTACAATAATTTTTAAAACAAATAAACAAGGCAGGTCTTTACTGTGTTGCCCTGGCTTATCTGGAACACACTGTATTAACAAGGCTCACCTCATACTTGCACACATCTTCCTGACTCCACCCTGAGAGTGGAGGGCATGTAAGTATGCCACTATATCTGTGGGTCCTTTTTACTGGGGGGAGGGTTCATTTGTTCTATGTATGCATATGGGTGTTTTGCCTGCATATATGTCTGTGTACTGTGTGTGTGAGTGTTGCCTGCAGAGACTAGAAGAGGATACTGAACTGAAGTTATAAATGATTGCTAGTTGTCATGTGGGTGCTGGGAACTGAGCCATCTTTCCAGCTCTCCCTGTCTTAATAGTTTGAAGATTAACTTTTTGCCATTTTATTTAAGCTCATACTCTTTCAATCAATGAATAGTTAGGCAGGTCTTTCTTAATTAATCATTTTAAACTTTAATTTTATATAAGGCTTGTCCTCTTTTTTACTTACATGTTGCTAAAACTAAGATTTATTTTCAGAAATTGGGTCACAATTGTATTCTCTGAGTTATTACATGTCAAAATATCTTTTTGTTTTTAATTATACATTGGATTATAATTTTAGAAAACCAGTCTTCGACTGCTCTCCTTTTCTCATAGCCCTGCACACATCTCCCGGTTGTGTTTTTTCACAACTGTTGTTGATTATTGTAATTATACTGAAATTGTAGTTGCTGGCATTTCTATGAAAATCTTGAGGATTCTTTGTTGGAAGAGTAAAATTTAGCTCTCCCTTGGGGATGTAGTCCAAACTGCTAATATTTTCTCTGAAGTATTTTGTGGTTTTACTATGTATTACATTAAGCCATGATCCATTTTAAATGACTTTTGCATAATTTTACAGATTTGGATTGTTTAATGTAATTTGCATGTGAATCATTCAGTTGCTACAACATCATTTGTTACAGATCTTTTCTTTGTTGGATTGCTTCTGTCAAAGGTAGTTACCGGCCTGAAGAGATGGCTCAGATGCTCTTGCAGAGGACCTGGATTTGGTTCTTTGTACCAGCACATCTCAAAACCATCTAAAAATAAATAAATCTTTAAAAGTTAAGAAAAAAATTGGTTCCAGCCTGGGAATCTTCCTCAATAGTGGAGTGCTTTAGAGCTTTTATCTGCTCTAAAGCCCTGGGGTGACAATAACAAACATTTTTTAAAGCTGAGTGTATTTGTATGGGTGTTTTCCTGACTCTGTAGTCTGTTTGTGCTTATTATTATGCCCCATTTCTTTTTTGTTGTTTATTTTTATTTTGTGTCCATTAGTATTTTGCCTCCATGTCTGTCTGTGTGAAGGTGTCAGAAGCCCTAGAACTGGAGTTTCAGACAGATGTGACCATCTGGGTGCATAGAATTGAATACAGGTCCTCTGGAAAAGCTGAGCATGCTCTTAACTGCTGAGTCATCCAGACCCTATGCCCATTTCTTGATTATAACTTTATGCCAAGTCTTAACATGAAAATGATACATTTTACTTTTTTTTCTTTTTCTTTTTCTCTTTTTTTTTTTCAAGATAGGATTTCTGTGTGTAGCCTGGCTGTCATGGAACTCACTCTGTAGGCTAGCCTTGAACTCACAGAGCTACACCTTCCTCTGCCTCCTGAGTGCTGGGATTAAAGGTGTGCGCCACCACTGCCAGGCTATGACTTTTCTTAAAAAATGGTTTTAGCTATTCTAATTTGTTGCATTCTTAAGAGAGATTGTTCTGTGTCTATTAATATTGGAGTTATTTTATGGAAATTTTACTAAACCTAAGGATATAATTGCTCACACTCATAGCATTCTGGGTTGAGGTGTGAAGATCTCTATAAATTCAAGACTGCCCCAAGCTATGCAGAGGTTCAAGAGTAGCCTGTACTACATAGCCAGTCCCTGTTTTGAAAGAGAGATTGGGGGAGAGGGGAAGGGAAAGAGGAAAGAAAGAAAAACTTAAAAACAAAAAAAAAAAAAAGAAAATGTTTATACCTATAGATGAATTTGGGATGGGTTTGATACTTTCACTGTATTGAGTTGTCTAACCCATTGAGTATACCTCTCCATTGTTTGAAACTTTTCTTTTGTTAGTGTTTTATCTTTTCATTACACTAATGATATACCATCTTGTTATGTTTATATCCGAATAGTTCATCTTTTCATAAGGTGAGACAGGGTCTTGCTGTGTGGTGTGGGCTGGTCTCAAATTCGTGCTCAAGACATCCTCTTCCCTCGGCTTCTCAAGTAACTGGGCAACCAGGGATATGCCAACTTGCCCAATGAGGGAAATTTCCACACATCTATGTTCTCCAGTTTATATTATTGTATTCAAAAAACGGTTTGGGTTTGGGATTTTTTTGTTTTTACAGTTGTACCCTGTGAAAGCTCCACATGAAAGCACAAGTTTGGGCTTACATAATTTCTACTTTGTTTTTATTTCTAAGGTTTTACTTGGAAGAACCTCCAGGAACACAGAAGGTTTATTTGGGGAAAACTGCTCCACCATCTAAAGTCACCCAACTTGCAGATAAAGAACAGTCGAACTGGACTAAAGAAATACAAGGAATTTCAGAACAGTGAGTGTCATAGAGAATTTTGTTGAGGCCTGAAGAAATGGCTCAGAGATTAAGAACACTGGCTTTTTTTAAACTGGAGTTAAGATCCCATGTAGTGATTCACATATTCTTTAACCCCAATCTCAGAGCATCAGTGCCCTCTTCTTCCAGTCTCCAGGGCATCAGGAACACACATGGTACATAGACAAACATGCAGATGAAACCCCACAGACATTAAATAAATACATTTTTAAAAATAATTAGTTGAGCATGATGGCACACAACTTTAATTACCACACTCGGGAAACTGAGGCAAGAGGACTATAAGATTGATTCATTCTTCTTAGCACAGTAAGGATGAAATGCAGATACAAAGAGTGCAGGGGACTGGGGCGTGTATCTCAGTATGTTCAGAGCTTGAGTTCAATCCCTAAAGTCAAGGGATTGAACTTTAAAGAGAAAGATTGGAGTGTTAAAAAGGTATGTAAATTTAAATTGAAAACCAAAAAAATCAAGAAGGCAAATTAATGAAAAGTTTACATCACATATAAATGGAACAAGTGAGCCTTTGCAATGAGCAACATGCTTAAAATACCCCTCTGGTGAGTCCCATGGTGCCCTTTTTCACTTTCTCTTAAATTTAAAATGTTTTTTATTACAGTGTGTGTGTGTGTGTGTGTGTGTGTGTGTGTGTGTGTGTGTGTGTGTGTCCTTCCTTGAATGTGAAGTTCTAGAGTTTTTATAGATTGATTTTTTTTGTTTTTTCATTCAGGCACATAGACAGTGGAAAAATGATCCACAGACTAAAATCAATACTAGCAAAGGTTTATGGCGGTGATTCTCAACCTATGGTTGGAGACCCCTTTGGGGGTCAAACAACCTTTCACAGGGGTCACCTAAGACCATCAGAAAACACAGATATTTACATTGTATTTCACAACAGTAACAGAATTACTATTAGTGTTAGGAAGTACCAACAAAAATAATTTTATGGTTGGGGGTCAGCACAACATCAGGACCTGTATTAAAAAGGTCATAGTATTAAGAATGTTGAGAAGCACTATTTTCTGGGGTGCTGAGAACTGCTATGCATTTCTTTGCAGTGTTTGTGTATAATTGATGATTATCACCTATACCGCCACATGTATATCTTTTTTCTTTTTCCTTTAGATACCTAAGAAGAAAGGGAATAATAATAAATGAAACATCTGCTGTTGTGTATGCTCAGTTGCTCACAGGTCGTAAATATCAAGTCAATCAGAATGGTGAAGTTCATCTGGAAAAACAATGGTCAAAACAAATTCTTCCTTTTGTTTATCAAACTATTGTTAAGGTAAGGTTCCCCACCCAAGTTTCAGTTCTTTCTTAATGTACACTATTAAACATTGTTTAAAAAAAATACTGCCAGCTGGACAGTGGTGTTGCATGCTTTTAATCCCAGCACTTGGGAGGCAGAGGCAGGTGGCTCTCTGTGAGTTCAAGGCCACCTTGGTCTACAGAATGAGTTCCAGAACAGCCAGGGCTGTTACACAGAGAAACCTTATCTTGGAAAAAAGAAAGAAAGAAAGAAATACTGTCAGGTGTATCTGGTGGCCCAGGCCTGTGTAATCCTAGGTGTTTGGGAGGGTGAAGGAGAAAGATTACAGGTTTAAGATCTATCTAATCCAAGTAGTGAGTTCAAGGCCAGTGTAGGCAGCTGGGCAACCTAGCAAGAGCATTTCTCAAATTTTTTTTAAGGACTAAAGATACAGCTCAGTGATAGAGTACTTGCCTAGTATTCAAGAAGTCCAGCAATGCCAACAAAAAAAAAAAGAACACTCACAATAATTAATATTTATTTATGAATAGAATAACAATTTAGCAATGTATAGTAAGGTTTACATGTTATATATATATTTTACTGAATATATTATTTTGGGCTGCCCATGTCAAGATACTTGAGCCAAGTCTAACAACCTGAATTCTATCTGTGGAACAGCTGAGCATGAGGATTTGAGTTCAGTCCTTGGAACCCATATGGTGGAAGGAAAGAACCAGCTCCTACACATGGCCTCTGACACAGCGCACACACTAAATCAGTGGTTCTGTTCTGGTTTGATATTTTACATTTTTTAAATATTATTCTGTATAAGGATTATTCCATGCCCACTCAGCATGTACATGTAGGTAATATGTTTTTGATTTTGCAGTAGTGTTTTTGTTCTTGTCTCTTTGGTTGGTTCATTAGTTTTGGGGTTTTTTTGGGTTTTGGTTTTTGTTTTTTGTTTTGTTTTTTTTTTTTTTTTTTTTTTGAGACAGTTATATTGCTCTGGTTGTTCTAGAACTCACCATATAGACCAAGCTGGCCACAAACTCACAGATATCTGCCTCCCAAACCCTGGGATTATTGGTGTATAGTACCATGTTCAGCCAATTTTGTGGTAGTTTTTAAGAACTTTTTTTCTAGAATAAATATCTAGAACACACCATTCTTAATATATTGACATTTTTTTAAATCCTTCGAAAATTCTGGCCTTAGCCAGGTATAATAATGAACATCTGTAGTCCTAGCACTTGGGAAGCGGCAGCAAGAAGATTGTGTATTGGAGACCGTGGTGGACAACATATCAAGACTTTTTTTTTTGAGACATGGTTTTTCTGTGTAGCCTTGGCTGTCCTGGAACTGGCTCTGTAGACCAGGCTGACCTCAAAGTCACAGAGATCCACCAGCATCTGCCTCCCAAGTGCTGGGATTAAAGGTCTGCACCACCACACTGCCCAGTTCAAGACCCTTTCTTTAAGAAAATTTCTTTATCCAGACTAATGAATATTAAAGGATTTGCCTGTGTATGCATAATCGATAATGTTGTAAGGGGATACTTAGGTACTCTTTATCCAAGGGATGTTATTTGACAGCTTCAGTTACCTTCATTCAACCAAGGTCTAAAAATGTTACCTGGAAGGGGCCAGAACTAAACAATTCACACATTTTAATTGACCACCATTCTGGGTTTGTTTGTTTGTTTTGTATTTTTGATGATAATATATGGATAGTTTATAATTATTCATGTTATGGAAGCAAATGTAAACCAATTATTCAATGCAAATATAAAGATATTATTCTTAAATTTTAAAACTACACAGAAAAATTTAGTGTTCTCATGATTGTGTACCATGGAAATATAGTTAAAATTTTACTATTTTTCCCCCTTTTTTTAAAATAATTTAAATTAGAAACAAGCTTATTTTACATGTCAATCCCAGTTCCCTCTCCCTCCCCTCCACCCCTACACCTCACCAACCCCCTATCCCACCTCCTTTCTGCTCCCCAGGGAGGGTGAGGTCTTCCATATATTATCATCAGCCTCCTGTGAGAAGAAACTTTTCATCTTATGCTGAGGATGGTGCAATTACAGATAGTAAGAATGAATATTCCATTCGTGACACTGTAAGGGAAAGTGCTTGTTTACAATGCTATTGCTGCTGCACTTCATGCTTGGGTCTATGTCCACGTTTCTTAAGTTCTCAGTAGTTCACCACATTTCATCATGGAGGCATGTCTTGTCACATCATCACATGAAGGGAAAAAGTGTATACAGTGCAAGACACTTTGAAAGGAAGAGAAGACATTGACATAATGTAGTCTTCTGTTACTGATATCTTTCACTGTTATCTAATGTATAAAGTAAATGTCGTAAGTGTCTATGTATAAAGAAGTATTTGTCCATTTTGTTACTGACTGTTGTTTCAGACATACACAGTGTGGAGGGGACTTGAAATCTAACCCTATTCCATGGATAAGGGGGATACTGCTGTATCCCAACCCTGTAATCTGGGAAATAAGCTAAAGTGTAGTAATTAAGAGCACAGATTACCTGAGGTGGCTTCTTTACGATGTAACATTGAACAAGATTCATCACCTTTTGTACCAGTCTTCATAAAATGAGGTTAATAGTAAATTTCTGCCACCAATGGTTGTATAAGAAGTAAATGAAGTAGATGAATGTATGAAGTGTCTAGAAGAGAGAAGATGTAACAAGTCAGTATGTTTTGATTTCAGGTTTGAGGTTTTTTGTTTGTTTGTTTGGTTTGGTTTGGTTTGGTTTTTTTTTTTTTTTGCTTTGGTTTGGTTTGGTTTAGGTTTTTTTGAGACAGGGTCTCTCTGTGGTTTTGGAGGCTGTCCTGGAACTAGCTTTTGTAGACCAGGCTGGTCCCGAACTCACAGATATTTCCCTCACCTCTGCCTCCCGAGTGCTGGGATTAAAGGCATGTGCTGCTGCCACCCAGCAGATTTTGGTATTATTGTATAGAAAATCTTCATGTTTGATATTTGCAGACAAAACAGATTTAATCCCTTAAGAAAAAAGATGATATACTAAAGTGATAATTAACTTTTATATTTCATTTTGTATAGGACATCCGAGCTTTTGACTCTCGTTTCTCCAGTATCAAAACATTGGGTGATTTGTTTCCTCTGAGAAGTATGGTCTTTATGCTGGGAACTCCTTATTATGGCTGCACTGGAGAAGTTAGTTTCAATTTTATTATTAATTTAACTTTTTATTAATGCTGTTATTCATATTAAATGCAAACTAAAATGTAATGCTAAAGGGGAAACATAAAGAATTAATTTGTGTAACTTAAGAACAAAGTATTGAGTTATAATGACAAGCAGGTGATCACAAAGTGGGAAAAAGAATTCATATCTGGTGGTTTTAGTTTTTGGTTTTCTGGGAGGGTTTCTTCGTGTAGCCCTGGCTGTCCTGGAACTCACTGGGTAGACCAGGTTGGCTTTGAACTCAGTGATTCATCTGCCTCTGCCTCATGCTAAGATTAAGGGTGTACAGCACCACCACCTTGTTTGTGTTTTAAATATACTTGTTAATAGGTTATACCTGAAGCAATCATAAAATTATTTTAAGTAGATTTTAAGTATAGAGTTAATGAAATTCTTAATGTATTGATATGTTTAATAATTTTACTTCTCACACAGAAAAAAGTACATACAGTAATGGAATAAGAGAAAATGAGTCTTTGGAAGACAGATTGGTGGTACTGTTAGGAATTCTGAAGCATATGTGCACATGGCACATGTTTGTGTATGTATACATGCATATTTTCTAGCTCTAGTTTTCAGGAGAGTAAGACACTCTAGTAGCAGTGGACACACATAATACTCAGGTCTTGACCTCTAAGACGATAGCAATTCCCTAAAAGCAACAGTCATTCTCACTAAAGTATATGATTCTAGGTCTATAGCGGGTAAGGTACAAAATGAGCTTTATACATCATATGCCAAAAAGTAAAAGTGCTCAAAAGAATGAAAGGCCCATGTCAGTAAGCACAAGATCAAGGTGGAAGGGCTCCTGCTGGTCAGCTCTTAGTAGTTTGAGTAGCAGAATAATTAACTACAGTAACAAATTAGAAGTGACTGAGGAAATCAAGAATTCATCATTGCATGCTAATAATAAAAAGATAAAACAAGAAAAGCTTCTATTGTGGGTGTAAGTCGGTAGTGAGGCTAGCACCTACCTTGCATGCACCAATCAGTCCTAGGTTTGATTCCTAGACCGCAAATGTAAAAGTAAGTATAGAGAGGATGCTAGTGTTAGAAAACCACTTTGCAAATGCGGTGATTGAGTTGGGGAAGAATGAGTCTGACTGGGCAAATTTTATCTGAAGCAGGTTTTTCATGGTCTTAAGACTGCCTTTTCACAGACTATTGACTAGTTACATGGAAAACAAACAACTATAATTATACAGTGTAGAAGTTGAACAGCATATTGACAGTGTGATCAGTTAGTAACAGTTAGGAAGTGATTGATGCTATATACCTCCAGATATGATGCCCTAACATAGACATGTCACATAGAGGCTATCCTGAGAGCAGATAATGTCTAACTGTAGTTGGGTTTTTGTGGTTTGTTGTTGTTGTTGTTGTTGTTGTTGTTGTTGCTTTTAACTCTTTTGGGGGCCTGCCACCAAGCTCCCAAATAAATTAATGCACAGAGACTTAGTTCTTAAATTATCTTATCGCTCTTTAGCTACCTTTTTTGTCTTAGGGCTTTTACCTTGCTTTATTCTATATTATCTTTCTTTCCTGCTCTGTGGCTGGCTGTATGACTGGGTAGCTCACCTATGACGTTCTCCTCTTCTCTTTTCCTCGCCCCTCCCTCTTCTCTCTTCTCTATTTATTCTCTCGTCCTGGCAGCCCTGCCTATCCCTCTCTCCTTCCTAGCTATTACTGACTTTTCAACTATTAGACCAGTTAGGTGTTGTAGACAAAGTAACACAGCTTCACAGGGTTAAACAGGTGCAACATAAAAGAATGCAATACATCTTTACATCATTAAACAAATAGTTCACAACATAAACAATGTAATACATCTTAAACTAATATTCCACAACATATAACTTTATTACAGAAAGTGAAGGAACTTTAGAGGAATAGTGCTGCAGCTCAGCGGTAGAGTGCTTGCTGAACACACTAAGCAAGCAATCCTGGTCCAGTCTCCAGGGTTACACAAAGGGGAAAGGCAAATGAAAAGTGAGGAACAGGTTGCATTCTTCAGAATACTTACATTGTTTGTAAAACACTCACCAAACAATGATCTACATGGAAGGATGTTAAATATTCAACTAGGGACTGGGAGCATAGCTTAATTGTGGGCATGTGGGTGCCTACATCCTGGCATTGGGGAGGCTGGGGCAATAGGATGAGTTTGACGCCTGCCTGAACTATATAGCATTACCTGCCTCAATAACAAGAAGAGAGATAGCTAAGTTTAATATCTTATGCTAGCTTGGAGAGGGAGGAAATAATTCTGCATAGGACATTATTGGGTCCATTGATAAAATGGGAATATGAATAATGGCTGAGACTAAAGTACCAGTGTAAATTTACCTGCCTAAGAATGATACTGTGGTTTTTATAATAAACATTCTTGATGATATACACTAAAATACTTACGGGTAAGGACACAATGTCTGTAAGATATCATCAAAGGGTTGAGAGGGCCTGGGAATTGTAGTTCATGCTTATAATCCCAATACTCAGAAGGCTGAAGCAGGGATCACCCAAGTTTGAGGCCAGCCTAGACATCACGATGAGTTCAAAGCTAACTTGGAAATACAGACTGAAACCCTGTTCCAAAATACTAGTAGTAGTTGTTGTTGTTGTATGCATGTACATATGCATATTGTATACAAATGTTTAAGACATATTCTTTATAGTATTAATTAATTCTTTATAGTATTAATTAGTATTAATGTGTGAATCTGTGTCAATGTTTTCAGACATTATTTGCAATGTTTTGGTAGTTTGAAATTATGTACAAGTAAGTTATTTTTTTATATGTGACTAACACCTATTAAAGCAAATATAAAATGACACTTTTATGATATTTTAAAATCCTATTACAAATTACCAGAAAATTCCCACTGTCTAATTTTATGACAATAAAATTCTATTTAAGAAAGTATCATTCAAATAAGGAGTAAAACAAATGAGTGTAATGGAAGATTGAAACTGTGATTGCTCTGCCCCCAGGTTCAGGATTCAGGTGACGTGATCACTGAAGGTAGGATTCGTGTGGTTTTCAGCATTCCGTGTGAACCAAATCTTGATGCTTTGATACAGAACCAGCATGTAAGTACAATAGTTGGTATTGTTTAGAATAAACTTTTTAAATGCTATGATATTTTTTCTGCCTCCTTAAAATTAATTTCAATATTTAATTTAAGCATAAGAGGCTTTAGAGAGAGTTCTGTCAGTAAAGTATTTTTAATGACGCATGAGGACCCTAGTTTATATCCTCTATATCCATGGCTAAAAACTGGGCTCAGGGGGCTGGAGAGATGGCTCAGCAGTTAAGAGCTCTACTGACTGCTCCTCCAGAGGACCTGGGTTCAGTTCCTAGCACCCACATGGCAGCTCACAACTGTCTGTAGCTCCAGTTCCAGGGGACCCGACACCCTCACAAAGACATACATGAAGGCAAAACACCAATGCACATAAAATAAAAGTAAATAATTAAAAAACAAAACGAACAAAAGCTGGGCTAATGGCACAAGTTGTACTGTCAGTGCTGGAGGACTGGTCTCTGGGGCTGGTTTACTAGCCAGCTAAGCCCAATCGATGAATGCCAGGCTTAGTAAGAGATCCTGCCTCACCAAAGAAAAACTCATGTGTTTGGCATCTGAGGAATAACACCAAGGCCTTCCTCCACACATGCACTATGGCATGCATGCCCACTCATAAACACACACACACACACACACACTGAAATACAAGGGAAAAGTATGAATTTATTCCCCAAAATTAATGTATACCTATTCATATAAGTCTAGCATAATATATTAAGTACTCAGGTTTAATCCCTAGCATTGAAACAATATATATGCCTACGTAAATCTTTAGCAAAAAAAAAAAAATTACAGAAATTACATTATTAATTAGTTTTCATTTTGTATTATTATTGATGTGGCTTAAGGCTTTAAAGTTCGCCATATCCATAAGGGAACTTTAAATAGAGAAGGCAGAGGTGTCCCTAAAAGTATTACCATTGGTTCTCTATTATAGAAAGAATTTAGACGTCATAAGGTGTTCCTTTACTCTCACTTTCTTAATTTCTTTTTTTTTTTTTTCCCCAAGGCAGGTTTCTCTGTATTGCTTTGGAGCCTAACCTGGCTCTCACTCTGTAGACCAGGCTGGCCTTGAACTCACAGAGATCTGCCTGCCTCTGCCTCCCAAGTGCTGGGATTAAAGGCGTGCGCAACCATCGCCTGGCTACTCTCACTTTCTTTACCCCAGTATTTTAGGTATGCTTTTTTGTTTTCTAGGGTACTACTGATGGTTTTAATTAGCATTTAATTAGATTTTAATTAGCTCAGAATTCTCAAATGGAGTGCCATTAGTATTTGAAATAGGACACTGTATCTATGGCAGATATGTAAACAGGACATTTTGTCCCTGGGCTCTAAATGCTAGTAACCTGTGCCAATCATTATAACTGAGTTTGCCTCTGCATATTTCAAAATGATACTTCTTATAGTTAAGAAATACCACCTTAATTATTTTTATCTATTTTACAAAGCTTACTTGTTCTATATTTTATTATTACTGAATCTGATGATATTCTTGTTGAACAACCATGTTCTGTGTCTATATGCGTGTTTAGACAATATTTTGTGTAGCCCAGGCTGGCCTTTAACTCACTGAGTAGCGAAAGATAATTTTGAACTCCTGATTATCCTGCCATTGTCTTCCAAGTATTAGGGTTATGAATATGTACAACCATATTGACTACTAACATATTCATATGTATTAATAGTAATTTGATATTCCAGCCCACCAAAAAAAGTTAACCTATTGAACATTATTATAGATACATATGATCAATAAAGTAATGGTGGCTGATTTAATTCCTTACCAACCCCAAGAAATTGATTTTATGTTGATGACAATATTCCCATATTCATCTATGAGCATAAAGTAAGAATATAAACTATTGGGGCTGATGATGTAGCTCATGAGGCTCCTGGGTTCAGTCCCCAGCACTGCATAAACCAGTGTAGTGGCCCAAGCCTATAATCCCAGCACTTATGAGGTGGAGGCAAGAGAATCAGAAGTTCAAGATTATCCTTAAGCACATAGTGAGTTCAAGGCCAACCTGAACTACATAAAATGGTATGTGTATGTATATATATGTGTGTGTGTGTGGTATTGGATTTGCAAATTGTTTTCTTTGTAGTTAAAAATTATCCTGTCTGATACGTCCTTTTTTTTTTTTGTCTTTTCTTTTGATATATTTTATTTTTCTAATTGAAAATAGATTTTTTCCATAGAGTATATTCTGATCACTGTTTCCCCTTCTTTATCTTAATTTTACAGTCATTAACTACACAAATAAGTTTCCATTTATTTGACTGTGACTTTCATACACTAGTAAAAATTAGTGGAAAAGATTACTTATTTCATATATGAAGGATACTTTTTACTTCCCTCACATGCAACTGTTTGGATGATGTACTTATGATTGACTTCACTATAGTAATTTTTAAAGCTTTGTTTTATTCCATGTACTTGCTAGCTAGAGCCCTGCTTACAATATGAAAATTAGTTTTTTTTAAAAAAATGTTGTATAAAGAATTATCTGTAGTGCTTACAGAATGTATTTATTGAGACATATTTACAAATTGTGCTTCCTACTCCTTGATTTATCCTTGAAAAGAAAGAGGAGCTTTCAGACCCTTCAGGAGTGAGGGGGCCAAGTGACCATGTATGTTTATGTTGTGAAAAATCCAGTGGTCAGTGGTGTATTAATTACCTACATGTGTTTCCATAATTGACCTCTTTATTTTTATATTTAAAGAAATACTCTATAAAGTACAACCCTGGATATGTGTTGGCCGGTCGCCTTGGAGTGAGTGGATACCTTGTTTCAAGGTTTACAGGAAGTATTTTTATTGGAAGAGGATCTAGGAGAAAGTAAGTTTGTGTTAGGGATATTTGCTTAAAAATGGCAGAAAAATAAAATGATAAAGATTAAATGTTTACGATCTTGGTATTATTTTTCTCAAATTAGTGGCTGTGGACTAAGTTGCCCATAAATTACTCCATTGGTGATGCTTTATATGAACAGCTAATGTTTTAAATGCTTTCAAAGACAGTTTGTATTTTTAGCAGCTAACCTTGAAAAAAGGTATCAGAGGGTGTGTGTGAGCCTCAGTAATATATTTCTGTGAATTCTGTTATTTTCCTTTTTTCAAATTACATAATTTATTTATATGCTTTTGTTACTTGGATTTTAAAACCTGTCCTGTAGTTTTTAAAATTACTACTAGTTAGTAGTACCATGCAAACGAAAGTGTAGAACAATCAGAACTGAGCTTTTCTAAAAGTTGAGAATAGTTGTTGGGGTTGGTGATATAGCAAAGTGGTGTACTGCTTGTCTAGCATACACAGGGTTTAATCTCTAGCACTGTTTTGTTTTTTGTTTTTTTTTTTTTTTAAAAAAAAGCAGAACTTTTTATTTTTGAACAAATTTTAAAACACTTGTGTGTATATGTGGTTTAAACTTAGCCCTCATGGAGATCATAAAGCAAATGTGGGTTTAAATCTCAAATTCAACAAGAAGAACGAGGAAGTCCCGGGATATACAAAGAAAGTCGGAAGTGAGTGGATGTACTCCTCGGCAGCGGAGCAGCTTCTTGCAGAGTACATAGAAAGGTGAGTGCCCAGTGAGGGTTTCTCCCCAGCCTCTCGGCTCAGGCAGGCACTGCTTATTTTGCCTGGCTCATAACCCGTTTGAAAATAAAAATATGTATCAGTATCTAGGCATGGTGACATACACCTCTAACCCCAGTGCAAGGGAGGTAAATGTAGAAGGGTCGGGATTTGGAGCCCATTCTTACTTATGTAGTGTGTTTAAGGCCAGCCTGGCTATGTGAGTCCCTGTTTTAAAAAAAAAAAAAAAAAAATGCACATTAATAATCCCATAGGAAATGTGTTAAAATTTTTACTAGTAAATGTTAATTAACTGGATTACTTAGAAGGAGTTATAGTTAATATACTTACTTCTGATTTGCAACTTAATGGTCTTTCTACTATTGCACAGTTTCTGTCCACCTTGTCGTTGAGTATCCCTGTATTGGTTTCACAGAGCTCTCATAATAAAGCACCACAAACTAGCTGGTTTCACCAACGTGAACTTAATTTTCTCACAGTTCTAATAACCAGAATCAGGGTGTCAATACGATTATAGTCCCCTAGCTCTCTTACTTTTCTGTAACTTTATGCATTACTTGGCTTATAGATTGATCATTCCAATCCTCTATCTTCAAGTGACAGTGTCTTTGCCTAAGTTTTCCCGTGTCTGTCTTCATTTCTCCTTTTTGCAGTGGTACCAATCATTCAGTTAGAGCCCTCTCTAATAGTTAGAACCCCATTTCCAAATAAAGTCATATTTCATATCTATTTTTAAATATTGTTTTAAATTTACTATTAGTGCATTGTGTACATGCACAACAGAGTGCACATATACACACTTAGGGAGGTGTGTGTCCCACCATGTGGGTGGGAATGTCTGAAGACAACCTTGTTGAGGGAGTTCCCACCTACCTTTTCATGGTTCCCAGAGTTTAACTGATGTTGTCAGGCTTACATCATCAGGAAACAAATACCTTTATACACTGAGCCATCTTCCTGGCTCAACACTGTGTCTTTTAAAGGAAACGGGGAATCATTGAGTTAGTTCCATATTGACATATGAAAATTTAGCTTGTTTCTGTACTCGTTTCCATATTTCCTTAAAAGGTTATTTCAGACTTCTTTTTCTTGACTTTGAGATTTAAGAACTCCTGCCTAGCATGTTCAAGGTTCTGGGTTTGGTCTGCTGTACTACAAAAAGTAAAGTTTTTATTTTTCTAGTTGTCACATACCCATGGATTTCCAACTGAAAGAGTTCTCTGTGAGTTTCAGCTCTTCCTCATTCTCTCAGTTCCCTACAGGCACGAACATATTTCATACAGTTCTTATTACAATTATGGGTTAAATTTCTAAGGTTTACATGATTATAATATTCACAGCTAGACCATATCATGTATTAATAATTACATTTTCTTCTCTGTCCACATTTTTATTTTCACTGTTCTTTTCATTTGATTACGACTTCTACATATTTATATTAACTAAGCTGAGAATTCTGCCATACAGATTAGGGGTTGTCTTAGTTCCATCTCCACATCAACTTAAACTGGTGACTCTGAGCTTATCGCTTAGCTCTCCGTCCAAAGACACTGTCTCTATGTCCCCATTGCAAATTCTTTCATTTTTCTGGTTCCCATCTCTTGATCTTTATATCTCCATGTAACTTGTACATTTAACCCCAGTAGCCTCTAGGGTTGGGGGGCTTTGTGTCTGCAAATACTCTTTTTCTTTCTCCTACATTTAATTGTGGCTTGTCTGTGTAGAGTCCTAGATGGAAGATTATTTTCACTCAGGACTTTGAAACCATGCTCCATTCTTTTCTTTTGTTCTTTATTGCCTTTCATAAAACCTATGAGTCCTTGTCTGAATCTTTGTATTGTGATCTATCTGCTTTTTCTAAAGATACTATTGTTTCATATTATTTTGTGTGTGAGAGTGTCTTATCTGCATGTGCCTGTACACTACTTGTGTGCCTAGTACCCACGGAGGGTCAGAAGAGGGATCCCCTGGAACTATCTGGAGTTACAGATAGGTGTGAGTCACCATTTGGGTGCTGGACACTGAACCCTGGTACTCTATAATAACAGTCAGTGCTCTTATCCTATAAGCCATCTCCATCCTTTGGAGACCTGTTTTCCTTTTCTGGACTCTTTCTACCCGTCAGTTCTGTTGACTGTGATGATACATGTTTTGGCACCGATATTGTCTCCATCTCTTCTCTTTGTTAACCCCTAGAACTGATAATGCTTACACTCTGGGAGACTGCCTTAAGATACCTTTTTTTCAGTTCTTTCTCTGTGGAACTCCTGTATTGATCCTTTTGTCTCTTTGTTGTCTTCTTCTAATCCTTTTCCATATTGTGTTACCCTAGGAGACATCCTCAATTTTACCTCGTTTTTGGTTGGGTGGGTGGTTGGTCAGTTAGTTAGTTGGTTTTGTTTTGTGTTGTTGTTTTCTTCTTAAGGACAAGATCTCTTGCCCCTCCCACCAGGCTGGCCTCAAACTCAAAAGGAGTACAGACTAGCCTGAAACTTGTAATCCTCCTGCCTCAGCCTCCTGAGTACTAGCATTATAGGCATGCATCAGCAATCATTCATCATATATGTTCATATAGAAGGGGGATCTTTTTTTTTTTTTTAATGTGTCTGCATATAGTACATGTTTGTGTGTACCTGCAGAGGCCAGAAGAAAGCATCAGATCCGCTGGAGCTGGAATTAGAGACAGTTGTGAACCACTGAAAAGTCTTATTATTTCCATTTTCTCAAAATTATTTTTTCTCTCTGTTTGATTTATTGCATCTTTTATGTTAGATATTTTTTTTCCTCCACTTTCTAGTGCTTCTTGGTGTGGTCTGTATTTAATTAACAAGGATTACATAAAGCCTATTGGGAATTTAGTGCATTTGGGTTCGGCTTATCACATGGGACGTTACTATTTCTAAAAACGACCTTCTAATATCATTACCCTGTATGCATGTCTTCTAACTGGCTAATTTTTCCTAGAGAGGTATCTTCTAGCCTTTTCCTTGCATGATGGATGTAAGGAACAAAACTGACTGCTAGTATTCTGGAAATTAACCAGGTAAAATGGGTTTTGTTGTCCCATGGATTCTGTGATTACTTCCCACTCACCCCAGATCTTTCTTAGGCTGAAGGATCTTTTCCCCTGGTAGAGGCAATGCTGCTAGCAGCCCTCCACCTGCAAACTCTTCTGGAATTTTGTAGATAAAGAGAACTACCTCACCTAGAGTCATGTTCCCTTTCCACAATAGTGCTTGGTGTAGGAGATATAAAAGCCAAAGCAGTCTGCCTACGCTGTCCAGGGCAAATGTGAAGGTCTCTCCTAGTTTGAGACCTTTGTGGGACTGGCCAGGAAACTCACTGAGACCAACCCAGCACAGCATCTTCCTGTTTCCGTTGTCAAGTTCTGCTTATTTCCTTTTCCCTTCCTTCAAGTGTTGATTTCACAAGTCTCCAAGTCTCCTCACCAAGTTTCTGCATGTCTATCTTCTCAGAGTCTGCTTCCTAGAGATGTGATGCTCCTGACATGCTGTATAGTATCTGTATGTGCATGAACTCCACTACAGTACAGCACCTATCCTTTGCCCCTTGCACTATCCCTACCCACTACAGCTCTATGTCTCTGGTATAACCAAAGCTAGGGTCTTTCTTGGCTGACCTGTCTAAAATATAGCTATAGGTATTAATGCAGGGCTATTCCAACTGCTTGCTACATACATTTTCAGTGTAAATGCTATTAAATATGCCTGAAGCCTGTAACTCCTTAGTGTTTACAGATTCAAAAAAAAACTAGACTTTTTATTTACCTTATTTTCTTTTTAGTTATATAAGTTTATTGTGTATAGCTAAAGAGCAGTCCACAAGTGAAGGACTGAACTGGGAGTAAGAAACTCCCAGTACAGCTTATGAAACCCTAGGCAGAAGTGTTGTGACCTTTTTGTGATTGGCAGCTGCTCTTTCATCTGGTGACTTGCCCTATTTGTTTATTCTTCTTATTTCTGTCCATCAATTCATGTCATCATTCCAGTGTCTAATTTCTAAAAGTTTGTTCCCCAATCAAAGGACATTACGTATCCCATTTCTCTTAATTTTTTTATTTTGGTCTGTGTCCAGTTTTCTACTTTATTGTTATTTTAATGAATTGGGGAAAAACCAAAGATGTGTTTATTCTGCTTGGATGCTGAGAGTTCTACATGATTCAAAAAGAAATATAATTTTGAAGAATATCAGAAGAAATTTGTAAACTTTTAATTTGCTACATTATGAAATGTTCCAGCTTTGTTACAAAAATTAGAAAATTAACTTTTAAAACTTATTTATTATTGTAGCACAGTTATTATTCCAGGACTGAGGGAGCTGGAACAGGAAGTTACCCTGGGTTACATAGGAACCCTGTCTTAAAAAGGGGGGAGGAAATTAATGCACAAATACTATTTTCATGCATCTAATCCCTCATGTTTTAATCAAAGAAGAATCAGAGTCATAATTGAATTTTTAAGTAATTGAACCATTTCTCTCTTAGCCAATAGGAATTTTCATAGAGCTATAGGAATACTCTATCAAACCTTTCAGTCTCATTCCTTACTAATACTACCCCTTAATAATAACTATAATAATCCTCAGTATATTCCACATGTCCCCATTAAAATCTAAAAACCACTTAATAGGAAGTTTATGTGAAGATAATTGCATATTTTAAAGCAATGTTTTTGTTGTTGTTGTTTACTAGAGCACCAGAACTGTTTAGTTATATAGCCAAAAACAGCCAAGAGGATGTGTTCTATGAAGATGATATCTGGCCTGGAGAAAATGAGAATGGGTAAGCAAGATTTGTGGTACTTATTGCCCCATAGTTCAATTCCAGGTTTCCATTTTGGAGGTTCAGCTAATGTTACTTTTTAAAAATATTGTTTCATTTTTGCTTTAAATTTTTTAAATCTGATAATTTACAGTGCCCTTAAAGTTTTTTAAAATCAAATCCTTAGTTAAACCCTCAGAAAGTTTTAATCAGTGTGAAAAAAAAAATGCTACTGTTTTTACTGCAGTGCTGAGAAAGTTCAAGAAATTATTACTTGGCTAAAAGGACATCCTGTGAGCACTCTATCCCGTTCCTCTTGTGATTTACACATTCTGGATGCAGCCATTGTTGAAAAAATAGAGGAAGAAGTTGAGAAGTGCAAGGTACTAACTTTGTGTAACCATGGTTACTGATGAGAGCTGAAGTTAAAATGGGCACCATGTTATCATTTTTCTATGTTTCGGCCAACTCATATATGTACTTAATGATTCTCATTAATACTGAATAATCCTGTAGCATTTCCAGCAACCATTAGGAAATTTAAACCAGTATGTGTGAATATACCTCACTGTGCCAAAACTATAAATTTTAAAATTTGTTTCTTTGTAAGATTTTTTGTCTTATAGTTCTAGTCACATTAGAAAGTTTGTGGATGAGAATAATGATGATTTTTCTCTTGTTTACTATTGTAATTCCATTCTTTAAAGGCACAGTTGGGAGCCAGTGAGATGGCTCAGTTGGCACAGTGCCTGATGACGTGAAGTGAGTCCCTGGGTGCATATGGTGGAAGGGGAGAACCAGCTCCCCTAAAGTTATCCTATGACCTCCACATTGAGTGCATGGTACATGCACTCACACCCAGGCACATGCACACACAGGTATACACACACACACACACACACACACACACACTCACACATCTCTTGTTTTTCTACTCTGCTATTTCAAAGCAACACACTTACATGGTTGACTTAACCTGTGTGGTCTTTTTTAAATAAATGGTACAATAGAAGTAGATTGTTTTATTGATATTTTTTTAAACTTTAATTTCTCCTGATTTGCCTTTTTCTTAAGGATACCTTAGTAACACACTTTCTTTTTTAAATTAATAGCAAAATCAGATAAGACTTGTGCTTAAGAGGCATTCCTGACCCATTAGACTCAAGGTTCTTTTCCAATATTTTAATTTTTTCCTGCCTTCATTTCATCACTGGTAAATTGGTAATAAAATAATGTCTACCTCATAAACTCTGATCATCAGTAAGATCAGCTGGGATAGAACATGTTCTTCTCAGGACTGGGAATGTGGTCTTCCTAGAATACACAAAGCCCTGATCTTATCCCAGCACCACATCAAATCAAGTTTGGTGGTGCATGCCCGTATTCTCAGCACTCTAGAAGTAAAGGCAAGAGAGCCAGAGTGAGTTCCAGGACAGCCAGGGCTACACATAGAAAGCCCTTTACAAAAAACAAACAAACAAACAAATTAGCCTATCTATGTTGGCGGTAGTGGCACACATCTTTAATCCCAGCACTCAAGAAACACATCTCTGAGTCAAGGACAGATGGTCTACAGAGTGAATTCTAGGATAGCCAGGACTACACAGAGAATTTTTTTACAAAGTCTGCTCACAGTACACAGCTGCTATGAATGCTGGTGGTAGCAGTGTTTGGATTCCCATGGAATATACTCAGACACTGTGGTAATAGGCACAGAAACCACAACTACATGACTTTTCCACTTAGAAGAAAAATTAATAGACTCACAGCAGTGTTTTACTTTGTTTTCAATACTGTGAATTAGGCAAGGTCATTGCCACTGAGATAACACCATCAGCCTTAAGAGCTCAGTTATTCAGAGTAGGGACTTGAGAGGTGGTTCCATGGTTAAGAGCACTTGATGCTCTTGGAGAGGATCTGGGTTTAGTTCCCAGCATCCACACAGTGTCTCAAAACCATCTGTACCTTCAGTTCCAGAGGATCCACCTCCCCATTCTGCCTTCTGCAGACACTGCAGGCAAACATCTGTACACACTTAAAATAAAAACAGGCTCCAAAGCAATACAGAGAAACCCTGCCTTAAAAAAAAAAAAACAAACAAATAAACAAATAAAATATTTTAAAACTTTTTTCAGGTCAGTGAATTCATTTGGATATAAAAGATTCTGTGACACGCCATCTGTGACCCCATAACTTAGGAGTCTGTCATAGGATTGTACTAGTCTGAGGCCAACTTTGTCTGTATTAGTGAGTTCCAGGACAGACAGGGCTAGAGTAAAACTCTGTCTCAATAATAAAAACAAAGGCTAGGAAGATAGTTCACTATATAGGTTTACTTGCTGTGCAAGCCTGAGGGCCTGAGTCCAGAAGCCCTATACTCCTATAGAAGGTAACCCCAGCATTACATGGGGCCACAGAGAGGGTTAGGAGGCAGACAGGCTTTCTGGAGTATGCTAGTCTCATTGGGGGGTGGTAGTTAGAAAGGTAACCACAGGCTTCAGGTTCATCAATAAGACCCTGTCTCAAAGTCTAAAACAGAGCATGCTAGAGGAGGGCATCTGATATCCTCCGGCCTCCGCATGTGTGTCTGCAGGCACATACACTCTCACATACACATTCATTTATATATTCATACACAACACAAAAGTATTCTACCCATTTTTTTCTTTATCTTGCAAACCTAAATACATGTGCAAAATTATAGTTTATTACCACATATAAGTAAGATGAGAATTTAAGGCATATTTATGTGTGAAAGGAGTATAATTGGGGTTTTAGTGTATTATTACAATAATGAGAAAAGAAGAAAAACCTAAATACAACATTTTGAAAAAGACTTCTTTGTAATGCAGAGCCATCATTCAGTGAATGTATAGTGGCTTTTAAACTAGGATATACTTCAGTAGTAGAGCACTTGCCTACATGTCTAAGATTTGGATTAGATCACACACAGCACACACAGTGAGCTTTCTTATTAGACAGTAGTTCTCATACTGGAAGAACATTTTTAAGCATTCTGGGTTCCGTCAAGAGCAATGGTTCTTAAACTTTAAGGTGCAAATAAACCACCATGGAATCCTGGTAAGAACTGGTTCTGAAAAGCCAGGTGTGGTGGTACCACCTATAATCCCAGCATTTGGGAGGCAGCAGCTACAGGAGGACTGCCATAATTGTAAGTAAGCCCAGCTTGTTCTTAGCAAGTTCCAGGCCAGCCTTGGCTCAATAGCAAGATCCTATTGAAAGGAAAAGAAATAAGCCAGGTCTGTTGGGTTCTCACATGCAGAGGATCGCCTATGCAAAGCCTCAGAACAATGCCTAGTTTCCTGAGCCCTGAGCCGGTGAGAGGCTGCATTGTACTCCATCTGCAGTTCTGACTGAGCCATAAAGGACGATGTGAGAAATTACACTCTAAGGGAAGTGACATTTGCTTACATGTAACTATCCTTGGCCGAGAACGTTTATTATTTATTTTTCTGTGTCTCTTAGAAATGTTTTTATTCATTTATTTTTAAATTCAAAAATTATTAATTTATTTTAAATTAATTTTAAAATAAAATTTTAAAACAGGATTACATAGATACATGATATATTTAGAAAGAATATTTAATATATTTTTTTCTGTATGAAATAGTTTAGTTTTGACTATAAGTTGTCCCAATTATAAATAAAACTAAACTTTTAGAAGATGCCTATAAACTTGCCTGCAAGAGGTGTGGCTGTCGAATCTAGGTTCAGGAGTATGTCAAAGAGAACATGGCTGAGAAGTAAAATGCACTGTGTACATAGAAATAGGAATGTGTGTGACTGGGGACTAGCAAAGAAACAGACGGAGTACTCACAATTCTATAGCCCAAATCAACCTCTTTTTTTTTTTTTTATATGTTTTGTAACAAGTTTTTACCTGTGTACATTTCCCAAGCTCTGCTTCCCAACCTCCTCATGGCCAGGTGTGACCACAAAAATGTAGTTTTGCTCAGAAACCTGGGAGCAGAGCAGTTACAGATAGCTCCCAGAATGGTTCCCTGAGAGGCCCCGCACTCTGTTTAACTTACTCTTCTAGCAAAAGTTTTTCATCTTTACTCTTTTCCCTCCTGCCTGAAAGACTGAGAAATGGTGGCTTTGTTAGTCTGTCTTGTAACCTTGGGTTTCACAGGGTTGGAAAGAAAAGACTTTATTTCACAGTGATTTTACCTAGGAGTCAAATCCTTTTCTCCCTTCCCCCTTACCTCTCAATGTTTGGGGGATGGAGTATTATTGATTGGTTGGTTGGGTATTTGTTGTTGTTGTTTGTTTGTTTGTTTGTTTTTGGTTTATATTTTCTTTTAAAACAACAATAAATTGTTTCAGCAAAACCAAAAAGCAACCACTTGGTTCTGAGTCATTTAGTCTAAGGCTATGACTTGAGTATACACTCACACACCCCAGATAAGGTTTTTATAGATAAATACTTCATACTTTTTTTCTCTTTAATATAAATCTTCCTTAGCATGATGACTGGTGCCTGTAATCCCAGCACTCAGAGGGCTGAGGCAGGGCAATCATCATTAATTTGAGGATACCTGGCTTATGGAATGAAACCTTATCTCAAAAAAAAAAAAAAAAAAAACATTTGTTGAATATTCTTTATAATTCTTTTAGAAAAAAAAATGCATTATAGAAGCATAATCTTCTGGGCTTGAGAGATGGCTCAGAGGTTAAAAGCACTGGTTGCTCTTCCAGAGGTCCTGGGTTCAATTCCCAGCATCTACATGGTAGCTCACAATCATCTGTAATGAGATCTGGTGCCCTCTTCTGGCCTGCAAGCAGAACTCTGTATATAAAATAATTAAATGCATCTTTAAAATACATATGCATAATCTTCCACATTAAAAATAAGTCTGTTACGTTTTAACATAGTAGCTTGTTTCTTGGCTTGGGCAGAGTCACACATGAGATGTAAAACAGCAAGTAGAGTGTTTGCGTAGCATCACTAAGGGCCAACACTGGGCAGAGGACACTGCCCAAAGCTGCTCACCTACTCATGCTGGGAAGAGTAAGCTAGTATCCCCTTCTCACTACTACTACACTTGAGTAGTCTAAAACAATCCGCAGTATACTTCTAACTTTGGATTTTTCTGTTGTATACTTCAAAACAGTGTACCGGGGCCAGTGAGATAGCTCAATGGGCTTACCACCAAGTCCAGTGACCTGAGTTTTGATCCCCAGGACTCACATAAGAGAACAGGACTGACTCCTCCAAGTTGTCCTCATATTTCTATTTCTAGGCCATGACACATACGTAAATGTGCACACACACACACACACACACACACACACACACACACAACATATAAATAAACTTAATTTAAATATTTTACTTTTAAAACTTATAAATAAGAATTTAGGGCCATGGCATATACCTTTAATGCCAACATTTGGGAGGAAGAGACAAGTAGATGTCTCTGAGTTCAAGGCCAGCCTGGTTTACATAGCAGGTTCCAGCTCAACCAGGTCTACATTATGAGACCCTACTTCAAAAAAAAATTAGGGTCAGCAAGATGGCTTATCAGGTAAAAGTCCTTTGCCACCCAATGATCAGAGTGTGATCCCTGGGCTCTTCGTAAAGGTAAAAGGGAGAACCAACTCCACACATAATAACTAATATAACAAGGCTTAAGAATTTAAGCTGTATTCATCTCATAAATTTGTATTTCATTCCTGCAGGTGCAAAACTTCAAGTATTCTTAAAATTAATACCTTTACTTGGCTTTATGAAATTTATAGATGTTAGAACTGGTAAATGGTTTTGTAATTTTCATTTGAATTTTTTTCTTACTCAGCAAAGAAAGAATAATAAGAAAGTGCGAGTGACAGTGAAGCCTCATCTGCTGTACAGAGTAAGTATCTGTAGCGGGATTCAAAGTTGCTGTTTCTACCCTGGAAAGTGTATAGGAAACAAGAATTGTCTCAAGCCTGCATGGTGGCATGCCTGTAATCCCAACAATCAGGAGAAGGAGTTAGAAGGCTGCTGGTTCTTGTAGATGGCTGAGGCTGGAGAAGTTTGCACTTAGCCTGACCTATATAATAAGACCATGCCTCCACAGACAGACAGGAGGGTTCCAGTGTATGGAAGAGGCTCTTTCCTTAGAATGCATGCTCTCTTCTTTTCAGCCTTTGGAGCAGCAGCATGGAGTCATCCCTGACCGGGATGCCGAGTTCCGTCTGTTTGATCGTGTTGTAAATGTGAGAGAGAACTTCTCAGTGCCAGTCGGCCTCCGAGGCACTGTCATCGGAATTAAAGGGGGTAAGACTTCAGTACTTGATGCCTTCGACTGCATTCACATTGTGAAGTAGAACATAGTGTTGTGTGTTGTGTGCATCTAAGCAGAAAATAAATCAGAGAAAGGACTAAATCTGTTTATGTTTGCAGTGTTTTTATTCTTTTGATTGTACTTTGCAGGGAAAATTCTCTTTTTTCTGCTTTACACAACATCTGAGAAGTAGATGACTGGGGGGAAGTTAAGAACACCTGAAATTAAACAAGCCTTAGAGGGTGTACTCACATTTTTATAAAACTAAAAGGAAATTTTCATCACATCTTATGCTTTTAACTAATCTTACTCATAGTTTTACCTCAATTTACATTATAATCTATAGTTTGAATAATCCTGATAATCTAGAAAACTCTCAAAATAAACTCTATGCTATTTACAGTGAAAAGATTTTAGATACTTGTGCATATTAATTTGACTTTTATGAGTACAAATAGATTATACCCAGGTGTGGTGGTCTACACTTGCAATCACAATACTAGGGAAGCTGAAGCAGTAGGATTACCACAAGTCCAAGGCTAACCTTGGATACATGGAGAATTCCAGGCCAGTCTAGGCTACCAAGTGAGACTTTGTCTGAAAAAATAAGAAAATGGGAATAAGCAGATAGTCTGTAAGTGCTTGCAGCTAAAACTCGGGTATCGTAGGGTTTCTATTGCTGTGATGAACTCTATGAGGGGATGTGTGTTTGCTCACTTGAGTGCCCCACTGTGTGTGTGTAGGTCAGAGGATAATTTGCAAGACTCATTTTCTCTTTCTACCGTTTGAGTCCTGGAGATTGTACTCAGGTCATTTCACCAGCTATAAGTTCTTAAAATGAGAATACACACCATCTGACTCAGTCCATTCCTATCCTAGATAACAATTCAGGAGAAAATAAGACTTGAATTTACACCAAGCCTTGTATGATAATCAAAAATTAGAAAAAATCCAAAACTTGCCAGTAAGTGAATGAATACACTGGATGCTATTCACTGTATAATGAAATGCTTCTCAACAATAAAAAAAAAAAGAAAGAAAAGAAAATGATACATTCAAAATGGATGGCTCTTAATTGTGCTGAAAGAAGCCAGACCAAAGAGAATATAAGCTACATAATCTTATTTAAATAAAATTTTAGATATATGCACTAGTCTATGACAGTATTTTAGTAGTTTTCTGATTAATAAGGTATGTATTACAAAATGACACAATAATTTAAGAATAACTGTCTTATGTATTGCTTCTTTAATTACATATGGTAAAATGTATTATATTACATAGTTTAGATGTGTATAGTGAACTTGCAAAACACTGTTACACATTACTTCAGATATGTCCACTGATAGTAAAAGTTTAAAGCTGTAGATAGGAAACTAAACTGCTAAGATAAAAGCTGTGGTTGCCTTTTAGAGAATAAGGACATGATGGTCTTCTAAGGCATTTGTGTTGTTTCTTGCTTTAGATGACTGTGTGTTGTTATGTCATTCTTCATACTTAAAATGATTTTTGCAAACTTTTAAAATAAAGCAAATGATTCTGGGCACTCTTAAACCTTACTGCTAGCATCTCATTGTATGGTTATTGGTCTGACACCCTCTCTTCATCTTCAACAGCTAGTAGAGAAGCTGATGTCCTATTTGAAGTATTATTTGATGAGGAATTTCCTGGAGGCTTAACAATAAGGTTTGTATTTACAAATATTAATTGTACCTTGTGAATAGTCCATGCAAGATATCCCTGATATTGTATTTCTTTTAAATGTGGTTGGCCACAATTTGACATCATAGTTGCTCCTGATGTTATAACAGTCAGTGACAGACCTGTTTACCCTCTGGAGTTTTCATTTTCCAAAGGAGATTCAGCAACTGACTATATTGTTTAATTAAAACTTGACAAGTATATGAATAGTGAGGTTAACTGAGCTAAGAGGAAAGAATAGAGTGAAAAGTACTCAGGTTAGAACATGCAACAAAGAACATTTTATGGTTAAATAACTTGAGGAATAGAGCCAGCTGAATTCATGTAAGTCTTGTTGTCTAATGGTGCTTAGCCAGAGCATAGTGGCTTGAGGAGTGAATGGCAATCCGATAATGGAGACAGGAAATTTGACTCTGAAGAAGAAAAACAATCATTGGAAGTTACCACGTTTAGATTAGTTTTTTGGTTTGGTTTGGTTTTTTTTGGTTTGGTTTGGTTTGTTTTTTTGTTTTTGAGACAGAGTTTCTCTGTAGATTTTGGAACCTGTCCTAGAACTCCCTCTGTAGATCAGGCTGGCTTTAAACTCACAGAGATTCACCTGTTGTGCCTCCCCAGTGCTGGTTTTAAAGGTGCAGTCAGACCACCACCGCCCAGCAGCAGTTACTATGTTTAAAGCAGTGGAGTTGAGTCATTTGTATTTAAAAACAAATGAAGTTTGATGTCATTTTGAGGAAGTTCTAATACAAAGTTTAAGTTCACAAATTACAAAGTTTAAAGTTACAGGAGAGACTAGTTAGGATGAGCTGTCTCACTTAGACTTTGTATTAAAGATTACTAGAATATTGAAAGGAAGAAATTGGATCCTTTCCCAGCTTTTCTTTCTAAAATGTCAGTGCAAAGCTGACATGAACTTAATTTTCTTTGCATCTGTGTTTTGGTTAATGAGCAATTATAATTTTAAAACTACTTTTAATTTAAAATCTTGTCTCTACTGAGAGGTTTCTACAAGATGCCATGATACAGCTAGATGATACAGCAGGTATAGGTGATTGCTGCACAAGCCTGGCAATGGGTCCTATCCCCAGGACACAATTGAAGGTGAGGAAAGGAAAGGACCGATTGCATAAGTTATCCTCTGACCTTGTGCCCATGGCACACTCAATAATACAAAACTTTTATTACTTGAAACTTAGATATGCTTCTTCCTGTAAGGCCTTTCCATTTGTGCTCTTCAAATGTGGCAACAGAATTTGGATCTCTTATTTAGTTGTTTGGTTATAACTCCCATTCGCACAATAGCCGCATGTGTATTTAATTTATGTGTTACATGACTTTTTGTTTTCTCTTATGTGTGTTTGTTTTGAGACACGGTCTTGATCAGATTTGGTCTTAAACCCTAGATCTTCCTTCCTCTACATTCCAAATGCAGGAATGATAGACAGCCATGTGCCAGAACACTGTCAAAATGCACCTGTATGTTTTAGGTTTGGGTTTTGTTTTCTTTTTCATTGTTTTAATTTCTTTGACAAAAGGCAGACTAGTTTCCAATTTGAAATGTAGCAGGGCTGGCTTTGTATACCAGCCGCTGATACAGGCATGCACCATCAGGCCTGGCTTAGTGGTGGTGGTGTTTTATTGGTATCTTTTTCTCCTAGTCCTAGTTAAGGGCATCTGATAGAGAGCTGTTTGAAAGATTACTACATGTGAGTACTCTTATAATGCAGAATCGGTAGTAAGTTCTCATGAAAACACATATTTTATAGCAACCTGAAACTCATAAAAGAACTCTACTTTTTTCGATGTCCTTCAATAAAAGAAGATAGTATTATGAAAGAAGAAAAGTACTAGGTAATAGAATTGAAACAGTAACAAGAGACTCTTCCCCCCTCCACCCTCCTTTTTCAAGTACAAGGATCCAACCCTGACCTACATTTCCAATATTTTTTGGGGGGGGGTGTCCTCCACATTTTTTGAGGCAAGGTCTTACTCTGTAATACAGGTGGCCTTGAACTACCTATGTATCTGAGGATGATTTTGAACCCATGATCTTCCTATTCCTACCTGTCAACTTCTAGCATTATAGGCAAGTACAACCAGACCCACCACTAAACTAACATTTTTTAAGATTTATTTATTAATTATGTATACAGTGTTCTGCTTGCATGTACACTGCACATCATAAAAGAGCAGCAGATCTCATTACAGATAGTTGTGAGCTACCATATGGTTGCTGGGAATTGAACTCAGAACCTCTGGAAAAACAGCCAGTGATCTTAACCGCTGAGCCATCTCTCCAGCCCTAAACTAACTTTTTAATTGTAGGTGCTCACCTGGTAGGGGTTACCGACTGCCAACAAGTGCCTTGGTGAACCTTTCTCATGGGAGTCGATCTGAAACCGGAAATCAGAAGTTGACAGCCATTGTGAAACCACAACCAGCCATGAATTACTCCAGCTCAAACTCATCAGTTTCATCTGGGCACTTGGGAGGCCTCAACCATTCTCCCCAGTCACTTTTTGTCCCTACTCAAGTAAGGTTCTTCTTTATTTCTCCCACTCTCTTTGCAAATCAAAAATCATAGAGAACTCCTAAGTAAAACTTCATTTGACTGAGTTTTCTTTATTTTTTTATTTAAAAAAAATGGTACAGAGCCTGATGTAAAGATAAACACCTTTTGTTTGTTTATTATTTATTTATTTATTTATTTATTTTTGCTTTGTTCTGAGACAGGGTTTCTCTGTGTAGCCCTAGCTTCCTGGAAATTACACTGTACACTAGTCTGGTCTCGAACTCAGAGATCCTGCTGCCTCCTCTTTCTGAGTACTGGGATTAAAGGCATGTGCCACCACTGCCTTGCTAGATAAATACACCTTTAATTCCAGCACTTGGAAGGATGAAGTAGGTTGCTATCCTGACCACATATGCTGTGTTCCTGGTCAGCTAAATACTGAGGTCCTATATCAATGACAAAATGAATACTCTTGGTACTATTAGTAGTATCCTACCTCTGTTATAAAATGACAGTTATAGCAAAGAAGAAATATTTAAACAACAAGCTCCAGAATATTCTTGTTTTCTCTTAATACATTTATTTTGTAATTGATACTTGTTTTAGTTAGGGTTTCTATTGCTGTGATAAAATACCATGACCAAAAGCAACTTGGGGAGGAAAAGATTTATTTCGCTTATAGTTCCATGTCTCAATCCATCATGAAGGGAAGTCAACAGGAAATGACACGGGGCTGGAACCTGGAGGTTTAGAGGCTATGTCTAGCTTAGTTTGCTTGCTTGATTTCTTTCTTTCTTTTGTTTAATTTTTGTTTGTTTGTTTTGTTTTGTGGGTTTTTTGGGTTTTCAAGACAGGGTTTCTCTATGTAGCCTTGGCTGTCCTGGAACTCACTCTGTAGACCAGCTCACAGAGATGTCCCTGCCTCTGCCTCTGCCTCTGCCTTTGTCTCCAGAGCTTTGGGATTAAAAGTGTGTGCCACCGCCAACTGGCTCAGTTTGCTTTCTTATAGCATTCTGGATCACCAGTCCAAGGGTGGTACTGCACATAGTAACCTGGGCCCTCCCACGTCAGTCATCATTGTCAAACAGGAAAGTGTACTATAGGCTTGTCTCCAGGGGTTTTCCCAATTGAGAACCCCTCTTCCCTGATGACTCCATCTTTTGCATTGACATAAAACTGACTAGCACAACACTTAAATTTGTTATATAATCTAAATGCCCTTTGATACCTGTTATGAATGCCACTAAATTTGAGCCATAATAGGAAGATGATTATGTCATATTCATAAATAACACTTAGATGTGTGACACAGACCTATAGTCCTAGTACTCGGAAGTTGGAGGCATGGGGCTCGGGCATTGAGGTCATTCTCTACTACCTGAGATTGAGGCCCTCCTGTGCAAACCTAACAAGAGGCAAGTTTTACATTCCTGCCAAGCGTTTCATGATCATGTCTTTCATCTTTCTGAGCATAAAAATGAGGTTGTTGTCTGTGGAAACAGTTTTAATTCCAAATAGGCTTTGCCATATTTTTTAACACAATGCCATGTATCATTTATCATTGCAAAACTGATATATGTTCATATAAAGTATTTTGGGAAAAAAAACCAGATAATTAGATGTAAAGAAATGCAAACAAGATTCTAATTGCACAAGTAACCACAATTGAGTTTTTCTTCTTTGATGGGTTGGTTGGTTGGTTGGTTGGTTGGTTGGTTGGTTGGTTGGTTGGTTGGTTTTGAACTGGGTCGCACTATGCAGCTATGGCTGGCCTGAAACTTGTTTTATATATAGACTGGATCAGTGCTGAGTGTAAAGGCAAGCACCACTTCCACTGGCCCAGTGTTAAGTTTTGATGCATGTTCTGCATGTTCTTTCTAATCTTGATCTTCATGAAACCATTTACCTACTCTAGATAGTTTTAAATTTTATTAGATTATTTCTGTGTAAGGTGTAGATTTGTTTGTTTTTAGGCAGGTTCTTATTGGGTAGCCCAGCCTGGCCTGGAATTTGTGTTCTTGACAACACCTCCTAATTTCTGGAATTCTAAGTGTGTATCACTAGGTCAGCAAAGGTGAAGGTCGTCAATAAAGTCTCTAGGTATAATATTGAGTAAGTTAATAGGTTAACACATTAGAAAACAAAAAATAAATCTGTTGGTGGGTATATTTTTATTATCTTTTGAAGGGAAGTTTGAAACAGGGTCGCCCATAAGCCCAAGTTGGCTTCAGACTTGTTACATAGCTGAGACTGACCTCAAATTCACAATCTTCCCACCTCCACCTGTATGTATCATCTTTATAGTATGGTTGGCTTGGAGCATTGAGAACATATGTTTATGAAGACTAGTTACATTCCAATACAGTGCTTTAGCAGTCACTGCACTCAGCTCTAAAGCAGGGAAACTGGGAAGTTCAAATAGTGAAAGCTAAGTATCCTGTTTATCACACAATAATTTTAATAAAAAGTTTTATTTTAATATCATATTTTTATAAATTTTTGTTTATTAGGTACCCACAAAAGGTGATGATGAATTTTGCAACATTTGGCAATCTCTACAAGGATCTGGAAAAATTCAACCCCTTCAGCCAACGGTACAAGAAAAGGTTAGCATTCTTTGATAGTTAAAGAGTTTTTCTTTCCATTTGCAATGATATATTTCTCTCTAAATTTCATGACAGTTTCAATCATGAGTTTTCATAAATCTTTTTAGGCATACATAAACTTGGGCCAGTAAGTGGGGATATAGTCAGTTTTGGCATAATTTTTATTTCTTCACAAAACTGTAATAATTACATTTTGAATTTAATGAAGGCCGTAGTGGCATTCATTAACTTACATTTTCCTACTTGAATATACAGTGTTATGCTAGTCGTGAGCAAACATTAAGAGAGATTACAAAGAGTTATGAGATTGTAGGCAGTGTTACAGAGCTTCCTTATTTTCCGTGAGTTTCCCCCTGGCACTTTGAAACAAGACAAAAGCAATACCTAGAGAACAAAGAATCAGGCTGAAAAATGAAAAAAAACCGAGGCACTGGGAAATTGGCTTGGTTGACAAAGTGCTTGCTATGAAATCATGAAGGCCTTAATTAACCCTCAGTCACATGAAAAAGCTAGGTGCAGGGCACCAGTAACTATGTTTAATCCCAGTGCTGCAGAGCCAGATATAGGAGGGTCCCTGAGGCTTACTGGTCAACCAATTCAGCTGAATCAGTGAACTCAGGTTCAACAAAAGACCCAAGTGGTGAGTAAAACACCTAGTGCACACACACATGAACCAGAACACATTCATGTACACACACACACATACACACACACAAACTGTACATACATACACACAAAATCTACCATTCATAGTGTTATATGCCTGTTACCCCAACACTCAAGCTAAAGAGACGGTAAAATCACTTCCATGGGGTATTTGAGGTTAACCTAGGCTGCTCTGAAACCTTATCACAAATTAAAAAGTTGAAAATAGAAACAGAAAAATCCATTAGCCTGAGAAAATTGCTCAGTGGGTGTGGTGTTTTGAATAAGAGTGACCTCCAGAAGCTCATATATTTGAATGTTCAGTCACCAGCCAGTGGAACTCCCTGATAGGATTAGAAGGAAATAGAGATGTGGCCTTGTTGGAGGAAGTGTGTCACTAAGGATGAGCTTTGAAGTTTTCAAAAGCCCACACCTGTCCCTGTGTTTTTTATATTTCTCTCTCTCAACCTGTGGATCAAGATACAGCTCTTGGTTACTGCTCCAGCACCATGATCCCTGCCATGATAGTAATGAACTAAACCTCTGAAACTATAAGCAAGCACCAATTAAAGATGCTTTTAAGAGTTGCCTTGGTCATGCTAAGGGGGGAGCTAATGCCCCCTTCTGGCCTGGTCAGGCATGACACATGTGGCAAATATTTATATACATACATAAATAAACAAAAATAATATTTTTTTTAAATAAAGAAAGGAAGAATTGGAAGTGACATATATAGGTGATTTTTACAGGCATTTTAAGCTACTGACCTCTGTCTCTGCCTCCCAAGTGCTGGGATTATAGGTGTCACTATGCTGTGCTCTAAAAGGAAGTGTTAGCATGTTGTACACAGTAGCATATACTTGTAGTCCCAACTACTGTCTGCATCTCAGGAAGCTAAGACAGAAGAATCACTTAACCCAGGAGTCAGGAGTTCAAGACCAGCCTACATAACACAGCTTCATAAAAGGAATGAGTGGGTGGGTAAGTGAGAGAAAACATTTCCGATTCTTGTGTGTACCTTCTTTACTAACTCTTGCTTTTCCAGCATTTAACTAGGAAACAATTCCACTGAAGTAAACAGGTTTTCTTTTCCCTTTTGCCTTATTACCTGACTAATGACTTTGACTCTTTCCTGTCTGTTAAGTATAAATAATTATAATCTCTGGTTCTGGCCTCTCAATCAAGTATTTAATCCAGTATTGCCAGCCTGTATGGATACTCCACTGTCACGTCAACCTCAAGATGTCCCAAAATTAACCCCATCTAAAGCCTTTCCTCTTAATCCTAGCACCATTGTTGCCCAGATAGTTGATCTAAAAAGCTTGGAATCAAGAACATTTGTCCCATAGATATGAGTGAGTCCCTGTCTGTCCTCCTTCTGACCACACGGGCTTTCTTCTGCTACTTTGGTAAGCTGTCACACCTAAAAGAACTTTTTAATTGTCTTCTTTCTGTTTCCTAAATCCTTGAACAGCTCAGTTCCTTCAGTTAGACTTGAGAATTTTCCACAGGCCTCACCTATGCGCTAGTCTATGTTCCGCCATATGTTATCTCTTTCACTTAGAGTTCTCTATATATAAAAGTTCCTAATCTTGCTGAGAGATCCTTTCACCTGTATTGGCCTCAAGGCATAATTGGGTAAGGGTTCTTCTGGGTCCAAAATCACTTTATGCCCTGTAGCAGAAGATTGTAGTAAGTACTGAACCTCAAGTTCTGGAATTCAGGTTTCATAATACAAGTTTCATAATACAAGTTTTGGAATTCATGTTTCATAATACAAGTTGGACTTGGTGATCACACATATATGGGAAAGGCATTGGAGACTGCTGATATCTTTACCAGCCCTAAAAATGTGTCGCTCTAATAATTTTGAATGCATTAGGTTCCCTGTTCAGTACCATTGGATTCCAGCGTGAGTCCTCCCACTCGAAAGGTCTTTTGTGATCTACAACTGATGTGGAACACAGGTAGGGACTTATTAAATAACTGGCCAAAAAACAATGGCATAGAACTTGGCTTTTAAAAGTGTATCTGTGACTTCATTGCAGTACACATAACATGTGATGTGACAGTCCTTGTGGGGCCATTCAAGATAAAAAAAAAAAAAAAAAAAAAAAAATGTCCCCTACTGGATGTATAGAAAGATCTATATCTAGGATACATGGACAAGCCCCTAAGAAAACCCAGGCTCCAGAGGCCTGACTCTGTCTTGAGAGTCACTGGTGCTTTGCTGTAGCAAGCCTGTCATTGTTGAGTCTCTTCTCTGTCTTTCTTTGAATTCTTTTTCTAAGACCAGAAACCTATGGGGACTCTAGTCCAAGAACCATGCTAATTCACATAAAATATGCCCAATTCTTGGATAAAATAATGTTTTCAGATAGCACTCTTTACTCTCCATTTTCCACAAATGATTCCTATTTGGGCTTATGTGTTCTTTTTGTTCTGTCTACTCGGAATATGCTTTCTTCCTTTTACTGCTAATTCCTTCTAGATCTGGCTCAAGCCTGTTCTTTCCTTGAGATATTGTTTCATAATCTGTATTTAATTTCTGTTATCAGATACAACTTATTTCAGTGGAATACGGCCATGTTTTGTCTATCTCCTATATATTCCAAGAATTGTAAGCTACCTAAATCAACACTTTTAAACTCATGAAGTATTAAGAACCTGAACTTAGTCAGGCGTAGTGGCACACGCCTTTAATCCCAGCACTCAGGAGGCAGAGATAGGCTGATATAAGTTCTAGGCCAGCCTGATCTACGTAGCAAGTTCCAGGGCAGCCAAAGCTACACAGAGAAACCCAGTCTCAAAAAACCAAGAAGAGGAGGAGAGAGAAGCTGAGCTTAAGCAAATTCTAGACAACTCATCAAGAGTTTTTAAAAAGTCCAGGCATTCTTTAGCAATATATAACAGTGTGCCCAACACAAATGTCTTTACGGAGACATCGAACAGAAGAACCCAAAGAGGGTGCCTCACAGTTAAGAGTGGTGGATACTCCTAATTGCAAAGACTCAAGTTTGGTTCTCAGAGACCATGTCAGGCAGCTCACAACCACCATACACATGCACATACACATATAAATAGGGTTGTTTTTTTTTTAATTAAAAAATGACCCAAAAGACTATTTACTACTATAATACTTGCTTCCCATTTAAAATATATTTGTTTTTCAAAGTATTTTAAACTTTAATTTTGGAGTTTGAGCTCAAATGTCAGTAATTCTTCAGTGAAATTATCACTGTGGACTTCAGTTTATGTATATGTAGAACAAAATAAAAATATGTCATAACATTATTCTATGGTAGCATTACTGTACTGGTACTCAGATAATAAAAGCAAAATACATTTAACATGCCTGGAAGTAACAGGCACATATTTGTTCATATCTATTTATTGGTCCTTATGTTTTCATTCCCTTTCTTAGACCCAAACCCCTCAGAAAGTACTACTGTTCCCAAAAGCTCTACCCGCCTTAGTGCTGTGATGGTAGAATCTCATGCCGTGTGACTAGTAATGAGTAAAGAGCCATGGCTGATCCTCTATGTGTGAGCTCACTAGGTTTTTTTCCCCAACTCCACCCTATATCACAAGTGTTTTGTGGGGCAAGTGCTTGATAGGATATGATGTGCTTTTGTATCCAATGTGAATTTCTATGTGCTCAGAATTGAAAATAAGTAAGACTTGCCAAGAGCAAAATGATGAAAATTACTTTGTACTAAAGCTTCTCTGCTTTAGTACTTTTACTTCCTCTTACAGATTCAGCTATAGCAAGTCGTTTCTTTTTGCCCTCTGGCTTTCTTTTCCTTTCAAAAAACAAAGGATCTTAAGATTAGAGAGTTGGCTCGATGAGTAAAGAGAGTGCTTGGACATGAATTTGGATTCCCAGAACTCAAGTAAAAGTCAGGCATAATGTCACATGTCTGTAGCCACAACTCTAGGTGGGTGTGAAGACAGGCAGATCCTGTGGGTTTGCTGGGTTTGCTGGCCAGTCAAGTCTAGCTGAAATGGTGAACTCCAGGTTTAGTGAGAGACCTTGTCAAGAAATTAGGTGGAGAAGTGATTGAGGGTGTAAGCTCACGCACACGCACACAACACACACACACACACACACACACACACAACACATGAAAAATGATCTTGTTAAATGTTTATGGGAAACATGGGAAAAATAAGCTATTTGCTATTGTGTTTATTTATAAAGGGTCTTAATTATTAGAGCTTTGTGATTAATCTTGCTACAAGATGTGTTTCATTTGGCAGTATAAATATTAATTTCAAATCAGCTATTGGGGAAGGAACATAAAAAAGAATGTAAATGGATTAATATCCTTAACTTTCATAAAATGCAAGAAAAATGTTTAATCTGAAAATGTTTTAATGAAAAACCTTTAACATTAATGACTCAAGAGAATCAGTCGGGTGAATCCACATGTCCCTCCTGTAACCCTTGTTCTTCTGCTACACCAACTCACTCCTTATTCCCACTTACACTAAAAGTGGGTCTGTTTGAAAGCAAATCTAGAGAAATTTTTAGTCAAGTTTCTAGGGGCTGAAGAGTTGACTCATCAGTTAAGAACACTTACATTCTTGCAGAGGACCTAGGTTTGGTTGCCATTGTCCAAGTGGTGGCTCACAACATCTGTTACTCCAGTTCCAGAGGATCTGATGCATTCTTCTGACCTCCTTAACCACTAGGCACATGCAGGCAGAACTCCATACTCTTAAAATAAAGGAAATCTTAAAAAGAGATTTAGAGAAGTTTCTATTATGAAGAAACATTCAAAGATTAGCACCTCCTTTTGTTTCTGTATTTGTTAACTTGAAGCAAAGTTATATTGAATTATTTCTATTGAAAAGAGAACTTAGTGAATTTATCTTGCTTTCTAACACATAAAGGAATCCTGATTTGGTGGCCATTAGATTAATGATTCTTAATTCCAGGGTGATTTAGGGATAGTTTTTAAAATTCTATATAGTTTTCTGTGTTTTTCTAATAAACTATAATTTTTATTAAATTTAAAATTTTTGACGTTATAGTATTATGGTTTTGTTTAATTGATTTCTGAGAATTTTACCTTTCAGGTTGCAGTTCTACCTCAAGAAATAAGTCAAGTAACTCAACCACATAAATCTGGCTTTAATGACAGCAGTGTTAAAATTCAGCAAAGAAAACATGACCCCCACCGAAAATGTAAGTTTTAAGGTAGAAAAGTGTTGATGTGCTATCTGCTTTGTTGTTTGTTTGTTTGTTTGTTTGTTTGTTGAGCAACTTCGTTGAAATATAACTCATACTTTAAAATAAATTCATCAGGCAAGTGAGGTAGTTCAGGCCTGGCAACTTGAGTTCAATCCCCATCACACCCATGGTGGAAAGAGAAAAACAGCTCCCAGAGTTATCTTCTGATCTACATGAGTGCCATGGCATGCACATGCCCACACAAACAAACACACAGAGACAGAATAACAAAATACAATCATTTTATAAAGTCTGCAGTAATGAGGAAGGGGTAGGTTATTAATGCATTTGGAGGTAGATACCTAGTTGTTGCAGCACAGTTGCCAAAAAGACTATTCTTTCCACCATTGCATTATCTAGGTACCTGTATTAAAAATCAGCTGACTATATGTCTTTGTGGTGGTTGTGGGTTCTCATTTCCAACCCATTAATCTGTACACATCTATACAAACAGCATGCTGTCTTCCTTACTGTAGCTTTCTTGTAGAAATCAGTTTTGAGTTCCCCAGCTTTGTTTGCCTTTTTCAAGATGCTTTCGTTTATTCTGGGTCTTTGCATTTCCATATAGATTTTCCACAATCTTATCTATTTCTTCAAACACCATGCCTGGAATTTTCAGAGATCACATGGGTGAATACAGTGTCTTACACTTTCCTGCCTGTGAACACAAATGCCTTTCCATTTATTTATTATTTTTACTTTCTTCCATTAATGTGTTATCATTTACAGTCAGAAACCTTAGGCTTTTTCTTTTGTTAAATGTATTCCTCTATTATTCTTTTTGATCCTGTTATTGATGAAGCTATTTTTGTTTTGTTTCTGGTTTTGTTTTTGTTTTCAAGACAAGGTGTAGCCCTGGCTGTCTTGGAACTCTCTAGACCCAGGCTGATCTTGAACTCACAGATATCCATCTGCCTTTGCCTCCTGAGTTCTGGGATTAAAAGTATGTGCCACCACCACTTGGCCATACATTAATTTTTGTTATTTTAAAAAAAGAGCAGACATTCTTGCCTAACCTCAACAAAAGCTTCTAGTCTTGTGTGTCTTCATGTTTTCATTTTCTTCCTTTTCTGTCTTCCTTATTTCCTTCCCTTTTTTATTCAGCCTTCTTTGTCCTGCTGCTGTCTTCATGCTCTTCCCTTGGTATCTCCTTCCCTCCCTTTCTCCTCACCTGCTATTGCTGTTGGTTGTAGTGATAATGTTTTCATTATTGTTGTTTGACACAGAAACTCCCAAAGTCCTGACTGGCTGGGACCTCAGTAGTATGTCTGAGGATAACTTTGAGCTGTTGATCCTCTTGCTCCCACTACCTAAATCACAGGCATGTGTCACCATGCCCAGTATTTTATTCTTTCCTTTCCACACTGGCTTAATAAACAGCTCAGCGGTAAAGAGTAAAAAATGAGTTGTAAAACAACTGAACAACCTAGTGTATCTAATACAATAGAAGATTACACGCTAACTGCTATCCTTTTCCTATCTTCATCTCCTTCATCTCTATATCCTTTCATTCCCTAAATCTTCCAAAGGTCATCTCTCAATTTCTTATTTCCCCTATTGTCTCTTAGCTTCCCCTTAACAGGAATGGTAGAAATTGCTTTTTATGGGCATGATGGTGAACAATCCCAGCACTATAGGTGGTAAGTTCAAGGCCAGCCTTGGGCTATATAGTGATTTCCAGGCCAACCTAAGATACACAGTAAGACCTTGTCTCAAAATAAAGTGATTAGGAGCTAGGGAGATACTCCAGTTAGTAATGTGTCCTTATGCACAGGCATGAGGAACTGAATTCACATTCTTAGAATACATACTGAAACCAGGCACCAAGTCTGCTATCTGTAATTCCAGCACTGAGGGGAGCTAAGGGGGCAGACAGGCAGACCCTTGGAATTCATTGGCCTACCATTCTAGCTGGATGGGAAAACTGCAGATTCAGTGAGAAGCCCTATGCAGAAAAATAAAGTGGGAATTGATTAAAAAGAAACCCTTTGTTTACATCTGGCCTGTGTGTGTGTGTGTGTGTGTGTGTGTGTGTGTGTGTGTCTGTGTGTACATATATGTACATATATATATATATATATATATAATGCATACATACACACAAACACACCATAAACTCAAAAAAATGGTTATTTGTTTTGGTTTTGCTTTTTGTTTTTTGAGACAGGGTTTCTCTGTGTATCCCTGACTATCCTAGACCAGGCTGGCTTCAAACTCTGAGGTCCTCCTCCCTCTGCCTCCCAGTGCTGGGATTAAAGGTATGCACCACCGACGCCTTGCTTCAAAAATAAAATTTTTGAGAATTTTCTTATTTGTCTCTAACTTTTACCTAGCCAATAGTGTATTGCTCATAATTTAATCTTACAAAATTATAATTCTGATCAGATTACTACCTGCTCAGAACCTTTCTGTGATCGCTTTCCCATTGCATACAACTTAATTCTATATATGACTCACCTGTCTCTTTAGCTCACTATTACTCCTTAACCTCCTGCAGAACTAACCCATTTAGAATTGCATAAGTACAGTCCTTTCTGCTTCCATATCTTTTCTCGAATCTCTTTTTTATTTTTTATTTTTTTGCCTAGGATTCCAAGCCTCTCTTCCTTTGCGCTTGGAGAACCTAGCAGTCCTCAAGGCCCAAGTCAGATGCCGCCTTCCTTTCTCTTCTGATTATCTGCAATTATCTTTCTCTGTCTCACCTGGATTATAAGTTTCTTCAGTTCATGCATCCTCTCATTTGGGGCTGTGGTCAGTGGAAGAGCACTTGCCTGGCATGCATCAGCACCTAGGTTTGATCTCCAGCATTGACAACATGTGGGGGAGGGGGGCACAGACACAGGAGGAAACTATGTATCTTCTTGAAATACTTTAAACACTGTTTTGCTGTGGTAAATACTTGATGAATTTAACTGGTGGTTAGTGAACTCATTTGCGTCCCAAAATTTCTGTTTTCTTGTCTCCAGTTAAGGAAGACTATAAGAGTCCTAAAGCTGAGTGCCAGACACAAAAATTGTCCAATAAACAGGTAATTTTTCTTTAAATAAAATTGTTAAAAGCTGGATGCTCTTATGCACTTGGCTGTTGTATAGCAACTAAGTGAATTTTGTAGCCCTTTCAACAATCTGTATAACAAAAGCTATTGTCACAGTCACTTGGACAGTTACACAGCAGTAGTCTAGAGTTCAGAGTAGAGATATCTGTCATCCTCATTTTACCACTTAAGAGTTAGGTGTTCTTGAGCAAATCTTAACAGCCTCAAGTTCTGTATCTTTAAGATGGAAATAAACTATTGGTCCCGTACTGTGAAATATTCAGGAGTGCCTATTTGTATATCCAATGGTAGCAATATTTTAAATGTCAAATTGTATAAAGTTAGAATGGGGGAGCTGAGCTCATACATTTTATTTTGTTTTACAAAGTCTCTACTGTTTAGTAAAGAATATGTACACTGTTAAGAATCAAAGATTATGTATATATTTTTGCATGTGTATCATGCTTTACTATACATTTTTTGAGTGGGTCTCTTAGGTTGGGAACAAAACTCAATGATGAATGTTTCTCTACTATGTGGAAGGCCCTGGTTCAGTTTCTACCATTTAAAAAAAAAAAAAAAAAAGTGGACAGGCTTGGTAGCAAATGCTGATTTTTAGACGTCTCTCGCAGCACAAGTTGACCTCTTAACTTACTATGTAAGTAGCTAAGGCTAGCCTTGAACTCATGGTCCTTCTGCCTCTATCTTCAAAAGAGTGCTGAGATTAAAAGTTTGTGCTGCTACACCCAGCCAAAATAATGGTTTTAATAGTAAAGTAAAATACATAAGTTTGAGAGAAACAACAGTACTGAAATTCAGTCAGGATCTGGTAAGTGTCTGTGTCCTCTAAGGGCTTTCTTACTGGCCATTAGTTAGAGGCTCCTGTCTTACATTCTGACGCCTTGTTAGAGAGAGCTCGCTGTTTTCTTCCTCCTTTTAGGACTGCTAACCCCTTTGTGAGAATGCCACCTCACAAAGCTGATTATCTCCTGATTGAGCTTGGGGAGCACAAACACACAGTCCACGTCAGTGGTTATTGTCCATATTGAAGATAGACATGAATCTAAATCTTATTCACAGTCTAATGAAAATAAAGATAATTTCCCCCATTCAAGTTAATAGCCTCCCCTCTCCCTTTTTCTTGTGTCATTAAAAGAAAGCAGTATTTGGAGCTGGAGAGTTGGCTCACTAGTTAAGAGCACTGCTTGCTCTTCCACGGGACCTGGGTTCAATTCCCACCACCCACACAGCAGCTCACACAAACAGTGGTGTGCTGGCATACATGCAGGTAAAACACACACAAAAATGAATAAATCTCTAGAGGGAAAATGCAGTACTAAATACTTTACTCAGTTTATTTAGAAAACTATTAAAATAGCAACTACAAGTTCACTTGCACAAAATCTTACTCTTTCTTCTCTTGCTCAGACTTCTGGTGGGTCTACCAGATGTAATATTAAACTATTGAAAAGAAATGACAGCCCAGGAACCTCAGAGACCCAGAAGGTTGTGACTGCTTACCCAAATGCTGTTGATAAGGTAAGTAAATAAAATGCTTTATTTGGTGTCTCTTCCCAAACTTTTACATCTAGGAAACGGATTGAGTTAAAGTTCTATTTTTAGAGTAAAGTCTAGCTTTTTACTACTTGATTCTTCTATCTTATTCATAAATACTTACTCTTTTAGCCTCACTCTGGAATTGAGAACTTTTTAGCGTCCTTGAATATCTCTAAACAAAGTGAAGTAAATTCACCTCATCACGGAGAGCCTCCAGATGAGGAGCATCTGTCCCCACAGTCGTTTGCTATGGTTAGTATATTCAGCTTCTTTAGATGCCATGCATGCCTACCCCATGAGTCTGCTCAAACCCTGTCTCATGTTGGATGGTATCTTGTATCACTTTTGGTTTGGTTTGGCTTTTTGGTTTTTTGAGACAGGGTTTCTCAGTGTAACAGCTCTAACTGTCCTAGAACTCACAGAGATTCACCTGGCTCTTCCTCCTGAGTGCTGGGTTAAAGGCGTAGCCACCAACACCTGGCTCTTGCATTACCATCGTCAGCAAACATCATTACCAGGATGCTTCCAACAATTTAGCCACCCCTTTATGCTTTGTGTTTTTTGTAAGGTTTAATTTTTGTTTTTCCATTAGGCCATAGATCCCTGCTTTTTAAACATGGCTGTTGACTGGGATAAATGTTAAATAGGATAAATATTATCTGTGCACCATCTATTTGTCTTAGATGAATTTAGTTAGCATCTTAATTTAACTCTTCAAAAGCAAGAACACAGACTGGGCAGATAGACCAATAGTAGAGCCCCTGTGTAGCATGTATAAGGACAACACCACAAAAGAAAAAATAACCTCAGAAAACCAAGAAGAAAACGGAATAACCTACATGGGCCTAATATTTACTTTCTTCTCACCCCCACATCTACCTATGAATCATTTTCTAAAAAGAAAGGAACGCGGATGCTTAAAGAAATTCTAAAAATCGATAGCCCTGACACAGCAGACAGTAAGAATGATGGGAAACAATTTGATAATGAAGTTACAGCTTCTTCCAATAGAAGAGATGAGCATGGACTGTTATCACATCCTGAACAAAATAAGAAGCTGGGTGAGTTAACAGTACAGTTGCTAATAGTGAATATTATTTCCAAAAGTTTGCTTCCTTTGGTTTCTTCCAAATAATTGATTATGTTTGTCTGCCTGCCTGTCTGTTTGGTGTGTGTTTATGTGGAGAGCACACATATGCAGATCAGAGAACAACTTGGAGGATTCAGTTCTCTGCTTCCCTTGTGTGTGTTGCAGAGATTGACTGGGGTCATCAGGCTTGACAGCGAGCATCTTTCCTCATTGAGCCATCTCACCACCCCCATTTGTTCTTTTTAAAGTAGGGGGCTGGAGAGGTGGCTCAGCAGTTAAGAACACTTGCCACATATTTACATCGGCCAGAGTTCACCGAAATAGCACTCATATAACAAGCCAGGTAGCCCATAAACACCTATTATTCCAGCTACTAGGAAAATAAGATTGCTGGGTCTTGCTTGCTTTCAGCCTATCCAAGAAAACCAAGTCCCAGGTTCAAGAAGAGCCCCTGCCTCCTTTTTTTGGGGTGGGGGGGAACGAGGGGAGACAGAATCTCATTTTGTCTCCCAGACTGGACTCAAACTGGTGGCAGTCCATCTGCCTCAAGGTCATAGGTGCAAGCCACCATGCCAGCCTGTCATGTTTTAACCATTTAGCAGTTTTGTGTTTGATTTACTATAAACCTGTAATAACTGATATCTTGGTCACACTTTTCTATTGCTGTGACAAGATCCCATGACCAAGGCAGCTTCTATAAAAGAATTTAATTGTGGGCTTGTTTTACAGTTTCAGAAGTTTAGTACATCATCATCATGGTCACATGCATGGCTCTAAAGCAGTGGCTGACAGAGAGGAACTGAGCCTGCTAAGCAGGGGCTTTGAAACCTCAGAGCCCACCTCCAGTGGCAAGGCCACCCCTCTGAATTTTTCTAATCCTATCAAACAGCTCTCCACCCTGGTGACTAAAAATTCAAATATATGAGTCTATGGGAGCCATTCTTACTCAAACCACCAAAACTAGATAGTTCAAGACCATTTTAATTAATACAGTTATCCCCTTTTCTCTCCTGACAGCATGCTTTATGAACAAGCCCCGAGGTACCAACGAATACCAAAGTGCTCCGTCTGTGGAGAGTGTGTGTTGGCCTGGCCATCTCCCTCCTGTGTCCACACCAGTAACTGAACTTGCTCGAATTTGTTCCCTTGTTGGAATGCCACAACCAGATTTTTCTTTTCTAAGAACAACACAGGTATAGTGTGCTGCTATTTGATGTCTACATGGATATAAACCTTTACCTGAGAAGTGGCTGAAAAATCTTTAGCTAGAAAAAAATACAATAGTGTGAAGGTTGTTTGTTTTATTTGTGTGATTGTGAAGTTTTTTGTGTGTAGTTTGAGGAGTTATTTTTCAGCAGCACTAGGAATTGAACTCAAGGCCCCATATACACATACTGTACCAACAGAATATATAAGATCACTACTAAAGCTCAAAGACAGTAATGGATTTTCTGTGCGCACCCCCCCCCCCCATCTATAATGTTTCTCTGCCAAGGCAGTAAACCAGATCAAGCCTAGTTGAAAAACAAAACAGGTATATTGAGCAAAGCAACTTCCAGGCAGGTTCTCCAATCCCAGAGATCAAGGCCAGAGAAGTCACATCCCCAAACTAAAGCAGGGAGCGTTTAGGTTGTAGGCAGGGCCTGGTGATGTGTCCTACACTAGCTGGGTTTGTGCCCAGCTAATGTAGTCAAAAGCTGAGTGCTTAGGCAGGAATTTGGGTCCCTGGCAACTTCAGCAGAAGCAGCTGCAAGAGACACCAAGAATGCAGAACTAGGCTTTTTGGTGCCTTCCCTTGGGGATGGGTAAGGGTTTGGAGATGGAGAAAGGGAGAGAGGGAGAGAGGGGAGGGAGGGAAGGAGAAAGGGGAGAGAGTTTTCCAGACCATACAGAAGTGAGCTGGAGACTCTGACCAAATCAGAACCTCTGAGTTTCTCACACTCGGGCAGTTATATTACCAAATGCTGCTTCAGGGTGGTAGGAAACTTAAGTGTGCCAGCTGTTCTAACAGTGGCCAGTGTTTCATACTGTGTATCATGAAGTCTTTGTCACGATTTTCATCTCTGCAGTAGTGGGGAGTTTTTCATAAGCAGTTCTGGGGTTTGGTTTGGGTTTTTTTCTGCTTTTCATAACAGGATTTCTGTGTAATGCCCTGGCTGTCCTGGAACTTGCGCTGTAGACCAGGCTGTAGACCAGGATGTACCACCACAGTCCAGTTGTTGTTACTGTTGTTTTTAATTTGAAACTTTGTTAGCAAAAGGTTAAAAAAAAAAAAAAAAAAGGCTTAGTTTGCCAATTCTTAGTATAGAGAAGAAAAGCATTGCTAGTCTTCATTTTCATTGAAATACTTGATGCTTAGTCTGTTTTGATGGCTTGTTCTTTTATTGTTTTAAACTTGTTTACCATGTAGTCAGGTTGGTCTCTAACTCCTAAATTCAAACAATCCTGTCTTCCCCTTCAGCCTTACAAAGAGCTCTAGAGAACTTCTATCATGTAAATGTTAAAAGGTAAGGCTCTGAGCTGAGCAACACTCAGGAGGCAGAGGCAAGCACATCTCTGAGTTCAAGGCTAGCCTGGTCTACATGGAGTTCCAGGACAGCCAGAACTACATAGACCCTAGATTTTATTTTTTAAGGAAAGAAAGATGAGGTACATCTCTAAAAAGTTTTATGAAAACCTAAAAGTGAAATGAGACTAGTCTTCTTTGATGAGACAAAGCTTTAGGAGAACAAGTTGGCTCCTAGACAGATAATCTTTTTTTTTTTAATATGATAAATTTTTTATTATTATTTTTTCTTATCGATTCCAGTTCCCCCTCCCTCCCATGCCCCCATCCCCTCCCCATTCCACAGGGAGGGTGATGCCTTCCAGGGAGGATCATCTAAATCTATCAAGTCATTTGGAGTAGGGACTAGGCCCTCCTTCCTGTCTCTAGGCTAAGGGAGTATCCCTTCATGGGGAATGTGCTCCCAAAGTCCTTTTGTGCAGCAGGGATACATCCTGGTTCCACTGTCAGAGGTCCCTTAGACTGCCCAGGCCTTCTGAGACCCATGTTCAGGGGATCTGAGTTGGTGCAGTGCTGGATTACCAGCTATCAGTCTGGGGGGTCCATGAGCTCCCCCTTGTTCAGGTCAGCTGTCTCTGTGGGTTTAAAAACATTATCTGCTGGACAGATAATCTTATGGACATCTATGTTTGTTTGTTTGTTTGTTTGTTTGTTTGTTTGTTTGTTTGTTTTAGACAATGACAGTTTGCCAGGTAAAATTGTCTAATGGTTTGCTGGTCCATGGGCCACAGTGCCACTCTGAAAATGAAGCCAAGGAGAGAGCTGCACTTTTTGCTTTACAACAATTGGTAAGAATCATTCATGGGTTTTCTACTAAGTTTTTAAGATTAATTTATTTGTGTGTATGTGTGTGGGAGTGCACCCAGGGAGACGAGAAGAAGGGGGAGTCAGATCCCCTGCATCTGGAGTTACTGGTGTTTGGGAGCTGCCCTACATGCATGCTGGGATCAAACTTCTATCCTCAGGGAGAGCAGCAAGTGCTCTTAAACGCTAAATCTCTCCAGCCAGCCAGTTTTTGGTTTTTTTCCTTTGTAAATTTTTTGTGTGTGGGTTTCACATCATGCATCCTGATCAAATTCATCTCTCATCCATCCCCTTCATATTCACCCTCTGTTTTTGCCATCTCCTCCCCCCCCAAAAAAAAACAATTTTTAAAGAACGAGCATAAGAAATAATTTTTAAAAAGTCTCAGCATGGAAGCTGTAGTTTGACACAGTAATCACTGACTATACCCTTTAGTCCGTATATTTAGTCCGTATATCTTTATTTCTAAGTATTCATTGCAATGAGTCATTGGTCTGGTTTGAGACCTCTGGCTTCTGCTACACCCTTGATACTTTACCCTCACTGAGACTCCTCTTGGATATCTTGTAGCTACCTTGTGTCATGGAGATGCTGCAGGTTTGGATCTACATGCCCAGCCCCTACACATACTTCAGCAGCTCATAGATGAGGTGGATGTTGGGATGAGCCAACTCATAGCCCTGGGTCTGGTATGGGTGGCACCTGGGTTGGTCGCCTGCCAGCTTTGCCTCATTGACACCATCAGAGCAAGCTCCCCAGCATTGCCCCAGGTAGCTCACTCAGTATGGCAGGCAACAAGGAGCAGGCCAGTTCTCCCACCCTTACACCTCCAGGGCCAGCTCTACCGTTTAGTTCAGGCAAGGTGTGGGGTCCGCTCTCCTCCTCTCATGCGCTGTGGGTGGGCTCACCTGCACTTATGCTAACAGGGCTAGCTCTACTGTGTTGCCCAAGTGAGGTACAGGCCTGATCTCCCACTCTCTCATAACCTCAGGGCCATCTCTCTCAGCTGCCAAAGCCATCTGTTAGACTTTTAATTAGTGTCTACAGAAATGTCTTGTAATTTTTAAATGCTTCCACAGGGCTCCTTTGGTGTGAATTATCCTTTGCCTCCACCAGTATTTCCCAATTATCCCCCTGCTGTACCATCCGGAACCGTTCCTCCCATTTTCCCCCAACCTACTGGTAAGATATTTTGCTTTTCTAAGTACTGTCCTGGAGTTATTATTTTCTCTAAATTCTTTTTAAAAAAAACTTTGTTGGGGTTTGGGGGGTTGTTTTGTTTTTAATTACATTTAGTATATGTACACATACATCTATGTGTCCCATTTTTTGGTGTTTTGGGGTTCAATTTCTTTTGAGTCAGTGCTTCATGTATCCTAGACCAACTTTGAATTTCCAATTTCTCCTCCTCTGTCTCCTGGGTGGTGGGTACTGAGATTATGGTGAACCCACCACCCGAGTTGAAAACTATCACTAAACATCAAAAAAGTTTATAACTTGCGGTTACCTTTTCTTTCTGCCTGAAGTCTATTAAATAAAATAATAAGGAGTTTTGAAAACAAAACCTATGGAGGTAAATAGAAGAAATATCAGCAGACTAGAAATTTGGAAAGTTTACAGGGAATAAAACATTGAAGTAGTCAGTTTAGAGAGCAGGGTTAAATTGCAAACCATAGTCCCTGCAGTGGAAGTTACAAACTCCTCACCCTCCTCACTGACCACATTTGCCTGGCATATGCAAAGCCCTGGGCTTAATCTCTAGCTCTGCAGAGCTAGCAAAATAAAACCAAGATTGTGTGAAAAAAGAAGAATTGAAAAATGATTTGTGGTTATGTGTTACTTTCTGTTTCTGTGATAAAGCATCCTGACCAAAAAAGTAACCTATAATAGGAAGGGCTTATTTTGGTTTACTGTTCCAGAGGAGAGGCCCTAATGGGAGGGCAAGCTTGCAGCCAGAGGATGACCTGTTTAACTTCAGGCACGAAAGGAAGAACACAACTGGGAATGGAGCAAGGCTATATACGCTGAAAGCCTGCCCCAGTAATGTACTTTCTCCAGCAAGACTGCACCTCCTAAAGATTCCAGAAGTCCCCAAATAGCACCACCAGCCAGAGAACAGAGGTTCAAACATCTGAGCCTATGAGGCACATTTCTCATTTTAAATTGCCACATTCTAGCCTCTATAGGCTCATGCCCATCTCATAACACAAAATGCATTTAATCTAACCCTGAAAGTCCCAGTAGTCTTTATAAGTCTCAACATTTTGCAGAAGTGCAAAGCCCAAGTCTCTTTTGAGACCCAAGGCAATCTCTTAACTGTGATCCCCTGTAAATTCAAAAGGCAAATTACATACTTCCAACATACAGTGCGAAAAAATATGCATCCCTAGTCCAAAAGGGAGAAATGAGGGTCTAGTAAGGAGTGAACCAGTACAAGACCTAAGATCAGCAAGGCAAACACAAAATCCTGTAGCTCTGTGGCCAATGTCCGGGACTTTAATTTCATAAGACTTAGATGACTCCAATTTTACTGCCCACATTCATCTCCTCCCTCCTTCCCCCCACCCCCACCTCTCTCAGAGTGGTTCCACTCCCTGTATGCAGCTCTCTTTGGCAGATAGCTCATGACTATGATCTTCAACATCATGGGGTCTCTACCACAACCCAGACTTCATTTTCAAGCTATAAATAATGGCCCCTCACAGGCTCCTTACATAGATTCCTCTGTCACACATTGTCTGGCCTTGGGGACTCTCTGAAGCCATGAAGATAGAATCCATGATCCCTCTTTCCCTCACTCTTAAGATCTTTCATGCCTCCAAAGATGGTACATTAACAAGATGGTTTGACTGCCATCTAGGATAGGATCCTCAGCCCCTTCAGTTACTTCAGTAGCAGCTACCCTGAGCTGAAGCAGTTGCTTTCTACAAAGAAGCTTCACTTTAGGTTTTTCCTTTTACAAGTTGGAGGCTTAGCTAGGTAGACTCTTCCCTTGTGGCATTTTCCCAATTGTTCCAGTGCAGAGCAGGTCTTTCCTTAATAATGACAGCCTCTTTCAGCACGTGCCTGGACTGTACATTAACCTTCCTAATGTACCTAAAATATCTTAACCAAAAACAACTTATAAAAGGAATAGTTTATTTTAGCTTATTGTTCTAATGAGCAAATCCCCTTTTGTCTCCAAATACCCAATTTTTTTCTCCAAACTGTCCATTTTAATCTCTGGCTCACTTGCCCTTTTTTATTACGGACCTGTATATATATATATTATCAATATGAACCATGCCATAGACTCAATGTTACACTGTCTTGAAAGTTCTTCTGCCCAAAAAAAAATTGGCTTTTTTAGTTCAGCCAGGTCATAGCCAGAAAACAGTGAGATTGTTTACAAAAATACCATACTGTCTCTACTCCAGTAGTGTTAATACAGTCCTTGCTCCCTTCTGAAATATCATAAGCTAGGTTTCTATCTTCTGCATTATTCTCATCTCTTCTGTCTTCTAGAATGGCCCATTAAGCTCTAGTTATAGCATTCAGCCACTTTTATAGTCCAAACCTGCAAACTCTTCCACATTCCTTCAAAGTACAACATGTCAGTATTTGGTACTGTTGGCATCACAAAAACTGCATTTCTGTAGGTAGTGCTATGACCCTAAGAAAGGACCCCAGGGGTGAGTGATGTAATAGACAAGAACAGTAACAATTACCAAATGAGGTGGAAGAGCTTTAAAAAAAGAGAAGAAGAAGAAGGCTAGCAGACAGAAGTCTTAATCTCTGGATCTTGCTTTTTAACAGCTAACATAATGCCTTCACCATCTCATCTTTTTGGCTCAGTGCCGTGGAGACCACCAGTGCCAGTTGGTGGAAAGGCCTTCCATCATCCTTCATATCCTGGAACCATGCCCTTGGCTGGAGGAATGCCAAGCGGGGTGCACAATCAGTTCATACCTCTGCAGGTGAGAGCTAGAAAGAAAATTATGGTTTTTAACAGTTACTTTTTAAAAAAATATTTAGAACAAAATGCGATAAAAATTTATGTAGTAGTACTTCCCAGTACTAACTGGAAGTCCTTTGTTTGTACTACGCTCACAGTAGTGATACACTTCAGCTGATCTCTGGCCTGAGTTTATATTCTAATAAGTAATACTAATTGTAGCAAGTAATATAAATATTTTAAAATTTTTATTTTGGTTTAATTATGTACATGAGGGAGGGTATACTGTATACAAGAGGTGGTCAGAGGTGTTGCATCCCCTGAAGCAGAGTCCACAGGCTAGCAGACATGGATACTGAGAACCAAACTCAGATCCCTGCAAGAGGTGTACATTCATCCACTAGCTATTGCTCCAGCCCCTATTATAATTATTTTGCTACTATTAATAAATAGAAGTCAAAAATCAGGAGCGATTGGCAAATATTAGCAGCCTGATTCACTGTGTTTTCTGATACAAGTGTTTTTTGTTTTTTGGGTCTTTTTCTACCTTCATTGTTAGTTAATGATGCTTTTCTTTCTTAAAGGTTACAAAAAAAAGGGTTGCAAACAGAAAGAATTTTGAGAATAAGGAAGCCCAGAGTTCTCAAGCCACGCCACTTCAGACTAGCAAGCCAGGGTCTTCTGAAGCCACCAAAGTAACTCTACAAGAAAGCCCATCAGTCTCTTTGAAGTCCTCTCCAGCTGCTCAACCTGTGTCTTCTCAAGTCGACACCGCCTCCCAAGGCCATGGTGCGACCCACCAGAAACCAGCAACCAGCTCCTCAAGGAGGAAATCGAGGAAACTGGCTGTCAATTTTAGCATTCCTAAACCTTCTGAATAAATTTGATACCTGGGAGTTAATTTCTTTTATTTCCATCTACCTTTTTATAAATTGATATCTATGTGTCAGAAATGTACTATTTTAGAATATGTTTAGATTGGATATTTTTTATTTTTAAGTTATCAGGCACTTTTCATGCTATTTAAGACTATATATCAAATTGTGCACTTTAAATATGTGCAATTTGTTGTACATCAGTGATACCTCAATAAAGCTGTAAAAACAAAAAAAAGATCAAATTAAATCTTGTATTAAATAAATATACTGGGCATGGTAGTTCATGCCTATAACCCTCATGCTTGAGAGGCTGAGACAGGAGAATTGCCATATATTTGAGGTCAGCTAGGGCTACACAGTGAGTTCCTGGCCAGCCTGAGACCTTGCTTCAAAAACCAAAAGAAAAATAAAGTAAATTATCAGTGGGCTAAATGTTGAAATGTACCACTAACCATTGGCTTCCTCATTAGAAGCATCATTGAACTATAAATTAGTCATTATATTATCATAATAATAAATAAGCTTTTTTACACTATTATTGAGGGATAATTAAATGCAGCATGAATTAGGCCTCTTAATTTCCTAAATGTGGGTTTTATTTCTCTTTAATGATGTAGCAACGTGGCTGGGAGAGTGGCCCTTACTCTCTTCACATCAGTCTGTTGCCAGAGTCAGTCCCCTGATGCCGAGGAAGGAGCCAGTGCACTGGCTGGTGCTGCCAGTGTTGCTGTGTTCTGAATCCTGTACCAAAGCAGCTTTAGAAGACCCTCCAGATCATTCATCTGACTGCTTCAAACTAGGAATAGCAATCTAGATTTGAGAAATGATGGGGGTTTTTTCTTTTTAGATTATTCAGGAGCCAGCATTAAGAATTTCTAATAAAATTAAGTTTCAAAATCTACAGGGTACCGTAATTATAAATCAGTCTTCAAATAGAGTACAGTACAGAATGTTAATTATTTCTTGCTTAGGCTTCTTGGGTTTTGTTTTGAGACGGGGTCTTGCTGTGTAGTCCTGGCTGGCCTAGTACTCATGGCAACCCTCCAGTTCTGGGATCCCAGCCATGCATCACCACACCCACTGGTGTGGCTCCTTCTCTGCTTACTTCACTGGTGTGCAAGCTCGTCATGGGTCCATGTACAGCTTCCTGGGACTGATAACATTTTAAACGTTTTTGTTTTTTTAACTTTTTAAAACTTCCAAGATGTTTATGTGTACGTTATTTCTTGCCTGGCCCATACTAGTTGTGCATTTTAGCACTCGGTGATACGCATTTGTCTCTGCATGTCAGTCATGGATGTTTGTGTTCACACTGTTGAAATGATTTCGATTTTATGAAAACTTCTCAGTGACATCAGGGCCTGCATTTATATATGAGCATATATTTATCTTTTAGTTTTGTGATATGTTTATATTTTTAAGGAGTAAAATGATTATACTTTTTAAAAAGTAGAAGCCAGTCTTTATATGGAGCTGCTTATTGTTGTGTGTGATTTCCTTAGCTTATTGAAATGCTGCCATAAGTCTTAAAATCATTTTACTGTTTTTTAAAATGCTGGTATGGGACTGAATTCTTTCTCTGCTGATTTCAGTATTTCTCTAAATGATGGCAGGATGTATGTACAGTAGTAGTGCCTTTAGTATAAGAGGTAAATGGTTGTTATCTTCATTTTCTATGGTCGTGACTTCCTAACTCTATTTTCTGTTAATAGAAGTTCAGCTGTTTCTCAGTGCCCAGCACCTCCTCACATGCAGTGGGACTCGGGGTAAGGCTCGGGGCATTCTCGGTGTTTGTCTTCATTGCTCACAAACTCTATTTTCGAGGGAAACATCCATTGGAAACACAAGAGACACAAGGGACACAAAGAACCTCACTGATACTTACTCTACCATTCACTTACTCCTGTGTGATGGTCCCACCATGGTGTACAACCATGTTCCCTGTAGAACACAGAGGAAGGGTTCCTTTTGGAAACCTCTTGAGAGATTTTAGTAAGCACAGTGTCATTGAACCCGTGAAGGTATTTCTCTAAAATTTTGGCACAAGCTTGTAATTCTGTATGGAGAGCCAGTAAGATTATTTGACCTTCCTTTTGAAAACAAAAACAAGAAACCTAAGGGTCAAACTTGAAGAGATAATAGGAGAGGACTCATCCCCCATAGCCCTATTCTCATTGTAGGTCTGACATCTAAGAAACATTCAGCCCTTGGAATATGTGCAATATGGCTGTCTTAACAGCTAGATAGCAGTGAGGACACAGGCTGTGTTGGCACATCTGGAGGGGTCTAGCACATCTCTGCAGCATAGCTGTGCTGTACAAACCATGCAGCTCTCACCTCTGGGATGGAACAGTCCGAGGCCCTCAAGCTTCTGAAATATGCTCTGGTGGAAATGGTGAACCTTGGTCACAAAAGACTGTCCATTTTCATGTAACTAGAGAAGTCATTTGATTAAGCCTTCCTCTCCCCACTGAGAACTATTGCAAATGTCCTTGTTCAACAAGCCCCTTTTGTAAGCAAGTGTAGTTAAGTTAAAGATGGATCCTTTCAGCCATTGTTTCTCTTCACAGTTGTGTGATTTACCTGGTCACTACCTTCATTTTAAAATTTGGCAGATAATGTGCCTCATTAGTGCAGTAGGTAGCCCATCAGTCTCATGCATTAACTTAACACTTAACTTAAACACTTTGTAGGCTGAAGACTTAAACATCTGAACCTCAATTGTGCCAAAAAATTATTTCCTGTGAATCTTAGTTTCAATTTAAGATTTTCCTCTGCTGGGAGTGATACTGCCCATCTCTAATGCCAGCACTCTGGAAGCTATAGCAGGAGCACTGGGAATTCAAGGCAAGACTAGGAGACGCTGCCTAGAAAAGAGATTCTCCTTCCTTTTCAAAGCAGTAAGTAAAGAAGACTGAGCCTATTCCCTTCCTTCCCCGGTGAGCACAATGAAGAGTGTTGATGCCATTTTTCCTGGCATTATTTCCATCCCTTTGTGTTTAAACAATTCTAGATTCTTGGTTCTTGGGGGAGGAGGCAAAGAGAGGAGCTGGGTAAGATCCAATAGTATTTGCAGACTTCAGTGTACTTTCTTGTCTTAAGGAAATAAACTGTAAGGTCATTTCATTTGTTCCCCCTGTATGTGTTTGTTCTATTTGTATTAACAAGTATTCTTCCATAGTGGTTATTTAGTTTCTGCCTTATCCGACACAACTCTGTGGCTCTCCACTGAAGGGAGCTCTCACACACTTCTCTGCTATATTTCTTTGTGCCATCTTATTTCTAGACTTTACTTTTACTTTAGAAGAGAATCTGTTGGAAATTACTATGAAAAATTACTATGTATCTTTTTTTTTAACCCTGTCACCAAAAAAAAAAAAAAAAAAAAAAATTTTAAGAGATAGTGACAGGATTCAAACTGCAGCTCTCTGTGTGCATTTGTTTGCTTTTTCAGTGAAGTAGTGTTTTTTTTGTTTTGTTTTGTTTTGTTTTTTCAGGCACTCCCTTTGCTGGCAAAAAAGAAAGCTTAAGTTTTTGGTGTTTTTCAGACTGGCAGTCTGTATTCTCGTTAGACATCCTAGTTTTCTGCCAGGCACAGTAAGAGTCAGCTAGAGAGGGATGGCGGCTCTCAGGTGACCGGAAAGAGCAGACAAGCAGGCTGCGATAGCTAGCTAGCACTGGTTCTTATTTTTGAAAGAAAGGGCAGGAGGAAAGGAGTTCAAGTGTCAAGAATGTTGAGAATCCATGTGTCCATGGGCAAAATCTCCCTGCTCTTCAGTGACCTGTCTCAAGTGCAGCTGGTGATGGGACCTGCAAAGCTAACTTTCCCACCATTTGGCCCATTACTACTGATGATTGCAGCAGGTGGTGGTCTGTGTAGCTGCTTAGGGATTAGAAACCAAGTTCTTGTTCTGTTTCACAGTGATGGGGTGAGAATTTATTTCACGGCTCACTTTAAGTGCTCCCTCTGGTTCAATCTCTCCTCCCCTCTCCACTCCATTCCTCTACCCTCCTCCCTCTTGCTACATAGTCCTGTCATTCCTTCTGCCTCCACCTCCTAAATTCTGAAGTTACAGAGTATGGCTCCATGACCAGTGTGCTTTAGGCTCTGTTAATCCTGCCTTTCCTTTACAGTTACGGGTGTGTGTGTTTCTGTGTGCACGTGCACATGTGTGTGCATTCATTTTGTTTCGTGTTTCAACACAGGAATTCTCTGTGTAGCCATGACAGTCCTGGAACTCACTCTGTAGATCAGGCTGGCCCCAAACTCAGAGATCCTCCTGCCTCTGCCTCCCGAGTGCTGGAATTAAAGATGTGTACCATCAACACACAGCTGGATTTTATTATTTAACTTGGGGTGGGAGAGAATTCAAATATCTTTATTTCTTTTTTTCTAAACAAATTACTTTGAGTATTCTCATTTTGCATTTGAGTAATTGGAATGCTGTATATCAAAGTGTTTAACAGTTTGCTCATTTAAACAGTGTGATTTCATACTCATCTACCTTGATTTCTTTCCTTATGTAACTATTTTGTAAGTAACTGGAATTTTTCATTAGATCTTAGAGCAGTATTTTATTAAAAATTACAAAGGGAAGACTTCTTTGTGCTCGTTTTGTAATTTTTATTTTAACTATCTTTACATTGTATGTCAGTTATATTTAAAGTATTTTAAACTTCCATGAAATGGACTCCAAATGTATTTTTATGTTGTACATTTATAAATTCATAGCACAGAGTTAGCCTCAAAGTGTTGTGCAAAGGGATTTCCACATACAAAAGTAACTGATGGTCTGGAAATACGTATGTGTTAAATGCGCTGTGCTTTGCATTAAAGACTGAGTGATAGCAAATGTGCTTTTTGTTTACTGTTCTGTGCATTCATAGGAAGCTGGAAGTGGAGTTTCTATCTCAGCCCCCACTGTATGAATGTAACAGGGTTGGAGTATTTCTTGTTTTGAATTGGTCTCATTTCCCATGCTGTTTTCAAAACATGAAATTCTCCTGTCTGACTCCTGTATGCTAGCATTGCAGACCCGTGCTACAATGCCCCACTTGGATATCCTTCTAGTTCTCAGTCCAGTGCTCCATTATTGTAAATTGAGTCACCGTGGCTGATGCAGATATGAGTTACAGAATCAGATGGTATGATTCACATCTTATTATTTGTAAGTACATCAAGTAATGTGAAGTTTTTGTTTTAGACTCTGTACCCCCTAAAAAAGGGAAACAGACACCCACCCTTCCCCCCGGGCCTACCTGGGTAAAATGATGAAACAAGAAAAGACCCCAAAACACTGAAAAGTCTCTTGTTCTCTCATCTGAGGCTCCTAGCTCCAAATCTTCAGATGTGAGTACATAACCTGGAATAACTGCAGAGGCCAGGGACCAAACCAGTGCATGCATGGGGTGGAGGGGTGGGGGGCAAAGATAGAGAGGGTAATAGCAGAATGCAAGCAAACTAAAGAGGACAAGGGAAAAGTGGGGATCCCATTAGAAAAGTAGGGAATCATGCTATTAACTACCTAAAAATACCTATAATACGCATTAAGTCTGCACATGTGTGCATGTGCATATTTTTAACAAAATTCTCTTCATCTGTGCTGAAAGATGTCCCTCTAAGAGCTAGAGATCATCTAGTGAAACCCCAACACCAGGCATGAGAAAGCCTCTTTTGAATTAGTTGTTGGTCAGGGCTGTCCAAGAGACTCCCCCAAATACTAGATGTTGATGTTGTTGCCCTTGGTTTTCCCCCAGAGGTAGAAGGTAAGTCCTTATTGCTGGAAGCATCATGCACATGACTCAAACCTCTCTGAGGACTAGCTTTTGTGGTATCAGAAGATTCCATGCAAGCTTCCAAAGGAGGGAAACCACCAAACAGTACTACCAAGCTATAAATCACATTAAGTGTGGCACAATAACCCTAAGAGTGCTATAGTGGATTGAATGCCTTGTTTTTCTAACTGGACTTATGAAGAGCTCAACAAGAGGAAAATCATTCCTAGTAGTAGAAACCTAGTAAAAAGTGCAGGGCTAGTGAAGTCACAAATCTTGGAGGAGACCTACAACCACTACTTTACCAAGCCAATATAATCCCTAGCAACATCCTAAATATCTGCCTTTACACAGGCAAGTATAGCTTTCACCCTTAATCAAGGAAATTTCACTTCACAACAGATGGAGACCATTACAAAAAAAAACTACAACCAATCAGAATGCAGAGTTATGAGGTCCAATCCTAATTGATAGCACAACACAACTCTTGCACCTGAAGTAGAGTAGTACAGAGGTCCAGCTATCATAGTGGCTTGTGCTGTTGTAGCCAGAGGTGAATGGACCCCATACGGTTTTCATAGTCATAGCTTTCCCATTGTTAATATAAACATGGATTGTGTGTGTGTGTGTGTGTTGTGCACAATGTTTGTAAAATAGTCAACTTCCCTCTTCCAGCAGAGATACCTCTGTGCTCCTGGGTTGCATTTCTCCTTGCTCAATACCACATGCTGTCTTCCTATCCCTCCAAGGTCTGGATTCTGTGATCAGGACCTTCATCCCTTCAAGCCTTAGCCTTCACTTTGTCTTTCCTGGATGGATGGGACCTTCTGTCTATCCCCTATGAAGATACTTTTTCTTTTTAATCAAAGAATCACTGTACGTGCTTACCCCTGCCAGCAAGGAAGATGCGACTCCAGGAAGATCTTCTTCATGCAGTTTTAATCAGGATCCTTGAACATGCTTCTTCTGACCCACGGGACCCGGGGGACCCCTGCACAGGCTTAAATACCCTTGCGCTAACCAACCCCAGTGAGCTACGTGGACCCTGCAGATAGGCTACTCTAACGCAGAAGCAGACAGGCTGAACAGACTTAACCAAATAAGGGCTTGTTTGAGAGTGCTCACCCTTGGGGAGGTGAAAGGCAGAAGCCAGCGCCATCTTTAAGGTGTGGCACTTTGCAGCTCTCTACAGTTCCCCCTTTTTGTTTTAATAATGCAACAGGCAAGGGTAGTGGTCTGGTCTCCAGTAAAGCAGTGGACATTGTAATGACCCTGAATCCTGGTAGTCAGCCAAGTCAGTGCCACACCCATCCAGCATCTTTTTCCTGGAGGTGGGGCCTCGGACACCAACCCACTTGCAACCAAACTTGCCCTTCTTGGAGTTGCTCACTTCCAGACCTAACTCGGAGTGCAGTGCTAAGCCATACAACCTGAGCGTGAAGGATCAATTCTTGTTCATGACTGAGAGCCATGCTTGGGGAGACTGTCCTTCCCCAATGGCTGTAAATGCCTGGACAACCATAGTTGCATACCGCTTCTGAGCAAACCTCATCTTGCAAAGGCACCACAGGCCCACGAAGGAGATAAGCAACAAGAGGACAGCCATGGCTCCCATTCCCACCCACTCTTTCAGATGATCCATGGCAATGGGAACCACGATGACAATCTGGCAGCCAGTCCTGCATCCACACGTGTTGAATTCACTGCAACGATGGTCACACGCAGCTGTACCATTAATTCATCAAAGTCAGCAGACCAATTTCCTGAAAGACAACTGTCGTGACAAATTAGTAGCACGTGTAAAGCTCTCATACTGAATGCTGGTAACACACAAACCTGGATACTTCATTTTACATCCCAATTGGGCCAGCTGCCACAAGGTATCTAATTGTTCCTGTACCAGATCAATTCTTTGGTTTACAATCATTAAACTGCCTTTTAGTTGAGTTCCAATTGTGGATTGAGCATCCAAGGCGGTAGCCACATTCTTGGACAACTCATTTAGCTTAGAGGTTGTCTGCACCGATGTGCTCATAGCCACAGCAGCCGTGACTGAACCCACAACTGCAAAAGAGATAGCTGCAACTATGGCTGCTGTAATGCCAAAATCTCTCCCTGCAGCCTCTACCAAACAGGCCATAAAAACTGAAAATGGTTCCATGGGGCCTTGCAGTATCTTAGTGAGGTTACCACTCACCTCTCCCTTATTGGGTAATGACTTCCATGCTTTTATGGCAATCTGATTTACTTGTTCAAAAACTTGTATTGGATATCCTGTCTGTTGATTTGCAAAGCGTCCCTGTCCAAGCAACATGTCCCTGTCCCATGCTACAATTCTGGCTGCCAGATTAGCTATAGCCTGTCCATTGCCATACTCAATTAAAAAGGCTTTCCAATCCAGATACTGCCTGGGGCTTAGACATGCTCGAGCCAGCGCACTCCAATCACTAGGAGTCATGCTATACCTATTTAGGGCTTCAACTTGAGCTACAGTAAAAGAAGCTGAAATTCCATATGTTCTCACAGACTCAGCCAAGGCCTTGATGACCTTAAAGTCTAAAGCCTCCTCATATCTATTGCCTTGAACATCCTGGAAAACTGGATAGGCCAGACTTAAGTCATTTCGTACGGCTTTCCAGACCTCAGGGCAAAAGGAACGCCCTGTTCCTCAGCCCCGTCCTTATTCTGATCAGGAGAAGGCGCTGAAGGCATTGTTCCAGGAGGGTCCCTCCTGGAACGCCATTTCTCCTCTCCCTTTTACCTCTGCCCCTTATTGTTTCTGAACCTTTTCTACGAGGGCTTGCAGTTCTTCCTCAGAAGCTGTTTCGTCCATACCTGACTCTCCTGTGCTCTCAACCTCTTCTGATCTTCTTGTAACATTTCTAGTGCAGCTTTTCCTTTTTCCATCGCCTCTTTACAGTACCTCTGGTCTTCAATACAGCTACGCACTAACTTCCAAACAGGTCAGACTCTGGACTTTAGCGTCCCTTGTTCCCAAGCAAAATCAAGATCCCTGCCTAACTTGTCCCAGCATGCTACTGTGAGGTCTCCCGAAACTGCGAACCAAGGTGCAATGGCATAGCATTCGCTCAGGAATCTTTCTAGTGTGCTTTTCTTTATCTTAAGTTTCTTTGATAAAAGTAGCTCCTGAAGAGCCAGAAAAATTGGATGAGACTGAGAAGCCCCCATTTTAAAAATTTTACTTTTGGTTCGTTAGAACCTCTTGCTCAATGCCTGAGACTTTATTGCCGCTTATTTCCGTGGTCTTTAACTTAGACCCAACTTACCTGGGACTTTATTGCTCCTTACCGGAGACCTTATTGCCTCTTTACCGAGGGCCTTAGGCTTAGTCCAAACCCGGAACTTTATTGCTCCTTATTGGAGACCTTATCACCTCTTTACCGAGGCCTTAATTTAGTCCCAACTTACCTTGGGAACTTGCCAGCACTGCCCTGACTGCAAGAAGTTCTGATCTGAAGATTTCCCCGTACGGGCCACCATTTGTACACTCCTACCCCTGCCAGCAAGGAAGATGCGACTCCAGGAAGATCTTCATGCAGTTTTAATCAGGATCCTTGAAACATGTTCTTCTGACCCACGGGACCTAGGGGACCCCTGCACAGGCTTAAATACCCTTGCGCTAACCAACCCCAGTGAACTACGTGGACCCTGCAGATAGGCTACTCTAACGCAGAAGCAGACAGGCTGAACAGACTTAACCAAATAAGGGCTTGTTTATGCCAGAGAGTGCTCACCCTTGGGGAGGTGGAAGGTGGAAGCCAGCACCATCTTTAAGGCACGGCACTTTGCAGCTCTCTACAAATCACCTTTTGGTTTTTATGTTTTCAACTTGACTTATTTCTTCTGTTCTTCCTTCCTTCCTGCTAGTTTTAAGCTTAATCTGCTTTTCCTTTGATAGTTCTGCCAGCTAGGAGTTGCATAGTATTGGAATAAAAACAGACATGTTGATCAGTGGAATCAAGCTGAAGAACCTGAGGTAAATCCACACACATATGGACACCTGATTTTTGATAAAGCCAGAAAGACGCAACGGAAAGAAGAAAGCATTGTCAACAAATGGTACTGATCTAACTGGATGTCAGCATGTAGAAGAATGCAAATAGATTCATACTTATCACCCTGCACAAAACTCACAAGTCCAAGTGGATCAAAGACCTCAATATAAATCCAGATACACTGAACCTGATAGAAGAGGAAGCAGGCAATAGCCTTGAATGCATTAGCACAAGAGATGACTTTCTGAACCAAATACCAATAGTGCTGACACTAAGATCAACAATCAATAAATAGGACCTCATGAAACTGAAAAGCTTCTTTAAGGCAAAGAATACCACCATTGGAACAAAATGGCAGCCTTCAGAATGGAAAAGATATTAACAAACTCCACATCCAATAGAGGACTAATATCCGAAATATATAAAGAATAAAAGAAACTAGATATCAAAAAACAAACTAATTTTAAAATGGGGTACAGAAGCTGGGTGGTGGTGTGCACACCTTTAATCCCAGAACTTGGGAAGCAGAGACAGGTGGATTTCAGTGAGTCTGAAGCCAGCCTGGTCTACAAAGTGAGCTCCAGGGCAGCCGAAGCAACACAAATCCTGTCTTAGAATCCCCACCCCAAAAATTAGGGTATAGAGCTAAACAGAGAATTCACAACAGCAATTCCAAATGGCTGAAAATCAAATGTTCAACTTCCTTAGCCATCAGGGAAGTATAAATCAAAACTGCTTTGAGATACCATCTTACACCTGTCAGAATGACTAAGATCAATAACACAAGTGACAGCTCATGCTGGTGATGTGGACGTGGAGCAAGGGGAACACTCCTCCACTGCTGTTTGGAGTGCAGACTTATACAGCCACTATGGAAATCAATATGGGTAGTTCTTCAGAAAATTGGGAATCGATCTACCATCAGGACCCAGCTATACCACTCTTGGACATATACCCAATGGTTACTCTACCCTACCACAAGGACCCTTGTTCAACCATGTCCACTGTGGCTTTATTCATAATAAGCAGGAATTGAAAACAAACTAGACGCCCCTCAACAGAAGAATGGATAAACAAAATGTGGTACATTTACACAATGGAGTATTACTCAGCTGTTTTTTAAAAATGACATAAGCAGGTCTATATTGATGGCTCTCAGTGGTTAAGCACACTGGCTGCTTTTTCCAGAGGACCCAGGTTCAATTCCTAGCACCCACATGGCAGCTCACAACTGTCTGTAACTCCAGTTCCAGGGGATCTGACATCCTCATACAGACATACATGCAGGTAAAATACCAATCACTGCTTATAAAATTAAAATAAATTATCTTTTAAAAATGATACGAAATTTGAAGACAGATGAATGGAACTAGAAAAACCCAGCCTGAATGAAGTAGCACAGACCCAGTAAGACAAATACAATATCTATTCACTTATAAGTGGCTATTAGCCATTAAGTAAATGATAACTGGTCTACTCAGTAGACTCAGAGAGGTTAGGTAAAGAGGGGGGCTTAGGAGGGAGCTTATGATTTTCCCTGGGAAGGGGAGGTAGAATAGATTTTATGGGTGAACTGGGGGGCAAGTGGGGACAGGAGCAGGGGAGGGTTAAGGCAGGGGCCGGGGGAGATGGGATGGAGGGAGAGTGTGGGAAGAGACAGTTGGAATTAGGGGGCATTTGGGAGATGGTGTGGAAACCAAGTGCAGTGGACACTTAGTGGAATCTATAGAAGTGAGTCTATGAGGACTGCTAGTAACAGGATAGTCTCGACTGGCCGTCTCCTGTAGCCAGGCAAGGCTACCAGTGCAGGGACTGGATTGCATGCATTTGAGTTGTTAGCCAAGGGGGTCCCACGGAAATCCCCAAACAACCCAGGCTGATGCTAAGACAAAGGGCTGCTCTCCACAAACTGACAGTGGAGCCCCATTGCTGAGGACCACACCCACACAACTCACTGAACTTGGAGAAATGCAGCTGGTGCCTCCATGGGGCCTTCACTCCTACTTTCTAGTCTCTGGTGCAGGAAGGTCTTCTGCAGCCTACCAAAAGAGAAATGTGGATACTTAACCAGCCACAAAACCTTCAACCTGCAGTCAGTCTGTCCTGCCTGAAAATAGGTTAGGGCAATGGTGGCACTGTACTTGTGGGAGTAACCAACCAATGTCTTATTTGACTGAAGACCTACTCCAGGAGAAGGAACCCATACCTGACACTGCTAGGGTGACCGAGAACCATAGACTTAGATAGCTCAGAGACTTGAGGGGGAACCCAAACAAAATTGGTCTTTTAAAAAAATCAATAAAGTGATCCCTAATGATATTCTACTATTCTCAAGGATCCGTACCTTATCTGGACATCATCAGAGAGGCTTCCTCTGGCACCAGATGGGAACAGATGCAGCCAGACATTATGCAGAGAGAAGTCTCAATGGGATGTCTCCATCAAATCCCTCCCTGGGATCTTAGAGAACCCTAGAGAAGAGGAGGAGGAAATTCTGTAAGAGTCAGATGGGATGGAGGACACCAGGAGAACACAGACCTCTGAATGAACTAAACAAGGCACATATGAGCTCACAGAGCCTGCGGCAGCAAGCACAGAACCTACAGAGTCTGCACCAGGTTCTCTGCCTATGTATTATACTTTGGCTTAATGTTTTTATGGGACTCTTGATTATGAAAACAAGAGTTTCTGACTCTTGCCTGCCTTTGGAATTCTTCCTCTTGTCTGGTTGCCGTGTACAACTTTGTTATGAAAGTTTTTGCTTCATCGTATACTTATTTTGTCATCTTTAATTGTTATCTCTTAGAAGCTTGTTTTTTTTCCAGTGAAAGCCAGAAAAGAGTGGACCATAAGGGAGAGGAAGTAGCAAATGAAGGCCTGAGAGGAGTAGATGGAGGGGAAATTATAACAGGATATATTATATGAGAAAAGGCTCTATTTTCAGTGGGAGAGAGAGAGAAAGAAAGAACTGGGTGTCCTGATTACAAAGCATTAGGTTACACTGAAATTTAAACCTTAAAATCTGGTCAGCAGAGTTTAGCTCTTGTAATAGGAGATGTTAAATACAACGCAGACATGTTGAACCTCCTCAACTGAATCCCATTCATCTTTCAAAATAATTTGTAAAAAGTTAATTAAACTACAAAGAACCCAGTTGTCGTGTCTCTTTTAATGGGTGAAGATGCCATAACTCCTAGCTAGACAGTAGCTACATTAGTAAGTGTATCAACAACCATGGAAACCATAGTGAACATGGGATAAAGGCTCAATGCTTCATGTGTACTCCAAATTTGTAAATGCCCAAGGACCAGGGGAGCATGAAAACTAACCCAGTGAACACTAATGGATTTGGCCCAGCCAGGAATTAGTTTGTCTAAGTGGAAAAACTCCAAAAAATAAATAACTAAATTTGCTATGAGAAAACATAACCCTCGCTGGCCTCAAACTCTTGAGTTTACCCGCCTACCTATGCCTCTCGAGTACTGAGAATAAAGGCATACCCAACTCAAAATTTATCTTTTAAAATTTACTCAGTCAGTAAAAGAGTTCATTCACCCTTACAGTTTTTTCATTTGGACAGAGTCCCATGTGTTCCTAAGGGTCTGGCTTCAAGCTTGCCATATGGCTAAGAATGACCTGGCACTTCTGCTTGTCCCACCTCCATCTCCTAAATTCTGAGATTACAGGCATGTGCCATCTTCCAGGGCTAATGTGGGGCTGGTGATCACACCCAGGGCCTTATGCATGCTATGCTACTTTGCATCCATAGCCCATCTCAATTATTAATTACATTTTGTGATTTATCTTGTTTGTACACGCACACCAAGGTACCTGTGCAGTTCTGAGGATTACCTGTGGGAGCCAGCTCTCTCCTTCCACCGTTTAGACTCCAGCAATTGAACTCAGGTTGCCAGCCTTGGCAGCAAGCACCCTTACCCACTGAGCCATCTCAATGGTTCACAGTTTTGTTTTGTTTTTAAAAAGATCTTTAAAACAAATAAACAAAACCCAGTGTCTCATGTTTGAGCCCAAGCTGGTCTTAACCTCACAGTAGCCATCCTGACTTAGTGCTGGGATTACAGGAATGAGCCACAATACCTGGCTTGGGTCAAACGTGGAGAGTAGCCTCTGAGATAAGAAACTAGAGATGTATAAAGGGACTCTGTCTTACTGCAACATGCAACCTTGGTAATCATAGTACACTGACTTCATTTATCGCTTGATAACAGGCCTGGGAAAAGTTCACGGTGATCTACTTAGGTTATCTGATGAACCAGAACGTGGATTATAAAGAAACCAATCTAGGCAGCAGATTCTGGAGGAGGTAAGCTCCATTTTTTTTCTTGTTTATTTTTGGTGCCAGAATAGAAGCCAGGGCTTTGCCCATGCTAGGCAAGTGTGCTACCATTGAGCCAGGCTCCCAAACCCCAGGTCAATTAACAGCTTGCTGTGAAGCTCTGAAAACAGGAATGGTTGTAAAATTGTCTGTATACTTCCTTCCTGGTCTGGTCAACAAACATTTGTTTCACCACAGCTGTTTGATGGTGGTGATACAATGATGGGTGGGCTCAGTCCCGGGCCTCAAGAGGGTCTCTCTCCAAAGAAAGTACTGGCTACATAACCTTGGTAGGACTCAAGCTGGCATAGGTACAGATGTGTTTGAAAGGGCGTGAAATCATAGCAAGAATAATCAAATCTGTCAGGGAGGAAGGGGAGGAGAGAGGGAGGAAAGAATAGAGAAGGATGGAAGGAAGGAAGGAAGGAAGGGAGGGAGGGAGGGAGGAAGGAAGGAAGGAAGGAAGGAAGGAAGGAAGGAAGGAAGGAAGGAAGGAAGGAAGGAAGAAGAATGGTTAGTTAATGCTTATCAGCAGCAAACAGCAGCCCGCTAGTGTGGTTCAGTGGGTAAAGACCCTTGCCACCAAGTCTGATGATATGTGTTTGATTCCTGGCATTTAACAAGGTGAAAGGAGAAGCTGTGTTCTAACCGCCACATATGCACTAAGGTCTGCTTTGCCTTACATACGAACACAGGCAGAGACAGACTATATCAATAAATGTAACAAAAAAATTGAAAGGGATAAAGAAAAATTAAATACACACAGCCAACTAGAGGATAATGGTTTACATACACCCCCATGTGTGATGTCCAGAAAGACACACACTGAGCCCCTGCAGCCAGCTGCAGGTGTTAATGGAGGCTGTCACCTCACTGGAGACCGTTTTCTGCTGTGCTCCCACAGACCTTTCAACACTTTATCTCTCAGACTCCTTTTAAGTATATCTGTACAGCCGATAGCCTTGGAAGCAAGAGGTGCTAGCATTCCCAGCTAGGTGAGAGAACGTGTGTTTCTCAATAATGAGAAACAAGATAAGATCTTCCTCACTTTTGCCAGCAGCCTCTTTGAGAAATTTGGGTTTGGAGCTGGAGATATGGCTCAAAAGCTAGGCTCACAACAAAAAAGGCTAGATTTGGGCTTTGCCAGACATGTATTTATAGTGTAGAAATTGAGGGTAGACTGAGCAACATAAGGAGACCCTGTCTTGGGAGACATAAATATAATTAATGAACAGATTGGGGTTCTCTAGGCGAGATGCATCTCCGATACGGCACCTACTCCACTGCCCAGCTCATGCCTGGTCCTCAGGAGCAACTGTAATGTGTGAGATGAAATACACATTTCCTGCCAGGCCCAAGTCCATTTGGACTTGTCTCCTTGGTGGCTACTAGATGGAGGTGTAGGAAGCTGCTCCAGTAGCCACAGTTGTCACTGATGCTTAGGGACTGCTGGGCACTCTGTGACCCCCAACGGGTGCAGGGGCTGAATTTGAGCACTCATTATGGTGAGGCCCTTGAGTTGAGAAGTCAACACAGAAACTCCCCTGAAGCTGGGGAAGCCTTGAGGCCCAAACATGAACTTGTACAAGGATTGTTTTATGATCTGTAACATGGACAATTTCTATGGAAAATCCCATGAACGGGAATTTCACAGTGTAAAAAAAAAAGAAAGAAAGGAAGGAAGGAAGGAAGGAAGGAAGGAAGGAAGGAAGGAAGAAGAAAGAAAGAAAGAAAGAAAGAAAGAAAGAAAGAAAGAAAGAAAGAAAGAAAGAAAGAAAGAAAGATGAAACCAGGCCAGTGAGAGGACTCGGTGAATAAAGCACTGGGCACTTGGCCCAGAGGCCTGAGCTGATCCCTGGAAAGGACATAGTAGTAGGAGAGAACCAACTCCCACAGACTGATTTCTAAATCTCCACACACAATAAAAATGACAAAACAGAAACATTCTGCAGAGGGTACAAACTCTTAATTGGAAACATTTACACCCTGAGAGCCAGAGACAAACAAAAAATGATCTTTGCAATTATTGTGCTCAAAATAACCAAACAAGAGAAGCAAAGAAAAAGCACTCAATGGAAGAATAATGCAGAATCATCTGTTGCACAAATTCTAATTGTTCTTAATAATAAAAGCCCAGAGACAGATATTGGGGTTAGAGCAGAGCAGCCAGCCACTAGAAGTGAGCAGCCAGTCCTCACTTCTACCAATGCTCAGACTGATCCTGTCCTCAGACTGCATCTCTAGACTGCAGCTGTCTCCACCAAACATCAGACTGCACTGAGCTCCTGTCTCCTCCTGCCTTATATACCTCTCTAATGCTGGGATTAAAGGTGTGAAATTCCAAGTGCTGAGATTACCTTTGTGTGAGCTCTTTCTCTTTAAACTGGATCAATTTCATATAGCTCAGGGTGGCCTGAAGTCACAGAGATCCATCTGCCTCTGTCTCCTGAGTGCTGGGATTAAAGGCGAACTAGTGTGGCTAACTTTGCACTCTGATCTTCAGGCAAACTTTATTTGTGAGATTATAAACCAAATATCACCATGATCATCAGAAGCAAGAACGGATAGAATTTGAGCTGGAGATGTAGTTCAGTTGGCAGAATATCTGTCTAGACTTCACAAAGCCATGGTTTGGTTGTATCCCCACTTGGGGTAGCAGCAGGCACTGAGTGTGGGCAGACACACTAGCAATCCCAGCACTTAGAGGTGGAGGCAGGAAGGCCAAGGGTTCAAAGTCACACTTTCCACAAAGTGAATTCAAGGTCAGTCTGAGCTACACCAAGGAAAGAAAACAGATACAGTGGTACCCTGGATTCAACCCACAATACTGCACCAAAATGTCTAAATTATAGAAATTTAAAAACTTAGTTATATCAGAAACACAGCTCCAAAGAGAATAGATTGAAAATGTATCAGAGAAGTTACCTATAACATAAATCAGTAAATACAATAAACATAAGGAGACCTATGGGGAGTATTTAGAAAACAAGAGAGAAATCAGATGTGGTGTGACCCTGAGCTCCTTCCCAGCTACCAAATAAATAAATAAATAAATAAGGGAAAGTATATTTACTCAGTTATGCAAAAAGAAGAACAAACCAAAAATCAATTTAATAAACCAGCCTTTATAGCTCACACCTGTAATCCAAGCATTTGGGAGATGGAGACAGGAGGATCCAGGATTCAGAGAAAGAAAGATGGCAGTCTTAGGTTTCTGTTGCCATGAATAGACACCATGATCACAGCAACTGTTACAAATGAAAATGTTTAATTGAGGGGGCTCACAGTTTCCGAAGTTCAGTCCATCATCATCGAGACATGCAATGTGCAGACTGACATGATGCTGGAGGAGTAGCTGAGAGTTCTACATCTCGTAACAACAGGAAATAGACTGGGACACTGGCTGGTATGTTGAGCATAGGAAACCTAAAAGCCTGCCCCCACAATGACACACTTCCTCCAACAAAGCCACACCTCCTAATAATGCCACTCCCCTATGAGAGTCTGGTGGCCAGTTATATTCAAACTACTACAATGGCAAATGAGAAGGCTCAGCAGACTAAAGGGATCTACTGTCAAGTCTGACCTGAGTTCAGTTCCTGGGCCCCATGTGGTGTAAGGAAAAAAATTGACATGTACAGGTTGCCTCTAACTTTTACAGTCACAATATGGAACACAGACAAGCAGAGGAAAATTTAATAAATAAATGTAACAACAGGAGGCAGAAGCAATTGGAGCTCTGTGAGTTCAAGGCTAGCCTGATCTACATAGTGAGTTCCAGGACAGCCACGGCTACATAGACAAACCCTGTCTCAGAAAACTTAATAAATAAAATATAGCAAATACAATTTATGATAGGCTGGTGATGTAGCTTGAAAAGAAAAAGAAAAAAGGGAGGGAGGAATAAGTGGGAGAGAGATTTTCTGGGGTCATGCGAATGTTGAGGAGAGTATAGACAAAAGAGAACAAGAATGGATGGTACTCTCTGAGCACACCTTTGTATATAATTCTGCTTTTTCTAAAAGATGTAAATGTTTACATATGTAAGTGAATGAAACCTAAGAGAAAGCCTAAGATGAAATACAAAAACAAAAAAAGAAAGAATAGGAAACCTAAGATAAAGCCTAAGATGAAATTAAGAAAGAAAGAAATTAAAATCTTTGTGGTTTTTTGTTTTTATTTTATTTTTGTTTTTTAAGGTCTTTTATAAAGCCTTAGCTGGCCTAGACCTTTCTACATAGACCAGCTGGTCTCATGGCTGCACTGATCCCCCTGTCCCTGCCTCTCAAGTGATGGCATTATGGATATGTACCACCTACGTGACTCCCTAAATCATATTTCAGCCCCACGTTGTAAGCAACTGAGCTAAACAGCTGATGTTGAATCATATTTCTTATTTTTTTTATATTTTTTTGTTTCATTTTTATTTCTAGAACTCACAGAGATCCACCTGCCTCTGCCTTCCAAGTGCTGGGACTAAAGAAGTGTGCCACCACTGCCCAGCTAAAACATATTTCAAATGAATAATGCAACCACATTTTGAGAGAAAGCATTGCAGCAAAGAACATTTGATCCTCTGCCAGCCATCAGGTTAAACAAATATTAACTTCTAGCTAATAGACTTTGATTTCACACATAGAGTAGCAGTTTTGAAAATAATTTATTTGCATTCTAAGATAAATTGAATTGGTAAATAGACCTAAGCCATAGGAGCAAGGCTTCTCACTGGCAAAGAAATGAGTTACAGATACATGGAAAAGAAAAACTTAGAAAGACTTGTTCAATGAATCAAAAACAGAATTCTCAGTATAAAAACTGTGCCTTTAAAAACAGGTTGGGGTGTAGGAATTTTTTTTTTTTTTTGGAGGGGGATCCCCAGCCAGCTCCTATATAACAACACAACAACACAGAGACTTAGTAATTAATTATAAATGCTCAGCCAATAGCTTAGGCTTGTTACTGACTAGCTCTTACACTTAAATTAAACCATATTTCTTATCTAAGTTCTACAACTCATAGCTTGTTACCTCGTGTTCTACATGTCCTGCCTCCACTGCACTGGCTCAAGACTCCTCAGACTGTACCCTTCTTCTCAGCATTCTCCTAGTCTGCTGTCCTGCCCAATCTCTTCCTGTCCAGCTATAGGTCAATCAGTTCTGGATTAACCAGTGAGAGTAATACATGTTTACAACACACAGAGATTGTTCCATAGCATGTGGGGCTGGAGAGATGGCTCAGTGGTTAAAAGCACTGGCTGCTCTTCCAGAAGTTCCAGGTTCAACTCTCAGGACCCACACGACAGCTGACAACTGTCTGCAACTCCAGTCCGAGGGGATCTGACACCTTCACACGTACATACATGCAGGAAAACACCAATGCACAATAAACAAATAACAGACGCCTTCACACGTACATACATGCAGGAAAACACCAATGCACAATAAACAAATAACAGACACCTTCACACGTACATACATGCAGGAAAACACCAATGCACAATAAACAAATAACAGACACCTTCACACGTACATACATGCAGGAAAACACCAGTGCACAATAAACAAATAACAGACACCTTCACACGTACATACATGCAGGAAAACACCAGTGCACAATAAACAAATAACAGGTTGGGCCACAGAGCTGGCTCAGGGTTAAGAATGCTTGCTGCTCTCCTAGAGGACCCAAGTTCGGTTCCCAGCACCCATGTCAGGAGGCTTACAACTACCTATAACTCTAGCTCCAGCTGCCTTTTGTGACCACTGCACATATCCAAACACACTAATAAAAATAAAATCTCTAAAAGCTAAAGAATAGATAGCTGGGTCCAGAGGAATGGCTCAGCGAGGAATAGCACTCACTGCTGGTGTGAAGACCTGAGTTTGATCCATTGATCCCACACGACAGGAGAGAACCCATTTCAGTTGCCCTCTCATCTCCACACTCTTAAAGGCATGAGTGTGTCCGTGCACACCATAGACATTGTACATGAGAGGTTGGGGTAGAGTTTTAATTGAAAAGTGGCAAAAGGGCTGACAAGATGGCTCAGCTCTTGAAGAGGCCTCTGGTTCAGTTCCCAGAATTCATGTCAGGCAGCTCACAGCTGTCTGTAACTCCAGCTCCAGGAGATGTGACACATTTGGCGTCTGTGGGCACCACAGTCATGTGCACGTACCTGTAACATGCAGATGAATATGATTTAAAAAATAATAAAAGCAAATCCTTAAAAATAGAAAATTAGGCTGGGCAGTGGTGGCACATGCCTTTAGTCCCAGCACTAGGAGGCAGAGACAGGTGGATCTCTGTGAATTCTAGGCCAGCCTGATCTATAGAGCTAGTTCCAGGACAGATTCCAAAGCTACAGTGAAACCCTGTCTTAAAAAACTAAAATATGAATATTAGCTAGATGTAAATGTAGGCAGAAATATCCCTGTGTGTGTGACAGGATCCAGAGAAAGTTCTGCTCCAATAGCAACTGTGTAGCTAGAGCATAGGTGTCTTTTAACACCTGTCCATGCTTAAAAGCTGCAGCTTACTTCCATACTTCATCTCTTCCTTCCTCCCTTCCTCCCTTCCTTCTTCCTCCCTTCCTTCCTCCTTTCCTTCTTTTTTCTCCCTTCCTCCCTTCCTTCTTCCTCCCTTCCTTTCTTTTCTTCTCAGAGCTTCACTGGGGAAGTGCTGTTGCCAGGACTCAGGTAGAATGGAATGCTTCCAGATTAAGGAACGCTTGTAGAATGAAAGTGTCATAGAAAAGAAAAAGGTCGAAGAGGCTCACATTGTGGCATCAGAATAAGGACAGAAGTGAGTTGTGACCCTTGGACTATCATAGTCCAGGAGTGCATATTAACGTAAAGAGACAGATGGAATCTGAAGGAACTTTCTTTGCCCCAGAAGAGCAGCTCACAGGTACAGCGGGAAGAGTGGAGTGAAATCTCACCACTCAGCAGCTGACCTTACTGATTAGGCCAAGAGTTATCAGTGGATGTTAAAACCGCCAGGTGGAAGTTTGATGAGTGACAGGACATATGATAAGGAAATGTGACTGACAACACCTGAGCCAAGTCACCGACAGGCACCATGAAGGACTAGTGTGGACTCCATGCTCCTCCTAGCACCACACGGAGAAGTAGAGCTGTGACTAGCGCGGGACAGCATGGCTGGCTCTGCCCCAGCAGGGATCTGAGAAACAGTGCTCCTCAGTGTGCCTGCTAGGCATCTGTGCTGACTGCTTAGTTTTTGCTGACTTGACACAAGCTAGAACCATTTGGGTAGAGGGAACCTCAACTGAAAAAAAAACCCTACATCTGATTGGCCATTAGGCAAGTCCACGGGAGCATTTTCTGAATAAATGATATAGTGAGAGCGGCCTGCTCACTGTGGGCTAGTCACTGCTGGGCAGGTGGCCAGGCTGACCAAGTCACAGAAAGAAGTCCACAAGCAGTTCCTGCTTCCAGGTTCCTGGCCTGGCTTCCCTCACAGATGAACTGTGAATTGGACGGGGAAGTCAGTGCAGACCCTTTACTCCACGGGCTGCTTTTGCTCAGGTATCTTTATCACTGTGACAGAAAGCAAACTGGGAGACTAGGTCTACTGACAAGAAAACAATCCCCGCATTATCCCAGGCAAAAATGTGTGACTTGAGAATACTCATGAAGTAATGCCAGACAAGGCCCAAATGAAGGACGGTCTCCAAGATAACTGTCTCCTATCCTTGAATGTCATAGGGAGGGAGGGAGGGAGGAGAAATAAAAGGAAGGAAGGGAAGAGAAAAAGAAAAAAGGAAGGAAGGGGGTAGCACTCAGTAGAAGAATGTTCCTAACATGTAGACGTTTTGGTCCCCAGCACAGAAAAGAAAAACAAGAAACGAATGAGGAGGAGGAGGGGGAAGAGGAAAGGTCATCTGGACATGGTAACACGCACCTGATATGAGCACTGAAGAGGCTGAGGCTGGAGTAACATGGGATTGGGCCAATCTGGACTGTGTAAAACAGTTAGGCCACCCTAAACTACTGAGACCATGTCTAAATAAATAAACAACGTCAACGAGCTAAAGACAAGGTTGTGTAATGGTCCAGAACACAAGGGAATGAAAGGCAATGGCCTGCAAACACGATCTGGAGTTTCCTTTTCCTGTAAGGGAAACTGCAATGGGCTGAATATCTCTGAGATCCCTAGACCGGCTCACAGTTATTATTCATGACAATTATGTAACAGAAGAAATTTGTTCTGAGAAAATTTCATATCAGGTAGTCTAAATCGCAGCATCACGCCCACAAACTAATTTCCAGTGGCTCAGAATAGACTATGGCAGTTGGTGCTGGGGTCATTGTGGCACCTGCCTGAAATTCCAGTATTTGGCAGGTCGAGACAAGATCAGAAGTCCAAGGTCATCCTTAGCTACATAGTGAGACCAGCCTAGGCAACATAACACCCTGTCTCGTCTCAAAAAGAAAAATATACACAAAGAAGTAGAAAAGGTCAGGTGTGTTTGGTAAGATGTGAAGGGCTGGGGGTGGGTAGAGGTCAGTCACATGGAAATTTTTCCTGTTATCTTGTAACTTTTCTGAACTTTGAGATTATGTCAAAATAAAAAATTAAAATCAGAGGCAGTCGGATTTCTATGTGTTTGAGGCCAGTCTGGTCTACAGAGCAAGTTCCAGGACAGACTCCAAGCTACACAAAGAAACCCTATCTTAAAAAAAAAAGAAAGAAAAGAGAAAAAAAAAAAACAAAAAAAAAAAACTGGAGATCCACCCCAGGGACCATAGTGGAAGGAGAGAATCAACTCCTAAAAGATGTTCTCTGCCCTCCACATGTATGCCATGGCATTCACCTGCAAATGTGCGTGCACACACACACAAATCAATTATTTTAAAAATCTGGGTTTATTACCTAGGGTCCCCTAGAGGAACAGAGCAGACAGAACATAGAACAGACAGCTGTAAAAGGGGGCGGGGCAAACACCATGATGCATGCTTATAGAAGCAAGAGGATCACAAGTTCAGGGTCATCTTTGGCTATACATTTGAACCAGAGGCTAGCCTGGGCTACATTAGACATCTCAAAACATCCAAATTGTAATGGAGGTTCATGATTAGGGACTGGCTATTCCACATGGGCCACACAATACTGGAGAGGCTGAGCCCAGTAGCCATTCAGTCCAGAAGCTGGAAGCCTCACAGCAGGGGAACCATAGAGCAGCTCCACCTGGCCCAAAGCTGAAGGCCCAGAGGCCTCCTGAGAGTCACTCTTGTGAGTCTACATTGGGAGGTGGGAGGAGCAAGATGGCTGGAGACAGCAGAGCACCGACACTTGGGGAAAATGATGCTGACATGCTGCTTGGTCCTTCCTCTCTTGTCTACTTTTGATTCATTAGGAGCCCTCAGTCTACCAGATATTAAAGGCACATTCAAGCATAAGAGGTTCTGTTGTTAGCTGAAGATATGTCCATGGCTGCCTCCTTTTGATTAATGATTCATGTGGGAGGGTCCAGTCCATGGTGGGTGGTGCTGTTCCCCAGGCTGCTGTTCTGGGTGCTTAAGGCAAGATAAGCAGTGTTTCTCCATGGCCTCTGCATCAACTCCTGCCCTGCCTTCTCTGAATGATGATAGACTGACCTCTAAACTGTAACATGAAATGAACTCTTCCTCCACAAGTTGCTTTAGGTCAGTCACGTTGCTAACAGCCTGACAGCCTAGCAGAGGAGTATACACATGTCCACTGCATCTTGCCAGCATCAAAACCTGGGCACTATGCTAAGCACATATTCTATCACTGGACTCTCCATCAACACTTTATTCTTGCAACTGGTAAAATAAATTCTGAAATATTCAAAACTAAAAAGGCAGGGAAAAAAAGGTGATTGCCACCAAAGCTGACGACCCAAGTTTAGTCCCTGAGATCCACGTAGTAGAAAGAGAGAACCAACTCCCACAGATGTTCTTTGACCTCTCCCCAAACAAACAAACAAACAAACAAATGTGCAAAAAGAAATCTGCTGCCGCTGCCGAAGTCTATGCCTATAACCCTAACACTTGAGAGGGTTAGAAGGCCAGGAGTTCAAGGTCATTCTTGGCTACACAGCAAGTCCAAAAGCTATAAAAGCCAGGGGCTTATGTAAGATCGTCCCAAATAAAACAGAACAACAAAAAGATAAAGGCTGTGTCCTCTATGAGGAAATGAGTTTGTTGGACAGGCTTGCCCAGGCTCCAATGACAGTGTTATTGGCCATGGCTTCTACACTGATAAATCAGTGAGACATGTTCCCTGAGGTGACTTTAGACAGAAGCGCACACAAAATAAAGGTAGAAATTGATTACATGATGAAAATGTGACCAAAGGAGTGCAGGAGCCTAATCTCAAATTTCTTCTCAGAGAAATGATCCTATAGTTGCTAATTCAGTCTTAGTGGTGGCTGCTTCATTTTACAGATGTGCTATGGCACCTAGCTGCTTCCTTTATGTGCTATTGGGGACCCAGCCCAGGGCCTCAAATATATGAAAACACTCTACCCGCCATTTCCCCCAGCCCTTGTCTTTGTTTTGTGAAACAGAGTCTCACTCTACCCCGGGGCTGCATCACAGTGATGTGGCAATTGTCTTGCTTCAGCTTCCCAAGTGCTGGATTACCATCAACCACACCTGGTTCAGCAGAGACTTTACACATAATGATTAACTATCATTTCTTCTGTTCTGCACGCCTCACTGGGCGCATGGTGTGTGTGTGTGTGTGTGTGTGTGTGTGTGTGTGTGTGTGTGTGTGTGTGTGTGTGTATGTGTTACATGTGTTTGCCCATGTGTGTGGAGATCAGAGGTCAACCTTAGCGGCATTCTTCAGGTGTTGTCTAACGTCTTACTGAGATGCTGTCTCTCACTGGCCTGGAGCTAGCGGGCCAGCAAACCCATGGGGCTCTGCCTACCCAGCACTGGCATTGTACATGTGCCCAGCTCTTTTTAACAAAAGTTCTAAGGACTTAAACACAGGCCCTTCAGGCATTTACCAACCGAGCTATCTGTCCAGTCCCTTTGTTTGTTTTAAAGACCCCAGCTGACCTGGAACTTATTTCGTACCTGAGGCTGGGTTCAGATTTGCAGAAATCCTAGTACCTCTGCCTCTTGAATACTGGGATTACAGGCATGCACCTCCACACCTGTCATTTCCTTTCAGCTAAAGGCCAGGGTTTTCCTCCTTTGTTTGTTTTGAAACATAGTCTCCTGTTAACCATGCTTCCCCAGCTCTGTGTGGGGATTCCAGGTGTGCACCTGAGCTGAGAGTTCCTTTTCCTGAACACTCCCACCAGCACTTGGTATTTTTGTCTTTGGTGAGAGCGGAGCCATATCAAACAGTCTCGTTGCCATTTTGATTTGCATTTCCTCATATTGAATTACTACACTGCTAGAACTTTAAAGGAGCTGTCCCTCCAAGATTCATATTTTGGACACTTTGTCCTCATCTAGTAGCACCATTTGGGGCCCTGGACATTTTGGGAAGTGAGCTCTCATTAGCGGAAGTAGTCACTGGAAGCAGGTCCTTGTGGGTCCCTGCCCTTGATTCCTTCCTTTTGCCTTTTCTCTGCTTCTACGTTCCCTGATGTGACTGTCTCTCTCCCACAGCGCCATCTGCATTAGGCAGGATTCTCTGGAGAGCCAGAGTGGATAGACTGTATATAAACTACAGAGTTTTACTAGAATGGCTTACAACACACAGGGCCGGCTAGTCCAACAACAGCCATGTGCACACTCGAGAGGCTGAAGAGCCAGTAGCGGCTCAGTCCACAAAGCTTGAGGCCTTGGCAGTCTCAATCTGGCACTGAAGGCCGGATGACAGGGGGGTGGGGTAGGGGGCGGTGGCGTCCATGAGGAGTCACAGGTGGAAAGCTAAAGAAGCTGCAGTCTGCTGTCGGGGAAGGGTGCAAGACCTCACCAGCAACAAGCAAAGGCCAAGAAACAAGAGTTTTCTATTCATGCCTATGCTGCCCATCTGAAGGTGCTGCCTACTCTGTGGGAGGCTCTCCCTTCAGATAACCCTTCCTGGGAATGTCCTCTTAGTTGGTCTCAGGTCCTGTCAAGCTGACAATTAGGATTAGCCATCACACCCTTCATTGGCTCATACTTCTGAAACTATGAGCCAAAAACACATTTCTCCCGGGTATCTTAGCAAAGCAATGAAAAAAGTTAATGATGTGCGTGCTCTGCCTGCAAGTGTGGAATTGTTTGAGTGTGGTAGTGCATTCCTACAATCCTAGGACTTAGGAGGCTGAGAGCTGAGTGAGCCCTGTCTCAAGAGCAAACACTCAAATATGTACAACTAAAATAATAATCACCTTTGCAATAGCTAAAGCTCATCTGGAAACCACCGTTTTTAGATGCTTGGGACCAGTGCTAAGTTCAAGAATTCTGAGTTACATCAGCTGGAAGGAATCGTCTTTCACACTCACGGCGAAGCACTATGCCAGAAAAGCCTTCTGAGAGGGTTAGACATCTTATCCGTCTTGACTGTGGTGGCGGGTATGCTCTTCTCATGCCTCCCTTTTGTTAAAAAATAAAAATCACTAACTTGGCTGGTGAGATGACAAGTGAAGGCACACAGTGGGCCCCTCCCAAAGACCACACCCCACCATGGTGCTCCATAGAGCACCAGCTCCACCCCAGGCCTGAGGTCCCCTTTGAATTGACCTCCTTTCCAACTCTAGCAGTCTTATCTGGGCAGCTGACCTGAACATTCAATACCGTGAGTCTTTATTATTTTATTTCATTTGTTATTACTTATTTTTGTTTTGTTTTGAGGTTTGTCATTTTGTTTGTTTTCGAGGCAGGGTTTCTCTTATTTTTGTTTGTTTTTGTTTTGTTTTTCGAGACAGGGTTTTTCTGTAGCTTTGGAACCTGGAACTCACTCTGTAGACCAGGCTGGCTTCAAATTCACAAAAAAAATCTGCCTGCCTCTGCCTCCGGAGTGCTGAGACTAAAGATGCGTTTATATGTGTTGAGTGCTTTATCTACATGTATGTATATGTACCATGTCTGGGCCTGGTGTCCCATCCCCAGCAGAGGTCAGAAGAGGGCACTGGATCCCCTGGAAGTGGAGATATGGGCAGCTGTAAACCATCTTCTGGATAGCAGGAATGGAACCCAGGGCCTCTGCAAGAGCAGCAAGTGCTCTTCACCGCTGACCCTCTCTGCATCTCTGTCTTTACTTCTTTTACTGATATTTCCGCCTCACTTGTCTCTCTTCTCACTCGTTCCTACACATTCCAAGCGTTTTGGTCCAGGAAGGGCCTTCAGCACAAATCTAACCTGTATTGTCGTCTTCTGTATATGTAAGTTACTCAACAAATCAAACACTAACATGGAGGGTGCTGATAAGTATTGGATCTGGGTTATTGGATTCCTCCACCAATGTGATAAGCCAATCAAACTGAATTAATAAATCCAGATTTAATAAACAGAGCCAAGCAAAGCAGAGTACTCCCGGGGGACTCTCGGGAAGGTAGGAGAGAGACTATACGGCAAATCTATGGGCAGGGTCTGAACTACTGTGTAGGTGTGGTCTTGAGCATCTGTGGGGGGAGCCAATGGTGGGTTTCTCAGGGGGGACTGGATGGAGCTTCCCAAATGATGCTAGCTAGCTCCCTTTTTTATTATAATTTTTCCTTTATACAAACAAACCCCTGCTTGGCCACCATCCTGGCCTCAGATGCCTTTCCTACTCCACACAGAGTTGGCCAGGCCACCTCCTCTGCGACTTAATGATGCTCTCAGTTTTTGTGTGCCCCTCTCAAAGACTGCAAACATTTTCCTAAATGTTTACCTATTCTCAGGGTATCTCCATGCTCACGCAACAGATCCTGATCCAACTCCTCAAGCTGCTATGCCACCCCTTACCACACAGATATAGATGGCCTTTCTTGCGTTCCACCCATAGACACTCCGACTACCGACGCCTTAATTGAACATGCAAGAACAAGCTCCTGCTGCCATGGCCCTACCACAGACAGGAGAGCAACGACAGCTGTTTGGTGTGTCCCCTCAGGGCTGCTCTACTTCAAGCTCCTCAGCCTCGGGTGGTGGCATGGCCTGTACATCCAGCACCAAGCAGCCTTTGCGCCTCAAGTCATATTTTGAGAGCATTGTCACTGAGAGGGGAGCAAGAGGCAGGTGCTACTCTCAAGCAAAGGCCTTTCTGATGACATGCCAGCCCCTGGGGGACATAAGCGTAAGAAGCCAGTCTGAACATCTTCGAATTATGTGCTTTCTTCCCTCCCAAGACTTGATACAGATAAGTCAGTGGATGAAAGGATTTCCTGTCTTCACTTCAGGAGGGAAGAGCTGAGGGGCTGAGGAATGAACCTGCTCATGTTTCTGACATTGGATGCGGCTCAGGGGCCTGGCGATGGGCAGATACACAGGGCAGGTGTGCCACTGTGACTTTGGTTTCCCTCGGATTAAAGTCTCCACAAAGCTCAACCACAAGAAGACCACCATTTCCCCAGGGTTGGCCAGGGTCTGGCCAGGCTGAAATCTGTGGCTGTTCGGGCTTCTCTTGAGGCTGAGAAGGTGGCATCAGATATAAAGCCAGCCCCACTGTTGGCTCTTACACAGTCGTATCTGGGTGACAAGCCAAGCCCTGGTTCACACCTCTGAAAAGAGGTCTCAGGATGCCCAAAGACTACTGAGTAGGCAGAGTCCCTGCTTCCATCACTTACGGGCTGTGCCCCTGTGTGGGAGGATGGCATCCCCCAGTGCAGCAACGTGGTGGCCCACTCTTGGCTTCTGGGAAACTTAGACACAGGCTCGCACTTTGCAGTGACTGGGATCGCTTCTGGCTGACCCAGTGCCAGGGACTCTGTCCAAATTTCTGGATCATTGTGGAAGGTTAGTACACTGAGTTGTCACCCTGGGCCTGCGTAAGAGGATAGAGTATAGGAGGTGACTGGTGAGGAAAGAGCCGGGCCAGCAGCCAAGCTGAGAAGCAGTAGCCAGGCTGGGTGAAGGTTAAGTCCATCAGGTGGTAAAGATCGACGAAGCAATGACCTCTAGACGAAGGTGAACACCTGTAGCCCTGCTCCTGGGAGGCTGAAGCAAGAGGGGCATGAGTTTGAGACAGACTCAAGTCAACAGTGAGGCACTGGCCAGAGGAGAGAAGGGAGGAAGGGAGGGAGGGAGGGAGGGAGGAAGGAAAGAAGGATAGAGAAAGAGGATGGAGGAAAGAAAGAGGCAAGCAAGCTGTCCTGCTATCCCACTAGCAAAGGGCATCTTGAGGCCCGTGTCCTTTCTCCTATGGGCAGAGCATGGCAAGGTTCTCAGCCTTGATTGCCAAAAAGACATGGAACCAAGTTTCTGCCTATTTATTTGATTTACAAAGTCACTTTCTCTTGTGTGAGTTTTCTGGTGTTATTTCATCTTAAATTTTCCAGTACTTCTTTAGATTTTGATTCTTTTTTTCCTGATCTTGAAGGACTCCAGGCTGTAAGTTTGCAGGTTTCTCTTCTAATTTCTTCTGACTTCTTTGCTCCAGGGAGATAATGGGATGAACTTCAATGGAACAGTGGTGAGGCCTGGGCAGGAGCTCATCTGTAGGAACTCTGGTGCTCTTGGAGTTGCCTACCCAGAAACCAGGGTTAGACAGCACTGTACACAGCTACCTGACAAGACTAGCTTAGCTTCTGTTGGCGTCAGGGCTGAGGGGCTTCAGATGGTGAGGAGTAGGTTCTGCTACTCTGGGTGGGTACATGGCAGGATTGTGGACCACCACTCAGTGGTCCTGCAGAAGAGGGAGTTCAGGCCTTAGGAGAGCAGAGTCTTCTAAGAACTAAATAAGGGAGAAAGGATGAAGGTTATGGGGCCCTGAGCTTGTACAATTTGAGAAGCCTGCTTATCGGAATCCCTCATCTTGTAAATGCTGTAAAGCACAGGCTTTGAGAATTTTTAGGACTATTTTGTAGACCTTGGAGGAGATAAGGGACCTGCTGCCTGAGCCTCAAGCCAGTGGTTTGATATTTATGTAGTCTACTCGTGACTCAAGCCTTTCAGGCGAGTCGGCCAAGTGTGTGCCTGTGGTTGTATGGCCTCACTAACATGGCGAAAAGGAGGCGCTCAGGGGCCTTGTGTCTTGTGGTCAAGTCAAGCAGAAGATGAGATCTTAGAAGGATGTGGACACAATAATGGCATGTTTCATTTATTGGCCTCAGAGGCCAGTAAATAAATAAATAACAGTAAATAAATAACAAAAAAAGACTGAACCCAGTGCCTTCCCTCAAGTTCATTGCCTAAATGTAGTAATGACCCCCAAACACTCTAGCTGAAATCCTCAATGGAAATCACGAGAATGCCACCCTTCTGCTTGGACAAGTGCACTGAGAATGCCAGGCCGCAACACAGGTGCAGGAGCTGGCCTTGAAGCTCTGGGAGGAGTGTGGGCATCAACTGGCCCAGTTTGCTTTGGCCCATGTTCCAGAAAATTCCTCTGTCCTGGGAAAGCAGGGGTCAATAAAGGACAAGTATCCTTGAAGAAAGAAGGCCATCAAGACCTCCAGGCGCAGACCTGAAGTATCATCCATTTCTCTGTGAGATGTGAAGAAACGGTGAACTTCTGATTTAGCACTGGGAAGTGTGTCTAAGTTCCTCCAGCTTAGGGGAGGCGGGTCCATGGGTTCTAGCCCTGAGATTGTGGTAAGAGGATAAAATGTAAGAAGTGATCGTGGTGGGGAAAGGGCCTGGGAGAACAGCCAAACCTAGAATCGGAGGGGCAGGGGTAACCAGACCAGATGTAAGTTAAGGCCACAGGAAGCAGTGGCCTCTGCATAATTGCCTGTCCCACTAGCAAGTGTCATTTAGAAACGTCTGAGTCCCACCTATTGCAGGGTTCCTTTCCCTATGAGCAAAGCAGGGTGAGACGTGATGGTGAGAACGATGAACCTGGGAGAAACATCCTTTATTTCTCCACGCCTCTTCGGGTAGTAGTCTGCCCTCTTACGTGGTGGTGACTTTTATGTGCAAAGTTTTCTTGTAGCTGTGCACAGGTGATGCCTGCCAGTAGTGCCAGCACTTGGGAGGCACAGGAGGATTACGAGTACAAAGTGACCCCTGGCAATACAGTTTAAGGCTTGCAAGAGTTACACGAGACCCTGTATCTTAGTCAATGTTCTGTTGCTGTGAATACACACCATCGATGGGGGATGTCCTTCTGTATGTGTGCTCCTCTTATTAGTTGATGAATAAAACAGATTTGGCAAGTAGCCAGGCAGGAAGTGTAGGCGGGGCTAGCAGACCAGAATTCTGGGGAAAGAAGGCAGAGAGGAGCTGCCTGAAGACCATGACCTTGGAAACTCTTACAAAATAAAGCATTTAACTGGGGCTGGTTTACAGTTTCAGAGATTAGTTCATTATCGGCATGGCAGGGAGCACGGCAGCATGCAGGACATGATGCTGTTGAAGTAGCTGAGAGCTCCACATCCAGATCCACAGGCAACAGGAAGAGAGAGACAATGAACCTCACCTGAGCTTTTGAAACCCTAAAGCCACCCCCTGTGACACACTTCCTCCAACAAGGCCATACCTCTAATCCCTCTCAAGTAGTGCCACTCTCTGATGACCAACCTTCCAAATATACAAGCCTATGGGGGTCATTCTTATTCAAGCCACAACCACCATATCCTGTCTCAGAAAACCAAACCAACCGAAACAAAGCTGCCCTATCTAAGAAACTGCAGGCTCTTTCTATTGCTCCTGGTCACCCACTTCAACTAGTTGGTAAGATTACTGCTGAAGACACAGCACACTTGGTTGTAGGACACAGAGATTTCAAGCTGGACTGACCCGAAAACTTCATCCCCGCCAGCTAGCTTTAATAGTGATGGAAAGAAGGAGCTATGCAGATTGCGGAGAAGAAAAACCATCAATGGTCTTACCTCACAGTGAACTCCAGATGCTACAACACCAAGCTGCTAGGCAAGATAAAATGGTAGAACAGCGGCATGAAGGTTATGGAGGTAACCACCCGCTGACTCGAATGGAGGCCTGCTTCACAGGCCTGATGTTATAAAAGTGGGCAAAAGTCCATGGCTGTGGGGGGCTATGGCTGTTGTTTTGCTAAATGCTCACGTTGTCAAATTGCCTTGTAAGTAAGTATTTATATTTATACACATAGTGTTGCTGTCAGTCTTGGCCAGGGAAGCTTCCTTATGTATTGGGCAGCAGTTAATTCCAGAGACTCATAACTGTTGTGCTCAACCCTGTATACATAGGCCATCTACACCACGCCCCCTCTCCCCAGGCTCAGGAAGCACCATGGAAGAGGGGCAGAAAGAATGCAAGAGTAGGAGGAGGGGAGGATGCTGTGGAAGGCCACCTTCGGGACATGGCATGGCTTCTGCACTCATGACTTCACTGTTGCTCAAGATCAAGTCAAAAGGTCAGTAAAAAGTCCAGCAGGGAGCACAGACATTACCCAGTGAGTGGGGAGAGCAGGGGTGGGGTGGGGTGGGGTGGGAGACATGTGGAGAAATGTCCAGGAGAAGAGTTGAGGGTGGATATAATCAAGATAAATTGTATGGGGCTGGAGAGTTGGCTCAAAGGATGAGTACTTGTTGCCTGTGCAAAGGACCTGGGTTCAATTCCCAGCAGCCACATAACAGATGAAAAACATCAGTAACTCCAGTCCCAGGAGATCTGATGTCTTCTTTGACCTCCAAGGGCACCAAGAACACATGTACACATATACACACAGGGAAAACACTCATACACATAAAAACGTTTAAAAGAGGGACTCGTTTAAGAGCACTGGCTGCTCTTCCAGAGGACCTGAGTTCAATTCTTAGCACCCACATGGCAGCTCACAATTCAGTCCAGGGAATCTGACAGCCTTAGAAACATACATGCAGGTAAAACATCAATGCACATAAAATAATTTTTAAATGTTTAAAAAGATACATTATGTGTATTCATGAAATTACCAAAGAATAAATGATATTCTAAAACACTGAATTTTCTTCAGATGACAGCATTCATCAAGGTTTCAGATTCATTTGAAATCAGGAAACAAAAGCTTCACATGGTGGCACATTGCTCCAATCCCAATGTGAGGCTGAGGCAGGAGAATTGCCTTATGTGGTAGGACAGTCTCTGGTACAGAGAGACTCTGTTTAAAGAGAAATAAAACAAAACTTAGAAAACTTTTTAAAATTACAGCTTTTAAGGTTCATATTTTTGAGATCTTTGATGCTTGAGCTTTGGAAAATGATCACAAAGGAAGTACCAGAGTCCAAGAACCTCAAGAAATATTGCTGTGAGAAACAGACCAAACATTAACATTGGTGACATTGGTAATACAGAACTTTCCCTAGTTGTAGGCAGGGAAACTAATGGCTAACTGTATATATAAGCTTGACTAGGTTACTTGCATGTTGCCTTGGGAGGTATACTTTAGACACCATTGACATTTAAGTTGTGTCTTGAGTAAAGAAGATTGCTCCTAAAATGTGACTCAGCTTCACCCAAATAGTTGACTGTCTTAAGGGCAAGGGCAAGCTTTGGAAAGGAAGAATTCTCAAAACTGTAGCACAGAAACATGCCTTATTTGCCAGTCTGCCAGCCTGCCCTACAAGTTTCCAGGCTTGCCAGGCCCCACAACTCTATACCAAATTCCTTAAAGCCTCTTTCCCTCAGGGAAGATAGCTCAGTAGGTGAAGTACTTTCCAGTCAAGCATGAGGACCTGAGTTTATCCCCAGAGCTTGTACTAAGAGCTTACATAATCCCAGGGAGCCCCAAGTCCTAGTGAGAGACGCCTTGAGGAGCAAACTCAAGCTTAGCCTGTGGCTCTCGGCACTGGCTCCCTCATCCCTCCAGTATTTGTTCAGTTTCAGTTTCTCAGGAGAACCAGAACAGCATAGACCCATTAGTCATGCACATGACTAATAATTACAATGCTGGGAAGCCCACACACACACACACACACACACACACACACACACACACACACACACACACACACACACACTCCTGACCAAATGTCTGCAATGGTTGGTCAGGCTGAAGCCATATGGAACAAACGAGTGCAGAGACAGACTATAGAGAGGCAAACAAACAAAAATATGAAGCTAATGTTCACGCTTCAAGTAACATAGCTCAAACCCAATTTGGGCAAATCTTCGGAAAGCAAGTAAGCCAACGAACTAATAAGAACAAGAAGATAGTATTTCTTTAAGCTGACAAATTACCCCACAAAACATGTTCGTGAAACCTAACCTTGACAATTTTACACAAGCCAAGGAACTTCTACAGTCCCCAGTTTTAAAGAGCAAAGTGGAGGTGGGTGGAGCAGGCATTACCACTTCCCACAGATCAGTCGGGGGTCTAAAGCTGGAGGGCTACTTGCTTTTTTTTTTTTTTTTTTTTTTTTTTTTTTTTTTGCCATATACCTGGAAGAGCCTCTGGCCTATGATGAGCAGCAGTGAGAAATAAAGTGCGCCTTTGAGGCTCCCAGATTCTCCAAATCAGCAAATGCCAGATGCTGCGATGCAAAGTAACCCCAAGCTTTCTTTGTGTTGGCAAAGGCCCTTTAGTACCTTACACCAAAACAGGGACACAGCTTATCTGGGTAGAGAAGTCACGAGAGAGCTTGTTTACTTTTGTCCAAATATACTTTTTCTTGGGACTGGAAAGATGGCTCGGTGGTTAAGAGAACTTAGTGCTGTTGCAGAAGACCTGGGTTCGGTTCCCATCACCCGCACGGCGGCTCACAACCATACGAGGTCCTGCTCTGCCCTCTACAGGCAGGCACTCGGCACACACGCGGGGCACCACATAGACGCAGGCAAGACACATGAACCTAAAAGAAACTTTAAAACTTTTTCTTCACGTCCCCTGACTTCTCTTAACAGACATTCGTAAAAAGTAATCTGTGTTAGAGGGGATCTTAAAAGTTCCAAAGTAAAGGTCGCTGAACCGTGACACCCCGTACCCGGCGGCGGTAAACGCCATCTTCGCCGAGTTCCCACGCGGCGCTCGGCGCGCGGCCCTGACGTCACGCGGCTAGGGGGCGGGGCGAGGAAGCGGGGCTTCACGAAGGGGCTGGGCGAGGCGGGGCGGGGCCACGAGGCGGGGCGGGGCCACGAGGCGGGGCGGGGCCAGATCCCTCTGAGGGGCGGGGCGGTGGCCTCGCAGAGGGGCGGGGTAGGGCGCGGCGGGGGCGGTGTCCCGGCCGCGCGCGCTCCGCCCGGGGTCTGGCGTTTATAGCTCGGCCGGCGCTGGCCCGCCGGTGGCGGCTGCTGTGCGCGGGGTCGCGATGTCGGGTCTGCAGGCGGGTGCAGAGCAGCGGCGCGAGGAGCCGAGCGCGCGGGCCTCGTCGCCCTCTCGCTTCGTGCTAGGGCTGGACGTGGGCAGCACGGTGATCCGCTGCCACGTCTATGACCGGACGGCACGGGTGCGAGGCTCCAGCGCACAGAAGGTGACTGGGCGCGGAGGGCGGGCTGGGGCTCTGGCTGCACCCTCGCCCTTTCTGCACCTCCGGGGCCTCAGGCCGGTGTGGCCTGGTGCCTGTCCCTCGCTTCCTGTCCCGCGGGACTCATCGCTCTAGCTTTACCTAGGTGGAACCGAGGTGACTCGCGGGGCGGCGCGGGCAGGCTGCCTGTATGTGATTTGCTTGGTTTTTTCTGCACTTCCTCATCGACTTTCCAATTCTTATCTTCACACATTTTAGTTCTTCAGATTTTGATGGACTGTAGACTTTACGTTTTTCGGTTGTGTCATCTAAAAACAATTCATTACGTGTATTTAGCATGTGTATCTGTATTGCCCACTGGCTGTGGTGCACTATGCGGGATCAGAGGACAACTTTCTTGGGTATCCGTTTTCTCCTTCCATCATGTTGGTCCCTGGAATTGAACTCAGGTCATCAGATTTGGCAAAAAGTACTTTTACCTGCCAAGCCATCTTACTAGTTGTCATCTTTGTATTCCTAAAAGTGCTAGGTCCTCACATTAGCATCTGACTTCCATGGTTATTGGAGATACTGAAGAAGTTTTGAAAGCTGAGTTGTCCATACTTCTTTCCATCCTTGAGAATTCATAAAAATACGTTCTGGCTTGAGAAGCCTGCCAAGCCGTTGGTTGGTCATTGTAAGCAAAGCCTTAAACTGCCAATGTTATTTATTGGTCAACAAAAGTCGATTTGGTGTAGTGTTCTTATTTACTCTTTTCAATACCAGCATTATTTCTCTTCCTTCCTTCCTTCCTTTCTTTCTTTCTTTCTTTCTTTCTTTCTTTCTTTCTTTCTTTCTTTCTAAGACTGGGTTTCTCTGTGTAACAGCCCTAGCTGTCCTGGAACTTGATTTATAGACCAGGCTGGCCTTGAACTCAGAGATTCATCTGCCTTTGCCTCCTGGTACATGCACCACCACTGCCCAGCTAATACCAGCATTTTCTAATGTTTAAACTTTTAGTGAAGACGAGAGACCTCTAACTCTTTCCCTACAGCACTGGAGTCTTTATCAGCGTGCTACTTTACTTCTCACTTTGTGGGTGTTTTCCATCTCAGCAATTTCCTAGGAACCCATTGGCTAGAGTGAAAAGGTAAGTAGTGACTGCCTTGAGCATGCACTTTGAGGAAATAGGCTTTTCATTCAGGGTTCTGTACTAGGAGGTGAGTTGGTCCTGCAGCAGCTCCTTCTCTGGCTAGCTGTGTAAGAGCATAGTCTACCCACTTCATCTATCCCAGATCCAACCTGAAAGGACAGATAGGAAGCAGACACTGAGATCTTGTCTTATTGCAAGTGTTTATCACAAACACAATGATACTTTTTAGCTTTTCTATTTAATGGATGAGCATTTGGATCAAAAAGGAGACAGCTCAGCAGGTAAAGATGACTGCACATGGCTCCTAAGCTTGACACCCTGAATGGGATCCCTGGAAGGAACATTAAGAGAGGAGAGAACTGTCTCCTGAAAGTTGTCCTTTGACCTCTGCACTTTAAACCATAGCACAAGTATGCCCCACAATATAAATTTTAAGAAAATTTAGCAAGTTGTTAGACATACCAGGCAGTGGTGGCACAAGCCCTTAATCCAGCATTTGGGATGCAGACCTGGATTTCTGCTAGTTTGATGCAAAAGCAGGCCGATCTCTGAGTTCAAGGCCAAGCCCAGTCTACAGAACAAGTTTCAGGCTAACCAGGGCTATACAGTGAGACCCTGTCTCAAAATTAGATGAAATAAAAATAGAATAAGTGATATGCAGTTAATTAAAGTGCTAGGAATTCAGTTTTACTTCATGGGTTATATGACTTAATCATATAATTCATGTCTGTCTTTTTAAATATTTATTTATTGTATGAACATTGGTATTTTATCTACATGTGTGTCTGTGTGAGGGTGCCACGTCCTCTGGAACTGGAGTTACAGTTGTGAACTGTCATGTAGATGCTAGGAATTGAACCCATGTCCTCTGGAAGAGCAGCCGGTACTCTTAACCTCTGAGCCATCTCTCCAGCCCTGTGTCTATCTTCTTAATGGAAGTCACACCCCTTCTAATACAATGGAAGGATTATTCATAAAAAAGTAAAATCTTAGTGTAGGTAGATTTGATTCATATTGCCAAACAAGTCACATGAAAAAGAAATAAAAAGTGAGAAGAGGTCATCTTTGGATACACGAGCAGGACAGGCGCCCATTGATCTTTAAGTTAAACTTGAAATACAAATATGAACCTTTGCGTTGAGTTTGTATGAGGTGTGATATTTTCTTTTCATTTTCTTATGTGATGGTGGAGAACCCCCATCCCATCCCACAATATCCTGCGTGATACACCCTCAACCTCAGTGGTTGTGTTGTTTTGTTTTTTTTAAGTCTTTTCTGGGACCATCAAGCTGGATCAGTGGGTAAGGTCACTTGCTGCCAAGTCCGATCACTTGAGATCGATTTCTGGGACTCACATGGTAGGAGGAATGATTTATCTAAGTTGACCTCTGACCGTCTTACATGCTCTGTGGCATAAGCGTTTATCCACACATAGAAAACACACACACACACAGTCTTTATAATGGACTCTTAAATATTGGTGTTAAATACTAGAACAATGATCCGTATTTGCAGCCCACACATGTATATTTGATACTTTGTTTTGGAAATCGGAGAAAACAACTCATGCTCCTGGGCAGTGGGACACCATGCTTCTGTGAAAACCCATAAGAAACGTGATGGTTGGAGGAGCAGGATAGACAGTTCCAGCATGGAGGCATTGAGGCACTGGAAAGCCAGGTTCACTCTAGAAGAAAGGACCCTGCCTTTAACCAAGGGAAGGTGACTTCTTCACTTTCGCTGTTTTCTCCTTAGTCCTCTCCTGTAGGGGGCATCTTTCTCATGTTACACCTTCAGGGATCCCAGTGGTTTGAGTTTATTCCTAAGGATTAATTCAGTGTGGAATCTTGGCAGCCGGTGTGGTGCCAAGAGAACTGTAGACCCTGTAAGAGGTGGTGAAAAGAAACCATCAGCTCACAAAGGAGCTGTCCTTAGAGGGGATTAAGGTACTTCCTGCTTAACACACAGCCAGAACACTGCCTTCCTGCTCTCTGCTTCCTGTTTCTCCCTCCTCCTCCTCTTCCTCCTCCTCCTCTTCGTCTTCCTCCTCTTCCTCCTCCTCTTTCTCCTCCTCCTTCCCGTCCTTCTCTGCCTCCTCCCTGCTCCCCCACTTTTGAACTATAACCTTCTAGAACTGAACTATAAAACCCTCAGGTGTTCTGTTATAGCAACTAAAAATGGATATGGCCTGAGCTGTCCAGATGGGTGCAGTGTAGTGATGTAATCCTACAATCCAACCATTATGTCTAAAGGCTCTGAGGCTTGAAGCAAGGTTACTGTTTTGAGGGAGGAGCTGTTTGTTGCAGTTGAAACATTCTAACAATCAGAAAAACAAAACAAAACAAAACAAAAACTCACAGAATTACTCCAGCTTTCCACTTTTTCCATGTTGGAAAGTTCCTTCAAATAGTACTGTTGGGGGATTGTCTGCTCATTTGTTCAGGACCATGCTTTCCTGGAAGCACCAGACTCTGGCTAGTATATGTAGGCTCACCCTCTCCAGGGAGGAATCTAGCACCTGGAGCATGCGATGAGAAGCAGTGGTGTGGCTAAGTATGACTTCACTCCAGCATTTGCGTGTCCTCCCTTTTCCAGGCTTTAGAATCTCTCTGCTATGGGCTGTCCTCTCAGAGTTTCGGTGACTGGCACATCCTCTTTGTCTCCTCAGTGCCTGTAAAGTTATAGGCACTTAGATGCTGAGGGAAAAACAGCCTCTGTTACACCCGTGGGTGCCCCTCTCTGAGGCAGGGGAAAGGCAATCTGACTCAGGTGTCCTAGGGTTTTAGAGGAATAAAGGCTTTACTTGGAGTGAAATGAAAAGGGGTTGACGGAGCCAGGCATTGGTAGCACAAATCTTTAATCCCAGCACTGGGGTGGGGTGGGGGGGACAGAGGCAGGTGGACCTGTGAGTTCAAGGTCAGCCTGGTCTACAGAGTTCCAGGACAGCCTCTAAAGATACAGAGAAACCCTTTCTTGAAAAACCAAAAAAAAAAAAAAAAAAAAAAAGGTGTGTGTGTGAGAGGAGTGGCAGTGTAATCCGAGCAGGGCATTGTCTCCTGTGCCAAGCTTTTGGCACCTGCAGGTTCTCTGTGCACTTACATTAAATCCAGTCTGATTCTGTTTGTTGTCTTCCCTTTGTCCTTGTCCTGGTACCTTGTTTTTGAGACAGAGTCTCCCTTTGTAATCCAAGCTGCCCTGGAACTCAAACCAGACCTCCTAGGTGCTATAATAACAGGTGTGTAGCCCATACCTGGTTATCTTTAAGGTATTTTTGATGTGTTTCTTTTAGCAGAGTTTTAAAAAGTGTTGGGGATAAACATATGTGTTCAAATCATCAGTTAAACTGTAAGCTATAGGCTCTTAAAACATTTTCTAAAGAATTTTTAAAAATTTGTATTTATGGGTTCGTAATGTTTGTGTGTGAGAGCGTGTGTCACATGCATGCCATCACCTGCGGAGGGTAGAGCTGGAACTAAAGATGGCTGTGAGCTGCCTGACATAGGTGCTGGGAACCAAACTCAGCTAGTCAGGAAGAGCAGCAAGTGTTCTAACAACTTAGCCTTCTCTCTATCCCCTTAAATAGCCCCTTAAAACATTTTATTTTTAGCCAGATGGTGGCTGTGCTCACCTTTAATCCCAGCACTTGGGAGGTGGAGGCAGGCGGATCTCTGTGAGTTCAAGGCCAGCGCCAGCCTGGTTTACAGAGCTCCAAAGCAATACAAAGAAACCCTATCTTGAAAAAAAAAAAAAAAAAAAAAAATAACACAACAACAAAAATTAACTATTAACTGAAATACAATGAAAAAATAAAAATGAAAACAGGTTGGGTGCAGTAGCATGCCCGAGCTAGACACCAGGAGTTGAAGAGCAGCCTGAGCTACATAGCAAATCCTCATCCACTAAAGCCCCTGGGCTGCATTGAGGCTCAGTGGCTACTATACTTACTACTCTGCCAGTATGGGCACCCATGTCACAGTGACTGACAGTGACAGAGACAGGTGCTCAGTGGCCAGCCAGAGAGAGAGAGAGAGAGAGAGAGAGAGAGAGAGAGAGAGAGAGCATTTCTGAAAAAATAAGGTGGGTATGGGAAAGGAAGACACCTGGCTGTGACCTCTGACCTCTGACCTCCGACCTCCAACCTCCACACAAGCACAGACATGCACATACGCATTTACATGAACACAACAAACACACACACACACACACACACACACACACACACCACCCAACAGCAAAAAGAATGGAGTTTTTGTTTGTTTTGTTTTTCTGAGATAAGGTTTCTGTGTAGCCTTGACTGTCCTTGAACTCCAATCTGAATTTTTTTTTTTTTAATTACCACAAAGTTAAAAAGTAAAATGGAGATGTGGGGAGGGTTGAGACAAGGTGAAACAATCCTGGCTGTCCTGGAACTTGCTCTGTAGACCTCAAACTCGCACAGATCTGCCTGCCTCTGCCTCCTGAATGCTGAGATTGAAGGTCTGTGCCTCCACCACCCAGCTGCAGTATTATTATTATTATTATTATTATTATTATTATTATTATTATTATTATTATTATTATTTTGTGTGTACTTCGATGAGTGTTAGTACCTCTGGCACTAACCTGAGACCCCCTTCACACGCCATCCGGCTGGAGATATTATTATTATTATTATTATTATTATTATCATTATTTTGTGTATAGTTTAATGAGTTAGTACCTATGGCACTAACCTGAGACCCCCTTCACACGCCACCTTGTAGTCTCGATCCAGTACCTCACTTATCTCCCCATTACAGAGTTTTGTCTTCTGACGACTATCAGGGAAAGGCCGAGTGAGGGACTGGGGATACAGCTCAGTGGATATAGTGCTTGCCATACAAGCCAGCTCCCACGTTAATATTGGGTGAGCATGGCCGCCCGCCCATGGTCCAGGGCTGGGTGGTGGAGGGAGTGCTGCTGGAGCTATTGGTCCCAGATCCAAGTAAGAGCCTCTACCTCGATGGCCTTCTTGGGTGGTCAGAGTTAACTGTCGACCTGACAAGGTCTAGCATCGTCTGGGAGTGTGTCTCTTGATGACTTGATTAGGTTAGTCCATGTGGGAGGACCATCCTAACCGCAGGGGGACTATTCCCTGGACAGGGATATGTCCCATAGACAATGGGGGCTGTGAAGGGCATTGATTACTCTGATCCTGGCTGTGGATAGTGTGGCCAGCTGCTTGAAGCTCCTGCCTCCTTAACTTGGCTGATGTGTTGGACAGTGCCCTTGAACTGTAGCCAGAATAAACCCTCTCGCTTAAGTTGCCTTAAGGTTTTTTTTTTCCTTAGAAAGTTTATTATTATAGAGCATAAGAGAAGGGAAGCAGACAGCTCCTGTGTAGCCAGAGTATATCCTGAGAAAGGGTTGCCCTTTAGTTGGCTTTTATCAGGGCATCTTATCATAGCAAGAGATGAGAAACTAAGACACCTCCATACACACATGCATGTGTGTGAACCCACATACATTCAAACATGCATACAAACATAGATATCATACACACAAATTTGGTATAATTTTAATCATGGGAGGCTGAGGTAGGAGGGGCAACTCAAGTTTTTGTTCTGAAGCTTGCCACCCCTTGCAGTATGCTGCATAAACATTTTAGCATTTTAACTGGAGTTAAAAGCAACAATAACAAAAACCCAAGAACAATGAAAACAGAAACGTCTTATATGGAGTCATGCAATAAGCAGGCGTCTCTGGGCAGTTTTATTCAGCTAATAGCCTTTTGAGACTCACCCATGCCATGTGTATCCACAGTTCCTTCTTGGCTTCTTTGTTTTCTTTCTGGTCCTGAGGGCTGAACCAGGGCCCCGCACTTGCTAAGCAAATGTTCTGCCACTGAACTGAATCTCACACCACCCCATTCCATCTTGTTTCCGACGGTAACCCGTCGTGCAGACTGACCATGTTCATTCTCCTGTTGAGGTCTGTTTGGATTGTTTTCAGTTTCTGGTAGTTATGAATACAAAACATAAACATTTATATTTTGCTATAAATAGATTTCAATGAGAACATGTGTCCTCATTTCTCTAGGGTAATTTAGGAGTGGGTATGTTGGTATGTTGGGGCATATGGTAAATAAATGTTTTTGTTTTTGTTTTTGTTTTTAAGACATGCTCACTACTTAACCCTAGCTGGCCTAGAACTCACTGTGTAAATAAGGCTGGCTTCACAGAGACCCTCCTGCCTCTATTCCTGAGTGCTAGGATTAAAGGCACCATCATGCCTGGAAAGAAATGTTTACCTTAATAAGACGTTGCTGAGCCAGGGGTATGGTCACACACCTGTAATCCTAATATTTGGAAGGTTGAGGCAGGAGAATTAGCAGTTCATCTAATTGGTCATCTTCAGCTAAGCCAAGAGTTTGAGCCCAGCCTGAACTACATGTGAAATACTGTCTCAAAATCGTATCAAACTACACCATACCGCATCAAACAAAAACAAAGTAAAACAAGCCAGCCCTTTTTCTACACTGCCTGTACCATTCTGCATTCTTTCTGGCAGTTTGCTGAGACCCACTTATTTTGCATATCCACCCAGTATTTATTACTGTTTGGCTTATGTATTTATTTACATTTATTATCACGTTTGTGTGTGTGTGTGTGTGTGTGTGTGTGTGTGTGTGTGTGTGTGTGCGTGCGCGCGTGCATGCCCCCCCCCAATTCTCCCCCTTGTGCCTGCCTGCCCATGTGGGAATGTACAGTGTGTGTGTGCATCGGCACACTGCCATAGCGCTCCTGTGGATACTAGAGGGGCATCTTTGAGACATTAGTTCTCTTTCTACCTTTGTCTGACTTGTAGGGATGGGAGTCAGGCACCTTCATCTGCTGAGCAGTCTCACCAGTGCCTAGTTTATTGTTATTATCACCTTTTTCTTATCGACAGTTAGTGGTAACGCAGTGGTTTTGTTTATTTACTTTTAATTTTTTTTATATATTTTAAAACTTTTAACTTGTATGTATGGCTCTGTTACCTGCATGTATGTCTGTGTACCATGTATGTGCAGTGCACATGGGGACCAGAATGAGGGGTCATTAGATTTGCTGGCATTGGGAGAGCCATGTGAGCCACCATGTGGGTGCTGGGAATTGAATCCAGGTCCACTGCAGAAAAGCAGCCAGTGCTGAGCTATCACTCCAGTTCCAACTGGTTTCTTTCTTTCATTTGTTTATTTATCCATTTATTTATTTTTTTTGTTTTGTTTTGTTTTGTTGAGGCAGGGCCTCCTTATGTAGATCTGGCTGACCTGTAACTCCTCATGTAGACCATGTTGGCCTTGAACTCTTGGAGATCTTCCTGCCTCTGCCTCCCAGTGCTGGGATTAAAGGCATATGCCAACACATCCAGCAATTTGTTTCGTTCTAATGGTTAAGGAAGTTTAATATCTTCATGTGCTTATATTTTGCTTTGGAAGTGCTTGGGTTGTCATTTATTTGGTGAGCTTTATATACGCTGGATCTAGTCTATGTTGGATATTGATAGGCAGCTATTTTCTCCTATTGTATGCTTTGTTAATTTACTTTGCCTGCTTTCTCCATCCCGTTCTGTCTTCCTTCCCTCCTCCCTCCCTCCTTCCCTCCCCTTCTTCTACCCCTCTTCCTTGATTTCAGGACACAGGGTGACCTTGAACTATCCATGTAGTCAGGATGATCTTGAACTTCCTGCTTCTGCCTCCCAATTACTAGGATATTATAGGTGCTACTACCATGCCAGGATTGTTCATTTTAATAGTTCATTTGCCTTTTATTACTATTTCCTTATTTATTCATTTGTTTATTTAGGTTTCTTAAGAAAAGGTCTTCCTGTGTAGTTGAGACTGGTCTACAACTCATGAATCTTCTGCCTCTGCCTCCAAGTGTTAGGATCCACTGTGTTTGGCTAACATCTTGTGTTGTTTCAAATATGTCCTGTGTGTGCACAACTGAGTAATCGGGCAGGAAAGTGGGCTGTGATCTGTCTCCATTTCAATGTTCTTGGTTTGCTCTTTAGGATACATCCCTACCAGCCCAGCTTGCTGTGAACCCAGGAGTTAATCCACAACCTCCTGTGTTAGTTTTTCCTTCCTCTTTTCCCTGCTAGTCTTTTTCTTCCTTCCTTTCTTTTCTCTTTTTGGTTTTTTCAAACAGGGTTTCTCCATAGCTTTGGAGCCTGTCCCAGAACAAACTATAGACCAGGCTGGCCTTGAACTCACAGAGATCTGCCTCCTGAGTGCTGGGATTAAAGCCTTGCACCACCATTGCCCGGCTATCTTTTTCTTTCTTCTTTCTTTCAGTTAACCTTTGTTGTTATTGCTGTTAATTCTGAGGTAGGGTTTTGCTGTGTAGCTCAGGCTGTCCTGGAACTCACAGTGTAGTTCAGGCTGTTCCAACTTGAGGCACCCTTTTTGTTTCAATTTCTGGGGTATAGGCCTTAGAGCCCAGCTGCCATGCTTTCTTCCTCCTCTATTTTTCAGAAGTTTTTTTTCTTTGTTTTACACAAAAAATGTTTAAATAAATCATTTGTATATCATTATTACAAGACACCTTACTGTAGAAATCTTGAAGAATGAATGTAAAGTTAAAATAAGTGTAAAACCCTCTGTAAACACATGAGTACTGCTGTGTTGGTGTTGGTATACAACTCTATTCACTCATGTACTTTATTTTCAACATTTGGGGGTGAGGTGGGGAATGAACCTGTGGTGGTGCACATACCAACATTGAGCTATATCCCGCTCTCTTTTTTTGTAAAAAAAAAAATAATAATAATAATTAAATGCAATTATGTTAATTATTTTAACTAATAGTCTTAAGATGCAGATAGTATCAGTTTGATCTAATCCCACTCTCACTAACACTAACCCTTCTGTTTTCATGAATAGGTAGAAAATGTTTACCCTCAGCCTGGCTGGGTTGAAATCGATCCTGATGCTCTCTGGACTCAGTTTGTTGCTGTAATAAAAGATGCTGTCAAAGGTAATAGGATTTACAAAAAGACTGTAGTCTGTAGTGCACTTTCCTTTCTTTTTTTTCTTGAGACTGGGTTTCTCTGTGTAACTCACTTTGTAGACCAGCTTGGTCTTAAACTCAAAGAGATCTGCCTGCTCTGCCTCCTGAGTGCTGGGAGTAATGGCGTGTGCCACCACTGCCTGGCCTATAGTGTACTTTTTCCTGATGAGTTTTCCTCAGCTTTTGAGAGAATTTTATGAATTTCTATTTATAATGTATATATACAAAATATGCATAAATTTATATGATATATGTGGTCTTTTATATTTTATATGTAACAAATCTTTATAATTTATATGCTACATATAAGTATATAAATATAAATATGTAAACACATTTTATATGTATTATTTATTATATATTTTACATATAGTCTTTATATTACATATATCACACATATGATCTTATATATGTGATAATACATACACACACACACACACACACACACACACACACACACACAGCTTTGGTGTTACAGTTTCCCAGTGTTTTGCTGGGAGATTTGTGGTTTACAGTCAACTACTTTGTCAAGGAAAAGTAACAGCAGCCATGTCCTAGTTTCTCCAGTATGGGGTAAATTAATGCCCCAGGTTACAGCTAGGGCTCATCTGGTTCCCTGGTGGCTGCAGCATCCGGAGGTTAGAAACCATCACCATGTACCATTCCTTCTTCACCAGTTCACAATCCATTTACCTTTATTGCAAGGTAAGTTTGATTGTTTCCTGTATGGTCCCTTAGTGCAATGTGTTGGTGTCGCACACCCATTGTAACACTTTTTTCTTTCAAGTGAAAATAAGCCAAGTTTATCTTAGTAAGGCTTTGTTTATTGAACTCAGACATTCCTGTCAGAGATTCCACACTGTATGCTAATCAGTTAAACCTCACTGGCTCTTAAACTTGTCTTATGTGTCTTTACTTCAGCTGCAGGAGTACAGATGCATCAAATTGTTGGTCTTGGCATATCAACGCAGAGAGCCACTTTTATTACGTGGAACAAGTAAGTGCTTTGTGTGGCCTGCAGTGCTTCAGGGAGTTGGCTGCCCCCGGGAACCTGTCCAGGGACTTTTCAGTTTGTGAATGGAGAACAATTGTGTTTGGCTACGAGAGACTAAAATGAGATTAAAACGGGCTTCCGTTTTGGCTGGGCTACTCCTTGCTTATTATCGGATCTTAACTTAAAATAATGAGAAAGAAGTCAGGCGTGGCACCCACTTCAGTAGTACATATAGAGAAGTCAAAACCGTAGAGAAAAGGGAGGCTGAGGCAGGAGGATCACTTGAGCTGGGTCTGAGGTCAGCCTGGGCAGCATAGAGAGGACCCATTTATTTAAAAAAAAAAAAAAAAAAAAACTTGAAATAGCAATAAAGAGATGAAGTTCTCTGTTTCTCTCTTTTGGGTAAGTTGACTTCCCAGTGAACACAAAGATCTGAAAAAGTTGCCTAATACTTAAAGAGAATCAGAGGCCTTAACACGTGGGAACATAGCACTAGCATAGGGCTTACACTCTCAGGTTAGTGTGTAAGTGTCTGCAGCATCAGAGGTGTGGATGGTGTAGACGTAGTGGCAACATTGTCATAGCTGCCAAGTGATGCATGCCTTTGCCTCTCCAACGTTCACTATCTGGACAACAAACCAGGAAAGAAACTGGAGCTAAGGTACTAGCAGGTTGTTCAAGACCACTCAATGACTAGAGCCAGGATTACACACGAGCTTTTGGCTTGATCTTTTTTTTTGTTATTTCACTTTTTTTTTTTGTTTTGTTTTTAAGTGCTGTGAATTGGATCTAGGGCCTCAAGGGGCTAGGCCAGTGCTCTGCGTAGAGCAGCATCCTCAGCCCCAGACCATTTTGTCTTTTGTTTGTTGTTGTTGTTTTAACTTCAAAGCCCGTTATTTTGAAGTACTACATCCTGCCTTCAATATTTGTGGGGTTTTTCTACTTTTAAAATAACAAAAGGGCTGGAGAGATGGCTCGGCCATTAAAGGCTAGGCTCACAGCCGAAAATAACAACAAAAAGGTGGTAGCATGTGCCTGCCATCCCAGCACTCTGGGATCTGGGTCTGGAGGATTGTTTAAGTCCAGGAGTTCAAGACCAGCCTAGCATTGTAGAGAAATAAGTCAAAATGAAAGGAGAAAACTGAGATGTTTTGGGAACTAGAGTTCTGGGCTCTGTAGGATGTCTTGAGCTCAGGCAGCCAGGTGAAAAGGTGAGAGGAGGGGCTAACCTGAAGCTAAAATCAGGGTAAATTCCCAAGGGTCTGGCTTACACTAGTAACCCCAGCACTCACACGACTGAGGCAGGAAGGGGCTACTAGTTCATGGCTGGCCTGGGCTAGAGAGTGAAACCTTGTCTCAAAAGCAAGCAAAAATCTGTAATGCCAAATAAATCTGAGGGAGCTGCAGACCCAGCCTGTGGCACCTTGTGTTGGGTGACTCGTTCAGGATATTGTGTGCATTATAGATGTCCCGCCCTCAGGACAAAGTCAGCTTGTCTCCATCATTGTAAAATTGCTCTCACTTGAAGATGGCCAGAAGAAACCTCCAGAAGGAGGCATGTTATCACCGGTAGACAGTGTGGAAAAAAAGAGAAGTAGAGCACAGTTTTACACTGAGGTCTTCTTCCCTCCCAGCCTTAAAGAGATTCGGAGCCAGGAGGAAGGCTGGCAAAGCAATACCAAGGCGCACTCGAGAAGTGTATGATGGGAGGTGGAGGCTGGAGAGAGCTCCCAGGGAAGGGATTTGCTGGAGATAGCCCTATTGGGTCAGAATTGGAAATGAGGTCATTGGTCCCTTAAATTGTTTTCGTTAAAACCAGGCTGCTCTGTCATCCATGGCAGGAAGGCAAAGTATTAGGCAATAGTTTTTCAGTGACAGTGGGACAACACTTTAATTTAGAAAAAGCTCAGGCTCTGAGACAGTTTCAGGTATTGTACTGGTGAAACAAACAGTTTATTGTGAATTTGTTTTTTTTCATTGTCCTTTTTTTTTTTTTCCCTGTCATAAAATGTTTATACTTTTATGACTTTTGGAAAAACATTCTGCAGGTAGAATCTGAAGAAATGTGTATGGCCCCATCCTTGTTTTATGATGAAGTAATGGAGTTTTATTCTACCCACTGGGCAGTAGTAAGCTACAGTGGGGTGTCAAGATGGCACCCTCCACCTACTCCCCGTAAATGACAAAGACAACAGCAGATCAGCTGTCCCAGAGTGAGCAGGGAGTACATCATGTTCCACTGAGAGAAAGACAGATTGGAACCCATGCAACAGTCATTGTCCGGGCTAGTCGGCACCTTTCCTTCTTGCTCTCTCTCTCTCTCTCTCTCTCTCTCTCTCTCTCTCTCTCCCTCTGTTTGGTGTGTGTGTGTGTGTGTGTGTGTGTGTGTGTGTGTGTGTGTGTACATGTGAGCACACATATATAGAGGCCAAAGGTCAACACTCTTCCTCTGTTGGTTTTCATCTTAGTTTTGAGTCAGGGTTCTTCACTGAACCAGGAGCTGACCAATTGGCTAGACTGTCAGGCCAATAAGCCCCAGGGGTCCTCGGTCCCTGGCTCTCCAGCTCTGGAATTACATGAGCACACTGCTGGTGGCTTTTGGCCACTGGCCATCTCCTTGGCTATGTAGCTTTGTTTGAGGTAAGCTTACACTAAATACCTCAAACTGCCCTCAGATTGTGGTAATCCTCTCTCGTCAGCCTCCTGAACTGGAGACAGCAGGTATGAGCCATCATGTTGGGCTTTGCTTTGTTGTTTGTTTGGGTTTTTGTTCATTTGTTTGGCCATGGTGCATTCCTGTCTTCATGGCCTTAGAAACTGATTTTCCTTACGGTACTCATATCAAGTTTAAACTTGGAACTTTATGTTTTCTCTTTGAGCCTCCCCACCCCACACTCCCACAAAGCCAGGGAGCTCAGTGTTAATGTTTTTCAGCCCTTAACTTTTTTCATGTTCTTTTGAGCTAAACCTCCCCCCCCCCCCATGTGTACTCCATGGTGTACTTAGCTTGCTTTCTGCAATAATTATAAGTCACATTTCCTCCATTTTGCTGCTTTTGAAAAATCACGACTTGTTTGTTTCTTCATTTGCTGAGTCTCTCGGGGAGATTTTTGCCAGCCAACCCCAGATCAGGGTGTGTGCCAATTAGCAGTGTAAAATGTGAGTCACACACTGGGATCACTCAGTAACTCTTGAGGTTCTCAGCCAGGAACTCTGCTGCTTGTGGAACTGAACACAGACACCAGGGAAAGTCGATGCCCTCGGGGGATTTGTATCCCCATTACCCTAGGAAACGACTCTGTTATAAGCCAATTGTGGCTTTTACTGTAGCACTGATGTTTGTGTGTTAATGGTTATTACTAATTGTTTCTGACACCAAGTATGTTAGCAGCCACAGAAGGGTGTGAAGTGTTACCAGGATTGAAGGCAGTTTATGATATTGTTCCTCTGTTTTTTTCCTTTTATAGAGCTAAAACTAACCTAGTTCTTTGGTAAATGAATATGGGAGTGTATGCTGGCATTGAATCAGCTTCTGGATTGTCTTCTATGGAGTTTTGAGTTAGCCCCGTTCTATCTTGTGACTTTTCTCCTCTTCAGCTGGCCTCTTGGCTCCTCTGCTTTGCCTACCTTGGGGGTGTTTGAACACTCACCAGCCATTCTGTCAGAGTACTTGACTCGGAACCTGTATTTCTCCTTCTTGGGACTTGTTCCTGTTGTCTGAGCGATGGGGTGACTATTTATTTGAGTTCCATGGTAAAAGCAAAAAGGCCTGTGTTCTGTTCACCTCTCCGTCTCTATCTCCTGGAACAAGTACCTTCAGAAGTGTTTGCCAAAATAAGTGAAGAAGTGACAAGGGGTATGAAGGGTGGATTTATAATATTAGGAATTGAAGACACTTAAATTAACACAGAAAAAGACCTGTGTTCAGATAGAAGAGGCCAGGACTGGGGCGTGCTGCTCAGGTCCCAGGTTCAATCTCCAGGGCCATTTAAAAAAAAAAAAAAAGAAAAAAGAAAAGAAAGAAAAAGTTTTTTTGTTTTGTTTTGTTTTGTTTTTTTTTTTTTTTGTTTTGTTTTTAAGGGGAAAACATCAGTACACACCAGCAGCTAACTTGCAGGACCCTCAGAAGGACGGCTTTTTTTCCTTCTGTATTTCTTAGCTCTGGACTGTGATTGTAGTATTGACCCAGGGTTTGCTAGGTTTTTCTTTGCCCAGGCGCGCCTTGAACTCATCCTCTGGCCTGTTCAGTGTTCCTACTTGTGTTCACAGCCACCACGACCACCCAGAAGATAATGAGTTAGTTTTGAGATAAGGTCTTAGCTGCCCCAGGTCAATAAGGCTGGTGTTGCATTCACTGCAATCTTCCTGCTTTGGGCCTTGTGAATGAGATTACAGGCATGTGTCACCATGCCTGGCTTTTGTTTTTCTATTTTCTTTTTTTAAAAAGCAAATTGTATTACTGGGAGCTGAACCCATGTTTGATTCTCAGCACCTATATGTTGGCTAATAACCATCTAATGTGGCTAATAAACTCCAATTCTAGGGGGTCGATGACCTCCTCTGGCCTCTGCAGGCTCTTGGTACGTGTATGCAGACATGCAGACAAAACACTCATACATTCAGAAAAAGTGAAGTATTGTTGCATGTGTCTGTATGTGTGGCCATGTGTCACTATGTGTGTAGGAACACATTTGGGAGTGTGTTCTTTCCTTCCCCTGTGTGCTCTTGACGTTGAACTGAGATTATCAGGCTCAGCAGCAGGAACTCTTACCTGCCCAGCCATTAAAGCTGAGAGATACCGACGGGCCGAGGAGAGCTGTAGAACTTCTCTGGGTCAGAAGTTTGTATGTGATTGTGAAAGGGTGAGCAGGAGGAAGGGGGAACCATTGGCTTTTTGTTTGTTTTATTTGTTGTTTTGTGAGACAGAGTCTTACTATGTAGTTCTGCTACTATGTAGTCCTGGCTGACCTGGAGCTTGCTGTGTAGACCAGGCCGCCTTTGTAGTGCTGGGATTAAAGGCATGTGCTACCATGCCAGGCTTAGTGGCTCCTTAACACTGAGCATATGTCAAAGGCTTTGGCAGTAATTTTGTTGTTGAAAGTATAGGTGTCACATTGTTTCAAAAGAACAGTCTTTTTTAGGTAGTCTATTCAAAATCTGATACATTATGTTACATTATATTTCTGGGGAGGGGAGCTTGTCTTACGAAACAAGGTCTCACTCTGGATCTCAGGCTGGCCTGAAACTCAGGCTAGTCTTCCTGCTTCCACCTCTCAAGTGCTGAATAAGCGATGATCAAGCTAATGTCACATAATTGTTATGTCATGTGTTCAATTTATAAAAACCAAAGAGAATTCAATAGAAAGTTCCATTTACTTGATTGTACTTTGAAATTATAGTGCCTTTTTTTTTGTTATTTAAAACTATGGTGTGTCCTTTTTATTATTTTTCTCTCTTTCATTTTCTCTTATTTTGTTTTTCAAGACAGGGGTTTCTCTGTATTGCTTTGGAGCCTGTCCTGGAACTAGCTCTGTATATAGACCAGGCTGGCCTCAAATTCACAGAGATCCACCTGCCTCTGCCTCCTAGTGCTGGGATTAAAGGTGTGCGCCTGGGCAGATTTTATTTATTTATTTATGTATTTATCTATCTACCTATCTATCTATCTATCTATCTATCTATCTATTTATTTATTTATTTATGCATGCTAGGGATTGAACCTGGGGCCTTCCAAATTCTAGCAAGTGTACTACCAATATCCGCAGACCCTTGGTATAGCATCTGATTTATATTTTCCTGTTTCCATCTTTCTTAGGAAAACAGGACATCCTTTTCACAACTTCATTAGTTGGCAAGACCTAAGGGCAGCTGAACTTGTAAAATCCTGGAATAATTCTCTTGTAATGAAGGTAATTTTTTTTTAATCAAATGTTTTTCTTTTTTTTACTATAAATGTCTCTTAGCTGCAGACGTAATAGTAGGATCCCCTACCTTTTATTGTTTTATGACATTAGGACTAAAAGAGTCAATCACACCCTAAAAAGTGAAATGTAATACTAGCCCCCCAAAAGCATTTGCAGTAGATTTAAGTGCTTTATTACTGACCCTCAGGAAGACTGGAGGGGGTAGGAGTGGACCTGTGTTTCATGTGATCCAGAGGATTCACGTTTCTTCGAGGGAAAGGAAAACACTACATGGATTGAAAGGACCAAATTGCACCATCATTTCTTACAAACCGAATGGATATTGATATAGCAAGCTAGCCGATTTCCACAGCTCTTCACATTACACCTGGTACATTGTAGGACACCAGGAAAGGGGAGTAATGACAATGACAGTAAAAGAAAGCGTGCACTAACTGCTGTTGTGTCATTTTTGTGAAGTACTCCTGAATGTGTTGTCATTGAGGGAAAAACTGAAGCAATTTTCTGGCCTCTCAGATAGGGTGCAGCTTGCAGTATTGATGCTATTACAGGTACCTCCAATGCCCTGTGGTCAGATGCCTTCTTAGCTACAGTAGCATCTGAGCTGGTGCAGGAGGAGTCTGGGGAGTTACAGGTCAGCCTCCGCAGCCTTGCGATGTTTATGTTGGTTCTGGGATCCAGAACAGTGGTCCTCTTGTGTGCACAATCACCTTTGCCTCTGAGCCATCTCCTGTTTGTTTGCTTTAAGTAACACAAGATCTCCATCGTAGCCCCTGATATAGACCTCATTATGGAGGCTAGGCTGACTTTGAACTTGTGGTTTTCCTACCTGCCTCCCCAGGGCTGAGGTTGAAGTATGCACCACTACACCTGGCTCCGTGTTGTAGTTTTGTTTGTTCTTAAAAATTACTTCTAAAGACTTAATCATTTTTTGTTTTATGTGTATGAGTGTTTTGTCTGCATGTATGTTTGTGCACCACATAAGTGTCCAGTTCCCACAGATGTCAGAAGAGGGTTGAATCCCCTGGAGCTGGGGTTACAGAAGGTTGTTAGCCACCATGTAGATGTTGAAGCCAAACCCAGCGGCTCTGCAAGAGCAGCAAATGTTCTTAACCACCGAGCCACCTCTCCTGCTCTGTGTTTGGTTTTCTAAGAAACTACTTAAGGGCTTGGCGATGGCTTATCGGTGAAGACACTGGCTGCTCTTCCAGGGATCTTGAGTTCCATTCCCAGCAACCACATGGTGGCTGACATAGAGCTGTAGTGGATGTGATGCCCTTCTCTGGCATGAAGTCAATAGAGCACTCATGCATAAAAAAAAAAAGAGAGAGATATTAAAAAAAAAAAAAAGAAACTACTTAAGTTGGACTTGTTGGCACTAGTAGTTGGGAGGCAGAGGCAGGTGGAGCTCTGGGTTCAAAGTCAGCCAGGACTGTGTAATAAGACCCTGACTCAAAAAAAAAAAGAAAAAAAAAAAAAAAAAAAAAGAGAGCAGGGGAGGGGGGAGAAAAAGAAAATCAAGTACCATTAAATGTATTTTCTTAAAATTAGCTTTTGTTTTTAAACAGCTATTGCGTGGTTCCTGCCGAGTCCTTCACTTTTTCAGTAGAAGTAAACAAATGTTAACTGTCAGTCACTTCAATTTTACCACACAGCATGCTACCTTAAGATTGGTCTGGATTTTACAAAACCTATCTGAGGTAAGAAAAGATTGTGCGATCATGACTTTGGGGAAGAAAAATCCAAAGAAGAATAACAATAATCCAGATGTTTGGGGGGAGGGGGGTACTCGCCGACGCTGGAGTAGAAGACAGCAGTGTCACCTGGTTCCTGGGTTTGAAATCTTTGTGTTGTGTCAGAGCACCTGCACGGGGGTGGACAGAACCGAAGTGTACCACTCAGTGTCCCATGGAATAAAAATACAACTGGGCATGGTGTTGCACACCTGAAACCCCAGCAACTGGGAAGCTGAGGCAGGAGATTGACAGTAAGTTTGAAGCTGGCCTTGGCTGCACTGGGGAGATGATGATGATAAGATGACATCCATGAAGGGGAAGCATCCTTTTCCTGTCAGTCTTTTAGTGAGTGACTTTCACAGGGACTCAGCTTTTCGGGTGAGACAGGCACCCTGCAGGGGGCTGAACTTAAGTTACGCTCCCTCAGGTAAAAGTGAAGTTGGTCAGGCTCTGCTGAACTGACGCTTTTGTTTGTGTTCTTGTTGTTGTTGTTGCTGGTTTCAGACAAATTTTAAGGAACACAGTACCATCTGGGCTGGTTTCATAGTGATTACTTCGTTTCCCCTGCCAAAAGTTCATCCGCAAAGATTTGGACCCTAGACGCTCTGATTTTACATTCTGCAGCAGTTAATCAGTCGCTGTATCAGCTTCCTCCCAGGCGCCTGCTGCAGTGCCTGACTTCTCAGAAGCTGTTCTTTGTATTTACCTGTGTTCCTAGTTTTTGGAACACCTATATGTCCTGTAATGTCAACCCTGATGGATCAATGAAGAACTGAACACATGATTCCCCTGCCTTCACCTCCAAAATGCTGGGGGGTTTTAGGTGTGCAACAGTTGTGCCCTGATATTTTCTCTGAATAAGAAAATCCCCATTGAGACCCGAGAGGCTGGGTGTCCTCAGCATTGCACTATTCTGAGTAGGAAGCAGGGCAAACTTTGTATCCAGGTGTCTGAACGGAAGTGAGACATTGAATTCTCTGTGGCTTTTTTGGCTGATAGGGAGGTTCTGGTTGTGTTGTTTTTATTTCGACCAAACGTGTCTACTTTTGATTTTTTTTTTTAAAGGAAGAAGTGTAGGTAGATGTTTCTTTTCTCCTGCCAGTTCCCAAATAACCAACACAGAGACTTATTATGAATTACAAATGCTCAGCTGATAGCTCAGGCTTATTACTAAGCAGCTCTTACAGCTTAAATCAACCCATTTCTATTGACCTATGTACTGCCACACGGCTTGTGGCTTTACCTGTCCTCCAGCATTCTTGCTCCCTCTGCAGTATCCTGGTAACTCCTCTGACTCCCCCTTCTTCCCCGAAGTCTCAGTTTGGTTGTCCGGGCTATACTTCCTGCCCTAGCTATCGGCCAATCAGCTTTTTATTAACAATGAGAGCCACTCCTCTTCACAGTGTACAGAAGGATTATTCCACAGCACATGGGAGATCCCTGTAGGACACTGAAGAATGAGTTAGGGGTGAGGTAGAGGGACAGGTGGGACAGATGAGGGCACATGAGTTGAAGTAAGCCATGTTTTAGGACATTGTTTTTTAGTCTACTAATAATATCCAGAACTTCAACTTTATATTATCTGGTTTAAAGGGACTCGTTCCCTTTTTCCTTAGGTGTGCTTTTGGCCTGGTGTTGGTACTTCACCAAATGGCTAGAGAATAATATTTTAAGTACTGAGGACTGTACAGTATGCGTCATGGCTGCTCAGCTGTTGCTGCTTGAACAGATAAACATGGTTGTATTCAACATGATTGTACTCAGAAATTCTAAAGTTTGCATTTTACATAGTTTTGTCGTAAAATGTCTCTTTTTCAATGTCATGACACAAATTTCTCCCTAATTTTAAATCAACAATATTGAGTCTTCAGAAAGACCATCAGAAGTTGCCAAGGCAATCAACCGAGTTTACATCTAGTTCTGTGATGAAGTACCTTGATAGATATAACACAACATATGGCAGAAAGCCTTTACTCCAGCTCATAGTTCCAGGTTTCCGTCTATCACAGCAGGCACTGTAGCGGCAGGAGCTTGAGAAGGCTGGTCCCTTCGCATCCTTCATCAGAATGGGAACAGAGGATGCATGTAGCTTTGCCAGTACTTAGCATACTTTCTCTCTTGCTTTGGTGTTTTGGGTTTTTTTTGAGCCAGGGTATCTCTAATCCTGGCTGTATAGACTCTGCATAAAAATGAGGCTGGCCTAGAAATCACAGAGATATACCTGCTTCAGCCTCAAGTGCTCCATTAAAGGTGAGCACCACCATAGCTGGCACTTTCTACGTGTTTATAGACAGACACAAACAGGGAAAGGCAAGACCCTCTTTTAGGCTGAATCTTCTACATCAATCAACGTGATCAAGTCATCTCCTCCACAGGCATGCCCACCTAATCTAGACAGTCCCTCAGGGGCACTCTCTTTTTTGTGTCATTGTGTCATATCGACAATTTAAACTACTGGGGGCTGGAGAGATGGCTCAGCAGTTGAGATCACTGTCTGCTCTTCCAGAGGACCTGGGTTCAGTTCCCAGCACCCACATGGCAGCTTACAACTGACTAAAACACCAACGTTGGAGTATTTGGGTAAAGTTTTCAGTTAACAATAATTGTGCCTTGGATAAATCATTGTCTATGATACTGCCATTTTTCAAAGCTTCATTTGAAGTTTTAGCCAATAAAAAAGTGGGGGAACTGGGGAGATAGCTCAATGATCAAATGTACTTCCTGCCTTGCAGAGGGCCTGGGTTCAGTTCCCAGCATCCACTTGATGGCTCATAGCCATCTGTAATTCCAGTTCCTGGAAATCCAACACTCTTCTGACCTCTATGGATAGGTTCCTGGCACATACACACATTCAGGCATTCATCCACATAAAATAAAAATAGATCTTTAAAAATAGATGACAGCAGGAGATGTAACTGAGATGATTAAATATTTGCTTAATACAACCAAGCACTGGGTTCAATCACCAGCCCCAGAGAAGGGGTGGGGACAGGATATAGGGGCGTAGTTTAGTGCCAGAGCCCTTTATTAGCCTGTCTGAGGCTTCATGGTTTCTCCTTAGGACCTCAAAATCAAAACAAATGGTAATTAACATTTTGGTCAAAGAAATAATACCCAGGTTTGGGCTTCCCACCTACGTACAATCTGGCAGCGATCCCCATTCATATTCTATAAGGTTCCTCACATTCCCTGGGAATTACATATCCCTGTAGGCTGCAGTCATCAGGAAAGGGGGAGAACACGCGCCGCACACGCGCTTGCACACACACACACACGCACATATATATCTTAGCAAAAGGATGACACAAACACAAGCTAACAGGATTAGTCTTCTTTCCATTGCTTTCCTGAAAATCTGTCTAGTACCCCGAGCTCCACACAGATGAAGTTCTTTTGAGTGTATGCATGGGAAACCTTTTGTTTCAAGACCTTTTCCACACTCTGTGTCTGTATGCATGCGTGCATGTGTGTGCGTGTGCGTGTGCGTGTGTATGTGTATGTGTGTGTGTGTGCCCCCTGTGGAGGCCAGAGGAAAATGTTGGGCCTCAGTAAGTTCTCTTAACCACAGAGCCCTTTCTCCCCCTCCTCAGTTTTTAAGTTTAAACTGTTGTGTTTTTTTTTTGTTTTTGTTTTTTTTTTTTTTTGCCGGGGGTGGGGGGTGGGGGGATTTCAGACATGAGTACTACATTTACGTCATTTCTGCCCCTGCCTCTCTTCCCTCTGACTCTCCCCATGTCTTTTTTTACTCTCTCAAATTCATGGCCTCTTCTTATTACTATGATTATATACATACATATAAATAAAACCTGTTAATCCATTTAGTGCTGCATACATATGTGTATACCTTTAGGACTCACACTTGGAATTAGATAACTCAGGGGACTCATGCCCAGAGAATACTGATTCTTCCTCTCTCAACAGCCAGTGCCTGTAGCTCTTCATCTGGGTGTGGGGACTTGTGAGAGTTCCCCATCCACATTGGCATATAACAGTACCTTCGTGGCAGCCTTCCTTTGACCATGTTGTTACAGTTTCATGCCCTGACCTGTATAGAAGACCCTGCCTTGCAGTAGATGTCTTGGTCCTTGGCTCTTTAAGCCTTCCTCTTCCGCAGTGTTCTCTGAGACTTACATGAATGGGTTGTGTTGTAGGTGTGTCAAATGGTTTGTGCAATTCACAGTCATATCTCTGTATATTTTGACCAGTTGTCATACTAGTATATGTGGGTATTTAAACAAAAAGAAAATATGCATGCTCTTCTTCTGTAAAAATGTGTGTTGACATAAAACTAAATTCTTCAGTGAACCACATAGATGATAGAAGGTGCTCGCTTCTAAATCCCGTTCACTGATAATTAAAATTTTTTGGAATGTACTCTAGAAATAACCTTTCTTCCTGGGTGTATTTTTCATAATTGAGATTACCGTGTATCTACTGACCTGTATTTTTCCATGTGCTCTATTCTGTATTCCGTTTGAATTGTCTGAACATTCTTCTCTTTTCAAGGTGCGAAAGGCAGTTGAAGGAGACAACTGTTGCTTTGGGACTATTGATACGTGGCTGTTGCATAAGCTCACAAAAGGTAAAGGCGGCCTCACAGACCCTTACAATTAACCGAAGTAAGACGGAGGGGCCACATTTACCTAAAACAGGGGAGCCATTACTTCCATCACAGTTTTTCTTTCTATAACCCAAACATTTTGCTCTTTGGCACACTAGTAACAACATGTTGCAATAAGGCTAGACTTATTTCCATATTTTGGGAGAGGACAATGGTTTAAAAATGCTTCAAAGTCTAGGACTTGGGGAACAGTGTTAATTTCAGAGTGCTAAAATTAGACTTCCAGGTAAGATGGGGGCTGCGAAGTGAAAGAATCAGAATAAGAAGAAATTGACTTTATTCCCAAGAGAGGGAGCTGCAAAGGAAATGAAAGGAAAGCCTTGAGGGTGGAGGCGCGTGGGCAGTGCAGAGGCTGAATTACAGTCCCTGCAGAGTAGGGGAATAGCAGCCACTTTCACAAGCACCGTGAGTCCCCTTCACTGAGTCATACTGGGGACTGAGCCTTGATAAGCGGGCTGCTTAAGAAAGTGCTCAGATAGAACTGCAGGAGCACAATGATAAAGCAGCATGACTCCTTCAGAAGACCAAACTTCTCAGTGACTTCATCAGAGACAGTGAGTAGGTAAAACGTGAGGTGAAGATTTCAAGTTTATTGGTTTAAAAAAAAAAGATGGATGCCATGAAAGAGGATACAAACAAGCAGATTAATTGAATTTGAGGCCTGGAAAGGAAGGTCAAGATTTTAAAAGAAAACATCAGCCATCCGGATGACCACATGGAGGAAGAGTTCATCAAGAAAATTGATATTCCGAAAAACAGTGAAGAGAAATGTTAGAAATGAGCCAGGCAGTAGTGGCACATGCCTTTAATCCCAGCACACAAGAGGCAGAGGCAGGTGGATTTCTCTGAGTTCAAGACCAGCTTGGTCTACAGAGAGAGTTCCAGAACAGGTTCCAAAGCTACAGAGAAACCCTGTCCCAAAGAAATGTTAGAAATGAAAAACTCAGCGAATCCAATAAAAATAACAGTGGAAAGTTTCACCAATATACTTGACCAACTAGAAGAGAATAAAAGGGACAGAGGGCAGAGTTCATGAAGTATGACATCCCGACACCAATAAGTGGGGAGAAATGAACAAACATGACCACAGTGTCCAAGAAATCTGGGAATGTGATCTCGAGTCCAAAGCTAAACAAACATTCATGGAAGAGAAGAGATGAACACTCAAAAGCATGATCTGTCGATGAAATTATAGCAGAGAGTTTCCTAAATCAAGAGAAGAAATGAATGTCCAGTAGAAGGGGCACCTACAGGCAATACCACAGAAGAACCTTGTCATGGTATGGTTAAAATGCCAAAACACAAGCAAAGAACACCAAAAACTGTAAAGAGAAAATACTAACTCACTTACAAAAGCAGAAACATCAGAATGACATCAAATCCCTGGCAACCCCAGCCTGGAATGATGCCTCCCAGCCCCAAAAGTAACAATGCCACCAAGAGCGCTGTGCCCAGCCGAGCTGTCTTTTACAGATGCTAGAGAAACAAGGGCACCTTGATCAAGGCACGCCTTGACTTTCAAGCCAGCGATGCACAAGGTGCGTCAAGGAATACCGTATTACACTGAAGAGGGAGAAAATCTCAATCGTAAGGAAACAGGAAAGGGTCAATTTTATGAGAGGAATTGATCAACAGAGAACTAGGAAGGAATCCACGGTAAACTAGCAAGGTCTTAATACTGATGGGGCAGAAAAACAAAACAAAACTAACAAACAAAAAAAAAAAAAAAAAAATGGGAGTACAGCCAACCAGAGAAATAAGTAGGGACATTGTAGTGATGGACCGTGGGAGCCGAAGGACAGCCGCTGGAGTTGGCTTTCTCTGCCCACCGTGTGGGGCCAGGGGCATGGTGACAGGCACCTTATTGGACTGTCTCATTAGCCCACATTCTTCACAGAACTAGTAGGAAACAATCCTAGCAGGATATGGTGCTGCATTCCTGTAGTCCCTGCACTTGTGACTCAGAAGCAGGTAGATCTTCGAGTTCAAGACCACCAGCCTGGTCTACATGGCAAGTTCCAGCCCAGCCAGAGCTACAACAGTAAGACTCTGTCTCAAAACAAAAATAAAAATAACACAAAACAGCTGGGTGTGGTTGGTGCACACCTTTAATCCCATCACTCAGGTGGCAGGGGCAGGCTGGTTTTTGTGAATTGGGGGCCAGCATGGTCTACACAGCAAGCTTCAGGGCAGGCGGAACTACATAGAAAGACATTGTCTCACAAAAAAAAAAAAATCACAAACAGATTATTTTGGGCTGAAAAGACAGCTCAGTGGTTAAGAATATTTGCTATCACTCTTCCAGAAGACCTGAGTTTGGTTCTGCATATATCAGGCAGCTAACAACTGTCTGTAACTCTAGCTCCCAGGATCCCACATCCTCTTCTGGCGTTTGTGGGCACTTTCAGACGTGTACATATACACACACAGATCAAAAGAAAATAAACCTTTTTTTTTTTTTTTTTTAAGGATCTTAATGTAAGATATGAAACTAAAACTCCTAGAATATAATGTCAGAAAAATGTATCAGTATATATTATTGGCAAGGACTTTCTGGAAAGGACTGTATTAGTACAGGAATGATCCCAATAACTGGTGAATAGGATTGCTTGAAGGTAAAAGCTTCTGCATGGAAAAGGAAACAGTCATAAATAAAGAGCCTACAGAGTGGCTACAGAGCCTACAGAGGTGTGTATGTTGAGGTGGGGGGGATCTTTGCCACCTACACCTCGACAGGGGATTATTATCTGGATATTTAAAGAACATAAAAATTAAACACAACCCCCAAAAATCATCTTAACGAAGAAATGAAAATGCCCAATAATTACTTTTAAAAGGGTCCAATATTTTTAGTCGTGAGGGAAAAAAAAAATGGAAACTGCTTTGAATTCCATCTTGCCCAGATCGGAATGTCTGTCATCAAGAGGATAAATAAAGTCTGGTGGTGGCTCAGGCCTTTAATTCCTGCATTTGGGAGGCAGAGGCAAGTGATTTTCTATGAGTTCAAGGCCAGCCTTGTCTACATAGAAAGTTCCAGGATATCCAAGGCAATAGAGAGAGATGCTGTCTCAAAATAAAAAACAAAAGCAAACAAAAGAAGATAAATGGCAGCAAATGTTGGTGAGGATGTGGAAAGAGGGGGGGGGCTTATTCATTGCTTTTGTGACATTCAGGAACTGTAAGATGGCTTAGCTGGTAAGGATGTCTACTACCAAGCCTGATGACCTGAGACAGTCCCTAGAACCATGTGGTAGAGAGAATAGGCTCCAGAAAGTTGTCCCCTGACTTCCATATGCAGACAGTGGTTTGTAGTGGGGTAGGGGCTAGTGAGAAGCCAAGCCTGGGGACCAAATCTGATCCCTGGGACCCATGGGAAAGAGAAAATGGAGTCTTGAAATTGCCCTCTTATCTGCACTTGTGTGCTGTGATACACACACACACACACACACACACACACACACACACACACACACACCACCTGTGATTTTGAAAATTTTAAAGTCTCAATCAAAATTAAGAACCATAAAAAGGTTCATAAAGATTAGGTGGGAATTTCCCTAGAAACCTGAATGTTGCAAACATTTTTCTTAGGCTGAATTTGAAGATAGACAACAGTTTAGATTATACGCCAGGGTTAGGCGATTTATATTACCTGATAATAAGTGTGTTATTTCTAATGTAAATTTAGGTTCTTCGTATGCCACGGATTATTCAAATGCCAGTACAACTGGATTTTTTGATCCATTTGGGGTAAAGACTTTTATCTTCTTTTTTGAATCACCAGTTTTTTCTTAATTTAGGCTAGATTCTTCTTTAACTGATTGTAGTTGACAATCCTGGGATATGTTTATTGCATAGAATGTGATGTTTTACAATGTGGGTAGGCGAAGCATTCGAGCTTGCATATCCTGACACCGTATTTTCATGCTCAGATGTGTTGGAGCAAGATCATAGCTAACCTGCTTTCCTTGCCGCTCTCTATCCTGCCTCCTGTGAAGGACACGAGGTAACCAGACCCACAAAACTGCCTTTGAATTCCTTGTGCTTTGGTGGGAAGGGTTTGTTTGTCAACTTGGACGCTTCTGCCTCAATTCTGTAACGCTGTGGGTGTAAAGCAGTTTGCTGGATTTTAGAATGAATGTGTCCAGAGCAACAATTAACGCTCTCATCAATCTTATTTGTAGCCATAACTTTGGATCAGTGGATGAAGAGATATTTGGGGTGCCCATACCAGTTGTTGCCTTGGTAAGTAGAAGACATGGGGGTAAAAACTAATGAGTACATTTGAATAGTTGGGAACTAGCTTTAAGAGAAAAAAAGGTCTTCAGTAGTCTAAAACTAATGCCTGAGCCAGGTGTGGTGGCTCATGGCTTTAATCCCAGTACTCATGGGCTGTGAGTTCAAGGCCAGCCTGTTAGTGTTAGAGCATTTGCTACCATGTACAAGGCCCTGGTGGGTTCAATATCAGAACTGAAGAAACAGACATATACTTAATAGCTCTTTTATTTTCTTCTTTGAAGTTGAAACTTTTGTGCATATAATGAGAAGCATCGCTTGTATTCTGGGTGGAGGACCACTGGCCAGTCTTCTATGTTGGAAGTACTCTGTAATCATTTCCAACTGTTAAGTTTTCTAAAGATACCATGTTCCAATTAATATTTTACCTCTGTTGATGCTGTGGTTGTAAAACCAGTGGAGAGATGGCTCAGCAGTTAAGAGCATTTACTGGTCTTCCTGAGAACCCGGGTTTGAGTCTCAGCACGTACATGATGGCTCCCAACTGTCTGTAACTCCAATTCCAGAAGACCTGACACACGTGGCAAAACACCAGTGCACATAACAATTTTTTTAAAAATTTAAGAACTAAAAAAAGCAGTGAGGGGCCACTGCTTAGTTTGCATTTCATCAGAACAGCCCCAATCAGTAAATAAGCAGTTGACATTAGAGGAGGAAGTTGTATTTGGATGTTACAGATCCCTTAGCTTGCAACTGCCCAGGTAGATGCCAGTATAAAAACAAAACAATTGCTGGGAAAGGTTAGTTCTTTCTTCCCACTGTGTGGGGGTCCCAAGGATCAAACTCAGTGTCAAGTTTAGTGACAAGTATGTTTATCTGCTGAGCTATCTTGCCAGTCCTATTTTTAGATTTTATTTCTTGTTTAATATGGTGCTGGTGCTCCGCAGTGCTGTGTGCCTAATAGTCCCAGCTCCTCAGGAGGGTGAGGCAGGAGAGGAGGTAGGGTTACCCTGGTGAGCATGGCAGCCTGCCTCGAAAAAGAATAAAAATGGAGTTCCCGAGTGAAACTCAGTGTAAGCCTTAGAGTCAATTTCCAGCACTGTGGGAAGTTAAGTAAGCAGTTTTATGTGTGTTTCTATGTAGCCATAGTAACACAAATAAAATCTTTTAAAACAAGAAATACAAGTTTAGGCCAGTCGGTGGTGGCACACACGTTTAATCCCAGCACTTAGGAGGCAAAGCCGGGTGGATCTCTGAGTTGTCTGAGGCCAGCCTGGTCTACAGAGGGAGTTCGAGGACAGCCAAGACTAAACAGAGAAACCCTGTCTTGAAAAAAGAAAGCGAGAGAAATACATGTTTATGACACAAGTGATTTAAGATTTCGAACTTTGTTATACCTGTCACTCTTAGTGAAAGAAAAGTTTGGGGGATCAGTTATCTTGACAAATGAATGAAACCGCTAAGGAGAAAATGAAAAGGCAGTTTGTCGGTACAATTTTTATACTGTTATTTCTAAAGTTAATCACATTCATAAAAGTCATGAACTAGTCAGTTGCCCACAGCGCTGCCCAGAGAGACCCTGACCTATGCAATTGTTCATTGGGATTTATTTTTAACTTAAGGAAATGACCACACACACACAAAAAAAAGTCAAGTAAAATATGTCGTAATGAGAATCCTGCAAAGGGGGTGGACTACAGTAAGCGGGCTGTGGTAGAGTGTGCATCTGACAGTTGAACACCTTGGCAGGTTGGTGACCAGCAGTCAGCCATGTTTGGAGAGTGCTGCTTCCAGACAGGAGATGTGAAATTAACCATGGGAACCGGGACATTTTTGGATATTAATACAGGAAACAGCCCTGAGCATGTTAATGGAGGTAAATGGACAGGATGTATCTTGTTACTAAGATAAAATTATACTTGTGTTTTCTTTGTGATTATATATATATATATATATATCAATTCCCCATCCCCCCCTCCCAGACAAGGTTTCTCTGTATAGCCCTGGCTTCCAGGAAATTGCTCTGTACACCAGTCTGGCCTCGAGCTCAGAGATCCTCCTGCCTCTGCTTCCCGAGAGCTGGGATTAAAGGCATGTGACATTGCCTCACTAGATAAATACAACTTTAATTCCAGTACTTGGAAGGATGAAGTAGGTTGCTATCCTGACCATATAAGCTGTGTTCCTGGTCAGCTACAAACTGAGGTCCTATATCAATGACAAACAAAGTGAATACTCTTGGTACTATTAATATAATTACCTCTATTATAAAATTACAGTTATAGCAAGAAGAAATAACATTATCTAAATAACAAGCTCCAGAATATTCTTGTTTTTTCCTAATATGTTTATTTTTTTAATTGATAAAGTGATACTTGTTTTAGTTGGAGTTTCTATTGCTTTGATAAAATACCATGACCAAAAGCAACTTGGGAAGGAAAGGGTTTATTTCAGCTTACAGTTCCATGTCTCAGTCTATTGTGAAGGGAAGTCAGGACAGGAAATGACACAGGCCTGGAACCTGGAGGTAGCAGTTGAAAAGAGGCTATGGAAGAGTGCTGTTACTTAGCTTGCTCAATTTCCTTTTTTTTTTTTTTGAGACATGGTTTCTTTGTGTAGCCTTGGCTGTCCTGGAAGTCACTCTGTAGATCAGGCTGTCCTCGAATTCACAGAGGTCTGCCTGCCTCTGTCGAGAGTGCTAGGATTAAAGGCATGGGCCACCACTGCCCAGCTCTAATTTTCCATTTTATG